>CM053602.1:53300938-53316836 GCA_028646575.1 Pseudocheirus occidentalis
GGTCCTGAGGTGTATGACCAGTGACACAGGCTTTGTGAGGGCTGCAGAGACAACACCCTCCTAATAGCACCAGCAGCTGCAAAAACCCCAGCAATTTGGGACAAAGCCGTCCCCCTCTAGAAGCAGATTTCTACTGTGGCAAAGAGCTCAAAAGTCAAGTAATTGACTGACAACATGAACGAGTAAAGGAAGCAAAGCAAATACAGCCATCCAACTTTGGATTCCTTTTTGGGGGACAAAAAGGATCAAAGCATGAAACGGCAGGAAGACAACACAGACAGAACTCCTGCACTAAAAGCTTCCAAGAAAAATATAAATCAGTTACAGGCCACGGAGGAGCTCAAGACAGATTTTGAAAATCAAGTAAGAGAAGTGGAGGAAAAATTTGGAAGAAAAATGAGAATGATGCAAGAATATCACAAAAGAGTCAACAATCTGACTGAAGAAAATAACACCTTAAAAATAGATTAGCTCAAATGGCAAAAGAGGTCCAAAAAACCAATGAGGAGAAAAATGCTTTAAAAAGCTGAATTTGCCAGATGGAAAAAGAATCTCAAAAGCTCACTGAAGACAATAATTCCTTCAGAATTAGAGTGGAGCAAATGGAAGCTAATGACTTTATGAGAAATCAAGATACTATTAAACAGATCAAAACACATGGAAAAATAGAAGGCAATGTGAAATATCTCATTGGAAAAACACTGACCTGGGAAAAAGATCCAGGAGGGACAATATAAGAATTATTGGGCTACCTGAATGCCGTGATCAAAAAAAGAACCTAGAAATCATCTTTCAAGAAATTCTGAAGGAAAACTGCCCTGATATTTTAGAATGAGAGGGCAAAATAGAAATTGAAAGAATTCACCCATTATCTCTTGATAAAGATCCCAAAAAGAAAATTCCTAAAAATATTATAGTCAGGTTCCAGAGTTCCCAGATCATGGAGAAAATATTAAAAACAGCTGAAAAGAAACAATTTGAATGCTGTGAAAACACAATCGGTATAACACAGGATCTGGCAGCTTCTACATTAAGGGATAAAAGGGCTTGGAATATGATATTCCCGGAGGTCAAAGGAGCTACAATTAAAACCAAGAATCACCTACACATCAAAACTGGGTATAATATTTCATGGGAAAATATGATCATTCAATGAAATAGAGGACATTCAAGCATTCATTTTTTTCTAGAATTCTTTTTTTTAATTAAATGTTGTGTTTATTTTTAGCTTACATCATTTATTTCCACAAGATTTTGAGGTATAAATTTTCTCCCTACCTTTCTCCTACCCACCACCCCAAAACTGCAATCCCACTGAATACCTGCTCCCCAAATCTGTTCTCTCCTATATCCTCCCCCATCATCCCCTCTGACTTTCTGGTAAGGCAAGATGGATCTCCATACCCCAGTGTCTATATATCTTATTTGCCAGTTGCATGATAATAATAATAATAATAACAATATTTTTTTAAAAAATACTTGATTTTAAAACTTTGAATTCCAAATTCTTTCCCTTCCTCCCTCATCTCCCATGCTTACTGGGAAGATAAACAATTCAATATAGGTTGTACATGTGTATTTACACAAAATGTTTCCATAGTAGTTATATTGTGAAAGACTAACTATATTTCCCTCCATCCTATCCCACCCCCACTTGTTCCATTCTCTACTTTGTCCCTGTCCCTTTACAAAAGGGTGTGCTTCTAACTACCTTCCCCCCAACCTGCCCTCCCCTTCATCATCTCCCCTCTAATCCCCTTCCCCCCTACTCTCCTGTAGGGCAAGATACCCAATTCAGAGTGTATGTCATTCCCTCCTTAAGCCAAATTCAATGAGAGTAAGGTTGACCCATTCCCTTTTGCCATCTTCTTCTTCCCCTCCATTGTAACAGTTATCCTTTGCCTCTTCTATACGACCCATTCTGTCTCTCCCCATTTCCTCTCTTTGTATTCCTCTCTCACCTCTCAATTTCACCTTTTAAATATCATCCCTTCCTATTCAATTGTTCCTATGCCCTCTGTCTATATATACCTGTACACATATATACAACACACTCATATATGTATTCATATGCACATATGCCCTATTTATATTCCCTTCAACTATCCTCATACTGAGAAAAGTTTCATAAGTTACAATAACCATTTTTCCATGTAGGCATGTAAAAAGTTCAACTTTGATAAGTTCCTTGTAATTCCTTTTCCCTGTTTACCTTCTCATGCTTCTCTTGCTTCTTGTATTTGTATGTGAAATTTTCTATTCAGATCTGGGTTTTTCCTCAAGAATGCTTGAAAGTCCTTCACCTCACTGAATGACCATATTTTCCCCTGAAACATTATACTCAGTTTTGCTGGGTAGGTGATTCTTGGTTTTAATTGTAGTTCCTTTGATCTCCAGAATATCATATTCCAATCCCTTTGATTCCTTAATGTAGAAGCTGCTAGATTCTGTGTTATCCTGATTGTGTTTACACAATATTCAAATTGTTTCTTCTTGGCTGCTTGTTATATTTTCTCCTTGTTCTGGGATCTATGGAACCTAGCTGTAATATTCCTAGGAGTTTTCTTTTTGGGATCTTTTTTCAAGAGGTGATTGTTGAATTCTTTCCATTTCTATTTTGCCCTCTGGTTCTAAAATATCAGGGCAATTTTCCTTAAGAATTTCTTGAAGGATGCTTTCTAAGTTCTTTTTTGATCATGGCTTCCAGGTAGTCCAGTAATTTTTAAACTGTCTCTCCTGGATCTATTTTCCAGGTCAGTGGAATTTCCAACAAGATATTTCACATTGCCTTCTATTTCTTCATTTGTTTGCATGTGTTTAATTGTATCTTGATTTCTCATAAAGTCATTAGCTTCCATTAGCTCCACTCTAATTCTTAAGGAATAATTCTCTTCAGTAAGCTTTTAAGATTCTTTTTCCATCTGGCAAATTCTGCTTTTTTTAAGGCATTTTTCTCCTCATTGACTTTTTGGACCTCTTTTGTCATTTGAGTTCATCTATTTTCTAATGTGTTGTTTTCTTCAGTCAGGTTGTTGACTCTCCATGATTTTCTTGCATCATTCTCATTTCTCTTCCAATTTTTTTCCTCCACTTCTTACTTGATTTTCAAAATCCTTCTTTAAATTCTCCTTGGCCTATAACCAGCTCATACTTTTCTTGGAAGCTTCTGGTGGAGGACTATGTAGTCTTCCTGCCATTCCATGTTCTGATCCTTATTGTCCCCAAAAAAGGAATCTAATGTTGGATGGCTGTGCTTGCTTTGCTTCCTTTTCTTGCTCATGTTGCCACTTAATTACTTGACCTTTGAGCTCTTTGCCACAGTAGAACTCTGATTCTACTGGAGGGGAGAGCTTTGTTCCAAATTGCTGGGGTTTTCGCAGCTGCTGCAGCTATTAGGAAGATGCTGTCTCTACAGCCCCCAACAGCTTTGATTCACTGGTCACACACCTCAGGACCACCACCCAAGACTGTGATCCTGATCCAAGCAGGTTAAGGCAAGAGCTCCTAGCCTCTGTATGTTTGCTTGGCCCCCCTACGATCTGTAGGCCAGGAGTTCTGAAGCGGCTACAGTGAAGTGGTTGCAGGGTTGCCATACCTCCACTGCTTCTAGCTCTAGGAGAAGAGGCTGGACCGTACTCCATCTCCCCCGGTTTTAGGAGAGTTGCACTGGCCTTTTCCTTTGTCTTTGGCATTTATGGGTTGCTAATTTGGAAAACCTCCATAGCTGCTGTTGATCCACTCTCCCAAATGCTCCAGCCATGGCTGGTCTGCACCACCCTGTGTCTGAAACCATGGACTCAGGGGCTGAGCTTGGCTCCCCATGCGATGTAAAGAACACTTCCTGTCTGCCTGCAAGGGATGTCTTCAGTGGGAGATTTGTTTCTCTCTGTCACTTTGTGGGTTCTGTAGCTCTAAAATTTGTTTAGAGTCATATTTTATGGGTATTTGAGGTGTTTATGGGAGGCCCCAGAGTTTTCTGGCTTCTATGTCATCATCTTGACTCTTCCCGTTTCACTTTCAAGCATTCTTGATGAAAAAAACAGAGTTGAATAGAAAATTTGACACTCAAATACAAGAAGCAAGAAAAGCATGAGAAGGTAAAAAGGGAAAAGAAATCATAAAGAACTTATCAAAGTTGAACTATTTACATATCTATATGGAAAAGTGGTAATTGTAACTTATGAAACTTTTCTCAGTATGAGGATAGTTGAAGGGAATATAAATGTATATATGTATACATACATATATGTCTATATAGGGGGTATATGTACATATGAATACATATGTGAATGTGTGTATATATGTGTACAGACATGTAGACAGAGGGCATAGGAAGGGATGATATTTTAAAAGGGGAAACTGAGAGGTGGGAGGTGAATATAATGAGAGGAGATGAGGAGAGACAGAATGGGGTAAATTATCTCATATAGAAGAGGCAAAGGACAACTGTTACAATGGAGGGGAAAAACAGGAAGGCAAAAGAGAATGGGTCAAACTTACTCTTGCTGAATTTGGCTTAGGAAGGGAATGACATACACACTAAATTGGGTTCCATCTCCCAGTCAACTTGGCCACTTCAATAGTACTTCAAATTCCAAGCATTAAGTTTCCTAAGGAATTTCATGTCTTAAGGAGCACTCTCCTGAGATCTAGAAAGTTTGGTCTTTTTCTTCTTCCATTTCTTTTATTCTTTCATTTTCCCAACACGTTTAAGACATTCCAAATGTAAGTTGTCTCCCCCATAAGTCCTTATTACTTAATGCCATTTTAATGGTTATAAACACTGAATATCCATTATCACTAATACTGCTATAAATATTGATTTTTATCAATGAAGGAATTGCAGAGGATTGCGTTGGCTTTCTGATAGTTATTTGGGGTTTGGGGGGTTTGGGGGCATGGGAATACAATGATATTTTCCTCATACTTTTAACACTCTGTGGTTATGAATGTGAGAAGTTTTTGTTTGTTTGGTTTTTGCATTATCAATGCATACTAAAATTTAAATTGTATGTTTGATTACATAAAAAAAAATCTCCCTTAACCTTGTGAGGGCCTAGAGAAGAGAGAGGGGGAGATGTATGGGGTCTGGGAATGGGCATTTTCTGCAAAAGTACGACAGAGTACCAGGCCTTGGAGTTGCCATGAATATGAAAATGAGCAGGTTCACAGTGCCCATAGAAGAGGGGACCTCAGAGTAAAGACAGCCCTTAAGGTAGCAAAAGTCAGATCTCGCAGTGAACATGAAACCCCTATATGCTATAGGTCAGAGCATTCAGAGGACAGACATCATCTGCTAGGGAAGGGACCTCAGAGTGGAAAATCTCATAATTCACAGGGATTTATTTTATTTTCTTGTATATACTGTGTGGACTTTAATGATTAACCCTTTTAAACAAATACTCCAAAATAAGAGGATAATAGATTTTCATAGGAGATCATTAATACCAATGTAATTTTTATTGGAACCCAGTGATGTATAAGAAAAATAAACAATAAAACTAAAAAAATGAAGTCCCCCTCCATCTTCAACACCATCATCAAAATGGTTTGGTGAAATTACCTTTTGTTTTTTTGGCTACCAAAAACATGCCTATAAACCATAACACATGCGCTTCAAAACAAAGGAACAAGCATGTATTTCCTTCCTTAATAAAGACTCTTGTTTCTATTACTATTAATAAAAACGATTTTTGGACAAAAACAAATTTTCATTATAGAGAGTTCTTTAGAAATAAGACTTCTATTTCAAGGTCATTATTTCGATAAGACCAATATACATCATAATAAAAATAAAATGAATAAAATAAAAAAGTGATAACTTGACAAAAGCTATCTAGATATGACTTTAGACACCAAAATTGTATATCTTTGATGGTCCCTAGAACACTAAAGTGCATTACTTTAGTAAAGTACTTCTAGATACTTTCCATGTGAGTATGTTGGAAGTAGTTGAGAGCAGAGGTAGAGAATAACTGAGCTAGGTGTTAAATTCTCCTTTTGTATGTGCTAATGAGAAGTGAAAAATGAAGCCAGAGTACGTGATCATGGATGGCAATGGAACCAAGACTGTGTGGCATTAAGGGAAACTTTGAATACAGAATCTTGAGCTTGATTTGGCTGTGAAATCTCTAATGCCAGTGTTGAAAGCAATGAGAAGATGGAGTGTTGGGGTGATTCCACTGAGAATGGAAATTGTAAGAAACAGAGGAGTTGAGCTCATAGCTTGGTGTAGGCATGGTTTGAGAAGGAAGGCAGTAGGAGAGAATTAGACAGGTAAGATAGCACTCTGAAGAAGGGGTATCTAAGCAGAGAGGGCCCTATGCATCCAAAGGGCAGATCTTGGAATATCTTGAAAATCTCCATGCTTGATTCCTAGGTGATCTCTGAGAACAGAAATTATAAACTCTAAATGGGCCTTAAAATGCAAAATGTCATAAATGGCAAGACTGTGTTATCATAAATAAGTTGGCCAAAATATTGATTTGTTATAATTACACAACAAAGTGAACATAGATTTTTTCTTATGTGATCAAATATAAATTCCAATTTCAATTTTAGTATACATTGGTGATGTAAAATTTTTTTAAATCTGACTTCCTTTACCACAAAGTCTTAAAAGCGTGATGAAAATAATATCTATTATATTGCCACCCAAAGCACCTTGCAGACACCAAATATCTATATACTAAAACGAATGCAATCTCCATAATTCCTTCATTGTTAAAGGTAACTATTTACAGTTGTATTGATAATGGACATTGAGAATTTCTGGCTATAAAAATGGAGTTATAAAAAAAGACTAATAAATAAAATAGAATATTTTTTATTTATAATTAAAATCATATTTATAAAATAAAGACTTACAAGGGGAGACAACGTAGGTTCAGGAATCAGTATCTAAGACTCAAGTGTGTGGTTAAAAGAACAAAAACCAAAGCTGAGAAAGTCCAAATAATACTTACAGATTTGGGGATGGGGTGCTCCTTTAGACAAGAGAATCTCATCTGTAAAAGTCCTTAGAAAACTCAATGTCTTGACTTCCAGGTACCATTAGAGCACACAAAATGGTCTAAGACTAGAGTTTAAAATGCAGAATTTTCCAGCATGGCAGCAAGTCCTTCTGAATGGAACGATTAGGAATAGATTTCTTGAACTGGTCTTCAACTTGCAGCCTGAAATAGCTGAGTTGCTGGAAATATGCAGTTCCAAATATATTCTGAACATAATTGTAAAATATATAGTCCTAGAATCCAGAGTTAGATGAGGTTAGAGAAACAGGAATATCAGTTTGGAGAAGAATTAGAAGAGAGAAAGTAGAAGATGTACAGAGGCTGAAGAGGGAAATGGGATTTTAGAAAAGACAATCTCTTCTCTTAGGAAGAGCCTTAGAGAAGAGAATGAGAGATTGAAGAGTCTCTAGATCAGTAGTTCTCAACCTTCCTAATGCCGGGACCCTTCAATACTCGTATGTGGGCATATCTGCATGTGAGTGGACCTGCCTAGAGACAGACAGAGGAGCAATGTCTCGGTTCCTAAGACCATCGGAAATATGTGTTTTACACACACACACACACACACACACACACACACACACACACACACATGTGAATATGGACCCCAATATTGGTCACTTTTTTACTAATTAAAAAATAAGTAGATTTTCTCTAGAAGATCATTCACTTATTCCAATATAAGGTTTATTGGGTATTGGTGCTGAATATGAAAAATAAACTAAAACCAAAACAAAGCAAATAAAGCTATTCTTTCTTCAACCAAACTTTTCAAAGAATTTAGTGAGATTGCTGTCAATTTGCAGACCAGCCTAGCCCCGCCCCCCCCACCTAAAAGTAGGAGCTGAATCCTGAATGTATCAATGTGGAGTGGAAAGTGTAGCCAGAATAGATGATGGAGGGCACCTAGAACCCAGACTATGTGGGGGATATAAACTTTGAATCTAGAATCTTGAGCTTGAATAGGCTGCCAAGTCTATAATGTCATTGTTCAGATAGACTAACACTGGTGGGGAAAATTTGGCCTTGAGTTTTACAGAACAAATCCTTTTATTAAGAGAATTTGTTTTGTGAAGTTTGAATTCAGTCCAAGGACTGCACTTGAGGACCCAGAGGACCACATGCGGCCTCAAGGCCACAGGTTCCCCACTCCAGGACTAGAAGTTGAAGAGTGGGAGATGTTCAGGATCTGAGAACAGAAAGTGTCAAAACAGGAGGGCTTTAGCACACAGAATGGTGTAGCTATGGCAGAACAAAAGGTAGGAAAATAATTTGAGGAAGGGATATCAAACAATAAAGTGCCCTGAGACCCTGAAGAGCAGATCTTGTAATGTCCTGAAAATAACACTGTTTTGGGGCAGCTAGTGAATACAGTGAATAGAGCACAGGCCCTGGAGTCAGGAGGACCTGAGTTCAAACCCACCCTCAAACACTTAACACTTATTAGCTGTGTGACCTTGCGCAAGTGACTTAACCCCAATTGCCCTGCCTTCCCACCTCCAAAAAAAGCAAAATAAGAATAAGAATAGGAATAATGTTTTATTGGTAGGTGATTTCTGAGGATATCAATGATAGGCTCTGAACTGGTCTTAGATAGACAATTTATTCTTATATATATATATATATATGAGCCAAATCCTTACCATTTGTGTCATTGTCTATTCCTATTGAAGCAGTAGGTAATTTCAAAAGAAGAAGAAGGCAGATTGTTCTTATTAGATCAAAGCTAAGTTCAAATTTTATTTTTAGGATGCATTGGAGGTGCAAAAAAGAAAAAAAAATCGGATATCCTTAACCACAGAGCTTTAAGGGTATGGTGAAAATACCATCAATTTTATGGCCACCCAAAAAAAATCTGCCCATAAAAATCAGTGCAATCCTCTGCAATTGCTTCATTGGCAAAGATGCCTATTGATAGTACTATTTGTGATAATGAATATTCTGTGCATTGGGGAATTAAAACATGATATCATAGAATAAGGACATATAAGAAGATATGAGCATCCCCTATATGTGATGGTCCTTATAAAACTGAATGTCTCAACTTCCAGGGAAGATTGAAGTGGGCGAGTTGGTAACAGACTAGAACTTGGAAGATGAAATTTCCCAGTATGGCAGTAATTCTCCAAATGGAACAATTAGGAATGGATTGGGATTCAGGATTCCTGAACAGGTATTTGACTTGGAAGCTAGAATCTCTGAGCTTGATGGAAATATACAATTTAGAATCCCGGCCTGGATGAAGCTATAGAAACAGGAATGTCATTTGGGGGACTGGTCAGAACAGAGAGAGTAGGAGATGTTCAGAGGCTGATGAGGGAAAGCGTCTGAAGAAGTAGGATTTTAGAAGAGTCAGAGCCAGGTCTGGGAGAAAACTTGAAGAAGAGAATATGAGATTGACGAGAGTCTTTAGCAGAAGGGATATCTGATCCACAATAACAGCAAAGGTCAGGACCGGAGTGTCCTCCAATTTCCCTATGCCATAGCTTTGAAGGCTCTGAGGAACTACATCAGCTGCTGTGAAATGGGCCTTCAAATGGAAAATGTCATCAATTTCAAGGATTTTCCATAAATATACTCTTATTAGGCAAAAATGTTTTCCAGTTCTAGGTAAATAAAGAGAGGATGATGGGGTGGCTAGGTGGCACAGTGAATAGAGCACCAACCCTGGAGTCAGGAGGACCTGAGTTCAAATCCAGCCTCAAATGTTTAACACTTGCTAGCCAGGTGACCTTGGGCAAGTCACTTAACCCCAATTGCCCTGCCTTCCTCCCTCCAAAAAAAGCCCAAAAAAGAGGAGAATTTATAATTTCTGGATGAGATCTATTTATTTCAATTTACTTTCTATTATATCCTTGTTAAACTAAAACAAACAAACAATTTTGCATCTCCTACTGCACAGACAAAAATCTTTGGGGAAACTACTAGAAAATTTTTGACTCCCAAAAATCCTCAGACAAGGTAATATAAAAGTCCCAGGAACAAATGTAATTCGATGAAGATTGTTCTTTGATAAAGACTGTCATTTATATGATTATTATTGATAACAAACATAGAATATTTTCAACAACAATGATAAAAACCCTAGGTGTTAATTTCTGAAGCCTCATAATGAACAGAACTATTTCCAGATCATGCTATCTGTAAGTTGTTAGGTATAGTGTGATTTTTAAAAATCTATTAAAAATTAACTTTATAGATCATAGGATGGTGTTTCTTTGGAATCAAAAATGTCACACCTTGAAATGTCCTTATCACACTGAATGGCTGGGCTTTCAGGGCCCATTCAAAGGGAGTTGAGATTTTAAATACGAAATTTCCTAGTTAGACTTAAGTCCCACCTCTAAATATCTCTCTTTGGAGTGGAGATGTGAGACATCAAAGCAAAACCTTCTAATACAAAAGGTCAGATCTTTGAATGCGCAACAATCACCATCCAAAGTGATGTCTGGAAGCTCTCTGGGAAAATAAGAGTTTGCTCTGGTAGGGACCTTATAATGGAAAATATAAGTGAGAAAGATATATTTTCACATATGTTCTAAGTGAGCCAATATTTTGACCAGTTGTAGGGAATTTCAAAAACAAAAAGAAGGGCAATTTTGTGTAGTATTTCAGTCCTTTCCAGTAATTTAATTAATATTCCATAGTAGGGATGCTTTGAAACAAATCACCCATTCACAACCGCACGGCTAAAAGAGTGAGGTGAAAGTTCTGAATAGCTTTTGGAAAGCCAAAATGCTACTCCAAACTGAAAACTCTTTTACACCAAAACAAATGTAATTCCCTGGAGCTCTTCCTTTGGTCAAGAATGTTTTTGATAGGGGTGGCAAGGTGCTGCAGTGAATAGAGCCCCAGCCCTGGAGTCAGGAGGACCTGAGTTCAAATCTGGATTCAGACCCTTGACAGATTACTAGCTGTATGACTTTGGGCAAGTCAACTCCAATTACCCTCCAAAAAAAGCAAAAACAAAAAAATATGCTTTTGATATTACTATTTTTGTGTTACAAAAAGTATAATTATATGTATAAGAGTTCATTAGGTACAAATAGAAGAAATTTTAAAATAACAGTGAAACCCCATAGTGACCCTCTCCAAAGGCCTGAGAAAAGTGAAAGCAAAAATACTATCTGTTGGATTTTTAAAGAATTAGCGTAGCACATTGTAACTTTATATATATATATATATATATATATGTATGTATTTCTTAGTTTCACTAAGAAAATGATATAACAATGATTTTTCTGTGAAACTATTTTTCCTTCTGAATTTGAAAATGCAAATCTGCTTGTGGCTATAATTGAGTTGTAGAAGTTTATAAATATTCATAAGTAAAAACAGATCTAGGAAAAAATAAGGATAAATTGAAATGAATAGTATACATGGACAAATATTTAGGCTGTTTGAGTAAAACTGTGTCAAGTTATATTGGAAGAAAAGGCCAGACAAGTGTAGATATCAACCTCTGATCTTTTTATACTGTTAAGGAAAATGCATATAGAGCCAGTTTTTTGGAGGGAAATGAAAGTATAGTACGCTAAGGACTTAGAAGAGATATTGAATAGTACTGGAAATTTATGTGTGTAGTAATAATTATGCAATAAAAAGAAAAATCCTTATACATCATAGAAGGGTATAGCCTTAAAATGCAAAATATCATCTCTTGGTAGCCCCTTGGAGAACTGAATATCTTTGCTTCCTCAGAACTTTCAAGGATATATGTTGGAGGGGTCCTGGAGCTGAGAATACAGAATGTCCTAGCTATGGGATAAGTCATGTGTCTAAATGTCCACAAATATTGAATGAATAGCTTTAATAGAATATAAGAGGAGGGATGGCTCATGGAATATATACATATATGTGTGTGTGTGTGTGTGTATATATATATATATATGTGTGTGTGTGTGTGTGTGTGTGTGTATTCTATTTATAGACATAAACATATAGGGGAATTTAGAATTCAGGATCCTTAGCTGGATGAGACTGTCAGATCTGCAAGGTCAGAATTGTGTAGGCCTAGAGAAGAAAGAGGAGGAGGTGTGTGGAGTCTGGCAATGGACATTTTCAGAAACAGTAGGATTTGAGCACATCAATCATTTATTGCAATTTACTTAGAATTAAACCCTTGTGAAGCTTAAAAAGAAAAAAAAATCACATCTTATATCACACACACAAAAGGGTTTGGTGAAAGTACTGATTGTTTTTTGGCTATGTAAGAACTCCCCAGACAAGGATTACCAGCACCATGAAACAAACATAATCCAATGAAGATCTTTCTTTAATATGATTACTATTTACAATGAATATAGATTATTTTTAAACAAAAACAATATCTCTATTATTTGGTGGGGGGAAGCTAGGCAATCTAGGGTAAATGACTTTCCAAGGGTCACACAACTACTAAGTGTCATGTCTGAGACCAGATTTGAACTCAAGTCCTCACTATTCCTGGTTTTATCCACTGGAGTATGTAGTTTCCCTGCCTATGTTAATTCTTGAAGCCTCATAAGAGACAAAGTATTTCTAGACCCTGGTAGCTATAAATCATTAGGTAAAGTGTACCTACAAATCCATTTTAAATTTTTTTAAAATCAGCTTTATAGATCATAGTATGGTATTTCCTTGGAACCCAAATATCATGTCTTGAAATGCCCTCACCACACTGAATGCCTAGGCTGTCACTTCTCATTTAAGGGTGATTGTAGGAGGTAGTTGAGAATTACCATAGTTAATCTGATAGCTAGGCATCAATCTCATCTCTCAATGTCCCCCATTGGAGTGGGTGTATAGTCAGAATTTTGGATGGGCTATGCACCATCCTCTATGATAGCTGAAAGTTCTCTGAGATCATGAATCAGAATATGCTCAGGAAGGGAACCTTAGATAGGAAACATCATAAATGACAAAGTATTTATTTCTATATATTGTCTAAGTTAGCCAAAATATTGACCAATCCAGGAAATTACAATAATAAGGAGGGAGATTTTGCCTACGAGATGTCACGGCCAGCTCAATCGGGTCTAGTCTCTCTTTGTAAGTCTTGGAAACACATTGAATAATGAGGCAGGAACTAGAGAGATGAACAAAGGGTTTATTTTCTGCAAAAACAAAGCTTAAAAAGTGAAAGTAAAGCGCGAAGAAAGCATGATTCAGTGGCCGAACCAATCCCTATCCAGATACTGTGCAAGATCACCTCATGCACTGATAACTCTGTCCAATCCAGACCATGGGAAGGAGTGCCAAACCAACCATGAGAGCTATGTGTCACACAGTGAGCGGTTCCATAAGAACTTCCTCATGTAAGCATATAACTGGTTGTGACCCTCAGACTGAAGTCTTGTGACTTCCTCACATTTGTCACATGACTGGAACACAGTGTGAGAGTGTGAGAGGCTCTCAACATCTCCCCCTTTTTGTTTTTATATAAAGTGTCCTTCTGGGTGTTTTCCCTTCAGGAATCTAACTTCCACAGCAGTATTTTTTATGGATATGGACAGCACGTGAACAGCAAGACCCAATAATGTAGGTCCACATAGCAATAATAGCAAAACAGCAATAGCCATAACTATATAATACTCAATACTCTGCCACCATTTTTCAGGGCCTCCATTGAACCAATTAATAATCTTTTGAGCAGTTTTATTTGTCAATAAATCTTGTTCTGATGCTCGATTAATCTCTTGTGATATTTTATACAATAGTTCGATATCATGTGTAACATTAGAACTTAAAAACAATCCATTTAAATGACTCCTAATTTGGGTCCTATTATAACTACTTCCATTATAAGATAAATTTAACACATAATGCAGTAAAGTGATAATTCGCATTGAAATGATTGTGCAGCCATAACTAAATCTTCAACTGCCTCCTCCTTTTTCTTCGCCTGGAGATTGATAATGAGGATGTTCTTTTCATGAACCCAGCATTCACCTCCCTCTGTGGAGAAGCAAACATACCCTGGTCCCCATATTAGCATCCTGCTGGGTCCCTCCCATTTGCCTTCATAGTTTTTCCACATTTTCCATGTGCCCTGTTCCTTTTTATGTTTTTCTGTCCCTACCTGTTGTTGTGTGTCTTCTTTTATTTGCCCCTTGGTGTAAAATTTCATGGGCGGGGTCAAATTCAAAGAATCAAATTTCAAAAAGTTGTAAGTATATAATGCTGTATATAGACATGTATCATGTATTCCCTCTTTTTGTTTTTGAAGAAGCCTCTTTATGGATTGATTGGCTCTCTCCACCATAGTTTGTCTCGTGGGATTATACAGGAGACCTGTAATATGTTTTATCCCAAATTCTGCAAATACGGTTTGAACTCTTCTAGACACATAGGCTGGTTCATTATCAGTTTTTATGATAATGGGTGTTCCCATGGTAGCTATACAATTATAAAAATGTATAAGTACGTGGGTAGTGTTTTCCCCTGCTAGACAGGATGCCCAACAGAAGCTTGAATGTGTGTCTATAGTGACATGAATGTATTTAAGCCTCCCAAATTCAGCTAAATAAGTGACATCCATCTGTCAAACTGTGTTTGGGGTGCATCCCCAAGGGTTTTTTGTTATACTTCTTGGTGGTGGTTGAAAGGGAATGCACCTTATACTTCTTTCTACAATCTGTATAGCCTCCTCTTTTGAAATGGAATACAGCTATCTAAGAGATTTAGAGGATAAATGAAATTTTTCATGTGTTTTTTCTGCAGGATGTCATGATCTCAAGCAACTAATTCACATAATGATTTCCTGAAAATATCTGTCCTATGGTTGAAAGATGAGACCTAACATGTAGGCAATATAGTGGTTGGGTCTTTTGATGAATTTCTTTTAGTAAAAATTGAAATGAAGAAGTTATTTCTTCCAGTCCTCTCTTAATATGAGCTGTTTCGACACCTTGTATAACCTTAGCACAATGCTGGCTGTCCATCACTATATTTATGGGGTGAGGAATTTTTACTCCTTATAAAGGCATGGACCTCATTTTTCTGAGTGGATTGATGAGGGGTATCAAATACCTGTTATATTCCTAATGATGGTGTATAAAGAGCTGCCCTGTTTTCTTTAGTATCATTAGTAAATATATTTGACCCTTCCACTGGTTGTTGTTTAACTATTTTAGGAAATACCCATTCCCATGTGGAATAAGACTTTATAAATTCTAACAGACTACCTGTCTTCATATCATAAGGCCCTAGTATCTTTAGCCAACTTTCCTCTCTTTTAATGAATCTGGATATTTCAGCCTCTGTGAAAGGCAACCATATTATTCCAGGTGGCTGTCCTGAAAGCATAAGCACCCTATCCTTAGCTTTCACAACACATTGGGACAGTAACTGTAAATACGGTTATATTACTTTGGATCCTTGTGATTTAATGTACAGCCACTCAATAATAACTTTGTCTTGAATTACTGCAGTAGGTGTGTTTGGTGTGTTCACAAGAGTGATCTCAAGTGCCATTTGAGGATTTATTCTTTGAGTCTGACTATACAAATTTCTCCACTAATTTCTTCTGTATCATTCTCACGGCTTACTTAGCCTTCTCAGTCCATTGTCTTGATGAATTAAGATTAGGGTTTCCAGGTAAAATGTCATAGAATGGTTGAATTACATGATTGGGGATTCCTGCTCTAGGACGCAACCATTGTATGTCTCCTTATTAACTTCTTTTTTAATGAATTATTTTATTTATTTTCTTGTTTACATCATTCATTTCCCGAGTTACAAATTTTGTCCCCATCTTTCCCCTGCCCCCAACTCCAAAATAGCCATTCCACTATAAAGCCCCTCCCTCGATCTCCTCTCTTTTATGTCCTCCTCCAACACCCCTCTAACTTTCTGGTAGGGCAGGGTGGGTCTCCCTACCCTAGTACCTGTATACCTTAATTCCC
>CM053602.1:53317336-53335396 GCA_028646575.1 Pseudocheirus occidentalis
GAGTATTGAGCATCTTTGCACCAAAAACCCAGATATTGAGTACAGAGAGTTTTTTAGAGAGGAGACTTTTTTTCAAAGTTGTTATGATGGTAAATCCAATGTACATTGTAATAATAATTCAAGTAGTGAAGTTAAAAATAATAACTTGCCACAATTTCTTATGCTCTGGCTTTAGAACCACAAATGTCATGCCTTCAATGGTCCCAAGAACATTACAGATAAGGCTTCCAAGTATCTTGCAGGTGGGAATATTTGGAGTAACAGAGAGATGCGTGATGTCAGAGCTAAGACGTAAGTGCTGCCTCTGAAAGTCCCAATGGGGTCAGTGAAGCAAGAATATGTGATGGGGGGCACTGGAAACCAGACTATGTGGGCTTGAAGGAAACTTTGAATACAGAATTCTGAGCTTGATTCAGCTGTAGAATCTACAATGTCAATATTGGGAGAGAATAGAAAATTTAAGAGAGTGCAATGTTCAGGTGAAAGAAAAGAAACTGTAAGAAGCAGGATTTTTAACACATAGTATTGTGTAGCCAGAGTTCAGAGAAGGAAGGAGAGAGGAGAGCACTTTGAAGAAGGGATGTCAGAACAGAAAGTTCCCTGAGACTCCAAAGGGCAGATCTTTGGATATTCTGAAAATCATATTTGACAAAGACATTCTTTGAGAACAGAAATGATTAGCTCTGAATGAGCCTTAGAATGAAAAATTTCAAGGAAATTTTTTTCATATATTTTCTTATTTGGGCCAACTATTGATCTGTTGTAGGCTGTTTAAATACAAATTTAAGGCAAATTTTTTCTCATGTAATTAACCATGCACCCAAATTGAATTTGAGTTTGTATTGGTGATACAAAAAAAGGGAAAAAATTCAAATCTATACTCAGAGAGCATTAAAAAAATGATGAAGATGTTATTTTATCACCACCCTGAATAAACTAACAAACCTGAAATAACTGTACCAAAAACCCAATGCAACTCTTTCACTGATACACATTACAATTTTTATTAGGATTATTGAAAATGGATAGATATTCAGGGTTGGGGGACATTAAATACATAACATGCATACATACATACATACATGTGTGTATATATATATGTATATATGTGTGTGTGTATATATAAGACTCAAACATGTTGGTAAAATAAAAATAAAATAAACTGAAGCAGAAAAAAACCCAGACAAACCAAGATCTCAGGAGGTTTTTCCTTTAGGCATGACAATCTCATAGCTTTAAAGGTCTTAAGAAAACTTAATGCCTGGAATCCAAAGCACCATTAAATTGGCAAAGTGGGTTGTGAGCTAGAACTTCAAATAAACAATTTCCAGTACAATAGGGGATTCATTGTGAAGACCTAATTCTTGAAGAGGGCTGTGACTTGGAATCTAGGCTAACTGAACTTGATGGAAATATATAATCCTGATTATACTGTGAATATAATCCTGCAACGTACAGTTGCTGAATCCCGAGCAGGATGGAGCTGTAGAAACAGAATGAAAGTTTAGGACAGACTAGAACAGAGAGAATGGGAGATGTTCAGAGGCTGATGAGGGAAACTGTCTGAAGAAATGGGATTTTAGAACAGAGAATGTTAGCTCTAGGAGGAGCCTTGGAGAAGAGAACGAGAGCTTGAGGAAAGACTTTAGAAGAAGGAATATCTGATTCAGGAAAGAAAACCAAAGGCAGGACCAAAGTGTTCTTAAATTTTCCATTTTCAGTAGCTGCAAGGGCTCTGAGAACCTACATGATCTTCTGTAAAAGGGCCATAAAATGTAAAAAATAAATTTCAGTGATTATTATAAATGAATGATTTTAGACAGAAATATTTTCTGGATCTAAGCAAATAACATGTTGCAAGCAAAAGAAATTAAAGACACAATGGTTAGTTTTAATAATTGGTATGTGGTAAGATTAATGAGCGTTGGAATAATAATTCAATAAAAAAGAAAGATCGTCATGCAACTTAGGAGAGGATGGCCAATAATCCTAAATGTCAGCTACTGGGAGCAACTTGGAAAACCAAATATCATATCTTCCCCCGACTTTTCAAGAATAGGTGTTTGAGGTGTCCTGTTGGTCAGAGAACAGATATCAGCTGGTGGGGAAGTGGCCTTGGAGTGGAAAATGTGAGAAAGAAACAAAGATTTGTTTTTTATGTGTATAGAGAGTGGGCTTTTAAAAGAAATAGGAGGGTAGATTTTTTAGAGGAGATCATTAATTATTCCAACACAATTTTTACAGAATACTACTAATGTATAAGAAAAATAAATTTAAAACATCCTAAAAGAACAACTCCACCTATCTTCAATCACAGCACCACTAGGGACTGTGGAGCTTCTCTTTTATATTTTGGCTAGAAAACAATGCCTCTGAACCACAATACAGGCACAGCACGACAAAGGCAGCTGCATGTATTTCTTTCCTTAGTAAAGACTAATGTTTCTCTTACTTTTAATAAAAATAAATTTTGAACAATTTTGGACATAAAACCCAGATGTTCCCTATAGAGAGCTTTTTAGAGAGAAGACTTCTATCTCAAAGTCTTCAGACCAGAGCCAGTGTACATTGTAATAGTCATACAATCAATAAAATGATAAATTCACACAAATTATCTAGATATGTCTTTAAAAATGAAAAATGCCATCAATTCAATGTTTCCTAGAACAGTAATGGCTTAGGCTTCCGGGTATCTTTCCTGCAGGAATACTGGAAATATCTTAGAGGAGAGATAGAGAGTCCAAAATTAAGAATTAAATCCTGCCTCAGAATGTACAGATGAGGTGTGTGAAGTGAAGTAGAAATATGGGGAAAGGGAGGGCACATGGAACCCAGACTGTGTCAGTTTGACAGAAACTTTGAATTTAGAATCATGAGCTACATTTGACTATAAAATCAATAATGTCATTATTCAGAGGAAGAAAGGGAGACATTGAGGTGCTGAGAATGAAAACTGTCAGAAACTGGAGAGTTTTAGGTCATAGCATGGTGTAGCCATACTGAAGAGAAGGAAGGAGGGAGAAAGGAGTTATATCATAGTAGAGAGCACCTTGAGACTCCACAGGGCAAATATTGAAATGCCCTGAAAATCACCATGTTTGATGGCCAGGCCATCTGGGAACAAAAATGATTGGCTCTCAATGGGTCTCAGAATGGAAAGTGTCCTAAATGGCAGGGAGGTATTTCAGATATATTCTTTCTTTGCCCAAATATTCACCTCCTGTAAGCCATTTAGTAAACAATATGAAGGTAAATTTTTTTTTTTTTGCTTTTTTTTTGGAGGGCAGTTGGGGTTAAGTGACTTGCCCAAGCTCACACGGCTAGTTTTTTGTGTTAAGTGTCTGAGGCCGGATTTGAACTCAGGTACTCCTGACTCCAGGGCCGGTGCTCTATTCACTGCGCCACCTAGCCGCCCCGGTAAATTTTTTTTTAAGAACAAAGTTAAATTCAAATTAATTTTTTCAGAATGCACTGCTGGTAGAAAAAGTAAAAGTTCTCACGTCCTAAAACTCAGGGACCTGAAGGGAAGGTGAAAATACTATCAATTTTATAGATGCCCACATTAATCCTGCAGCCTTAAATACTTGTAGAGGAAACAATCTTCTGCAGTTGCTTCATTAACAAAAAAATCTTGATAATACTGTTTGTCATAATCAATATTCAGTATTTTGAGGCATTACAACATGGTGTTACATAAAGGGGGGAAGATTTTTGTTTGGAAATATGTATATGGGTAAGTTTGAGTTTTTAAAATAAAACAGTAAAAAATGTAAGCAAAATCTTCCAAAGAGAACTTAAGATATCATTCCCTCAGATATGAGAATCCCCCAAGTGTGAAAGTTCTGAGAAACATGAATGTGTGAGAGAGCATCCATGCACCCTTAAAGCTGCCAACTGGTGGTAGGCCAAAGGTCAGAAGACAGAATTTCCCAGCAGGAGAATAGGTTCCAACTCTGAATATATAATATTTTATTTCTAACTTTAAATGCTTGGTCCTTGTTGGAGTGGGGATAGGAAAGCAAAGTCAAACCTTGGAACATGGAAGGTCAGATGTCTGAATGAGCAACAAAGAACCCCATGTGATAGTATGAAGCTCCCCGAGAATGTAAATCAGAATCTGCTCAGGTAGGGGACTCAGATTGGAAAACATCATCAATGACTAAGATTGATTTCCCTCTATATTCTAAGTGAGGCAAAATATTGGCCAGTTGTAGGGAAGTCAAAAACAAAACCCAGAAGGAAGAGGTTGCCTAGGATTCCAGTTGGTTCCCACAATTTAATTAACATTCTGTAGTAGGAATGTTTTGAATTAAATCATGAGGGGACCCACACCTACACAGCTAAAACAGTCTGGTTAAAGTTCTATTTTCTGACAAGCAAAAAAAAACCCTGCCCCAAACTGAAAATATTTGGACAACAAAGCTAATGTAAATTCATACATGTTCTCCTTTTAGTTCACACTACTATAGATATTACTAACAAGGAAAATGAAAACAGAGTAACTTAAGGGAGTAAAATGAATGTGTGCCACGTTAAGGATTTAGAACAGACATGGTATCATTTTGCAAATTTGCATATAGGAAAGATGCGGGCGCATTATAATAGTCATCAAATGAAAAATAAGAAAACTCTGTATAGAGCATTTTCAGAATCATGAGCTGAATGAGGCTATAGCAGTTGCCAAGGCAGAATTTTGAGGGTCTAGAAAAGGGAGGGGGCAGAGGCAGAGGGCCTGGGAATGGAAAATTTCAGCAACAAGGGGATGTGAGCACACAGAGTCAGACCTGGGAGTTGCCACGGAGATGAAAATAAGAGAGCTGCAGGGACCAGGGAAAGAGAGGGCTTAGGACAGAAAATGGCGGCTCTTACAGTGGACTCCAAACTAGTGTATGCTACAGGTGGGAGGGTTGAGAGAAAAGGGATCATTTCCTGTGGAAGGGTCTTAGAGTCCAAAATCTCACAAATCACAAGCATTTATTTTCCTTTACATACTCAGTGAGCTAAAATATTGTGCATTTTAACTAATTTAAAAATTAAGAAGGCAGATTGTAAGAGACCATTTGTTCATGCCAATATAATTTTTTCTGGCATCAGGGATATATAAAGAAAACTAGCAAAAAAATGCAAAAAAAAAAAAACATTAACCAAAAATCTCATCTCTTGAACCACACTGATAAAAGTCTTTAGGGAGATTATTGGGAATTTTGTGGCTGGCAA
Source organism: Pseudocheirus occidentalis (assembly GCA_028646575.1). Lineage (NCBI taxonomy): Eukaryota > Metazoa > Chordata > Mammalia > Diprotodontia > Pseudocheiridae > Pseudocheirus > Pseudocheirus occidentalis. Next base: position 53,322,554 of record CM053602.1, read on the forward strand.
AATAAGCCCCTCAACACTTGAAAACCACAACTGCAAACAAAAACAAAGCCAGTGAGATGTATTTCTTTCCTTACTAAAGACTGATGCTTCTGTTAATTAATTTTTTTATTCACAAATTAATATAACTATTTGTAAAAATGAACACTAATGGGGGCGGCTAGGTGGCGCAGTGAATAGAGCAGCAGCCCTGGAGTCAGGAGTACCTGAGTTCAAATTCGGCCTCAGACACTTAACACACACACAAAAAAAAAACCTAGCCGTGTGACCTTGGGCAAGTCACTTAATCCCAACTGCCCTCCAAAAAAAAATGAACACTAATTTTGGACTAAAAACCTCCAGATGTTCAGTATGGAGACATTTTTTGAGAGAAGACGTCTATTTTGAAGTCATCCTATCACTAAGAGCAGTGCATATAAAAATAATTCAAATAATAAAATTAAAAACAATAACTTGGCACAAGTGTTCTAGATGTCGAGATAGAACCAAAATCTTGTGTCTTGTATGTTCTCTAGGTTTCTAGGTACTTTGCTTGAGGGATTGCTGGAAGTAGTTGAGAACACAGACAGAAAAGGTCCAAACTAGCAGTTAACCCTGCCTCTGCATGTCCCAATGTGGAGCAAAAAGGGAAGCTAGGATATGTGATCCAAGAGGGCACTGGAACCCAGTCTGTGTGGGCTTGAGGGCACCTTTGAATCCAGAATCCTGAGCTTGACTTGGCTATCAAATCTCTAAAGTCATTTTTCAGAGGTATTCGATGGACAAAAAGGAAGATGTTGAGGAGCGTAGAATTGAAATTATCAGAAACTTGGGGATTTAGCACATAGCAGAGCACAGCTGTGGTAAGGAGAAGGAAGGAGGGAGGAGAGCACTTTGAAGAAGAGTTTTAGGTAATGTTAAAAAAAAAGAGAGAAGGTGGATTGTTCATATGAGATCAAACTTAAATTTAAATGTAATGTTTAGGGAGCATTAGAGATGCAAAAATAAAAAAAAAAGAAATCTGACATCCTTCAGCACCAAGTCTCAAGAGTATTGTGAAAATACTATCAATTGCATCAGTTGTAAAAAAAAACCCTTCAAACCCCAATTTCTCTCCAGAAAAAAAAGACAGAAAGAAAATGTCCACAAATATTGAAACAAATTTGCAAAAGTTGGTGGTGAGATTTCTGTGCCTTCTTTGGCTAGCCAAAAAAAAAAACAAAGGAATGGAAGAATGAACAAATGAATAAACAAATAAGGAAATCATCCTCAAATCCCACAAAAACCTGAATAACTTTTAAGGTGCATGTATTACTTTTTGTAGCAAATGCTGCTGTTTCTATTAATTTTTTTTTTTTTTGCTTTTTGGAGGGCAGTTGGGGTTAAGTGACTTGCCCAAGGTCACATGGCTAGTGTTAAATGTCTGAGGCCAGATTTGAACTCAGGTACTCCTGACTCCAGGGCCGGTGCTCTATTCACTGCACCACCTAGCCGCCCCTGTTTCTATTAATATTAATAAAAATGAGTATTTAGCATCTTTGGATGAAAAAACTAAGATATTCAGAACAGAGAATATTTTAGGGAGAAAATTTTTTTCAAAGTCATGTTGGTAAGTTCAATGTACATTGAAATAATAATTCATTGCATAACATTAAAAATAATAACTTGTCACAATTTCTCCTGCTATGGCTTTAGAGCCAAAAATGTTGTGCATTCAATGGTTCCAAAAACACTACAAATTAGCCTCCTGGGTATCTTGCAAGTGTGAATATTTGGAGAACTGGAGAGCAGCAAAATATCAGAGCTAATAGGTAAGTGCTACCTCTGGAAGTCCCAATGGGGCAGGACAACCAGAATATGTGAGCATTGAGGGCACTGGAACCAAGGCCCAAGGAAATTTTAAATCTAGAATCCTGAGCTTATTTCAGCTCTAGAATCTACGATGTCAATATTGGGAGAGAATAGAAACTTAAGAGACAGTGATGTTTAGGGGCTAAGAAACCATAAGAAACAGGAAGATTTTTTAACACGTAGTATTGTATAGTCAGAGTTCAGAGAAGGAAGGAGGGAGCAGAGCACTTTAAGGAAGGAATATCAGAGCAGAAAGTGCCCTGAGACTCTAAAAGGCAGAGCTTGGTATGTTCTGAAAATCATGTTTGTCTGCTAGACATTCTCTGAGAACAGAAATGATTAGCTCTGAATAGGCCTTAGGATGGAAAATTTCAAGGAAGTTTTTTCGTATATATTCTTAATTGGGATAGGTACTGATATGTTGTAGGTTATTTAAATACATATTTTAGCCCGATTTTTCTTATGTAATTCAACATAAACCCAACTGAAATTCTAGGTTGCATTGGTGATGCAAAAAAGAAGAAAAATCTCACATGCATAAGCACAGAAATAAAAGAATGGAGAAAATACTATTTTATTATCACCTCCAAAAAACCCACAAGACCGAAATAACTACAAAAAATACATTGCAATCCTTTGCAATTCTTTCATTGATAAAGATTACAATGTATAGTAGCATTAGTGATAATGGATATTCAGGGGTTTTGGCCATTAAATAGATGAGGTCATGTAATAAGGACTTGAAATGGAGACAATTAACATCTGGAAAGCAGTACACATGTAAGACTCAAACTTGCTAGCAAAATAAAAATTAAATAAAAAGAAGCAGGAAAACAAAGAAACAAACCCAGAACTCTGGAGGTTGTTCCTTTAGACATGACAATCTCATTCCCTTAAAGGTCTTAAGAAAGCTTAATGCCTGGAATTCAAAGTACCATTAAATTGGCAAAGTTGGTTGGGAGCTGGAACTTAGAAAAAAAGAATTTTCCAGCATGGCAGTGAGTTCTTCCAAATGGAACCATGAAGGCTGCATTGTGAATACCACATTCTTGACTAGGCTATCTGTGCTTGAGGATATACACAATCCTGAGGATCTTGTGAATATATTCCTGAAACATACAGTCAATGAGTCCCAAGCTGCATGGCGCTGTAAACACAGGAAGGAGAGTTTGGGAAGGAATAGAATAGAAAGAGTGGGGGATGTTCAGAGGCTGATGAGGGAAACTGTGTGAAGAAATGGGATCTTGGAACTGACAGTGTCAGGTGTAGGAGGAGCCTTGGAGAAGACAAGGAAAGACTGAAGAGTGATTTTAGAAGAAGGAATATCTGATCCAAGAGAGAAAACCAAAGGTCAGGACATTAGTGTCCTCAAATTTTCCACGTTCCATAGCTGCAAGGGCTCTGAGAACCTACATGATCTTCTGTAAAACAGGCCATCCAATGTAAAATATAAGTTTCAAGGATTATTGCAAGCGTAGGCTTTTAAGGCAGAAATATTTTCTGGCTCTAGGTATATAACATGCCTCAAATTGAGGAAACATAAGAGTCACTGATTAGTTTTAAAAACTAGCACTTGTTAAGATTAATGTATGTTGTAAGAACAATAGAATAAAAAAGAAAAATCCTCATGCATCATAGGAGAGGATGATCCTATAATGCAAAATGTCATCTCTTGGTGGCCCCTTAGAACACTGAATATCAGAGCTTCCCCAAAACTTTCAAGGACATATGTTGGAAGGGTTCTGTTGGTTAGAAAACCAGATTTCCTACCCAGGACATAAGTCCTGACTCGGAATGTCAAAATTTTGAATAAAAAGCTTTGTTACAGTACAAGATAGGAGATACCTCATTAACATAGAATGTATGAGCATGAAAGATATTTGGAATTCAGGATAATCAGCTGAATGAGATCACAGAAGCTGCAAGGTCAGATTTGTGAGGGCCTAGAGATGACAGAGAGGGAAATGTATGGGCTATGGAAATGGACACTTTCAGAAAGAGGAAGATTTCAGCATTCAGAGTGTCAGGCCTGGAAGTTGTCATGAAAACAAAGAAGAGAAAGGTAGCAGTGCCCAGAGAAGAGGGGGCCTCAGGGCACAGAGAGACCCTAGGGCAGCAAAGGTCAGATATTACAGTGAACTCCAAACCTCTGTATGCTATAGGTGGGGGAGGGTTTGAGAAACAGACATCATCTGGTGGGGAAGGGGCCTTAGAGTGGAAAATCTGAGAAATGATAAAGAATCATTTTTATGTATATATGGAGTAGGGTTTACAAAGGTAGAGGAAGGTAAATTTTTCACAGGAAATTATTAATTATCCCAATTTTTTTCTGAACATTAATGATATATGAGAAAAACAAATTTTAAAAAATCCTAAAAAGCAACAGCTCCACCTGTCTTCAACCACTCCACAGAAAGGCATTGTGGAGCTTCTCTTTCAGTTTTTGGCTAGCAAACAGTGCCTCTGAACCACCATACAGGCACAGCAAAACAAAGGCAGATGCAGGTAGATCTTTCCTTAGTAAAGGCTCATGTTTCTATTCTTACTAATAAAAATGAATATTGATTAATCCTGGAAAAAAGCCCAGATGTTCATTGTAGAGATCCTTTTAGAGAGAAGACTTCTCTCTCAAAGTCATCAGATCTGGAGGAATGTACATTGTAATAATCATACAATGAATAAAATCATAAATGCACACTAGTTATCTAGATATGTCTTTAAAAATTAAAAATGCCATTGATTCAATGTTTCCTAGAACATGAATGGCTTAGGCTTCCAGGTATCTTTCCTGCAGGAATATTGCAATTAATTGAGAGCAGAGATAGAGTATCCAAGCTAGGACTTAAATCCTGCCTCTGCATCTATCAATGAGGAGTGGAAAGTTAGACCAAAATATGGGATCCGGGAAAGCACCTGGAATCCAGTCTGAGTCAGTTTGACAGAAATTTGGAATCCAGAATCAAGAGTTACATTTGACTGGAAAATCTATAATTTCTTTATTCAGAGGAAGTAAAAGAGGGAAAAAGGGAGAGATTGAGGGGCCGAGAATGAAAACTGTCAGAAATTAGAGTTTTAGTTTGTAGCATGGTGTGGCCATGCTGAAGAGAAGGAAGGAGGTAGACAATCAGAGCAGAGCATGCCCTGAGACTTTACAAGGTAAATCTTGAAATGTCCTGAAGGTCACCTTTCATGGCCATTCTCTGGAAACAAAATGACTGGCTCTCAATGGGTATCAGAATAGAAAATGTCATAAATGGTAAGAAGGTATATTCAGAAATATTCTTTCTAGGCCCAAATATTTACCTCCTGTAGGCCATTAAGTAAACAATATGGAGGTAGATTGTTCTTATGAGAACAAAGCTTAAATTCAAATTAATTTTTCATTAAACATTGCTGATAAAAAAAGAAAAAGTTCTCACATCCTTAAATTCAGAGACCTGAGAGGAAGGTAAAAATACTATCAATTTTATAGATGCCCACATTAAAATGGCATCCTTAAATACAAGTACAGAAAACACTCATCAAAAAGCTCTTGATGATACTATTTGTCATAATGAATATTCAGTATTTTAAGATATTTCAAAGTGGTGTTACATATAAAAGGGAAGATTTTTGGTTGGGAATCAATATATGGCAAGTTTTGTCTTGTTAAAAATGGAACAGTAATAAAAGTTGGACAATAAAAAATTGTCCAAACAGAACTCAGGATGCTATGCCCTTAGATTTTGGAATGTCCCATGTGTCAAGGTTCTTAGAAAAATGAATATGTGAGCAACCCATACTACAAAAGCTGCCATGTTGGTGGTAAGTCAAAGGTCAGAAGACAGAATTTCCCAACATAACAGTAAGTTTTATCTCTGAATGCACAATATATAATTCTTAATTCTGAATGCTTAGCCCCTGTAGATACATGAGCAAAGCCAAATCTTAGAACACAGAAAGACAGACCTCTGAATGGGCTATAAACCACCCTAATATGATAGAGGGACTCTCCTTCAGGACATGACTCAGAATCTGCTCAGGTAGGGGACTCAGATTGGAAAACATCATCAATTACTAAGATGTATTTCCATCTATATTCAAAGTGAGGCAAAATATTGGACAGTTGTAGGGAAGTAAAAAAAAAACAGAAGAAGGGAGAGTTTCCCTAGGATCCAGTAGTTTCCCAAAATTTAATTAGCTTTTGGTAGTAAGGATGCTTTGAAATAAATCATGAATCCACATCTACACAGCTAAAACAGTCTGGCTAAAGTACAATTTAAAAAACCTGCCCCTAAACCAAAAACATTTGGATACCAAAGCAAATGTAACTCCATATATGTTCTCCTTTTAGTTCACATTACTATTGATATTACTAACAAGGAAAATGAATGTAGCGTAATTTAAGGCAATAAAATGAATGTGTAGCATGCTGAGGACTTGGTACAGGCACAGGTTGATTTTGCTAATTTGTATATAGGGAAGATGTACCTGCATTGTAATAATCATCCAATAACAATTAAGAAAAGTTTTTACAGATCATTTTCAGAATCCGGAGCTGTATGAGGCTATAGCAGTTGCCAAGGCAGAACTTTGAGTGTCTAGAGAAGGGAGGGGGCAGAGGCAGAGGGGCTGGGAATGGAAAATTTCAGCAACAGGAGGATGTGCGCACACTGAGTCAGACCTGGGGGTTGCCATGGAGATGAAATTTAGAGAACAGCAGGGACCAGAGAAGAGGGAAATCAGAACAAAGAGAGGGCTTAGGGTACAAAATGGCGGCTCTTGCAGTAAACAAGCTATTATATGCTGGGGGGTAGGGAGGGAGGAGTTCAGAGAAAAGTGATCATGTCTTGGGGAAGTGATCATGTACATTTTTAAATGTACAATTTAAAACTTAAGAAGGGAGATTGTAGGAAATAATTTATTCATGACAATATCATTTTTATCAGGAATCAGTGATACATGAAAAAAAGAAACTAAAAAAACCCCCATTAACCAAAAATCTGGTCTCTTGGATCACATTGCTAAAAGTCTTTAGTGAGATTGTTATTTGTGGCTAGCTAAATAAATCCTTCAATATCTGCAGACCAAAACAAATACAGTGAGGTGTCTTTCTTTCCTTACTAAAGACTGGTGCTTATATTAATTAATTTTTATTCAATAATTAATATAGCTATTTATAATAATGAATATTGAGTAATTTTTTACTAAAAAAATATCCAGGTGCTCAATATAGAGACTTTTTAAACAGAAGACTTCTATTTTGAAGTCATCATATCACTAAGAGCAATTCATGTTATAATAATAATTCAAATAATAAAATTAAAAGCAATAACTTGACACAAGTTTTCTAGATGTGATGACAGGACCAAAACCTCATGTCTTGTACCTTCCCTAGATTTTTAGGCACTTTTTGTGAAGGATTGCTGGAAGTAATTGAGAATATAGATTTTTAAAAAGTCCAACAGAGCAGTTAACTCTGTCTTTGAGTGTCCTGATGTGGAGCTGAAAGGGAAGCTAGGATATGTGATCATGGAGGGCACTGGAACTCAGACTATGTGGGCATGAGGGCAAATTTGAATCCAAGATCCTGAGCTTAACTTAGCTATCAAACCTCTAATGTCAATTTTTCAGAGGCACTAAAGGGAGAGAAAGGAAGATGTTCAGGAGCTGAGAAATAAAATTGTCAGAAACTTGAGGGTTTTAGCACACAGCAGGGCAAAGCCATGCTGAAGAGAAGGAAGGAGGGAGGAGAGCACTTTGAAGAAGGGACTTCAGAGCAGAGTGCTGAGAGAATCACAAAGGGTAGGTCTTGGAAGGTCTGGAATATCTTTGCTTTTTTTTTTGGAGGGCAGTTGGGGTTAAGTGACTTGCCCAAGGTCACACGGCTAGTTTTTTGTGTTAAGTGTCTGAGGCCAGATTTGAACTCAGGTACTCCTGACTCCAGAGCTGGTGCTCTATTCACTGCGCCACCTAGCCACCCGGAAGGTCTGGAATATCAACATGTTTCATTGCTAAGTGTTTTCTGAAAACAGAAATGATTAGCTCTGAATGGGTCTATCAATGGAAAATGTCATAAATGCCAAATGTATATTCCCAGATATTGCTTGGTCCAAATATTGACCTGTTTAAGGTCATGTTAAAAAAAAAAAGAAGGTGGATAGTTCATATGAGATCAAGCCTAAATTTAAATTTAATGTTTAGGGAGCAATAGAGATGCAAAAGAAAAAAAAATCTGACATCCTTTAGCACCAAACCTCAAGAATATAGTGAAAATACTATCAATTGCATGGCCACCCAAAAAACAACCTGCAAATCCCCAATATCTCTCCAGAAAAAAAAAGAAACAAAACACCCACAAATATTGAAATACATTCGAAAAAGTTGGTGGTAAAATTTCTGTGTCTTCTTTGACTAGCCAAAAACAAACAAACGAATGAATGAATGAAAAAATGAATAAACAAATAGGGAAATAATCTTCAAATCCCACAAAAACCTGTGTACTAGAATAACTTTAGTTATATGTAATATTTTTTAAATAAATACTGCTGTTTCTGTTAATGTTAATAAAATGAGTATTGAACATCTTTGGACCAAAAAACTCCGATATTCAGTACGGAGAGTTTTTTAGGGAGAAGACATTGTTTTAAAAGTTATTATGTCATTAAGTCCAATGTAAATTGTAATAATTACACAATTGTGAGGATGGGGCCTGAGATTGGAAAATCTGAGAAACAGCAAAGATTTATTTTTTAAGTTTATATGGAGTGGCCTATACAAAGGTAGAGGAAGGTAGATTTTTTCACAGGAGATCATTAATTATTCCAATTTTTTTTCTGAACATTAATGATATATGAGAAAAACAAATTTTTAAAATTCTGAAAGAACAACAGCTCCACCTATCTTCAACCATAGCACAGAAAGGGACTGTGGAGCTTCTCTTTCAGTTTTTGGCTAGCAAACAGTGCCTCTGAACCACCATACATGCACAGCAAAGCAAAGGCAGATGCATGTAGATCTTTCCTTAGTAAAGACTGATGTTTCTATTACTTTTAAGAATGATGAATAGTGAACAGTTTGGGACACAAAACCCAGATGTTCCCTATAGAGAGCTTTTTAGAGAAAAGACTCCTATCTCAAAGTCATCAGATCCAACCCAATGTACACTGTAATCATTACACAATTAATAAATCATAAATTCACATAAGTTATCCAGTTAAAAATGCCATCCATTCAATGTTTCCTAGAACACAAACGGTTTAGGCTTCCAGATATATTTCCTGTGGGAATATTGGAAGCAGTTGAGAGCAGAGATAGACTTTCCAAGCTAGGAGGTAAATCCTGCCCTGGAATGTGCCAATGGGCACTGGAAAGTTAGGCCAATCAATATATAGGACCAGGGAGGGCGCCTGGAACCCAGACTGTATCAGTTTTTCACAGAAACTTTGAATCCAGAACCATGATCTTGATTTGACTATAAAATCTATAATATCATTATTCAGAGGAAGAAAAGGGGACGAGAATTGTGGGTTGGAAAATGAAAACTGTCAGAAATTAGAGAGTTTTAGCTCAGAGCATGGTGTAGCCATGCTGAAGAGAAAGAAGAAGGGAGGAAGAAGGCATAATCCGAGCAGAGAGTGCCGTGAGACTATAAAGGGCAAATCTTGAAAAAGTCCTGAAAATCACCCCTGTTTCATCTCTAGGAATTTTGGGGAACAAAAATGGTTGACTCTCAATGGGTCTCAGAATGGACATTGTCATAAATGGCAAGAAGATATTTTCAGAGATATGGTTTCTTGGCCCAAATATTCATCTCCTGTAGGCCATTTAGTAAACAACATGAAGGTAGATTATTCTTATCAGAACAAAGCTAAATTCAAATTAATTTTTTAGTTTGCATTGCTGTTAGAAAAAGGAAAAAAAGTTCTGATATCCTTAAACTCAGAGCCCTGAGGGGAAAGTGAAAATACTATCAATTTCTTAGATGCCCACATTAAAACTGCATTCTTAAATATCAGTACAGAAAACAATCATCTGAAGTTGCTTCACTGACTAAAAAAACTCTTGGTAATACTGTTTGCCATAATTAATATTTAGTATCTTGAGGCATTACAACATGGTATTGCCTATATAGGAGGAAGATGTTTGCTTAGAAAATCAGAATATGGGTAAGTTTTTGTTTGTTCAAATAAAACAGCAAAAAAAAATGTAAGCAAAATCATCCAAACAGAGCTTAGAATGGTACTCCCTTAGATATGAGAATTTCCCCTTTGTGAAGTTTCACAGGAAAAGGAATGTGTGCACCAGCATCCAGGTACCCTAAAAGCTGCCAAGTTGGTGGTAGGCCAAAGGTCATAAAACAGAATTTCCCAGCATGACAACAGGTTCCATCCCTGAAGGTATGATATATTATTCCTAACTTAGAATGCTTGGCCCATGTTGGAATAAGGATAGAAGAGCAAAGCCAAACTTTAGAATACAGAAGGTAAGACCTCTGAATGGGCTATAAGCTACCCTATGTGACAGCTGGAAGCTCTCTGGGACCATGAATTAGAATCTGTACAGGGAGGGTACTCAGATTGGAAAACAACATCTATGACTAAGAAATATTTCCATCTGTATTCTAAGCAAAACAAAATATTGGCCAGTTGGAGGGAAGTAAAAAACCAGAAGGAGGGGGAGTTTGCGTAGGATTCCAGTCATTTTCTGCAATTTAATTAACTTTTGGTAGTAGGGATGCTTTGAAATAAAACATTAATCTACACCTACTCAGCTAAAAGAAGGCACTTAAAATAGTATTACTGACAAGCAAAAAGACCCCAGCCCCAAACTGAAATCACTTGGACACCAAAGAAATGTAACTCCACGTATGTTCTCCTTTAGACCAGATTATTATTGACATTATTAACAAGGAATATGAAAGTAGAGTAAAACAATAAAATGAATGTGTAGCATGATCAGGACTTAGAACAGACACGGGTCCTTTTGCAGATTTGGTTATAGGGAAGATGCACATGCATTGTAATAATTATAAAATAAGGAAAGATTTTTATACATCATTATCAGGATCAGGAGCTGTATGAGGCCAAAGTAGGTACAAAGACAGAATTTTGAGGGCCTACAGAAGGGAGGGGGCAGAGGCAGAGGGGCTGGGAATGGAAAATTTCAGCAACAGGAGGATGTGCACACAAAATGTCAGACCTGGGAGTTGCCATGGAGATGAAAATGAGAGAGCAGCAGGGACCAGGGAAGAGGGAAATCAGAACAAAGAGAGGGCTTAGGACAGAAAATGGCGGCTCTTGCAGTGAACTCCAAACCCCTATATGCCACAGGTGGGACGGTTCAGGGAAAAGGGATCATTTCCTGTGGAAGGGCCTTAGAATCCAAAATCTCACAAATCACATGGATGCATTTTCCTTTATATACTCAGTGAACCAAATTATTGGGCATTTTAGCTAATTTTAGAATTAAGAAGGCACATTGAAGGAGATCATTTATTCATATCAAACATAATTTTCATCTGGCATCAGTTATGTATAAAGAAAAGCAACAAAGACATTCAAATAAACATAAACCAAAACTCTTGTCTCTTCATCAACACTGCTAAAGGTCTTTAGTGAGATTATTGTGAATTTTTATCTGCTAAATAAACCCCTCAATACCTGCAAACTGCAAAACCTGCAAACCAAAATAGAAGTAGTGAGATGTATTTCTTTCCATAATAAAAACTGACCCTCCTGTTAATTAATTTTTATTCATTAATTAATATAACTATTTGTAAAAATGCATATTGAAAAATTTTGGACTAAAAACCTCCAGATGATCAGAAAACCTCTATAAAAAGGGGACCTTTTATAGAGAAGACTTCTACTTTAAAGTAACCATATAACTTGGACCATTGTATACTGTAAAAATATTCAAATAATAAACATTTTAAAAATCACTTGACAAGTTTTCCAGATGGACTTAAAACCTCCAGACATTCAGTATAGAGACCCTTTTAGAAACCTTCTATTTTGAAGTCATCATATCACTCAGAGCAATTAATATTATAATAATAATTCAAATAATAAAATTAAAAAGAATGAGTTCACACAAGTTATCTAGATACAACGATTGAACCAAAACCTCATGTCTTTTAGGTTCCCTAGAATTGTGAATGTCTAGGTTTCCAGGTACTTTTTCTGTGGTATTGCTGGAAGTAGTTGACTGGACAGATAGAAAATGTCCAAAAAAGGAGTTAACCTTGTCTCTGAATATCCCAACGTGGAGCTTAAAGGGAAACGAGGACATGTGATCATAGAGGGCACTGGGACCCAGACTGCGTGGGCATGAGGACAACTTTGAATCCAGAATCCTGAGCTTGATTTGGCTATTAAATCTCTAATGACATTTTTCAGAGGGAGAAGGGAGAGAAAGCAGGATGTTCAGGAGCTGAGAATGGAAATTGTCAGAAACTTGTGAATTTTAGCACATAGCAGGGCAAAGCCCTGGTGAGGAGAAGGAAGGAGGGAGGAGAGCACTGTGAAAAAGGGACTTCAGAGCAGAGAGTGCCCTAAGACCCCCAAAGGGCAGGTCCTGGAAGGTCCTGAAAATCAGCATGTTTCATTGCTAAATGTTCTCTGAGAATAGAAATGATTAGCTCTGAATGGGCCTATGGACGGAAAAGGTCAGGATTGCCAAACATATATTCTCAGATATCACTTGGCCCAAATACTGACCTGTTTTAGGTCATATTTAAAAAAGGAGAAGGTAGACTGTTCTTATGAGGTCAAATGTAAATTTTAATTTAATTTTTAGGAAGCATTAGAGATGCAAACAAGAAAAATAAAATCTGATACCCTTAAGCACCAAAACTCAAGAGTATGGTAAAAATACTATCAATTGCACGACCACCCAAAACACAACCTGCAAATTCCCAATATCTCTCCAGAAAGAAAAGAAGCAAAACATCCAAAAATACTTAAATAAATGTGCCAAATTTGTGGTTGTATCTTTGTGTCGTCTTTGATGAGCCAAAAATAAACAAACAAATGA
>CM053602.1:53335896-53364343 GCA_028646575.1 Pseudocheirus occidentalis
CCAGACTATTGTACAATGTGAATGTGTTTACAGATCCTTTACTTGATTTCATGCTGCCATGGTCGGGGAGAAGGGAGGGGAGAAAATTTGAGACTCAAGGGACTGTGGAACTGAATCTTGTAAACTAAAAGTAAATAAACAAGTCAGTGGAAAAAAAGATATTGGGGATTTGAAAGCTGTTTTTGGTTGCCCATGCAATTGATAGTATTTTCACCAAAATCTTGATGTTTGGTGTTTAAGGGTGTTAGATATTTATTTTTTTGCATCTCTAATGCTTCCTAAATATTAAATTGAAATTTAGGTTTGACCTCATAAGAAAAAAAACCTTCTTTTTTATTGTGACCTAAAACAGGTCAATATTTCAATCAAATAATATGTGAGAATATATCTTTGGCATTTATGAAATTCTTCCATTGATGGTCCCATTCAGAGCTAATCATTTCTCTGCTCAGAGAACACTTAGCAATCAATGTGATGACTTAAAGAACCTTCCAAGACCTACCCTTTCGGAGTCTCAGGGCATTCTCTGCTCTGAAGTCCATTCTACAAAATGCTCTTCTACCTCCTTCTTTCTCTTCACCCTGGCTGTGTCTTTCTATGTGCTAATACCCCCAAGTTTGTGACAATTACAATTCTCAGCTTCCAAATGTCCCCCTTTATCTCCCTTCTGCTTCCTCTGAAAAATGACATTAGAGGTTCAACAGCCAAGTCAAGCTCAGGATTCTGGATTCAAAGCTGTCCTCATACCCACACAGAATGAGTGCCCTCTATAATCACATATCCTAGATTCCCTTTCAGTTCCAAATTGGGATGTTCAGAGGCAGGGTTAACTGCTGCTTTGGACATTTCCTATGTGTGCTCTCAACTACTTCCAGCAATACCACAGGAAAAGTATTTTGAAACCTAGCCATTTAGAATTCTAGGGAACATATAAGACATGAGTTTTTGGTTCTAATTCAAATCTAGAAAACTTGTGTCAACTTATTCTTTTTAATTTTGTTATTTCAATTATTATTATAATATGCATTGTTCCATTGATATGATAACTTCAAAACAGAAGTCGTCTCTCTAAAAAGGTCTCTATAATGAACATCTGGAGATTTTTGTCCAAAATTACTCAATGTTCATTTGGTTAACAGTTATATTAATTAATGAACAGAAAATTAATTAATATAAGTAGCAGTCTTTAATAAGGAAAGAAATACATCTAACTGCATTTATTGTGGTTTGCAGACATTGTGGTTCACAGGTATTGAGGGGCTTATTTAGCTAGCCATAAAATCCACAATAATCTCACTAAAGAGTTTGGCAGTGTGGTTGAAGAGATGAGATTTTTGTTTAATGTTGGTTTTTTGCGTTTCTTGGCTGGTTTTCTTTAGACATCACTGATGCCAGATAAAAATTTTATTTGCATGAATGAATGATCTCCTATAATCTGCCTTCTTCAGTTTTAAATTAGTTAATTGCAAGATATTTTGCCTTACTGAGTATATAAAGGAAAATGAATTCATGTGAGTTGTGAGATTCTCCACTCTAAGGTCCCTTCCCTAGGAGATGATCCCTTTTACCGGAACCATCCCACCTGTAGCATTCATGGATTTGGAAGTCACTGCAAGAGGCGCCATTTTCTGTCCTAAGAACTTTCTTTGTTCTGATTTCTCTCTTCCCTGGTCCCTGCTGTTCTCTCATTTTCATCTCCATGGCAACCCCCAGGTCTAACACTGTGTACTCACATCCTCCTGTTGCTGAAATTTTCCATTCCTTGCCCCTCTGCCTCTGCCCCCTCCCTTCTCTAGACCCTCAAAATTCTTCTTTTGCAACTGCTACAGCCTCATTCAGCTCATGATTCTGAAGATGATCTGCAAAGATTTTTCTTTCTTTTTATTAGGTAATTATTGCAACGCACATGCATCTATCCTATATACAAAACTGCACATGGCTGTTCTAAGTTCTCAATGTGCCACATATTCAATTTATTGCCCTAAATCACTCTGCTGTCATTTTCCATGTTAGTAATATCTAAAATAGTCCGGACTAAAGGAGAACATAGAGGGAGTTACATTTGGTTTGGTGTCCAAAGGTTTTCAGGTTGGGGGAGAGTTTTTTGCTTGTCAGAAAATAATACTTTCAGTAAACTGAGTTGTGCAGGTGTAGATGCATGATTTATTTCAAAATCCCTACTGCCAAATGTTAATCAACTTGCCATAAAGGAGTGCAAAAGTCTTCTCTCTACAGTGTTCTCTACAGTGAAGATCTGGGCTTTTGTCCAAAATTACTCAATATTCACTTTATTAGAAGTAATAGAAATTTCAGTTTTTATTCACAAAATAAATACATGCAAGTGCCTTTATTGTGGTGTGCATGTATTTGTGGTTCAGAGGCATTGTTTGCTAGGGAAAACATGAAAGAGAAGCTCAACAATCCCTTTTGGTGCTGTGGTTGAAGATAGATGGCGCTATTGTTCTTTTATGATTTCTTAAATTGTCTTATGCATCACTAGTGCGTGGAAAACAATACATTGGAATAATTATTGATCTGTGAAAAATCTACCTTCTTCCTTTTTAAATCCCACTCCATATAAACATAAAAAATAAATCCTTGCTGTTTGTCAGATTTTCCACTCTAAGACCTATTTCCCACCAGTGTCTATGCTCTGAATACCTCCCCCACCCCATAGCATACTGGGGTTTGGAGTTCACTCTAATATCTGACCTTTGCTGCCCTAGGGGCTCTCTTTGTTCTGAGGCCCCCTCTTCTCTGGGTACCGCTACCTTGCTGTTTTGTTTCCATGACACCTCCCAGGCCAGACATTCTGTAAACTCAAGTCCTCCTGTTCCTGAAAATCCTCATTTCCAGACCCCACATAGCTCCCCCTCTCTCATCTGGACGCCCCCACAGATCTGGCCTTGCAGCTTCTAGGGTGTCATTTAACTTGTAAATTTTATTATTTGAATTACTGCATTGCTCCTAGTGATATGATGACTTCAAAATAGAAGTCCTATCTAAAAAAGGTCTCTATACAGAACATTTGGAAGATTTAAGTCCAAAAGTACTCAGTATTCATTTTAATTAAACATTGTATCAGTTAATAGAATCAGCAGTCTTTAGTAAGGAAAGAAAGAAACCTCACTGCATTTGTTTTGCTCTGCAGGTACTGAAGGACTTATTTAGCCAGCCAAAAATAATAATCTCAGAGGGGTACAAGAGACCAGATTTTTGGTTTATGTGTTTTTGAGTTTCTTGTTGTGTTAGTTTTCTTTACACATATAAAAATTATGTTGATATGAATAAATGATCTCCTAAAATCTATCTCCTTAATTTTTAAATTAGTTAAAATACCCAATATTTTGGCTATGTAAAGGAAAACCCATGTGATTTGTGAGATTTTGGACTCTAAGGCCCTTCCCCAGGACATCATCCCATTTCTCTGAACTCTTCCACCTGTAGCATAGAGGGGCTTGGAGTTCACTGCAAGAGCCGCCATTTTCTGTCCCAAGCCCTCTCTTTGTTCTGATTTCTCTCTTCCCTGGTGCCTGCTGCTCTCTCATTTTTGTCTCCATGGCAGCTCCCAGGTCTGACTCTGTGTACTCACATCCTCCTGTTGCTGAAATTTTCCATTCCCATCCCCTCTGCCTCTGCCCCCTCCCTTCTCTAGACCCTCAAAACTATGCCTTGGCAACTTGCTATGGCCTCATTCAGCTCATTATCCTGAAAATTATTGATAAAGATTTTCTTTATCTTTTTAGAGAACTTTTACAATGCATGTACATTATATACAAGTATGCAAAATGAACTTGTGTCTCTTCAAAGTCCTCCATATGATACACATTCATTTTATTGCCTTAAATTACTCTGCTTTCATTCTCCTTGTTAGTTTTCTTTATGAAACACTGATGCCAGATAAAAATTATATTGACATGAATGCATGATTTCCTACAATCTAACTTCTTAATTCTAGTTAAAATGCCCATTATTTCAGTCTACTGAGTATATAAAGGAAATGAATCCATGTGATTTGTGAGATTTTCCACTCTAAGGTCCCTTCCCCAGGAGATGATATTTTTCTTTGAACCCTCCCACCTGTAGCATATAGTGGATTGGAATATATTGCAAGAGCCGCCATTTTCTATCCAAAGCTTTCCCTTTGTTTTGATTTCCATCTTCTCTGGTCCCTGCTGTTCTCTCATTTTCATCTCCATGGCAACCCCCAGGTCTGACACTTTGTGCTCACATCCTCCTGTTGCTGAAATTTTCCATTCCCAGCCCCTCTGCCTCTGCCCCCACCCTTCTCTAGACCCTCAGTGTTCTGACCTTGCACCTGCTCCTCATAAGAGCCTGAAAATTATCTGTAAGGCATTTTTATTTTTATTAGAAAATTATTACAATGCACCTGCATCTTCTCTTTATAAAAATTTGCAAATATTACCCATAATGGTTTTAAGTTCTCAGCATACTACAAGTTCATTTTCTTTTGCCCAAACATATGTGCTGTCATTTTCTTTCTGAGTAATACCTATAGCTGTCCATATTAAATGAGAACATGTAGGTAGTTACATTTGCTTTGGTGTCCAATTCTTTTCAATTTGGAAGCATTTTGTTTAGGCTTGCCACAAAACAGAAAGTACTTTAACTAGAATCTTTAAGCCTTGTAGTTGTGAACTTGTGATTTATTTGACAGTATCTGTATAATAGCACATTAAATAAATTGAAAGAAAGGTCTCCCTCCTTCTGGTTTTTTAATTCCTTACAAATGGCCAGTAATTTGTTTCATTTTGAATATATGTGTGTGTGTGTGTGTATAGAAAACAAATCTTTTTCATTTATGATAGCTTTTATTCTAAGGCTCCTTTCTTCTCACAGTTCTCTAAAATGTTTTGTAGAACATTCAAAATTCTGATCTTTTGTGTTTTAAAATTTTACTTTGCTATCATATCCCCACTCCAGCATGGGACATTCAGAGTTAGGACTTACACCTAGCTCCGAAATATAGCAAGCCCAATTTCAGTCACTTGCAATAATCACCATTGAATGTGAACTGACAGTCCAGGCATTAAGTGTGCTAAGAACATTCTAAGACATGAGATTGTTAGCCCCAATTTTAAAAATTTTAAGTGATTTTTCTTACACTCTACCTATGAACCTACTGATCTCATGATCGAGAAGCATTAGTTCTATTTCTTATGAAATTTCAGGAACGAAAACCTAGGTTTTCTTTGTGTTCAAAAACATTCTACATCTATTATCAATAGTATTAAGATCAATGCCATTCTTTATGAAAAAAGATCTTCATGGAATTTCATTTGTTTCCTGCAGTTTCTATAATACATACATACACACATACATATATATGTATGTATATTTATATATACATATAATATTTTTATGTATTATATATAATGATGATCGTCCAAGAGGACCACAATGACATCACTGTGCTAGAGGCATGTTCCAGTGTGTTTGACTGTGGCTGGTCAGACAAATATGAGCTCAGAATGATTTACCACAGGACAAACACAAATAGTCAGCGGGAATCTCTGGAATGGATCCTCTAAATTTCCTCATCTTGCATTTCCTTTGAGCTACTTCAGTTGTGCTTTACTCCTAGAGCACAGCACCTTCTCTGATGAGGGCATGCCGTATTGGGTGGTCCTGTGCCAGTGTCTCTCGTGTCACACTATCAATTCTATAGTTCTTCAGAGAGACCTGGAGAGTGTCCTTGTATTTACTCTTCTGGCTACCATGTGAGCCCTTGCTCTATGAGAGTTCTCCATAAAATAGTCTTTTAGACAAGAGAGTATAGATTTGACATTGGAACAGTGTGGCCAGCCCATTATCGTTGTGCTCTCTGCAACAGAAAATTCGAGGACACCCCGGTCCCAATCTTTTCTATTCTCTCCTGGATCAGATATCTTTTCTGTTAAAAGTTGTCCTTAATGTCTCATTGTCTTGTGCAAGGCTCCTCCTAGATCTGACATTGTCTCCATTTCTTCAGACAATTTCCTTCATCAGCCTCTGAACATCTCTCTTTCTCTTTTCTAGTCCTTCCCCAAACTAACATTCTTGGTTCTCCAGCTTCATCCAGCACAGGATTCTAGTTTGTATATGTCAGTCAAGCTCAGGCATTCTAGGTTCTAAGTTTGTTCCAAGCACTATTCAAGAAGTCAAACTTCACAAACAAATTATCAAATTTTCCATTCAGAGGTGGAATTTACTCTCATGCTGGGAAATTGTCTTCTGTCCTCTAAACTACCACCAACTTGGCAGCTTTAATGATACCTGGATACTCATACATTCATTTGTCTAAGAACCTTCACAAATAGGAAAGTCTTACATTGAAGGGAATACTCTCCTCAGATCTATTTGGATCATTTTGCTTGTGTTTCTTTTACTGTTTTATTTTAGCAGAGCCATATACTAGCCATATACTGATTTCCAAACAGAAGTTTTCTCCCTTTCTATGCAACACCGTGTTGCAATGCTTCAAAATACAAAATATTCACTATGACAAATAATACTATCAATAGATATCTCTATCATTGAAGCAACAGCAGAAGACTGTTCTGTTTTTCCTGTACAGATATTTAGGGATTGTGGTATTAATATGGGAGGATATACAATTGACAGTATTTTCACCTTCCCCTCAAGGCTCTGTGGTTAAGGATGCCAGGTTTTTTTTTCTTCTTTTTCTATCAACAATACATACTAAACATTAGATTTGAAATTCAGTTTGATCTCAGAAGAACAGTCTACCTTCATCTTGTTTGTTAAATTGCTTATAATTGGTCAATATTTGTGCCAAGTAAGAACATATCTGAAAATACATTGTTGTCATTTATTTTATTTTCAATATTTGTAAATTTTTATTTTAATTTAAAAGTTTTTTAAAAGAACCATGCCATAGGATGTGTAAAGGGAAACTATCACACCACACAGACACACACACACACAAACACACACACACACACTTCCCACACTCTGTTAAGGGTCACTCATTGTAAGCTGATGCTGAGATTTTTATTTTTTTAATGTTACTTCCAGGGTATATTTTAGGTTCTTTGGCATAGGCCATTCTACAGTGACAAGATATGGGTTATTCATGTTCCTATTGGTAACTACAAGTAACCCATTATCCTTGGTTACCTTCCAAATTCTTGAAGATTAAATAATATTTGACTCATTTTCTTATATTCATAACAGACTAAGCTTTACTTTTGACTCGTACCTTATGGATCTTCTCCCCAGTGATTCTGAACACTGTAGTGTAATGACTGAAATATGTTCTCATTCCTCCGCTGCCCAATTCCTTCTTCCCATTCTCCTCACCAAATTCCCCTAATGCTCCGTTCTATTGCTACCTACTTCTTTATTTGTGCTCTGCTCTCCAGAATGCCTACTCCATATATAACAGACTTTCTTTCACAGTATTTCTCTGCTTCCTAACTGCTCCCCTCACAGAGGTTTTCAGAATAGATAATGATAATGTCTTAAATACTATAAACCAACAATTACTCAACTTACTCATTGCCTTGATCACTTACTCTACCCCAACTCAGTCACTCACAAAGATGGTAATATCCTCAGGCTTGCCATCACTTTTGTGTTTAAGAACTCTGAAATTACTTTATTTGATCATAATCATTCCATCCCTCCCTCTGCCCTGTAACCTCAAACCCTCTTCTTCTTCTAACCTTAATCTCCAGTCCCTTTACCCTCTGAGTTCTTTCCCTGGCCAACACTTCTGCACTAGCTACATTCTCCTTTCTTCCCCATCTTGACTGACACCTTATTGAATCAGTATAACTCTACAGATTGCTTGAATCCTTTGCCCCCTTATATTGTCAGTCTTGACCTGCCAAGCTTCTGCCTTGTATCACACCCACCACCCCCTGCCTTCACCCCAACCCACATGCTACTAAACAAATCTGGGGACCATGCTGACTGGGTCCACTACAAATTTATGTTACCTCAACTTTGCCCACACTGCTTTCCTTTCACATATCCCTAATTAATTCACTATTCCACTCACCACAATAACTATTCCAAACCTTTTCATCTCTCCTCATACATCCCATGACTTCTCTTCCCCAGCATACCTTCAGCTTGAAGACTTTGTCTCATATTTTACTAAAAAAATCGTGACTATTTGCTGAGAGTTCCCTCCTCTCCCCTCCTCCTCATCTCACATCCCTCAGATGTCTTAGGCCATCATCTCTTCCTTCATTCCCATCTTACATAATGGAGTGGCCCCCCTCCTTGCCAGGCAAACCCCTCTACATGCACAAGTGATCCCATTGCATCCCATCTTATCCAGAAGATTGCCCCTCTTACCCGATCTTTCCCACTCTCTCATTAATCTTCAGTCTCTCTCTATCTACTGGCCAGTTACCTAATGCCTATAAACCTACCTGTGTCTCCTTCATCCTCAAAAAACTTACTTTATTCTTTTATTCCCTACTAGCTGTTGTCCTATATAGCCCTTCCCTTTCGTGGATAAAACTCTACTGCAAAAGTCTACAAGAGATGCCTCCACTTTCTTTCCTTTCATTCTCTTATAAACTCTCTGAAATCTGGCTTCTGATCTCATCACTGAACTGAAACTGCTCTCTCCAAAGTAACCCCAGTCTCTTAACTGCGGAGTCTTCCACTTGGTGCCAGCAAAGGGTCTCCTGTAATTTCCTTCTGACCATTTGTTTGAACCCCTGACTGGCTGTGGACTGAGAGTTCCCAAAGTCACTTCAGACTGTTCATGCACCCACAAGGCCTGCTCCTGGCTTATACATGGTATGGTCCACTACTGGCTGCCTGGTGCAGGAGTCTAGGTCTTTGCTGCTGATTTGTACTGGTGCTCTGGCATTGTTGCTGGCTTGTCAGGGGTGGTTGCCCTGGATGGTGCTCCACTCTCACCCTGATGTGACTGCCATGTTCTGCTAATCTACTAAATTGTCTTGGGCTGGAAAGTTATTTTATCCAGTCACTTTGTTGGTTCTGTCTCTCCAGAATTCATTTTGAGGCATGATGTTAAAGTTGTTTGGAAAGGAATTTGGGAGAGCTCAGGTAAGTCCCTGTCTTTAGTCTGCCATCTTGGCGTCGCCCCCAGTCTGGAGTATTTTTATATGGCTATCGATAGCCTGGTTTCTTCCCTTTAGAAGTATCTGTTTGAATCCTTAGACCATTTAGGAAGAGATAGATGAGAAATTACATTTAAAATAATGACATAATATATGAAATACTTGGGGAGGTTTCTCTTCTCCAAGCTAAATATGTCCAGTTCCTTCCAGTGATCCTCCTAAAATGCAGACTCAAGGCTATTCACTATTCTGGTTGTCCTCTTTGAGACACTCTCCATCTTACCAGTGTCCTTTTTATACTGTGGTACTCAGAAACACACACAATGTTCTGGATGTGCTCTTCCTAAGATCTGGGATGGCATCAGAAAGGAAATCATATTGGGTAGACATTAAGATGGAATCTTTGTGAGGTACCACATCTCACCCGTCAAATTGGCTAAGATGACAAAACAGGAAAATGACAAGTGCTGGAGAGGATGTGGAAAAATTGGAACTCTAGTGCATTGTTGGTGGAGCTGTGAACTGATACAACCATTCTGGAGGGCAATCTGGAACTATGCCCAAAGGGCTATAAATAATTGCATGCCCTTTGACCCAGAAATACCACTTTTGGGGTTGTACTCCAAAAAGACATAGAAGTGGGAAAAGGTCCCATATGTGCAAAAATATTTGTTGCAGCTCTCTTTGTGATGGCAAAAAACTGGAAATTTAAGGGATGTCCATCAATTGGGGAATGGCTGAACAAGTTATGGTATATGAATGTGATGGAATATTATTGTGCTATAAGAAATGGGAAGGAGATGAACTTCATAATTACCTGGAGAGGCTTATACGAACTGATGCTAAGTGAGAAGAGCAGAACCAGGAAAAACTTGTACACAGTCACAGATACATCATATGTGTGATGACCAACTTTGAAAAACTGGACTCTTCTCAACAACACACAGTTAAAAGACAACTCTACAAGTCTCAGGATGGAAGGACATATCTACATTCAGAGAAACATCCAGAAAGACCAGAGTTTAAACGGAGACTGAAGCAATGCATGCTATCATTCTTTTATGTGTTTGGTTTTTGTTTTTGTTTCTCCTTTCTCATTGTTCACTCCATTGGCTATAACACCTATACAACCAGACTATTGTACAATGTGAAAGAGTTTGCAGATCCCATACATGATTGTATGCCACCATTGCGGGGGTGGAGGCATGGGGAGGAAGGGGAGAAAAATCTGAAACTCAAGTGATTCTGGAACTGAATCTTGTAAACTAAAAATAAACAGACAAGTCTATATTGCAAACTAAAAATAAACAAACAGGTATACACACTCACATACACATATAAAGATGGAGTCTTTGTAAATAAGTTCAAGAGCTAGAAGGAGTTTGGGATGACATGGTTCCTCATTCCAAAGTCTACTTGCTCTAATTCCTTATAACAGCCTGAAGAATTTGGGGAGCGGGGGGCAAAAGGATGAAGGGTAGCAATCCTTTTGGATAATACTGAGTTCCATGACACTTGATCTTTCCTCCTACAAACCTAAGAGGCTCTGTAAGAGTCAAAGAAATAAAAAATATTTATTATATTTTCCATTCTATGAGGCATTGAGAGGCAATCACTTTTGTTCTCAGAAAACACCTAGCACTCAAACATGGTGATTTTTAAGACATGCAAAGGTATGCCATTTGGAGACTCAGGGCACTATCTGCTCCGACATCCCTTCTTCAAAGTGCTCTCTTCCCTCCTTCCTTTCCTTTACCATAGCTTCACCAGACCATGTGCTAAAACATTCCTGTTTCTGACAATGTCCATTCTCAGCCCCTAAACATCTCCCACTTTCCCCAACTGAGTCTCTCCCAACATGGGTATTACAGACTCCACAGCAGAATCAAGCTCAGGATTCTCAATTCAAAGCTCCCATTCCATCAAATCCATGCATTCTAGGTTCTAGGTACCATCAATGATCTCATGTTCTGGCTTCATGTTCCTTTCCACATTACTATATTCAGAGGCAAAATTTAACTCCTTTCTCAAACATTCTGAATCTAAGCTCTCAATTACTTCCAAAATTCCCACGTGAAAAGTAACTGGAAGCCTAGATTTTATTCATGATATGACTCTAAGGCTAGAATTGAACTCAGATCCTCCTGAATCCAGGGTCAGGGCTCCATCAACTTTGTCACCTTGCTGCTTTGACATTTTTGGTTTTAAAGGCAGATCATACCAAATGGGGTCAAATTATTTTTAGTTTTTATTATTTTTGTTATTATTATCCTCATATTACTAATATGATTATTTCAAAATAGATTTCTCCCTACTAAGTTCTCTTTCTATAGGACATCTTCCTTACTTGTCAAAAATGTCTTTATCATAAATTTTAAAAATAGTAATAGAAACAGCAGCCCTTACTGAAGATAGAAGTACATGGAAGAGCATTTATTGAGATGGACAGTGGTTATGGTTTTGAGGGAGTTTTTCGTTTTGCCAAAGTAATGACAGTGATCTCAACAAACCCTTTGAAAGTTGTGAGGGAAGATGGAAGAGATTTATCAGATTTGTTTTAATTTCTTTGTTTATTTGTTATATACATCACAGATGCCCAATAAAAATATTAGAATAAATTATTGTTTTCTACACTAAATTGAACTTTTTATTCATGACATTAGTTTAAACTAGTAAATATTTAGACTCACACTGTGTGTACAGACACACACACACACACATGCACACATGTGTAAATAAATCCTTGACACTCCATACTCTTGCTAAGCTTGTCAGTCCCAATCTGGCCTCTGGAGGCAGGATTTATAACCTACCTAGGAGATTCTGTATTATTACTTCCAGGACATTAAAAATCTGAAGACTAGAAAGGCCCCAGGAAGTTGTCATAGTTAATGATCCAAGTGGCCGAGAAAAGCTGATATCTTGGAATCTAAAGCCATAAATTCCTATGATGTATGAAAGTTTTCTTCATATTTTTATTGGATTCATTATTACTATTATACATGGTAATCTTACCACATGTTATTTTTTAGCATTATACATATTATTTACCTCAAAATGGAAATACTCTTCTTTTCCAGATAAAAATAAATTTAAAGCAGTCCTTAAAGTGGATGACACTTTCCATTGGAAATCCCATTCCACACAAGATCATGGAGGTTCTCAGAAACCTCACAGCTTTGGGATATGAACAATTGGATTATACCTCAGTCCTGCATATTGGTGTTCTCTCTGGAATCAGGAATCCCTTGCTCTATAAAGAGACTCCCCACCATCTCTCATTCTCTTCTCCAGGGCTCCTCCTAAATCTGACATTGACTCTTCTGTAATCCTACTTCTTCAGGAACTTTCTCTCACCAGCCTCTGAACATCTCCCACTCTCTGTTCTAGTCAGTCCTCCACCTGACATTCCTGTTTCTCCAGCCTCACTTAGCTCAAGATTCTAGATTGTGTATTTGAGGATATATTCAGGATAATATATTTCCTTCAAGCTCAGATATGCCAGGTTCTAAGCAGTAAATCTTTGGAAGAATTGAGCCTTTACAATGCATTCCTAATTTTTTAAGAACTCATTGTGAAAATCTGTATTCTAAACTCTTGCCTACAACCAACTTGCCTGTGTTTAATGGTATATGGAAGTATCAACGGTTTTCTGAGGACCTTTATAGATATCAGATTCTCGTGTCTGAAGAAACGCCCTCCTGAGATCTCTTAGGTTTGCTTGATCATTTTCTGCTTTAATTTATTTTATTCTCTATTTGACCAACCCCTTTGAGTCTCAAATATTATAATATTAATGAGATAGAAGATTTTCTCAACCTATTGATGTTTCTCAGGTAAAACCCATTAAAGGAAGGTTGCTTAGGGGAGACTTGCCTGTAGGAAGGCTTTCACACCTTTCGTTAATATCTAATTAGGAAATGAGTCATGAGGGCTTCAAAAGGGTATGTATATATACCCTAAAGTTAGCATTTTGCTTTAAGGTTCACTCATTGGAAGAGTGTTCTCATGATTTGACCAGATGAGACTCCAGGTAACCTTTAAGAAGTCCCCAGATGCACAAACCATCATTTTATGGGACATTTTTTTTGTCTGAAGCAGTAATGATAAGCACTTATAAAAAGAAAATTTTGAAAATGGCTTTAGCTTGGGCACCAAATCTGTTATAAGGATGAAGGGGTAGAGAGATTCTGTGAATAATTCAATAAAATACCCCAAAGAAAATCAACATATACTCAGATCCATTTGCATCTACCGCACAATATTTGGGAAGATACAATGAGATGATATGTAAAGTGTTCTGAAAACCTGTAAGAGCTATATAAAATTTAGTTATTATTTGATCATCTCTTTATCTTTTTAATATTTGTCATCAAAGTTATTATTACAACTCTTACTATATAACTTTATAGCAGAGATAGGCAAAGCCAAAAACAAAACAAAACAAAAAACCCTTAAAACTGGTTCAGGTATAAGAAATAAAAGAGGCAAATGTCTCCTTCATTAGGCAGACTGATTGTATCTATACTTTCTGAAAAACTTTGAAAAAAAATAGTTGAGAAGAATTGGACCAAATAGCAAAACACCTCTCCCCAATTAAAAAAATAAAACAAACAAATAAACAAAATCTCCTAATGAATCTGATTATATTTAAACACAGAAGAAGAAATAGCATATTCCCTGTGTAACTGTTTATATGATCAGATCACTCATTAGTTAAAAGATACACTAATGCAAAGGTAGAAAAAATAAATAGCAGAAAATATGAAAATCTTCAATGGACCACATGTGGAAGAAAAGATTAATAGGTGTGGATGCTCTATGATGTACATAATTGTTGCTATTGTTAGTGGTATCAATAATTTTAATTTTATAAATTTATTGGTGTTACATGAACTTTTTGTTATTTTGTACCCAATCAATAAAAATGAACATTTACAAATATATTAATGTATATATGTATATATATCTGAAATGCTAATAAATCATATGCATTTTAATATATAAATTGAAATTGAGAAAGTATATGGTTAAAATGAAAATTATAATTTAAAAATAATTCTATATTTTATTGAATAAAAATGAATTCTTTATGTGCTCAAAAAGAAATCCCCATATGCTGGTGCTTCTCTCTCTGGGAACTATGTATGTGTTTCCTTGGTCAGAGAGTTGGATGTGGCTGTTGATCTGTGCTAATTTCTCAGATGTTAGGAACCCTGTCTGTTGGTCTTTATTTCTATGCCTGCATTTTCTCTTTTTGGATTTTTTCTGAAGTTCAGAGTGGTGATTTTTCCCTTGAACTAGTCAATGTAATTTAAAAAGGTTGTTGATCCCTCAAACAGCCAGCTTTCCTAGTAAAGCAGATCCAAGAACCTGTGCTAGCATTCTATCATTGGGTATGCCAGTATGGTTGCCTCTACAGATATACAGTGGTTTCCAAAATTAAATTTTCTTCTCTTAAGAGTCTTAATTACAAAATACTATTTTATAGTGACTAAACACTCAGAATATCAACTATCACTAATGCTACTGTCAATTTTAATCTTTATCAATGAAGGAATTGCAGAGGATTGCATTAGTTTTAGCATACAAGTTTGAAAACAAGGGTTTGAAAGGGAGTTTTTTGGTGGACATAAAATAGAAGGTATATTTTCCATACTTTGAATGCTCTATGTTTAAAGATTTCAGATTTTTTTTTTTACAATTTTTGCATCCCCAGTGCAAACTAAAAGGTAAATTAGAATTTATGTTTGATCATGTCACAAAAACTTACCTTTACCTTATTTTATAATTTACTTACAATAGGTCAATATTCAGGTCAATTTCTATATGAGAATACATTATTGCCATTCATGACATTTTCTATTATAAGTCCCATTCATAGCCAAACGTTTCTGTTCTCAGAGAAAATCTAGCAACCAAACATGATGATTTTGGAGACATTCCAAGATCTGCCATCCGGAATGTCAGGGCATTGTCTGGGTCAGAAGTAGGGATCCTGTGGCTTTGAGATTACTTGTGGCCCTCTAGGTCCTCAAGTGTGGTCCTTTGACTGAATCCAAACTTCTCACAACAAATCCCCTTAATTAAAGGATTAGTTGTGTAAAACTTGGACTCAGTCAGAAGGTCTCACTTGAGGACCTAGAGGGCTACACGTGGCCTTCCACAGGTTCTCCATCCTTACTCTGGTGTGATATCCCTTCTTCCATGATTTCTTCCACTGCCTTCATTCTCGAAAACATGGGTACACTATACTCATGGAAAGTTTCCATTCTTAAGCCATGAAGATCTCTCAATGTTCCTCTTCTACTCTCTCTCAACATTGATTGTTATAGACTCTATAGGTGAATCAAGTTCAGGATTTTAGAGTTTTGCTGTGAGCCACAGTCTTCATTACAGGTGTCCTCCATGACCTCTTATTCTGTCTTTACTTCCCAATCCACATTTAGAGGCAAGACTCAGCTCCTTGCTCTGACCTTCTGTATCTCACTCGCAACCAATTCCTACATGTCCCCATGAACCTGACCTAGAATCCTGGGCTTTTAGTATTGCACAAATCAACCAACAACAAAATTCTCTGTCCTGCTAATTTGGGTCATTCTTATATTTACTTTTTTATGAGTTGGATGACTATTACAATGTATCTGGGTCTTACCAATGAGATGATTTCAACATAGAAACCTCTCTAAGAAGGTAACTATACTTAACATCTTGTTTTGTCATTAAAATTCTTTGATATTGATTTTTATTGATAGCAATCAATACTACAGTCTTTACTAACAAAGAAATATGGGGAACTGCCTTTTTTATGCGGTGTGATGGCAAGGATATTTTTTGTGGGGAAAAACCTCACTTTTGGTATAATCGCTAAAAAGAGTAAATCTTGTGTTTCTTATTAGTTTCTTTCTATATAACACTGATGACCAATAAAAATTATTTTGGAAAAAGTGAATAAACTTAAAAATTCTGCCTTCTTCCTCCTCCAGCTCAGGATTCTCAAATTCCATATTTCAGAAATAAAGCCATATATTTTCAGGATCGTGTATTTCCTTCAAGCTTAGCTCTTCTAGGTTCCAAGTGAAAGACCTGTTTAAGAATTCTGACTTCCCAATCCATTCCTAATTGTTCCACTCTGAGTTGCACCTTACTGCTATGCTGGGAAATTCTATCTTCTAAACTGTGGTCAACCACCAACTAGCGTGCTTAAATATTACCTGTAAGCCCAGACATTGTGTTTGGTAAAGACCTTCACAGCTATGAGATTCTCATATCTAAATGAATAATCTCCTATTATCTGGTTGGGCATATTTTGCTTAAGGTTCTTTTTTTGTTTTATTTTAACAGTACAAGAGTGTCTTGCCCATAGACTGATTTTTCAAAGAGCAAAATACTTCTTTTATAAATCCATGTCACAAAGATCCCCATTTTACTTTCTGGGGGGCAATTGTGATTAAGTGACATGCCCAAGTCACAGGGCTAGTAATTGTGTCAAGTGTCTGAGGCTGGATTTGAATCCAGTTCCTCCTGACTCCAGGGCTGGTGCTCCATTCACTGTGCCATCTAGCCACCCCAAGAACCTCATTTTAATGGCTAAAAATATTGAATTTCCACTATAACTAACACTAATACCAAGAGCTATATTTCAGGACTCTTGTGATCTATCCTTGAGAGTCTCAGGGTCCTCTCTGCTCTGACGCCCCTTCTTCAAAGTGCTCTCCTTTATCCTTCCTTCTTTTGACCAGGGCTTCACAGTATTTAGTGTTAAAATCTGCCTGTTACTTATACTTTCCATGCTTAGTCCCTATATATATCCCAGTTTTCTTCTTTTTCCTCCCCATATTGACATTATGGATTCTATAGCTGAATCAAGCTCAGCATTTTAGATTCAAAGTTTTCATACAGAACAAACAGTTTGGGTTCCAGTGCCCTCCATAATCACACATTCTAACTTCACTTTGCACCGCATACTGGGTCATCAGAAGATTGACTCAACTACTCCTTTGGACATTTCTATCCTTAATTTCAAGTACTTCCAATAATCCTACATGAAAGGTACCCCTAAACATAGACCTTTAGAATTCTATGAACCATACAAGACTGGCTCTAGAGGCCTTAAAGCCATATCAAGAAAACTTGAATCAAGTTATTGATTTTAATATTATTACTGGATTTATTTCATAAATATATGTATGCATACAGATGTATATACCTATATACATACATCTTATATATGTATGTGTCCACATAGTATGATGACTTCAAAATAAAATTTCTCTTCCTAAAAACATCCCTATACTGAACATCAGGAATATTTTCTCCAAAATTACTTGATATTCATTTTGATTAATAGTAATACAAAAAGGCATTCTTTATTAAGGAATGAAATATAGGCAATAGTATTTGTGCTGGTTTTCAGCTATTATGATTTTTGAGGGATTTATTCAGCTAGCCAAAAATATTCACAATAATCTCCCAAAAAATTGTGGCCATGTGGTGGAAGAGATGAGATTTTTGGTTTATGTTTTCTTTATTTGATAAGATTTTTGTTAGATTTTATTGGGCATCACAAATGTCCAGTAAAATTATATTGGCATAAATCAATGCTCTCCTAGAAAAATATTGTATCCCTATTATTTAAATTAGTTTAAAATGCCCAATATGTGGGCCTGCGGAGAATACACAAAAACAAAATCCCTGTGATGTGTGAGATCTGTTCCTCTAAGGTCCCATCTCCAGGAGATGATCCCTTTTCTCTTAACCCTCCCACCTGTAGCATAGAGGGGCTTGGGGTTCACTGAAACAGCCGCCATTTTCTATCCAAAGCCTTCTCTTTGTTCTGATTTCCATCTTCTCTGGACCCTGCTGCTCTCTCATTTTCATCTCCATGGCAACCCCCAGGTCTGAAACTTTGTGCTCACATCCTCCTGTTGCTGAAATTTTCCATTCCCAGCCCCTCTGCCTCTGCCCCCTCCCTTCTCTAGACCCTAAAATTTCTGCCTTTGTACCTGCTTTGGCCTCATTCAGCCCATGATCCTGAAAACCCTCTATACAAATTTTTCTTTTTATTAGGTAATTATAACAATGCACATATATCTTCCATATATGCAAACACGTAAAATGAATCCTTGTCTGGTCTAAGTCCTCACTGTGGCACACATCCATTTTATTGCTTTCATTTTCTTTGTTAGTAATAAAATGACAACAATAAAATAATCCAGTGGTCTGGATCGAAGGAGAACATATATGGAGTTAGACTTGCTTTGGTGTTCCCATGTTTTCAGTTTGGGAGTCATTTTTTTGGCTTCTCAGAAAATGGACAGTACTTTACCTAGACTGTTTTAGTTAAGTAGGAGTGGATTCATGGTTTCTTCGAAAGCATCCATACTACAGAATGTGAATTAAATGATAGGAAAAGACTGGAATTCTAAGCAAACTCCTCCTTCTTTCTTTCTGGGTTTTGACTTCCCTAAAACTGGCTGACATTTTGACTCACTTAGACTATATATAGGTGGAACTTAATATTTGCCATTTATGATGATTTCCAATCTAAGACCCCTATCTGAGCAGATTCTAATTCATGATCCCGGAGAGCTTCCCTCTATCACACAAGGTGGTTAGCAGACCACTCAGAAGTTTGACCTTTTGTGTTTTAAAATTTTGCTTTACCCTCATATCCCAATGTGGAATATAAATCAGGATATATACCTACCTAGAAAATTTAGCAAGCCAAATTATAGCCATTTTCAACAATGGTCATTGATTGTGACCTGACAGGGCAGGCATTCGGCCTGCAAAGGACATTGCAAGACATGAAATTGTTTGTTCCAAGGAAACACACTCCTGTCATCTATAAATTTCATTTTAAAAGTTTTTAATGAATTTTTACTACACTATACCTAATGACTTACTAGTATTAAGATCTGGAAACAATACTGTCACTAATGAGGCTTCAGGAATTAAAACCTCCTTTTACTTTTTGTTCAAAAGCATGCTATATCCATTATCAATAATAATAAATTCCAGGGTAGCATTTGTTAAAGAAAGATCATGGAAGTGTATTTGTTCTGTGGAGCTCGTATATTACCTTGTCTGGGAATTTTTAGCTGGCCAAAACATTATCACTAATTTAACCAAATTTTAGCAGTGCAGAGGAAGATAAAAAAAATTGAGATTCACAAGGGTATAATATAAAATAAATTGAAATAAATGACATCTTACATAGAATTTCTCGATTCTCCTACTTTATTTACCTAGAAACAGAAAAAAATTTTGTCCACTATGAATGTATTTTAAGTGATCCTTGAGACTGATGACAATCTGCATAGAAAAGGCCATTCCACAGAAAAGGAAATAGGTTCAAGAGCTCCCAGAGCCAAGATATATGGGAAATTGGAGGAGAGCCCAGGCCTGACCTTGGCTGTGCTCTCCTGGATCACATATCCCTCCTTGTAAAGGCTCTCCTCAATCTATCACTGTCTTCTCCAAGCCTCCTCCAAGACTGATGTTGCCTTTTCTAAACCCCTTTTGATTAGTCCAATTACCTCATCAGTGAGATGGACCTTTCTTGCTGATCTTCCAAGGTTCTTGGGCTTAAACTTTGGTTCATCTTATCATTTTGTTGGTTCTGCTGCTCCAGGACTTGTTTGGGGGACAAATTTAGGGTTGTTTTAGAGGTAAATATGAGAGAGTTAAAGCAATTTACTGCTTAGTCCACCATCTTGGCTCTGGGGATTCTCTTTTCTATCAAATGTACATACTCAAAATTGAAATTAATTTGAATTTAGGTTTGATCTCATAATAGATTTTCCTGAATCTACCTTCATCTTCTCTATTCAATGACCTACTTCCAAACCCATCTCAAGTCTTCCTTAATCTATATCTTGCCCCTGTTCCTCAATGCATCTGTAGCAGAGAATAAGGCTGGAAACAGCAGCATAGGCCTCCCTCACTTAAATCTAATTCACTTGTAAGGGATGAGATCACTTTGTGATTTCATGGTCCTCATCAAGAAGGAAGAACAAATGACAAGTGGGTAAAAAGAGATCAATATCTGGGCCAGTCAGAATGTATCTGACAATATAGTATTGACATTTATGACATTATCCTTTCAAAAGTCCATTCAGGGCTAATCATTTGTGTTCTCAGAGAATGCCCAGCAATCAAACGTTGTGATTCTCAGGACATTTCGAGATGTGCCCTGTGGAGTCTCAGAGCACGCTCTACTCCCATATCCCTTGTTCCTACCTCCTTCCTTCCCTTCTCCAAAGCTACCCTATGCCATGAGTCAAAGTTCTCCAATTTCTGACAGTTTTCTTACTCGGCCCCTGAATATCTCTCCCTTTCTCTCTCTTCTAGTCCCTCTGCATAAAGACATATAGATTCTGCAGCCAAATCTTGCTCTTGATTCTGGGTCCACAGTTTCTGTCAAGGCCTCACAGTATGGGTCCAGCTACCCTCCATGATCCCATATTTTGACTTTACTTTCTACTCCCTAATCAGAGCCATGATCACACTCCTGGCTCAGAAATTCTGTATTCCTGTTCTCAATCATTTTGAATATTCCTGCAGAAAAAATACCTGAAAGCAGCAACATTTAATGTTTCAGGAAAAATTGAAGCAATGTTATTATTGGTTTTAAAAAATATATCATGATAATTTGTGTCAAATCATTTTAAAATTTTATCATCTCTATTACTATTACCACGTGTTTTGGGTACCAATCTGATGACTTTGAAATGGAAGACTTGTTTCTAAAAACCTTTCTCCAGTTATCATCGGGACTTTTGTCCAAAATAACTTAACGTCCATTTTTATTAGAAGCAATATAAACATCAGTCTTTACTGAGGAAAGAAATCCCTGCCACTCCCTTTCTTCTGGTTTGCTTTCATTGTGGTTCAGGGGCACTGTTTGCTAGCCAAAAAAGAGAGAGAAGCTGAACAATCCCTTTTGGTGCTGGGGTTGAAGATAGGTGGAGCTGTTGTTCTTTTATGATTTTCAAAATTCAATTTTCTTGTACATCACTAGTGGTCAGAAAAAAATGGAATAGTTAATTATCTCTTGTGATAAATCTACCTTCTTCTTCCTTTTTAAGACCCCCTCCCTATAAAAATAAAAACATAAATCCTTATTCTTTCTCAGATTTTCCACTCTAAGGCTCCTGACCATCCAGATGATGTCTGTGCTTTGAACCCCAACCCTACTTATACGTTACAAGGGTTTGGAGTTCAATGTAATATCTGACCTTTGCTTCCCTAGGGGCTCTCTTTGCTCTGAGGAACCCTCTTCTCTGGGCACTGCTAACTCTCTCTTTTTTGTTTCCATCGCAACTCGCAGTCCTGACACTGTGTAAGCTCAAGTCCTCCTAATTCTGAAAATGTCCATTTCCAGACCAAATACGGCTCCCCTTCTCTCTTCTGGAGCCCCTCACAAATCTGGACCTGCAGCTTCTAGGGTCTCATTTAACTTTTAAATTTTATTATTTGAATTACTGTTATAATATGCATTGTTCTTATAGAAATGATGACTTTAAAATAGAATTCTTCTCTCTAATAAGTTTTCTATTCAGTACATCTGGAGATTTTGAGACTAAAAGTACTCAATATTCATTTTAATCTATAGTTATATCAGTTAATAGAAGAAGGAATCTTCAGTAAGGAAAGAAATACATCCCATTGTATTTGTTTTGGTTTGCAGGTGTCGAGGGGTTCATTTAGCCAAGCCAAATGATTCCCAATAACCTCACTAAAGACCTTTATCAGTGTGGTCCACGAGACCAGATTTTTGATTTATGTGTTTTTGAGTTTCTTTGTTAGCTTTCTTTATATATCACTGCTGTCAGATAAAAATTATGTTGGAATGCATAAATGATCTCCCACAATCTACCTTCTTAACCTCTAAATTAGTTTGAATTCCCAGTATTTTGGCTCCCTGAAAATGTAAAAGAAAATCCATATGAGTTGTGAAATTTTGCACTCTAAGGCCCCATACCTAGGAGATGACATATTTTCTCTGAATCTCCCCACCTGTAGCATGCAGTGGTTTGGAGGTCACTACAAAAGCCGCCATTTTCTGTCCTAAGCCCTCTCTTTCTTCTGATTTCCCTCTTCCCTGGTCCCTGCTGCTCTCTCATTTTCATCTCCATGGCAACTCCCAGGTCTAACTCAGTGTGCGCACATCCTCCTGTTGCTGAAATTTTCCATTCCCAGCCCCTCTGCCTCTGCCCCCTCCCTTCTCTAGACTCTCAAAATTCTGCTTTTGAAACTTCTATGGCCTCATACAGCTCCTGATCCTGAAAATTATGGAAAAAGAATTTCTCTTTATTTTAATTAGATAATTATTACAATGCATTTGCATCTTCCTTACATACAAATATGCATAATTAACTTGTGTCTCTTCTAAGTCCCCCCCATGCAACACATTCATTATATGGCCTTACATTACTCTGCTTTCATTTTCCTTGTTAGTAATAGGAATTGTAGTCTGGACTACAGGAGAAGACATAGGTTTTGTTTTGGGGTCCAAATGTTTTCAGTTTGGCAACAGAGTTTTTGGCTTTTCGGAATATAGACAGCACTTTAATTAGATTGTTTTACTTTTGTATTTGTGCATTCATGGTATTTTCTAATCATCTCCACTACAGAATGTTATTTAAACTTTGGGGAAATGATTGGAATCTGAGGCAAATTATCCCTCCTTTTGGTTTTTGACTTCCCTACAACTGGCCAGTATTTTGCCTGGTATGTATACAGAGATGGATAGACTGATAGACAGGAAAATAGACAGATGGATATAGAGATACATTTGTATCTGTATGAATATGTGTAGACAGATAGACAGACAGACAGACAGATAGATAGATAGACAGACAGATACAAACATAATACATATATACATGCATACATACATAGATGTAGAGATACATGTGTATCTCTATAAATATGTGTATGTAGATAGAGAGCAAGATAGAGAGAAATCTTTGCCATTTATGATACCTTCCTATCTGAGACCACTGCCTGAGCAGATTCTGCTTTATGTCCTGAAAGAGCTTCCCCCATCACACACGGTGCTTTCTAGCCCATTCTGGAGTCTGACCTTCTGTGTTTTAAAGTTTGGTTGTTCTCTCCTATCTCCAATCCAACATTGACCAAACATTCAGAATTAGGAATGATATATTATACATTCAGACATGGAACCTACTGTCATGCTGGGAAATTCTGTCTTATGATCTTTGGCCTACCATCAATTTGGCAGCTTTCATGGCATCTGGGTGCTGGCTCACACATACATTTTTCTAAGAAACTTCACACGGTGGAGATTTCCATATATAAGGGAATAGCATCCTAAGTTCTCTTTGGAAATTTCACTTACATTATTTTTACTGTTTTATTTTAATAGTACAGAACTTGACCAGATGCTGATTTCAAAAAAAAAAACTTCCCCCTTTATGGGAAACAATATGTTTTAGTGCCTCAAACTATTGAGCATTCATTATGACATATAGTATTATCAAGAACTTTGTAAAATTAATGTAGCAACTGCAGAGGATTGCTTTCTCTACTGATATTTAAAGATGAAGTATTAATGTGGGCATCTATAAAGTGGATGGCATTTTTACCTTCCCCTCAGGGCTCTCAGTTTAAGGATGTCAGAACTTTTTCTACCAGCAGCACATACTAAAACATTAATTTGAATTTCAGGTTGTTCTCATAAAAACGATTTACCTTTGTTTTGTTTACTCAATGGCCTATAGGAGGTATATATTTGGACCGTGAATGAATTTATCTGAAAATACATCCTTGATATTTATAATATGTTCCATTTTGAGACCCCCTGAGACTCAGTCATTTTGGTTCCCAGAGAGTGCCTAGCAAGAAAACACAGTGATTTTCAGGACATTTAAAGATTTTTCTCAGGTCTGCTCTGATAGCTCCTTCCTCCCTCCTTCCTTCTCTTCAGTATCACCACAGCATGCTATGAGCTAAAACTCTTAATTTCTCACAGTTTTCCTTCTCAATAATAGAAGTGTCAGTCTTTGGTGAGAAAAAAAATGCATACCACTGCATTCATTTTGGTTTTCAGTTGGTGTGGTTTGCAGGTTTTGAGGGGTTTATTTACCCAGCCTTAAAATTCCCAATAATCTCCCTAAAGACTTTTATCAGTGTGGTTGAAAATGCGAAATTTTTCTTTTATGATTTTTTAAAATTTCTTTGTTAGTTTTCTTTAGGCATCACTGAAGCCAGATAAAAATTATGTTGACATGAATGCATGATCTCCTACTATGTAACTTCTTAATTCTAGTTAAAATCCCCATTATTTCAGTCTACTGAGTATATAAAGGAAATAAATCCATGTGATTTGTGAGATTTTTCCACTCTATGGTTCCTTCCCCAAGTGATGATCACTTTTCTTTGAACACTCTCACCTGTAGCATATAGTGGATTTGAATATATTGCAAGAGCCGCCATTTTCTATCCAAAGCCTTCTCTTAGTTCTGATTTCCATCTTCTCTGGTCCCTGCTGCTCTCTCATTTTCGTCTCCATGGCAACCCCCAGGTCTGACTCTGTGTACTCACATTCTCCTGTTGCTGAAATTTTCCATTCCCATCCCCTCTGCCTCTGCCCCCCTCCCTTCTCTAGACCCTCAGTTATCTGATCTTACACCTGCTTATAATCTTATCCTGCTTATAATCCTGAAGATTATCTATAAGGATTTTTATTTTAATTAGATAATTATTGCAATGTTCGCGCATATTCCCTAAATGCAAATTTGCAAAACTCACCGTATA
Source organism: Pseudocheirus occidentalis (assembly GCA_028646575.1). Lineage (NCBI taxonomy): Eukaryota > Metazoa > Chordata > Mammalia > Diprotodontia > Pseudocheiridae > Pseudocheirus > Pseudocheirus occidentalis. The sequence continues at coordinate 53,360,751 of CM053602.1, forward strand.
TGTTTCAAGTCCTCAGCATACTACAAGTTCATTTACTTTTGCTCAAATATATTGTATTTTCATTTTCCTTCTGCGTAATAACTATAGCTGTCTGTATTAAGGGAGAACGTATAGGTAGTTACATTTGCTTTGGTGTCCAATTCTTTTCAGTTTGGGAGGATTCTGTTTTGGCTTGCCACAAAACAGAAAGTACTTTAACTAGAACCTTTAAGCCTTGTAGTTGTGAACTTGTGATTTATTTGATACTATCTCTATAATAGCATATTATTTAAATTGAAACATAGGTCTCCCTTCTTCTGGTTTTTTAATTCCTTGCAAATGGCCAATATTTGTCTCATTTTGAATATGTGTGTGTGTATGAAAACAAATCTTTTTCATTTATGATAGCTTTTATTCTAAGGCTCCTTTCTTCTCAAAGTTCTCTAAAAGTGTTTTGTAGAACATTCAAAATTCTGACGTTTTGTGTTTTAAAATTTTACTTTGCTATCATATCCCCACTCCAGCATGGGACATTCAGAGTTAGGACTTATACTTAGCTCCGAAATTTAGCGAGCCCAATTTCAGCCACTTCCAACAATCATGATTAAATGTGAACTGACAGTCCAGCTATTAAGCGTGTTAAGGACATTCTAAGACATGAAATTGTTGCTTCCAAGGGTTGTTGCCATCCTATCAAGTCTCAATTTTATTTAAAAATTTTAATGGATTTTTATTACACTCTACCTAGGAATTTATTGATATGATGATCTAGAAGCATTAGTTCTGTCTCTTATAAGGCTTCAGGAATCAAAACCTAGGTTTTCTTTGGGTGCACAAACATTCTACATCTATTACCAATAATATTAAGATCAATGGCAATCTTTATCAAAAAAAGACCTTCATGGAAATGCATTTGTTTCCTGTAGCTTGTGTGTAATAGAGAGAGAGAGAGAGAGAGAGAGAGAGAGAGAGAGAGAGAGAGAGAAAGAAAGAGAGAGAGAAGGAAATATATGGATATAGCTATGTAATTCTATTATGTATTATATATAATGATGGTTGATTGCTGTCCTCCGTTCTCCAAGAAGACCACAATGACATCACTGTGCTAGAGTCATGTTCCAGAGTGTCTAGCAATGGCTGGTCAGACAAATATGAGCTCAGAATGAACTAGCACAGGACAAGCACAAATAGTCCATGGGAACCTCTGGAATGGATCCTCTAAATTTCCTCATCTTGCATTTCCTTTGAGCTACTTCACTTGTGCTTTGCTCCTAGAGCACAGCACCTTCTCTGATGAGGGCATGCCATGTTGGGTGGTCCTGTGCCAGTGTCTGCCATGTCACACTATCAATTGTATAGTTCTTCAGAGAGACCTGGAGAGTGTCCTTGTATTTACTCTTCTGGCTACCATGTGAGCCCTTGCTCTATGTGAGTTCTCCATAAAATAGTCTTTTAGACAAGGGAGTATAGATTTGACATTGGAACAACGTGGCCAACACATTATCGTTGTGCTCTCTGCAATAGAAAATTCGAGGACACCCCAGTCCCGATCTTTTCTGTTCTCTCCTGGATCAGATATCTTTTCTGTTAAAAAGTGTCCTTAATGTCTCATTGTCTTGTCCAGGGCTCCTCCTAGATCTTACATTGTCTCAGTTCTTCAGACAATTTCCCTCATCAGCCTCTGAACATCTCTCTTTCTCTTTTCTAGTCCTTCCCCAAACTAACATTCTTGGTTCTCCAGCTTCATCCAGCACAGGATTCTAGTTCATATACATCAGTGAAGCTCAGGGATTCTAGGTTCTAAGTTTTTTCCAAGAACTGTTCAAGAAGTCAGACTTCACAAACAAATTACCAAAAATTTTTTTCTTTTAATATAAATAATGCATGCTAAACATTAGATTTCAAATTCGTTTTGATTCCAGAAGAACAATATACCTCCATCTTGGTTGTTAGATTGCTCATAATTGGTCAATATTTGGGCCAAGTAAGAATATGAAACAACATCTTTGACAGTCAAGCTCAGGTTCTAAGTTTGTTCCAAGTGCTATTCAAGAAGTCAGACTTCACAAACAAATTACCAAATTTTCCATTCAGACGTGGAATTTACTCCCATGCTGGGAAATTGTCTTCTGACCTCTAAACTACCACCAACTTGGCAGCTTTAATGATACCTGGATGCTCACACATTCATTTGTCTAAGAACCTTCACAAATAGGAAAGTCTTACATTGAAGGGAATACTCTCCTCAGATCTTTTTGGATCATTTTCCTTGCATTTCTTTTACTGTTTTATTTTAGCAGAACCAAACCTAGCCATATACTGATTTCCAAACAGAAGTCTTCTCCCTTTTCTAGTCCTTCCCCAAACTAACATTCTTGGTTCTCCAGCTTCATCCAGCACAGGATTCTAGTCCGTATACGTCAGTGAAGCATAACACCATGTTGCAATGCTTCAAAATGCAAAACATTCACTATGACAAATAGTACTATCAATAGATATCTTTATCTATAATTTTCTTTCTCCGTTTTGTCTCTCCCTGATTTAGATATCAGTACAATATTTGTGTCATAGAAAGAATTAGGAAGGACTCCTTCCTCACAAGTTTGTAGAGTATTGGAATCAATTGATCTTTAAATGTTTGATAGAAATCACTAGTGAATCCATCTGGCCCTGGGGATTTTTTCCTAGGTAGCTCTTTGACAGCTTGTTCAATTTCTTTTTCTGAGATGGGGCTGTTTAAGTAATTTACTTCCTCTTCACTTAGTTTGGGCAACTTGTGTTTTTGTAAATATTCATCCATTTCACTAAGGTTGTCAAATTTATGTGCATACAGTTGGGCAAAATAATTCCTAATTATTGTTTTAATTTCATCTTCATTGGAGGTACATTCACCCTTTTCATTTTTGAGACTCAGAATTTGGTTTTCTTCTTTCTTTTTTTTACATATTGACTAAGTGTCTATCAATTTTATTCATTTTTTCATAAAACCAACTCTTAGTTTTATGTATAAGTTTGATACTTTTCTTACTTTGAATTTTATTAATCTCTCATTTGGTTTTCATTATTTCTAATTTAGTATTTAGCTGGGGGTTTTCAATTTGTTCTTTTTCTAGTTTTTTCAGTTGCATGCCCAATTCATTGACCTCCATTTTATCTAATTTTTTCAATTATGCATTCAGGGATATGAAACTTCCTCTAAGTACTGCCTTTGCTGTATTCCACAAGTTTTGGTATAATGTCTCATTATTGTTATTCTCCTGAATGAAGTTACTGATCGTTTCTATAATTTCTTGTTTAGACCACTCATTCTTTAGGATTAAATTATTTAGTTTCCAATTAGTTTTTTGCCTACCTTTCCCTGGCCCTTTATTAAATATAATTTTTATTGCATCATGATCTGAGAATGATGCCTTTAATATTTCTGCCTTTGGGCACTGAATTGTGAGGTTTTTATGCCCTAGTACATGGTCTATTTTTGTGAATGTGCCATGTACTGCTGAGAGGAAGGTATATTCCTTTTTATCCCCATTCAGTTTTCTCCAGAGATCTATCATGTCTAGCCTCTCTAAAATTCTATTTGCCTCCTTAACTTCCTTCTTGTTTATTTTGAGGTA
>CM053602.1:53364843-53382234 GCA_028646575.1 Pseudocheirus occidentalis
AGTACACATATACACACATGCTCAGATATGTATTCATACACATATATGGACACCTATATGGACCTATGTGTAAGTATACATATATATACATTTGTATTCCCTTCACCTATCCTCATGCTAAGAAAAGTTTCATAAGTTACTATTATCATTATCATTCTTTTCTATGTTTGGCTTTTGTTTCTCTTTTCTCATTGTTCGCTCCATTGGCTATAACACCTATACAACCAGACTATTGTACAATGTGAAAGAGTTTGCAGATAGTATACAGGATTGTATGCCACTATTGCGGGGGTGGGGGTGGGGAGGAAGGGGAGAAAAATCTGAAACTCAAGTCACTCTGGAACTGAATCTTATAACCTAAAACTAAACAAACAAATCAATAAAATTAAAAAATATATATGTCTGCCTTCTTCCTCTTCCTGCTCAGGATTCTACGATTCTTATATTTCAGAAATAAAACCGTATGTTTTCAGGATTTTATACTTCCTTGAAGCTTAGCTCTTCTAGGTGCTAAGTGAAAGACCTGTTTAAGAATTCTGACTTCCCAATCCATTCCTAATTGTTCCAATCTGAGTTGTGCCTTACTGCTATGCTGGGAAATTCTATCTTCTAGCGTGAATAAATATTGCCTTGAAGCCCAGACATTGTGTTTGGTAAAGACCTTCACAGCTATGAGATTCTCATATGTAAATGAACAATCTCCTATTATATAGATGGCCTATTTTGCTTAAGGTTCTTTTTTTGTTTTGTTTTAACAGTACAAGAGTGTCTTGCCCATAGATGGATTTTCAAAGAATAGAATAATTCTTCTATAAATCCACATGACTAAGACCTCCATTCTACTTTTTGGAGGGCAATTGGGGTTAAGTGACTTGCCCAAAGTCACAGGGCTAGTAAGTGTGTTAAATGTATGAGGTCACATTTGAAACCAGGTCTTCCTGACTCCAGGGCTGGTGCTCTATACACTGTGCCATATAGATGCCCCAAGAACCACATTTTAATGGATAAAAATATTGAATTTCCACTATAACCTTATATCAAGAGCTTTGTTTCAGGACTCCTATGATCTATTGCTGAGACTCTCATGGGCCTCTCTGCTCTGACATCCCTTCTTCAAAGTGCTCTCCTTTTTCCTTCCTTCTTTTGACCAGGGATACACAATATTGAATGTTAAAATCTGCCTGTTATTTATACTTTCCATGCTTTGTCCCTATACATATCCCAGTTTTCTTCTGTTTCCTCCCAATACTGATTTTATGGATTCTATACCTGAATCAAGCTCAGCATTCTAGATTCAAAGTTTTCATACAGAACAAACAGATTGGGTTCCAGTGCCCTTCATAATCACATATTCTAACTTCACTTTCCACCCCACACTGGGACATCAGAAGATTGACTCAACTACTCCTTTGGACATTTCTGTCCTTAATTTTAAGCGCTTGCAATATTCCCACATGAAAAGTACCCCTAAACATAGACCTTTAGTATTCTAATGGACCGTACAAGACTGGCTCTTGTGTCTTTAAAGCCATACACAGGAAACTTGAATCAAAGTAATTCTTATAATATTATTACCTGAATTATTTTAAATATATACATATATTTGTATGTATATATATGTACACATATATATTTGTATATATATTTTATATGTATATGTCCAAACAGTATGATGTCTACAAAACATAATTTCTCCTCCTAAAAAGATCTCTATATTGAACATATGGAATTTTTTCTCCAAAATTACTTGACATTGATTTTGATTAATAGTAATAGAAAAGGCATTTTATTAAGGAAAGAAATACAGGCAATAAGATTTGTGCTGGCTTCAGGTATTATGGTTTTGAGGGATTTATTCAGCTAGCCAAAATATATTCACAATAGACTCCCAAAAAACTTGTGGCCATGTGGTGGAAGAGATGAGATTTTTGGTTTATATTTTCTTTACTTTATTTGATAGGCTTTTTTTTGTTAGATTTTATTGGGAATCACAAATGCCCAATAAAATGATATTGGCATAAATCAATGCTCTATTACAAAGAAATTGTGTCCCTACACTTTAAATTAGTTTTAAATGCCCAGTATGTATGCCTGATGAGAACATATGAGAAAATTAATCCATGTCATGTGTGAGATTTCTCACTCTAAGGTCCCATCCCCAGGAGATGAAAAATTTCTTCTGAACCCTCCCACCTGTAGCATAGAGGAGCTTGGAGTTCACTGTATGAACCGCCATTTTCTGCCCTAAGCCCTCTCTTTCTCCTGATTTCCCTCTTCCCTGGTCCCTGCTGCTCTCTCATTTTTGCCTCCATGGCAACTCCCAGGTCTGACTCTGTGTGCACACATCCTCCTGTTGCTGAAATTTACCATTCCCAGCCCCTCTGCCTCTGCCCCCTCCCATCTCAAGACCCTCAAAATTCTGCCTTTACAACTGCTATATCCTCATACAGCTAATGATCATATACAGATTTTTATATACAGATACAGATATTCAGATTTTTTTCTTCCTATACAGATTTTTCTTTTTCTTTTTTATTGGGTAATTATATCAATGCACATTCATCTTCCATATATGCAAACAGGCAAAATGAATCCTTGTCTATTCTAAGTCCTCACTGTGGCACACATTCATTTTATTGCTTTCATTTTCCTTGTTAGTAATAAAATGACAACAATAAAATAATCCAGTGGCCTGGATCTAAGGAGAACATATAGGGAGTTAGACTTGCTTTGGTGTCCCCATGTTTTCAGTTTGGGGGTCATTTTTTTGGCTTCTCAATAAATGGACAGTACTTAACCTAGACTGTTTTAGTTAAGTAGGAGTGGATTCATGGTTTATTCCAAAGCATCCGTACTACAGAATGTGAATTAAATGATAGGAACAGATTGGAATCCTAAGCAAACTTCCCCTTCTTTCTTTCTAGTTTTTCACTTCCATAACTGGCTGACATTTTGGCTCACTTAGACTCTATTTAGGTAGATCTTAATATTTGCCATTTATGATGTTTTCCCATCTGAGACCCCTCCCTACCTGAGCAGATTCTAATTCATGACCCCAGAGAGCTTCCCTCTATCACACAGGGTGGTTTGCAGACCACTCAGAAGTTTGACCTTTTGTGTTATAAAGTTTTGCTTTACCCTCATATCCCAATGTCGAATGCAAGTCAGGACTTTTACCTATCTAGAAAATTTAGGAATCCAAATTTCAGCCATATCCAACAAAGGTCATTTATTGTGAAATGACAGGGCAGGCATTAAGCCTGCAAAGGATGCTGTAAGACATGAAACTGTTGGTTCCAAGAAAAGAAACTGCTTTCATCAATAAATTTCATTTTTAAAGTCTTCAAAGAATTTTCACTACACTCTTCCAAATGACTCACAAATATGATCTGGAAACATTACTGTCACTAATGAGGCTTCAGGAATTAAAACCTCCTTTTACTTTTTGTTCAAAAACATGCTATATCCATTATCAATAATAATAAATTCTATGGTAGCATTTATTAAAGAAAGATCATGGAAGTGTATTTGTTCTGTGGAGCTCGTATATTACCTTGTCTGGGAATTTTTAGCTGGCCAAAACATTATCACTAATTCAATGAAACTTTTAGCAGTGCAGTGGAAGATTAAAAAAAAATTGAGATGCACAATGATGTAATATAACATAAATTGAAACAAATGGGTGATCTTATCTAGAAATTCTCAATTCTCCTACTTTCTTCATTTTCTTAGAACTAGAAAAAATTTTGCCCACCATGTACATATTTTAAGTGATCCTTGAGAATGATGACAATCTGCATGGAAAAGGCCATTCCACAGAAAAGGAAATAGGTTCAAAGAGCTCCCAGAGCCAGGATATATGGGAAATTGGAGAAGAGCCTAGGTCTGACCTTGACTGTGCTCTCCTGAATCAGATATCCCTTCATGTAAAGGCTTTCCTCAAACTCTCACTCTCTTCTCCAAGCCTCCTCTAAGACTGATGTGGCCTTTTCTAAATCCCTTTTCATCAGTCCAATTCCCTCAGCAATGAGATGGACCTTTCTTGCTGATCTTCCAAGGTTCTTGGACTTAAACTTTGGTTCATCCTATTATTTTTTGGTTCTGCTGTTTCAAGACTTGTTTTGGGGACAAATTTATGCTTGTTTTGAGGTAAATATGGGAAAGTTATAGCAGTTTACTGCTTATTCCACCATCTTGGCTGTGGGGAGTCTCTTTTTCTATCAAAAGTACATACTCAAAATTGAAATAAATTTCAATTTCAGTTTGATCCCAAAGTAGATTTTCCTGAATCTGCCTTCATCTTGTCTATTAAATGGCCTGCTTCTAGACCCATCTCAAGTCTTCCTTAATCAATATCTTGACCCTGTTCCTCAGTGCATCTATAGCAGAGAATAAGGCTGGAAACAGCAGCATAGGCCTCCCTCACTTAAATCCATTTTGCTTGCAAGGGATGAGATTACCTTCTGATTTCATGGTCCTCCTCAGGAATGAAGACCAAATGACAAATGGGTCAAAAGATATCAATATATGGGCCAGTCAGAATGTATCTGACAATATAGTATTGAGATTTATGAAATTATCCTTTCAAAAGCCCGTTCAGAGCTAATCATTTGTGTTCTCAGAGAATGCCCAGCCATCAAACATTGTGATGCTTAGGACTTTTCAAGATGTGCCCTGTGGAGTCTCACAGCACTCTCTTCTCCTATATCCCTTCTTCTTAGCTCCTTCCTTCCCTTCTCCAAGGCTACCCTGTTCTATGAGCTAAAGTTCTCTAATTTCTGACAGTTTTCTTACTCGGCCCCTGAATATCTCTCCCTTTCTCTCTCTTCTAGTGCCTCTGCCTAATGACATATAGATTCTGCAGCCAAAGCTTGCTCTTGATTCTGGGTCCAATGTTTCTGTCAAGGCCTCACAGTTTGGGTCCAGCTACCCTCCTCAATCCCATATTTTGACTTTGTTTTCCACTCGCCAATAAGAGCCAGGATTTAACTCCTGGCTCAGAAATTTTACAGCCCTGATCTCAATTATTTTGAATATCCCTGCAGGAAAGATCTGAAAGCCACAACGTTGAGTATTCTAGGGGAAACTGAGACAATGTTATTGGTTTTTAAAGTGTCATCAAGATAACTTGTGAGAAGTTGTTTTTTTAATATTATCCACTGAATTATTATTATTACAAGGTACATTGGGTACCAATCTGATGACATTGTAAAACAAACCTTTTTTTCTAAAAACATTTCTGTAGTGAATATCTCAGCTTTTTTCCAAAATTACTCAACCTTCAGTTTTATTTGAAGTGATATAAACATTATTCTTTTCTGAGGAAAGAAATCCCTGCATTGGCCTTTCTTCTGGTGGGCTTGCATTGTGGTTCAGGGGCATTGTTTGCAAGGCAAAAAAAGAAAGAGAAGCTCAACAATCCTTTTTGGTGCTGGTGTTGAAGATAGGTGGAGCTGTTGTTCTTTCAGGATTTTAAAAATTCAATTTCCTCATACATCACTTGTTGTCAGAAAAAAAATTATATTGGATTAATTAATGATCTCCTGTAAAAAAGTCTACCTTTGCCTTCCTTTTTAAGGCCCCCTCCCTATAAAATTAAAAACATAAATCCGAGTCCTTCTCAGATTTTCAACTTAAGCTTCCTGCCCCAGAAGATCATGTCTGTGCTCTGAACACCAACCCAATCTGTAGCTTATAGGGATTTGGAGTTCACTCTAATATCTGACCTTTGCTGCTCTAGGGGCTCTCTTTTCTCTGAGGAGCCCTCTTCTCTGGGCACTGCTACCTCTCTCTCTTTGGTTTTTGGAAACTTCCAGGCCTGACACTCTGTAAGCTCAAGTCTTCCTGTTTCTGAAAATGTTCTATTCCAGACCCTTTATGGCTCCCCTTCTCCCTTCTGGAGCCCCTCACGTATCTGGCCTTGCAGTATCTAGTGTTTCATTTAAATTTTAAAATTTATTATTTTAATTACTGTTATATTATGCATTACTTTTATAGAAATGATGACTTCTTAATAGAATTTTTCTCTCTAATAGTTTTTCTATACAGTATATCTGTAGATTTTTGAGTCCAAAATTACTCAATATTCATTTTAATTCATAGTTATATCAGTTAACAGAAGAAGCAATCTTCAGTAATCAAAGAAATACATTCCGTGGTGTTTGTTTTGGTTTGCAGGTGTTGAAGGGTTTATTTAGCCAGCCAAAAGATTCCCAATAACCTCACTAAAGACCTTTAGCAGTGTGGTCCAAGAGACCATTTTTTTTGGTTTATGTGTTTCTGAGTTTCTTTGTTAGCTTTCTTTATATATCACTGCTGTCAGATAAAAATTATGTTGGTATGAATAAATGATCTCCTACACTCTGCCTTCTTAATTTTTAGATTATAGTTTTTGCTGAGAATGTAAAGAAATTCCATGTGATTTGTGAGGTTTTGCACCATATGGCCCCATCCCTAGGAGATGATTCGTTGTCTCTGAATGCCCCCACCTCTAGCATATAGGGGCTTGGAGTTAACTGCACGAGCAGCCATTTTCTGTCCTAAGCCCTCTCTTTGTTCTGATTTCCTTCTTCCCTGGTCCCTGTGGCTCTTTCATTTTCGTCTCCATGGCAACTCCCAGGTCTCACTCTGTGTACTCACATCCTCCTGTTGCTGAAATTTTCCACCCCCCTCCCTTCTCTAGACCCTCAAAATTCTGCCTTTGCACCTGGTAAAGCCTCATACAGCTCATGATCATGAAATTATCTGTAAAGGTTTTTCTTTATTTTAATTATATAATTACTACAATGTATACGTGTCTTCCTTATATACAAATATGCAAAATGAATTCCTGTTTGTTACAAATTCTCCACATAATACACATTAATTTTATTGCCTTACTTTACTCTGCTTTCATTTTCCTTGTTAATAATAGGAATTGTAGTCTCAAGTACAAGAGAACATACAGGTTCTGTTCTGGGATCAAAATGTTTTCAGTCTGGTGATGGTTTTTTTAATTTTGAAGAAATAAATAGTACTTTAACAGGATTGTTTTACTTCTGTATTTGTGGATTTTTGTTTTATCTCTAATCATCTTAACTATAAAATGTTATTTAAATTTTGGGAAACTGATTGGAATCCGACGCAATTTCTCCCTCCTGTTTTTTGACTTCCGTATGACTGGCCAGTATTTTGCCTGGTATATATACATAGATGGACAGACAGATAGACAGATAGATGGATAGATAGAGAAATACATACAGACATATGGACATACATAGATGTAGAGTCACATGAATATCTGTATAAATGTGCATATATAGATAGAGACCAAGATAGAGAGAAATCATTGCCATTTATGAAATTTTTCTGTATGTGTCCCCTACATGGGCAGATACTGCTTTATGTCCTGGAAGAGCTTCCCCAATTATAATGGGTGCTTTCTAGCCCAGTCTGAAGTCTGAGCTTCTGTGTTCTGAAGTTTGGTTGTTCACTCCTATCCACACTCCAATATGGGCCAAGCATTCAGAGGTAGGAATGATATATTATACATTCAGACATGGAAACTACAGTCCTGTTGGGTAATTCTGTCTTCTGACCTTTGGCCTACCAACAGCTTGGCAGCTTTTATGGTATCTGGGTGGTGGCTCACACATACATTTTTCTAAGAAAGTTCACACAGGCATTATTTTCCTATCTTAGAGAAGAGCATCCTAAGTTCTCTTTGGACGATTTCACTTACAGTATTTTATTGTATTATTTTAATAGTGCAGAATTTACCTATGTGCTGATTTCCAAAAAGAATCTTCCCCTTTTATACAAAACAATCTATTTTAGTGCCTCAAAATATTGAGCATTCATTATGACGTATTGTTTTATCAAGAACTTTTTTATATTAGTGTAGTAACTGCAGATGCTTGCTATGTCTACTGATATTTAAGGACATAGTATTAATGCGGGCATCTATAAAGCTGATGGCATTTTTACATTCCCTCAGGGCTCTCAGTTTAAGGATGTCAGACCTTTTTCTACCAGCAGTACAAACTAAAACATTAATTTGAATTTCAAGTTGTTCTAATAATTTACTTTTGTGTTGTTTACTCAATGGCCTACAGGAGGTAAATATTTGGACCATGAATGAATTTATCTGAAAATAAATCCTCGATATTTATAATATTTTCCATTTTGAGACCCCCTGAGAGTCAGTCATTTTTGTTCCCATAGAGTGCCTAGCAAGGAAACACAGTGATTTTCAGGACATTTGAACATTTTTCTCAGGGCTCTGTCTGCTGTGATAACTTCTTCCTCTCTCCTTCCTTCTCTTCAGCATCACTACACCATGCTATGAGCTAAAACGCTCTAATTTCAGACAGATTTCATTCTCAATAACAGAAGCACCAGTCTTTAGTAAGGAAAGAAATGCATCTCACCGCATTTATTTTGGTTTGCATTTGTTGTGGTTTGCAGATGTTGAGGGGTTTATTTAGCCAGCCACAAAATTCCCAATATTCTCAATAAACATTTTTATCACTGCGGTTGAAGCCACGAGTGTTTGGTGTATTGGTTTTTTAGTTTCTTTGTCAGTTTTCTTTATGCATCACTGATGCCAGATAAAAATTGTATTGACAAGAATGCATGATATCCTACACTCTAACTTATTAATTTGAGTAAAAATGCCCATTATTTTAGTCTACTGAGTCTATAAAGGAAATGAATCCATGTGACTTGTGAGATTTTCCACTCTAAGGTCCCTTCCTGAAGAGATGATCCCTTTTCTTTGAACCCTCCCACCTATAGCATATACTGCATTGGAATATAATGCAAGAGCCGCCATTTTCTATCCAAAGCCTTCTCTTTGTTCTGATTTCCATCTTCTCTGGACCCTGCTGCTCTCTCATTTTCATCTCCATGGCAACCCCCAGGTCTGACTCTGTGTACTCACATCTTCCTGTTGCTGAAATTTTCCATTCCTAGCCCCTCTGCCTCTGCCCCCTCCCTTCTCTAGACACTCAAAATTCAGTCTTTGTTCCTGCTCTAGCCTCATGCAATTCACTTTCCTGAAAATTATCAATAATGATTTCTCTTTACTACCATTATATAAGTGTTAAAATGCATATGCATCTTCCTTATATACAAAAATGCAACATGAACTCCTGTCTCTTCTGAGTCTGCCATATATTGCACATTCCTTTAATTGCTTTAAAATGCTCTCCTTCCATTTTCCTTGTTAGTAATAGGAATTGTATTCTGGAGTACAGGAGAAGATTCAGGTTCCATTTTGGGATCCAAATGTTTTCATTTTGGGGGCAGTTTTTGTTTTTAATTTTGAGAAAATAAACAGTACTTTAACAAGATTGTTTTACTTCTGTATTTGTCGGTTCCTGATTTATTTCTAATCATCTCTAGTATAGAATGTTATTTAAACTTTGGGAAACTGATGGGAATCTGAGGCAGTATCTCCCTCCTGGTTTTTGACTTCCCTATGACTGCCCAGACATACAGATAGGTAGATAGATAGATAGATAGATACATACATACATACATACATGCATAGATACATAGATACATAGATAGAGAGATACATAGATAGATAGATAGATAGACAGACAGATAGATGGACATAGAGATACATGTATATCTGTATACATATGTTTATAGATAGAGAGAGAGAGAAATCTTTGCCATTTATGACATTTTTCTATCTGAGTCCTCACCTGAATAGATACTATTTTATGTCCTGAAAGTGCTTCCCCCATCACACACGGTGCTTTCTAGCCCATTCTATAGTCTGACCTTCTGTGTTTTGAAATTTGGTTGTTCTCTCCTATCCCCACTCCTACATGGGCCAAGCATTCAGAGTTAGGAATGATATATTATACATTCAGACATGGAACCTACAGTGCTGTTGGGAAATCCTGTCTTCTGATAGTTGGCCTACCAACAACTTGGCAGCTTTTATGGTATCTGGGGGCTGGCTCATACATACATTTTTTTAAGAAGTTTCACAAGGGGAGATTCTCATATCTAAGGGAATAGCATCCCAAGTTCTCTTTGGAGAATTTTGCTTATATTATTTTACTGTATCATTTTAACAGTGCACAGCTTACCCATATTCGGATTTCCAAAAAAATCATCTCCCTTTATAAGTAACACCTTGTTTAACGCCTTAAAAGACTGAGCATTCATTATGACATATGTATATATACTTTTTATATTAAATGATTTTTAAATTAGTGTAGCAACTGCAGAGGATTGCTTTCTCTATTGATATTTAAAGATGAAGTATTAATGTAGGCATCTAGAAAGTGAATAGCATTTTTACCTTCCCCTCAGGTCTCCCAGTTTAAGGATGTCAGAGCTTTTTCTACAAGCAGGGCATACTAAAACATTGATTTGAATTTTACGTTGTTCTCATAACAATTTACCTTTGTTTTGTTTACTCAAGGGCCTACAGGAGGTAAATATTTGGATTATGAATGAATTTATTTGAAAATACGTCCTAGACATTTATAGTATGTTCCATTTTGAGACCCCCTGAGAGTCAGTCATTTTTGCTCCCAGAGAGTGCCTAGCAAGGAAACACAGTGATTTGCAGGACATTTGAACATTTTTCTCAGGACTCTGTCGGGTCTGATAACTTCTTCCTCCCTCCTTCCTTCTCTTCAGCATCATTATGCCATGATATGAGCTAAAACTCTCTAATTTCTGACAGTTTTCATTCTCAGTAACAGAAGCATCAGTGTTTGGTAAGGAAAGAAACATATCTCACAGCATTTATTTGGTTTGCATTTGTTGTAGTTTGCAAATGTTGAGGCATTTATTTAGCCTGCCATAAAATTGCCAATAATCTCCCTTACTTTTATCAGTGTGGTTGAAGCCACTAGATTTTGGTGCATTAGTATTTTTTTAGTTTCTTTGTTAGTTTTCTTTATGCATCACTGATGGCAGATAAAAATTGTATTGACAAGAATGCATGATCTCCTACACTCTAACTTCTTAATTTTAGTTAAAATGCACATTATTTCAGGGTACTGAGTATAAGAAGGAAATGAATCCGTGTGACTTGTGAGATTTTCCACTCTAAGGTCCCATCCCCAGGAGATGATCCCTTTTCTTTCAACCCCCCACCTGTAGCATATGGTGGATTGGAATATATGGCAAGAGCCGCCATTTTCTGCCCTAAGTCCTCTCTTTGTTCTGATTTCCATCTTCTCTGGACCCTGCTGCTCACTCATTTTTGTTTCCAAGGCAACACCCAGGTCTGACTCTGTGTACTCACATCCTCCTGTTGCTGAAATTTTCCATTACCAGCCTTTCTGCCTCTGCGCCCTCCCTTCTCTAGACTTAAAATTCTAACTTTGTACCTGTTATGGCCTCATTAGCTCATGATTCTGAGTACTGTCTATACAGATTTTTCTTTTAATTGAGTAATTATACCAATGTCCATTCATCTTCCCTATATGCAAAATGCAAAATGGATCCTTATCTGTTCAAAATGCTCACTATGGTGCACATTCATTTTATTGCTTTCATTTTCCTTCATAGTAATAAATGAAATAACAATAATGTAATAATCCAGTGGGCTGGATTAAAGGAGAACATATAGGGAGTTAGACTTGCTTTGGTGTCCACATGTTTTCAGTTTAGGGGTGATATTTTTGTCTTCTCAGAAAATGGAGAGAACATTACCTAGACTTTTTTAGCTGTGTAGGTATGGAGTCATGATTAATTCCAAAGAATCCCTACCGGAGAATGTGAATTAAATTGTAGGAACAGACTGGAATCCTAAGCAAACACCCCCTTCCTTCCTTCTAGTTTTTGATTTCCCTAAAACTGGCTAAAGTTTTGGCTCATTTAGACTATAGATCAACATAAATCTTTGCCATTTATGATGTTTTCCAATCAGAGTCCATACCTGAGCAGATTCTAATTGATGATTCCAGAGAGCTTCCCTTTATAACACAGGGTAGTTTGTAGACTACTCAGAAGTCTAAGCTTTAGTGTTCTAAAGTTTTGTTTTACTCTTATATCCCAATGTGGAATATGTCACTTATATCTCTAATCCAATGTGGAATATGTCACTTACCATTATGTAGGAAATTTAGCAAGCTAAATTTGAGCCATCTCCAAGAACTGGGATTACTTGTGAACTGACAGAGCAGACATTAGACCTAGTAAAGGATATTGAAAGACATCAAATTGTTGATTCCAAGGAAACACCCTAGTATCATATGTTAATTTCATTTTAAAAGTTTCTAATGAATTTTCACTATATCATACCTAATGACTTACTAGTATTATGATCTGGAAACAATACTTTTACTAAGTAGGCTTCAGAAATTAAAACCTCCTTTAACTTTTTGTCCAAAGACATGCTATATCCATTATCAAGAATAATAAATTCTATGATAGCATTTATTAAAGAAAGATCATGGAAGTCTATTTGTTCTGTGGAGCTCATATATTACCTTGTCTGTGAATTTTTAGTTGGTCAAAACATTTTCACTAATTCAATTAAACTTTTAGCAGTGCAGTGGAAGATTAAAAAAAAATTGAGCTTCAAAATGGAATAATATAATATAAAGTGAAATAAATTTGAGATCTTATCTAGAAATTCTCAATTCTCCTACTTTCTTCATTTGCTTAGAAGTAGAAAAAATTTTTGCCCACTATGAACATATTTTAAGTGATCCTTGAGAATGGTGACAATCTGCATGGAAAAGGCCATTCCACAGAAAAGGAAGTAGGTTCAAAGAGCTGGAAGAGCCAGGATATACAGGAAACTGGAGGAGAACCCAGGACTGGCCTTGGCTGTGTTCTCCTTCATCAGATATCCCTTCATGTAAAGGCTTTCCTCAAACTCTCACTCTCTTCTCCAATCCTCCTCCAAGATTGATTTTGCCTTTTCTAAATCCCTTTTCATTAGTCCACTTCTCTCATCAGTGAGATGGATCTTTCTTGCTGATCCTCCAGGGTTCTTGGGTTTAAACTTTGGTTCATCCTATCATTTTGTTGGTTCTGCTGCTTTACCACTTGTTTTGGCAACAAATCTAAGGTTGTTTTGAGGTAAATATGGGAGAATTAAAGCAATTTACTGCTTAGTCCACCATCTTGGCTCTGGAGACTCTCTTTTTCTATCAAAAGTGCATACTCAAAATTGAAATTAATTCCAATTTCAGTTTGATCTCAAAGTAGAGTTTCCTGAATCTACCTTCATCTAGTCTATTCAATGGCCTACTTCCAGACCCATCTCAAGTCTTTGTCAATCAGTATCTTACCCCTGTTCCTCAATGCATCTGTAGCAAAGAATTAGGCCAGACACAGCAGTGTGGAACTCCCTCACATAAATCCAATTCACTGGCAACTGATGAGATCTTAGTCCTCCTCAAGAAGGAAGAACAAATGACAAGTGGGTAAAAACAGATCAATATATGGGCCAGTCAGAATGTATGTGACAATATAGTATTGACATTTATGAGGTTATCCTTTCAAAAGCCTGTTCAGAGCTAATCATTTGTGTTCTCAGAAAATGCCCAGCTATCAAACATTGGTATTCTCAGGACATTTCAAGATGTGCCCTGTGGAGTCTCAGAGCACTCTCTACTCTTATATCCCTTCTTCCTTGGTCGTTTCTTCCCTTCTCCAAGACTACCCTCTGCTATGAGCTACATTCTCCAATATCTGACAATTTTCTTACTCAGCCCCTGAATTTCTCTCCCTTTCTCTCTCTTCTTGTCCCTCTGCCAAATGACATATATATTCTGCAGCCAAATCTTGCTCTTGATTCTGGATCCACAGTTTCTGTCAAGGCCTTACTTACTCTCTGGGTTCCAGCTACCCTCCTTGATCCCACATTTTGACTTCATTTTCCACGCCCCATTTAGAGCCACGATTTCACTCCTGCCTCAGAAATTCTGTATTCCTGTTCTCCAATATTTTGAATATTCCCTGCATGAAACATATCTGAATGCCACAACATTTAGTATTCTAGGGAAAAGTGAAGGAATGTTATTATTGGTTTTAAAAGCCATATCAAGATAACTTGTGTCAAGTTATTTCTAAATTCCATTCCCTGTATTATTATTACAAATACTTCGGGTACAAATCTGATGACTTTGAAGTAGAAGTCTTCTTTCTAAAACCATCTGGACGTTTGTCCAAAGTTACTCTACATTCATTTTTGATTAAAGTAATAGAAATATCTGCCTATACTGAGGAAATAAATCCCTGCCACTGCCTTTCTTCTGGTGTGCTTACATTGTGGTTCAGGGGCATTGTTTGGTAGCCAAAAAAAGAGAGAGTTCAACAATCCCTTTTACTGCTGGGGTTGAAGATAGGTGGAGCTGTTGTTCTTTCAGGATTTTCAAAATTCAAGTTCCATATACATCACTAGTGGTCATAAAAAAGTATATGGGAATAATTAATGATCTCCTATGAAAATCCACATTTTTTTCCCTTTTTAAGGTCCCCTTGTCATAAAAATAAAAACATAAATGCTTGCTGATTCTCAGATTTTCCATGCTAAGACAACTACCCCACTGGATGATGTGTGTTCTCTGAACCCTTCCCCCACCTATAGCATACTGGGGTTTGCAGTTCAACGTAATATCTGACCTTTGCTGCCCTAGGGACTCTCTTTGTTTTGAGGCCCCCTCTTCTCTGGTCACTGCTAACTCTCTTTTTAATTTCCATCCCAACTCCCAGTCCTGATACTCTGTAAGCTCAATTCCTCCTGCTTGTGAAAAAATCCATTTTCATTCCCCATATGGCTCCCCTTCTCTCTTCTGGGGTGCTTCACAGATGTAGTCTTGCAGCTTCTAGGGTCTCAAACAACTTTTTTCATTATTTGCATTACTGCTATAATATTCATTGCTCTTAGTAAAATGATGACTTCAGAATAGAATTCTTCTCTCTAGAAAGTTTTCTATACAGTATATTTGGAGGTTTTGAGTCCAAAAGTAGTCAATATTCATTTTAATTCCTACTTATATTGTTTAATAGAGGAAGCAATCTTCAGTAAGGATAGAAATACATCCCATTATATTTGTTTTAGTTTGCAGGTGTCAAAGGGCTTATTTAGCCAGCCAAAAGATTCCCAATAATCTAACTAAAGAACTTTAGCATTGTGGTCCAAGAGACCAGATTTGGGGATTATGTGTTTTTGAGTTTCTTTCTTAACCTTTTATATACATATAAAAATTACATTGATTTGAATATATGATCTCCTACAACCTGCCTCTTTCATTTTTAAATTAATGAGAATGCCCAGTATTTTGGCTCCCTCAGAATGTAAAGGAAAATGCATAGGATTTGTGAGATTTTGAACTCTAAAGCCCCATCCCCAGGAGATGATTCATTTTCTCTGAATCCTCCTACCTGGAGCATTCATGGATTTGGAACCCAGTGTAAGAGCCGCCATTTTGTGCCCTAAGCCCTCTCTTTGTTCTGATTTCCCTCTTCCCTGGTCCCTACTGTTCTCTCATTTTCATCTCCATGGCAACTAACAGGTCTGACTCAGTGTGCTTACATCCTCCTGTTGCTGAAATTTTCCATTGCCAGCTCCTCTGCTTCTGCCCCCTCCCTTCTTGAAACCCTCAAAATTCTGCCTTTGAAACTGCTATAGCCACATACAGCTCATGATCCTGAAAATTGTTGATAAAGTATATTTTTTATTTCAATTATATACTTATTTACATGCATATGCATCTTCCTAATATCCAAATATGCATAATGAATTCCTGTGTATTATATAAGTCCTCCATATGCTACACATTCATTTTATTTCCTTAAATTTCTCTGCTTTCATTTTTCTTGTTATAATAGGAACTCTAGTCTGGACCAAAGGAAAACATGTAGTTTTGTTTTGGAGATCAAATGTTTTCATTTTGGGTGCAGTTTTTTTTAACTTGAGAAAGTGCACAGTACTTTAACCACATTGTTTACCTTCTATATTTGTGGATTCTTGATTTATTTCTAATCGTCTCTATTCTAGAATGTTATCTAAATTTGGGGAAATGATTGGAATTCAAGTCAAGTTTTACCTCCTTCTGGTTTTTTACTTCCGTACAACTGGCCATTATTGTGCCTAGTAAATATAGATGGATAGACAGAAAGACAGACAGACAGATAGGCAGACAGAGAGAGAGAGAGAGAGAGAGAGAGACAGAGAGAGAGAGAGAGACAGAGAGAGAGAGAGAGAGACAGAGAGAGAGAGAGACAGAGAGACAGAGAGGAAGAGAGAAATCATGGCCATTTATTATATTATTTTAACTGAGTACCCTTCCTGGGTGGATAGTGCTTTATGTCCTGAAAGAGCTTCCCCCTGTCACAGAGGGTGCTTCTAGCCCATTCTGAAGTCTTATGAAGTTTGGTTGTTCTCTCCTATCCCCACTCCAACATGGGCCAAGCATTCAGAGTTAGGAATGATATATTATACATTCAGGCATGGAACCTACTCTCATCCTGGGATATTCTGTCTTATGACCTTTGGCCTACCATCAACTTGGCAGCTTTTATGGTATCTCGGTGTTGGCTCACACATATATTTTTCTAAGAAATTTCACACAGGGGAGATTCTCATATCTAAGAGAATAGCATCTTAAGTTCTCTTTGGGTGATTTTTCTTACATTATTTTTAGTGCATTATTTTAATAGTGAAGATTTTACCCATATTCCCACCTCAAAACAATTTTCCCCCTTTATAGGAAACACCATGTTTTTATATCTAAAGATACTGAGCATTCATTTTCCCAAATAGAATTATGAAGAGTTTTTTAAAATTAACATAGTAACTGCAGAGGATTGCTTTCTCGACTGATATTTTAGAATGAAGTATAAATGTGGGCATCTATAAAGTGGATGGCATTTTACCTTCCCCTCAGGGCTCTCAGTTTAAGGATGTCACAACTTTTTCTACCAGAAGTAGATACTAAAACATTAATTTAAATTTTAGGTTGTTCTGAAAAGAACAATTAAACTTTGTGTTGTTTACTCAATGGCTTACAAGAGGTAAAACTTTGAAGCATGAATGAATTCATCTGAAAATACATCCTTGACATTTATAATATATTCCATTTTGAGACCCCCTGAGAGTCAGTCATTTTTGTTCCCAGAGAGTGCCTAGCAAGGAAACACAGTGATTTGCAGGACATTTCAACATTTTTCTCAGAGCTCTATCTGCTTTGATAACTTCTTCCTCCCTCTTCCCTTCTCTTCATCATCACTACACCATGCTGTGAGCTAAAACTCTCTAATTTCAGACAGTTTTCATTCTCATGAGATTGTTGGTTCCCAGGAAACGCCATCCTATCATGTCTTAATTTAATTTGAAAGTTTTAAGGGATTTTTATTACACTCTACCTAGGAACTTACTGATACCATGATCTAGAACCATTAGTTTTATCTCTTCTAAGG
>CM053602.1:53388041-53409258 GCA_028646575.1 Pseudocheirus occidentalis
GCCGCCTCCCGCTGCCTCCTTGCCCTGGGAGCAGTTTGGCCGGACCTGCTCTTCTCTTCCCCAGTTAGCAAAATCCACTGACCTTTCTCTTAGCCTTTTTGTCTTCTGGCCTGATAAATGTGGTAACTGTGCCTCCAGTGCAGCTGATCTGCCCTGCTATAGCTGAGGTTCCCCACCCGATGCCCCAGGGCCTGAGCCGGCCGGGGTTTCAGCCCCGGGTCCCAGACTGCTGGGAAGAGCCCTGCCTGCTGCGCTGCCTGTAGCAACAGATGTGCTTTCAGTCTTGTGGAGAGTTTTGGAGCTTGAAAATCTGTTTAGCGTCCCATTTTCTGAGTTTTTTAGCGTATTTGTGTGGGAGCTGTGGTGCTTTGCTGTTTCTACGCCGCCATCTTGGCTCCGCCCCCCCCATAGATGTATTTTCAAAGAGTAGAATAATTCTTCTATAAACCCATGTAACTAAGACCTCCATTCTACATTTGTAGGGCAACTGGGGTTAAGTGACTTGCCCAAAGTCACAGGGCTAGTAAGTGTGTTAAATGTGTTTGGTCAGATTTGAAACCAAATCTTCCTGACTCCAGGGCTTGTGCTACATACACTGTGACATATAGATGCCCCAAGAACGACATTTTAGTGGATAAAAATATTGAATTTCCACTATAACTAGAACTAATACCAAGAGCTGATTCAGGACTCCTGTGATCTGTCTTTGAGAATCTCAGGGGCCTCTCTGCTCTGACATCGCTTCTTCAAAGTGCTCTCCTTTTTCCTTCCTTCTCTTGACCAGGGCTACACAATATTGAGTGTTAAAATCTGCCTGTTATTTATACTTTCCATGCTTAGTCCCTATACATATGCCAGTTTTCTTCTGTTTCCTCCCAATATTGACTTTATGGATTCTATACCTGAATCAAGCTCAGCATTCTAGATTCAAAGTTTTCATACAGAACAAACAGATTGGGTTCCAGTGCCCTCCATAATCACATATTCTAACTTCACTTTCCACCCCACACTGGGACATCAGAAGCCTGACTCAACTACTCCTTTGGACATTTCTGTCCTTAATTTTAAGCGCTTCCAATATCCCACATGAATAGTACCCCTAAACGTAGACCTTTAGTATTCTAATGAACCGTACAAGACTGAATCTAGAGGCTTTAAACCTTATACAGGAAAGTTGGATCAAAGTATTTCTTTTAATATTATTACCTGAGTTATTACATATATATATGTATACATACATATATACATATATTTGTATAATTTTTTGTATATATGTATGTACACATATATATTTGTATATATCTTTTATAAGTATGTGTCCAAACAGTATAATGTTTTCAAAACAGAATTTCTCCTCCTAAAAAGATCTCTGTATTGAACATCTGGAATTTTTCTCCAAAATTACTGGATATTGATTTTGATTAATAATAATAGAAAAGGCATTTTATTAAGGAAAGAAATACAGGCAATAACATTTGTGCTTGCTTCAGATGTTATGGTTTTGAGGGATATATTCAGCTAGCCAAAATATATTCACAATAAACTCCCAAAAAACTTGTGGCCATGTGGTGGAAGAGATGAAATTTTTCGTTTATATTGTCTTTACTTTATTTGATATGCTTTTTGTTAGATTTTATAGGGAATCACAAATGCCCAATAAATTGATATTGGCATAAATCAATGCTCTCCTACAAAGAAACTGAGTCCCTATGATTTAAATTAGTTTTGAATGCCCCATATTTGGGCCTGCTGAGAACATATGAGATAACATAATTCATGTCATGTGTGAGATTTCTCACTCTAAGGTCCCATCCCCAGGAGATGATACCTTTCTTCTGAACCCTCCCACCTGTAGCATAGAGGGGCTTGGAGTTCACAGTAAGAACCGCCATTTTCTGTCCTAAGCCCTCTCTTTGTTCTGATTTCCCTCTTTCCTGGTCCCTGCTCCTCTCTCATTTTCACCTCCATGGCAACTACCAGGTCTGACTCTGTGTGCACACATCCTCCTGTTGCTGAAATTTTCCATTCCCAGCCCCTCTGACTCTGCCCCCACCCATTTCAAGACCCTCAAAAGTCTGCCTTTGCAACTGCTTTGGCCTCATACAGCTAATGATCATATACAGATTTTTATATACAGATACAGATACACAGATTTTTTTCTTCCTATACAGATTTTTCTTTTTTTCTTTTTATTGCTTAATTATAACAATGCACATTCATCTTCCCTATATGCAAACATGCAAAATGAATGCTTGTCTGGTCTAAGCCCTCGCTGCGGCACACATTCATTTAATTGCTTTCATTTTCCTTGTTAGTAATAAAATGACAACAATAAAATAATCCAGTGGTCTGGATCTAAGGAGAACATATAGGGAGCTAGACTTGCTTTGGTGTTCCCATGTTTTCAGTTTTGGGGGTCATTTTTTTGGCTTCTCAGAAAATGGACAGTACTTTACCTAGACTGTTTTAGTTATGTAGGAGTGGATTCATGGTTTATTCCAAGGCATCCATGCTACAGAATGTGAATTAAATGATAGGAAAAGATTGGACTCCTAAATAAAATCCCCCTTCCTTTTTTCTAGATTTTGGCTTCCCTAAAACTGGCTGACATTTTGACTCAGACTCTATTTAGGTGGATCTTAATATTTGCCATTTATGAAGTTTTCTAATCTAAGGCCCCTCCCTACCTGAGCAGATTCTAATTCATGATCCCAGAGAGCTTCCCTCTATCACACAGGGTGGTTTGCAGACCACTCAGAAGTTTGACCTTTTGTGTTCTAAAGTTTTGCTTTACCCTCATATCCCAATGTTGAATACAAGTCAGGACCTTTACCTATCTAGAAAATTTAGGAATCCAAATTTCAGCCATCTCCAACAAAGGTCATTTATTGTGAAATGACAGGGTAGGCATTAAGCCTGCAAAGGACGTTGTAAGACATGAAACTGTTGGTTCCAAGAAAACAGACTTCTTTCATCTATAAACTTCATTTTAAAAGTCTTCAATGAATTTTCACTACACTGTTCCAAATGACTCACAAATCTGATCTGGAAACATTATTGTTACTAATGAGGCTTCCGGAATTAAAACCTTCTTTTACTTTTTGTTCAGAAACATGCTATATCCATTATCAATAATAATAAATTCTATGGTAGAATTTATTAAAGAAAGATCATGGAAGTCTATTTGTTCTGTGGAGCTCGTATATTACCTTCTCTGTGAATTTTTAGCTGGCCAAAACATTTATACTAATTCAATGAAACTTTTAGCAGTGCAGTGGAATATTTAAAAAAATTGAGCTTCAAAATGGAACAATATAATATAAATTGAAATAAATTTGACATTTTATCTAGAAATTCTCAATCCTCCTACTTTCTTCCTTTGCTTAGAACTAGAAAAAAAATTTTGCCCACTATGAACATATTTTAAGTGATCCTTGAGATTGATGACAATCTGCATAGAAAAGGCCATTCCACAGAAAAGGAAGTAAGTTCAAAGAGCTCCCAGAGCCAGGATATATGGGAAATTAGAGTAGAGCCCAGGCCTGACCTTGGCTGTTTTCTCCTCTATCAGATATCCCTTCATGTAAAGGCTTTCCTTAAACTCTCACTCTCTTCTCCAATCCTCCTCCAAGAATGATGTGGCCTTTTCTAAATTCCTTTTCATTAGTCCAAATCCCTCATCAGTGAGATCCACCTTTCTTTCTGATCTTAGAAGGTTCTTGGGCTTAAACTTTGGTTCATCCTATCATTTTGTTGGTTCTGCTGTTTCAGCACTTGTTTTGGGGACAAATTTAAGGTTGTTTTGAGGTAAATATGTGTGAATTAAAGCAATTTACTGTTTACTCCACCATCTTGGCTCTGGGGAGTCTCTTTTTCTATCAAAAGTGCATACTCAAAATTGAAATTAATTTCAATTTCGGTATGATCTCTAAGTAGATTTTCCTGAATCTACCTTCATCTTGTCTATTCAATGGCCTGCTTCCACACCCATCTCAAGTCTTCCTTAATCTATATCTTGCCCCTGTTCCTTAATGCATCTGTAGCAAAGAATAAGGCTGGAGACAGCAGCATTGGCCTCCCTCACTTAAACCCAATTCACTTGCAAGGGATGAGATCACCTTCTGATTTCATGGTCCTCCTCAAGAAGGAAGAACAAATGACAAGTGGGTAAAAAGAGATCAATATCTGGGCCAGTCAGAATGTATCTGACAATATAGTATTGACATTTATGACATTATCCTTTCAAAAGCCCATTCAGAGCTTATCATTTGTGTTCTCAGAGAATGTCCCAGCATCAAACATTGTGATTCTTAGGACATGTCAAGATGTGCCCTGTGGAGTCTCACAGAACTTTGTACTATTATACCCCTTCTTCCTAGCTCCTTCCTTCACTTCTCCAAGACTACCTTGTTCTATGAGCTCAAGTCCTCTAAAGTCTGACAATTTTCTTTCTCGGCCCCTGAATATCTCTCCCTTCTCTCTCTTCTAGTCCCTCTGTCTAATGACATATAGATTCTGCAGCCGAATCTTGCTCTTGATTCTGGGTCCAAAGTTTCTGTCAAGGCCTCACAGTCTGGGTTCAGCTACCCTCCTCAATCCCATATTTTGACTTTGCTTTCCACTCGCCAATAAGAGCCAGGATTTAACTCCTGGCTGAGAAATCCTATATCTGTGTTCTCAATTATTTTTAATATTCCTGCAGGAAACATCTGAAAGCCACTAAGGGAAACTGAGGCAGTATTGTTGGTTTTTAAAGAGTTATCATGATAATTTGTGAGAAGTTATTTTTTTATTTTATCCACTGAATTATTATTATTACAAGGTACGTTGGGTCCAATCTGATGATATTGTAAAACAAAACTTTTTTTTTCTAAAAACATTTCTGTAGTGAATATCTCGGCTTTTTTCCAAAATTACTCAACCTTCATTTTTATTTAAAGTAATATAAACATTAGTCTTTACTGAGAAAAGAAATCCCTGCATTGGCCTTTCTTCTGGTGGGCTTGTGTTGTGGTTCAGGGGCATTGTTTGCATGCTAAAAAAAAAAGATGGAGAAACTCAACAATCGTTTTTTGGTGCTGGTATTGAAGATAGGTGGAGCTGTTGTTCTTTCAGGATTTTTTAAATTCAATTTCCTTATACATCACTAGTTGTCAGAAAAAATTATATTGGATTAATTAATAATCTCCTGTGAAAAATCTACCTTTGCCTTCCTTTTTAAGGCCCACTCCCTATAAAATTAAAAACATAAATCCAAGTCCTTCTCAGATTTTCCACTTAAGGCTCCTGCCCCAGAAGATGGTGTCTGAGCTCTAAACCCCAACCCAACCTGTAGCTTACAGGGATTTGGAGTTCACCCTAATATCTGACCCTTGCTGCCCTAGAGGCTCTCTTTTCTCTGAGGACCCCTCTTCTCTGGGCACTGCTACCTTTCTCTTTTTAGGTTTTGGAAACTTCCAGGCCTGACACTCTGTAAGCTCAAGTCCTCCTGTTTCTGAAAATGTTCTATTCCACTCCCTTTATGGCTCCCCTTCTCCCTTGTGGAGTCCCTCACCTATCTGGCCTTGCAGCATTTAGGATCTCATTTAAATTTTAAATTTTATTATTTGAATTACTGCTATATTATGCATTGCTCTTATAGAAATGATGACTTCAAAATAGAATTTTTCCCTCTAATAGTTTTTCTATACAGTACATTTGTAAATTTTTGAGCCCAAATGTACTCAATATTCATTTTAATTCATATTTATATCAGTTAACAGAAGAAGTAATCTTCAGTAATCAAAGAAATACATTCCATGGCCTTTGTTTTGGTTTGCAGGTGTTGAGGGGTTTATTTAGCCAGCCAAAACTTTCCCAATAACCTCGCTACAGACCTTTAGCAGTGTGGACCAAGAGACCATTTTTTTGGTTTATGTGTTTTTGAGTTTCTTTGTTAGCTTTCTTTATATTTCACTGCTGTCAGATAAAAATTATGTTGCTAGAATAAATGATCTCCTACATTCTACCTTCTAAATTTTTAGATTAATTATAGTTTTTGCTGAGAATGTAAAGAAATTCCATGTGATTTGTGAGATTTTCACCTTAAGGCCCCATCCCTAGGAGACGATTTGTTTTTTCTGAATCTCCCCACTTGTAGCATATAGGGGCTTGAGGGTTCAGTGGGAGAGCCGCCATTTTCTGCCCTAAGCCCTTTCTTTGTTCTGATTTCCTTCTTCCCTGGTCCCTGCTGTTCTCTCATTTTCATCTCCATGGCAACCCCCAGGTCTGACTCTGTGTACTCACAGCCTCTTGTTGTTGAAATTTTCCATTCCCAGGCCCTCTGCCTCTGCCCCCTCCCTTCTCTAGACCTTCAAAATTCTGCCTTTGTACCTGGTAAAGCCTCATACAGCTCATGATCATGAAATTATGTGTGAAGGTTTTTCTTCATTTTAATTATATAATTACTACAATGTATACGTGTCTTCCTTATATACAAATATCCAAAATAAATTCCTGTTTGCTACAAATTCTCCACATACTACATGTTAATTTTATTGCCTTACATTTCTCTGCTTTCATTTTCCTTGTTAATAAAAGGAATTGTAGTCTCAACTACAAGAGAAGATAGAGGTTCTGTTCTCAGATCAAAATGTTTTCAGTCTAGAGGCAGTTTTTTTTAAATTTTGAATTAATAAATAGTACTTTTACAAGATTGTTTGACTTCTGTATTTGTGGATTTTTAACTTATTTCTAAGCCACGAGATTTTGGTGTATTGGTTTTTTTAGTTTCTTTGTTAGTTTTCTTTATGCATCACTGATGCCAGATAAAAATTTTATTGACAAGAATGCATGATCTCCTACACTCTAACTTCTTAATTTGAGGAAAAATTCCCATTGTTTTAGTCTACTGAGTCTATAAAGGAAGTAAATCCATGTGATTTGTGAGTTTTTCCCCTCTAAGGTCCCTTCCCCAGGAGATGATCCCTCTTCTTTGAACCCTCCCCCCCTTTAGCATATACTGCATTGGAATATATTGCAAGAGCCGCCATTTTCTATCCAAAGTCTTCTCTTTGTTCTGATTACCATCTTCTCTGGACCCTGCTGCTCTCTCATTTTCATCTCCATGGCAACCCCCAGGTCTGACTCTGTGTACTCACATCCTCCTGTTGCTGAAATTTTCCATTCCTAGCTCCTCTGCCTCTGCCCCCTCCCTTCTCTAGACACTCAAAATTTGGTCTTTGTACCTGCTCTAGCCTCATTCACTTCATGTTCTTGAAATTATCAATAATGATTTCTCTTTACTACCATTATATAAGTGTTAAAATGCATATGCATCTTCCTTATATAGAAAAATGCAACATGAACTCCTGTGTCTTCTAAGTCTACCATATATTACACACTCATTTTATTGCTTTAAAATACTCTCCTTCCATTTTCCTTGTTACTAATAAGAATTGTATTCTGGAGTACAGGAGAAGATTCAGGTTTCATTTTGGGATCCAAATGTTTTCATTTTGGGGGCAGTTTTTGTTTTTAATTTTGAGGAAATAAACAATACTTTAAGAATTTTATACTTCTGTATTTGTGGATTCCTGATTTATTTCTAAATATCTCTACTATAGAATGTTATTTAAATTTTTGGAAACTGATGGGAATCTGAGGCAGTATCTCCCTCCTGGTTTTTTACTTCACTATGACTGCTGAGACAGACAGATAGGTAGATAGATATATAGATAGATAGATAGATAGATAGATAGACAGACAGATAGATGGAGATAGAGGTACACATGTATCTGTATAAATATATGTTTATAAGCAGACAGAGAGAGAGAGAGAGAGAAATTCTTAAAGTTTTGTTATTTTTCTATCCGAGTCCCCTACCTGAATAGATACTACTTTATGTCCTTAAAGAGCTTCTTCCCCATCAAACATGGTGCATTCTAGCCCATTCTAGAGTCGGCCCTTCTTTTTTTTTTTGAAATTTGGTTGTTCTCTCCTATCCCCTCTCCAACATGGACCAATAATCCAGAATTAGGAATGATATATTATACATTCAGACATGGAACCTAGAGTCCTGTTGGGAAATTCTGTCTTCTGACATTTGGC
Source organism: Pseudocheirus occidentalis (assembly GCA_028646575.1). Classification (NCBI taxonomy): domain Eukaryota; kingdom Metazoa; phylum Chordata; class Mammalia; order Diprotodontia; family Pseudocheiridae; genus Pseudocheirus; species Pseudocheirus occidentalis. The sequence goes on from CM053602.1 coordinate 53,396,130, forward strand.
CTACCAACAACATGGCAGATTTTATGGTATGTGGGTGCTGGTTCACACATACATTTTTCTAAGAAGTTTCACAAGGGGAGATTCTCATATCTACGGGAATAGCATCCCAAGTTGTCTTTGGAGAATTTTGTTTATATTATTTTACTGTACCATTTTAACAGTGCAGAGCTTACCCATATTCTGATTTCCAAAAAACATCGCCCCCCTTTATAAGTAGCACCATGTTTAATGCCTCAAAAGACTGAGCATTCATTATGACATATGTATATGTATATATATACATTTTATATTAAATGAGTTTTTAAATTAGTGTAGCAACTGCAGAGGATTGCTTTCAATATTGATATTTAAAGATGAAGTATTAATGTGGGTATCTAGAAAATGAATAGCATTTTTATCTTCCCCTCAGGGCTCCCAGTTTAAGGATGTCAGAACTTTTTCTAGAAGCAGGACATACTAAAACAGTAATTTGAATTTTAGTTTGCTCTCATAAGAGCAATTTAACTACGTGTTGTTTACTCAATGGCCTACAGGAGGTAAATATTTGGACCATGAATGAATTTATCTGGAAATACATCCTTGATATTTACAATATGTTTCATTTTGAGACCCCCCTGAGAGTCAGTCATTTTTGTTCCCAGAGAGTGCCTAGCAAGGAAACACAGTGACTTTCAGGACATTTGAACATTTTTCTCAGGGCTCTGTCTGCTGTGATAACTTCTTCCTCTCTCCTTCCTTCTCTTCAGCATCACTACACCATGCTTTGAGCTAAAACTCTCTATTTTCTGACAGTTTTCATTCTCAATAATAGAAGCATCAGTGTTTGGTAAGGAAAGAAACACATCTCACTGCATTTATTTTTGTTGGCATTTGTTGTGGTTTGCAGATGTTTAGGGATTTATTTAGCCTACCATAAAATTGCCAGTAATCTCCCTTAACACTTTTATCAGTGTGGTTGAAGCCACGAGATTTTGGTGTATTGTTATTTTTTTTAGTTTCTTTGTTAGTTTTCTTTATGCATCACTGATGGCAGATAAAAATTGCATTGACAAGAATGCATGATCTCCTACACTCTAACTTCTTAATTTTAGTTAAAATGCACATTATTTCAGTCTTTGGAGTATATGAAGGAAACGAATCCGTGTGACTCGTGAGATTTTCCACTCCAAGGTCCCATGCTCAGGAGATGATCCCTTTTCTTTCAACTCTCCACCTGTAGCATATGGTGGATTGGAATATATTGCAAGAGCCGCCATTTTGTGCCCTAAGTCCTCTCTTTGTTCTGATTTCCATCTTCTCTAGACCCTGCTGCTCTCTCATTTTCATCTCCATGGCAACCCCCAAGTCTGACTCTATGTACTCACATCCTCCTGTTGCTGAAATTTTCCATTACCATCCTTTCTGCCTCTGCCCCCTCCCTTCTCTAGACTCTCAAAATTCTAACTTTGTACCTGTTATGGCCTCATTAGCTCATGATTCTGAGTACTGTCTTTACAGATTTTTCCTTTAATTGAGTAATTATACCAATGCACATTCATCTTCCCTATATGCAAACATGCAAAATGAATCCTTGTCTGTTCTAAATCCTCACTATGGTGCACATTCATTTTATTACTTTCATTTTCCTACATAGTAATAAATGAAATAACAATAATGGAATAATCCAGTGGGCTGAATTAAAGGAAAACATATAGGGAGTTAGACTTGCTTTGGTGTCCACATGTTTTCAGTTTAGGGGTGATATTTTTGTCTTCTCAGAAAATGGAGAGAACATTACCTAGACTTTCTTAGCTGTGTAGGTATGGAGTCATGATTTATTCCAAAGAGTCCCTACCATAGAGTGTGAACTAAATTATAGGAACAGATTGGGATCCTAAGCAAATACCCCCTTCCTTCTTTCTAGTTTTTGAGTTCCCTAAAACTGGCTGATGTTTTGGCTAATTTAGACTATAGATCAACATAAATCTTTGCCTTTTATGATGTTTTTCAATCAGAGTCCATACCTGAGCAGATTCTAATTGATGATTCCAGAGAGCTTCCCTGTATAACACAGGGTAGTTTGCAGACTACTCAGAAGTCTGAGCTTTAGTGTTCTAAAGTTTTGCTTTACTCTTGTATCCCAATGTGGAATATGTCACTTATATCTCCAATCCAATATGGAATATGTCACTCATCACTATGTAGGAAATTTAGCAAGCTAAATTTGAGCCATCTCCAACAATGTGATTACTTGTGAACTGACAGAGCAGACATTAGACCTAGTAAAGGACATTGAAAGACATGAAATTGTTGATTCTGAGGAAATGTCCTACTATCATATGTTAATTTCATTTTAAATGTTTCTAATGAATTTTCACTATACCATACCTAATGACTTACTAGTATTATGATCTGGAAACAATACTTTTACTAGGTAGGCTTCAGAAATTAAACCCTCCCTTTATTTTTGTTCAAAAACATGTTATATCCATTATCAATACTAATAAATTCCATGGTAGCATTTGTTAAAGAAACATCATGGAAGTGTATTTGTTCTGTGGAGCTCGTATATTACCTTGTCAGTGAATTTTTAGCTAGCCAAAACATTATCACTAATTCAACCAAACTTTTAGCAGTGCAGTGGAAGATAAAAAAAAATTGATCTGCATAAGGTTATAATGTAAAATAAATTGAAATAAATGACTGATCTTATATAGAAATTCTCAGTCTCCTACTTCCTTCATTTACCTAGAAGTAGAAAAAATTTTGCTCAATATTAACATATTTTAAGTGACGCTTGAGATTGATGAGAATCTGCATGGAAAAGGCCATTCCAGAGAAAATGAAGTAGGTTGAAAGAGCTCCCAGAACCAGGATATATGGAAAATTGGAAGAGAGTCCAGGCCTGATCTAGGCTGTTCTCTCCTCGATCAGATATCCCTTCATATAAAGGCTTTCCTCAATCTCTCACTGTCTTCTCCAAGCCTCCTCCCAGACTGATATTGCCTTTTCTAAATCCCTTTTGATCAGTCCAATTCCCTCATAAGTGAGATGAACCTTTCTTGCTGACCTTCCAAGGTTCTTGAGCTTAAACTTTTGTTCATCCTATCATTTTGTTGGTTCTGCTGCTGCAGGACTTATTTTAGGGATAAATTTAAGGTTGTTGTGATGTAAATATGGGAGAGTTACAGCAATTCACTGCTTACTCCAACATCTTGGCTCTGGGGAATCTTTTTTTTCTATCAAAAGTACATACTCAAAATTGAAATTGATTTCAATTTCAGTTTGATCTCAAAATAGATTTTCCTGAATCTACCTTCATCTTGTAGGCCTGCATCCAGACCCATCTCAAGTCTTCCTTAATCCATATCTTTCCCCTGTTCCTTAATGCATCTGTAGCAAAGAATAAGGCTGGAGACAGCAGCATAGGCCTCCCTCACTTAAATCCAATTCACTTGCAAGGGATGAGATCACCTTCTGATTTCATGGTCCTCCTCAAGAAGGAAGAACAAATGACAAGTGGGTAAAAAGAGATCAATATCTGGGCCAGTCAGAATGTATCTGACAATATAGTATTGACATTTATGACGTTATCCTTTTAAAAGCCTATTCAGAGCTAATCATTTGTGTTCTCAGAGAATGCCCAGCCGTCATCATTGTGATTCTCAAGACATTAAAAGACGTGCCTTGTGGAGTCTCAGAGCACTCTCTACTCCTATATCCCTTCTTCTTAGCTCCTTCCTTCTCTTCTCCAAGGCTACCCTGTGCTATGAGATAAAGCTCTCCAGTGTCTGACAATTTTCTTATTCGGCCCCTGAATATCTCTCCCTTTCTCTCTCTTCTAGTCCCTCTGCCTAATGACATATAGATTCTGCAGCCAAATCTTGCTCTTGATTCTGGGTCCAAAGTTTCTGTCAAGGCCTCACAGTCTGGGTTCAGCTCCCCTCCTCAATCCCATATTTTGACTTTGCTTTCCACTCGCCAATAAGAGCCAGCATTTAACTCCTGGCTCAGAAATCCTACATCTGTGTTGTCAATTATTTTTAATATTCCTGCAAGAAACATCTGAAAGCCAAAACATTTGGTATTCTAGGGGAAACTGAGGCAATATTGTTGGTTTTTAAAGAGTTATCAAGATAACTTGTGAGAAGTTATTTTTTGATTTTATCCACTGAATTATTATTATTACAAGGTATGTTGGGTACCAATCTGATGATACTGTAAAACAAAAATTTTTTTCTAAAAACATTTCTGTAGTGAACATCTTGGCTTTTTTCCAAAATTACTCAACATTCATTTTTATTTAAAGTGATAAAAACATAAGTTTTAATGAGGAAAGAAATCCCTGCATTGGCCTTTCTTCTGGTGGGCTTGCATTGTGGTTCAGGGGCATTGTTTGCAAGCCAAAAAAAAGAAAGAGAAGCTCAACAATCCTTTTTGGTGCTGGTGTTGAAGATAGGTGGAGCTGTTGTTCTTTCAGGATTTTTCAAATTCAATTTCCTAATACATTACTAGTTGTCAGAAAAAATCATATTGGATTAATTAATGATCTCCTGTGAAAAATCTACCTTTGCCTTCCTTTTTAAGGCCCACTCCATATAAAATTAAAAACATAAATCCAAGTCCTTCTCAGATTTTCCACTTAAGGCTCCTGCCCCAGAAGATGATGTCTGTGCTCTGAACCCCAACCCAACTTGTAGCTTACAGGGATTTGGAGTTCACTCTAATATCTGACCTTTGCTGCTCTAGGGGCTCTCGTTGCTCTGAGGAGCCCTCTTCTCTGGGCATGGCTACCTCTCTCTCTTTCGTTTTTGGAAACTTCCAGGCCTGACACTCTGTAAGCTCAAGTCCTCTTATTTCTGAAAATGTTCAATTCCACACCCTTTATGGCTCCCCTTCTCCCTTCTGTAGTGCCTCACCTATCTGGCCTTGCAGCATTTAGGGTCTCATTTAAATTTTAAATTTTATTATTTGAACTACTGCTATATTATGCATTGCTCTTATAGAAAAGATGACTTCAAAATAGAATTTTTCTCTCTAATAGTTTTTTTCTATACAATATATCTGTAGATTTTTGAGTCCAAAAGTACTCAATATTCATTTTAATTCATATTTATATCAGTTAACAGAAGAAAGAATCTTCAGTAATCAAAGAAATACATTCCATGGCGTTTGTTTTGGTTTGCAGGAGTTGAGGGGCTTATTTAGCCAGCCAAAAGATTCCCAATAACCTCACTAAAGACCTTTAGCAGTGTGGTCGAAGAGACCATTTTATTGGTTTATGTGTTTTTGAGTTTCTTTGTTAGCTTTCTTTATATTTCACTGCTGTCAGATAAAAATTATGTTGGTATGAATAAATGATCTCCTACACTCTACCTTCTTAATTTTTAGATTAGTTTTACTTCTTGCTGAGAATGTAAACAAATTCCATGTGATTTGTGAGATTTTCACCCTAAGGCCCCATCCCTAGGAGATGATTTGTTTTTTCTGAATCTCCCCACCTGTAGCATATAGGGGCTTGAGGGTTCAGTGCGAGAGCCGCCATTTTCTGCCCTAAGCCCTTTCTTTGTTCTGATTTCCTTCTTCCCTGGTCCCTGCTGCTCTCTCATTTTCATCTCCATGGCAACCCCCAGGTCTGACTCTGTGTACTCACATCCTCCTGTTGCTGAAATTTTCCATTCCCAGCCCCTCTGCCTCTGCCCACTCCCTTCTCTAGACCCTCAAAATTCTGCCTTTGTACCTGGTAAAGCCTCATACAGCTCATGATCATGAAATTATGTGTGAAGGTTTTTCTTCATTTTAATTATATAATTACTACAATGTATACATGTCTTCCTTATACACAAATATCCAAAATAAATTCCTGTTTGTTACAAATCCTCCACATACTACACATTCATTTAATTGCCTCACATTTATCTGCATTCATTTTCCTTGTTAATAATAGGAATTGTAGTCTCAGCTACAAGAGAAGATACAGGTTCTTTTCTCGGATCAAAATGTTTTCAGTCTAGAGGCAGTTTTTTTTTAATTTTGAAGAAATAAATAGTACTTTTACACGATTGTTTGACTTCTGTATTTGTGGATTTTTAATTTATTTCTAAGCCACGAGATTTTGGTGTATTGGTTTTTTTAGTTTCTTTGTTAGTTTTCTTTATGCATCACTGATGCCAGATAAAAATTTTATTGACAAGAATGCATGATCTCCTACACTCTAACTTCTTAATTTGGGGAAAAATTCCCATTGTTTTAGTCTACTGAGTCTATAAAGGAAATAAATCCATTTGACTTGTGAGTTTTTCTACTCTAAGGTCCTTTCCCCAGGAGATGATCCCTTTTCTTTGAACCGTCCCACCTGTACCATATACTGCATTGGAATATATTGCAAGAGCCGCCATTTTCTATCCAAAGCCTTCTCTTTGTTCTGATTTCCATCTTCTCTGGACCCTGCTGCTCTCTCATTTTCATCTCCATGGCAACCCCCAGGTCTGACTCTGTGTACTCACATCTTCCTGTTGCTGAAATTTTCCATTCCTAACCCCTCTGCCTCTGCCCCCTCCCTTCTCTAGACACTCAAAATTCAGTCTTTGTTCCTGCTCTAGCCTCATACAATTCACGTTCCTGAAAATTATCAATAATAGTTTTTCTTTACTACTATTATATAAGTGTTAAAATGCACATGCATCTTCCTTATATACAAAAATGCAACATGAACTCCTGTCTCTTCCAAGTCTGCCATATATTGCACATTCATTTAATTGCTTTAAAATACTCTCCTTCCATTTTCCTTGTTAGTAATACTAATTGTATTCTGGAGTACAGGAGAAGATTCATGTTCCATTTTGGGATCCAAATGTTTTCATTTTGGGGGCAATTTTTGTTTTTAATTTTGAGAAAATAAATAGTACTTTAACAAGATTGTTTTACTTCTGTGTTTGTCGGTTCCTGATTTATTTCTAATCATCTCTACTATAGAATGTTATTTAAACTTTGGGGAACTGATGGGAATCTGAGGTAGTATCTCCCTCCTGGTTTTTGACTTCCCTATAACTACCGAGACATACAGATAGGTAGATAGATAGATAGATAGACAGATAGATAGAGAGATAGATAGATAGATAGATAGATAGATAGATAGATAGATAGATAGATTGACAGATAGATGGACATAGAGATACATGTGTATCTGTATACATATGTTTATAGATAGAGAGAGAGAAATCTTTGCCATTTATGACATTTTTCTATCTGAGTACCCACCTGAATAGATACTATTTTATGTCCTGAAAGTGCTTCCCCCATCACACACGGTGCTTTCTAGCCCATTCTATAGTCTGACCTTCTGTGTTTTGAAATTTAGTTGTTCTCTCCTATCCCCACTCCAACATGAGCCAAGCATTCTGAATTAGGAATGATATATTATACATTCAGACATGGAACCTACAGTGCTGTTGGGAAATTCTGTCTTCTGATAGTTGGCCTACCAACAACTTGGCAGCTTTTATGGTATCTGGGGGCTGGCTCACACATACATTTTTCTAAGAAGTTTCACAAGGGGAGATTCTCATATCTAAGGGAATAGCATCCCAAGTTCTCTTTGGAGAATTTTGCTTATATTATTTTACTGTATCATTTTAACAGTGCAGAGCTTACCAATATTCGGATTTCCAAAAAAATCATCCCCCTTTTTAAAGTAACACACTGTTTAATGCCTTAAAAGACTGAGCATTCATTATGACATATGTATATGTATATATACTTTTTAAATTAAATGATTTTTAAATTAGTGTAGCAACTGCAGAGGATTGTTTTCTCTATTGATATTTAAAGATGAAGTATTAATGTGGGCATCTAGAAAGTGAATAGCATTTTTACCTTCCCCTCAGGGCTCCCAGTTTAAGGATGTCAGAACTTTTTGTACAAGCAGGACATACTAAAACATTGATTTGAATTTTAGGTTGTTCTTATAATAATTTACCTTTGTTTTGTTTACTCAAGGGCCTACAGGAGGGAAATATTTGGACTATGAACGAATTTATTTGAAAATACGTCCTAGACATTTGTAGTATGTTCCATTTTGAGACCCCCTGAGAGTCAGTCATTTTTGTTCCCAGAGAGTGCCTAGCAAGGAAACACAGTGATTTGCAGGACATTTCAACATTTTTCTCAGGACTCTGTCGGGTCTGATAACTTCTTCCTGCCTCCTTCCTTCTCTTCAGCATCATTATGCCATGATATGAGTTAAAACTCTCTAATTTCTGACAGTTTTCATTCTCAGTAATAGAAGCATCAGTGTTTGGTAAGGAAAGAAACACATCTCACAGCATTTATTTGGTTTGCATTTGCTGTGGTTTGCAAATGTTGAGGCATTTATTTAGCCTACCATAAAATTGACAATAATCCTCCTTAACGCTTTTATCAGTGTGGTTGAAGCCACGAGATTTTGGTGCATTAGTATTTTTTTAGTTTCTTTGTTAGTTTTCTTTATGCATCACTGATGGCAGATAAAAATTTTATTGACAAGAATGCATGATCTCCTACACACTAACTTCTTAATTTTAGTAAAAATGCCCATTATTTCAGTGAACTGAGTATATGAAGGAAATGTATCCGTGTGACTTGTGAGATTTTCCACTCTAAGGTCCCTTCCCCAGGAGATGATCCCTTTTCTTTCAACCCCCCACCTGTAGCATATGGTGGATTGGAATATATGGCAAGAGCCGCCATTTTCTGCCCTAAGTCCTCTCTTTGTTCTGATTTCCATCTTCTCTAGTCCCTGCTGCTCTCTCATTTTTGTCTCCATGGCAACTCCCAGGTCGGACTCTGAGCACTCACATCATCCTGTTGCTGAAATTTTCCATTACCAGCCTTTCTGCCTCTGCCCCCTCCCTTCTCTAGACTCTTAAAATTCTAACTTTGTACCTGTTATGGCCTCATTAGCTCATGATTCTGAGTACTGTCTATACAGATTTTTCTTTGAATTGAGTAATTATACCAATGCACATTCATCTTCCCTATATGCAAAATACAAATTGGATCCTTGTCTGTTCTAAATGCTCACTATGGTGCACATTCATTTTATTCCTTTCATTTTCCTTCATGGTTATAAATGAAATAACAATAATGTCATAATCTGGTGGGCTGGATTAAAGGAGAACATATAGGGAGTTAGATTTGCTTTGGTGTCCACATGTTTTCAGTTTAGGGGTGATATTTTTGTCTTCTCAGAAAATGGAGAGAACATTACCTAGACTTTTTTAGCTGTGTAGGTATGGAGTCATGATTAATTCCAAAAAATCCCTATCAAAGAATGTGAATTAAATTATAGGAACAGATGAGAATCCTAAGCAAACACCCCCTTCCTTCCTTCTAGTTTTTGATTTCCCTAAAACTGGCTAATGTTTTGGCTAATTTAGACTATAGATCAACATAAATCTTTGCCATTTATGATGTTTTCCAGTCAGAGTCCATACCTGAGCAGATTCTAATTGATGATTCCAGAGAGCTTCCCTGTATAACACAGGGTACTTTGTAGACTACTCAGAAGTCTAAGCTTTAGTGTTCTAAAGTTTTGTTTTACTCTTACATCCCAATGTGGAATATGTCACTTATATCTCTAATCCAATGTGGAATATGTCACTTACCATTATGTAGGAAATTTAGCAAGCTAAATTTGAGCCATCTCCAACAACTGCAATTACTTGTGAACTGACAGAGCAGACATTAGAACCAGCAAAGGATATTGAAAGACATGAAATTGTTGATTCCAAGGAAACACTCTAGTATCATATGTTAATTTCATTTTAAAAGTTTCTAATGAATTTTCACTGCACTATACCTAATGACTTACTAGTATTATGATCTGGAAACAATACTTTTACTAACTAGGCTTCAGAAATTAAAACCTCCTTTAACTTTTTGCTCAAAAACATGCTATATCCATTATCAATAATAACAAATTCTATGGTAGCATTTATTAAAGAAAGATCGTGGAAGTCTATTTGTTCTGTGGAGCTCGTATGTTACCTTGTCTGTGAATTTTTAGTTGGTCAAAACATTTTCACTAATTCAATGAAACTTTTAGCAGTGCAGTGGAAGATTAAAAAAAATTGAGCTTCAAAATGGAATAATATAATATAAAGTGAAATAAATTTGAGATCTTATCTAGAAATTCTCAATTCTCCTACTTTCTTCATTTTCTTAGAACTAAAAAAAAATTTTGCCCACTATGAACATATTTTAAGTGATCCTTGAATATGATGACAATCTGCATGGAAAAGGCCATTCCACAGAAAAGGAAGTATGTTCAAAGAGCTCCCAGAGCCAGAATATATGGGAAACTGGAGGAGAGCCCAGGCCTGGCCTTGGCTGTGTTCTCCTCCATCAGATATCCCTTCATGTAAAGGCTTTCCTCAAACTCTCACTGTCTTCCCCAAGAATCCTCCAAGACTCATGTTGCCTTTTCTAAATCCCTTTTCATTAATTCACTTCCTTCATCAGTGAGATGGATCTTTCTTGCTGATCCTCCAGGGTTCTTAGGCTTAAACTTTGGTTCATCCTATCATTTTGTTGGTTCTGCTGCTTCACCACTTGTTTTGGGGACAAATCTATGGTTGTTTTGAGGTAAATATGGGAAAATTAAAGCAATTTACTGCTTAGTCCTCCATCTTGGCTCTGGAGACTCTTTTTCTATCAAGAGTGCATACTCAAAATTGAAATTAATTCCAATTTTAGTTTGATCTCAAAGTAGAGTTTCCTGAATCTACCTTCATCTTGTCTATTCAATGGCCTGCTTCCAGACCCATCTCAAGTCTTTGTTAATCAATATCTTGCCCCTCTTCCTCAATGCATCTGTAGCAAAGAATTAGGCCGGACACAGCAGTATAGAACTCCCTCACTTAAATCCAATTCACCGGCAACGGATGAGATCACCTTATCATTTCATGGTCCTCCTCAAGAAGGAAGAACAAATAACAAGTGGGTAAAAACAGATCAATATATGGGCCAGTCAGAATGTATGTGACAATATAGTATTGACATTTATGAGGTTATCCTTTCAAAAGCCTGTTCAGAGCTAATCATTTGTGTTCTCAGAGAATGCCCAGCCATCAAACATTGTGATTCTCAGGACATTTCAAGATGTGCCCTGTGGAGTCTCAGAGTACTCTCTACTCTTATATCCCTTCTTCCTTGGTCGTTTCTTCCCTTCTTTAAGACTACCCTGTGCTATGAGCTACATTCTCCAATTTCTGACAATTTTCTTACTCAGCCCCTGAACTTCTCTCCCTTTCTCTCTCTTCTTGTCCCTCTGCCTAATGACATATAGATTCTGCAGCCAAATCTTGTTCTTGATTCTGGATCCACAGTTTCTTTCAAGGCCTTACTTACTCTCTGGGTTCCAGCTACCCTCCTTGATCCCACATTTTGACTTCATTTTCCACGCCCCATTTAGAGCCACGATTTCACTCCTGCCTCAGAAATTCTGTATTCCTGTTCTCCAATATTTTGAATATTCCCTGCATGAAACATATCTGAATGCCACAACATTTAGTATTCTAGGGAAAACTGAAGGAATGTTATTATTGGTTTTAAAAGCCATATCAAGATAACTTGTGTCAAGTTATTTCTAAATTTCATTCCCTGTATTATTATTACAAGTACTTCGGGTATTAATCTGATGACTTTGAAGTAGAGGTTTTCTTTCTAAAACAATGTCTACAGTTATCATCTGGACGTTTGTCCAAAGTTACTCTACATTCATTTTTGATTAAAGTAATAGAAATATCTGTCTATACTGAGGAAAGAAATCCCTGCCACTGCCTTTCTTCTGGTGTGCTTACATTGTGGTTCAGGGACATTATTTGGTAGCCAAGAAAAGAGAGAGAAGTTCAACAATCCCTTTTACTGCTGGGGTTGAAGATAGGTGGAGCTGTTGTTCTTTCAGGATTTTCAAAATTCAAGTTCCTTATACATCACTAGTGGTTATAAAAAAGTATATGTGAATAATTAATGATCTCCTATGAAAATGCACATTTTTTTCCTTTTTAAGGCCCCCTTGTCATAAAAATAAAAACATAAATGCTTGCTGATTCTCAGATTTTCCATGCTAAGAAAACTACCCCACTGGATGATATGTGTTCTCTGAACCCTTCCTCCACCTATAGCATACTGGGGTTTGCAGTTCAACATAATATCTGACCTTTGCTGCCTTAGGGACTCTCTTTGTTTTGAGGCTCCCTCTTCTCTGGGCAGTGCCACCTCTCTTTTTAATTTCCATCCCAACTCCCAGTCCTGATACTCTGTAAGCTCAATTCCTCCTGCTTCTGAAAACATCCATTTTCATACCCCACATGGCTCCACTTCTCTCTTCTGGGGCACCTCATAGATGTAGTCTTGCAGCTTCTAGGGTCTCAATCAACTTTTAAATTTTATTATTTGAATTACTGTTATAATATTCATTGCTCTTAGTAAAATGATGACTTCAGAATAGAATTCTTCTCTCTAGAAAGTTTTCTATACAGTATATCTCAAGGTTTTGAGTCCAAAAGTAGTCAATATTCATTTTAATTCCTACTTATATTGTTTAATAGAGGAAGCAATCTTCAGTAAGGAAAGAAATACATTCCATTGTATTTGTTTTGGTTTGCAGGTGTCAAAGGGTTTATTTAGCCAGCCAAAAGATTCCCAATAATCTCACTAAAGAACTTTAGCAGTGTGGTCCAAGAGACCAGATCTGGGGATTATGTGTTTTTGAGTTTCTTTCTTAACTTTTTTTATACATATAAAAATTACATTGATTTGAATATATAATCTCCTACAAACTGCCTCTTTCTTTTTTAAATTAATGAGAATGCCCAATATTTTGGCTCCCTCAGAATGTAAAGGAAAATGCACGGGATTTGTGAGGTTTTGAACTCTAAAGTCCCATCCCCAGGAGATGATTCATTTTCTCTGAATCCTCCCACCTGGAGCATTAATGGATTTGGAGACCAGTGTAAGAGCCGCCATTTTGTGCCCTAAGGCCTCTCTTTGTTCTGATTTCCATCTTCCCTGGTCCCTGCTGCTCTCTCATTTTCGTCTCCATGGCAACTAACAGGTCTGACTCAGTGTGCTCACATCCTCCTGTTGCTGAAATTTTCCATTGCCAGCC
>CM053602.1:53409758-53428591 GCA_028646575.1 Pseudocheirus occidentalis
GAGACACTGGCACAGGACCACCCAATACGGCATGCCCTCATCAGAGAAGGTGCTGTGCTCTAGGAGCAAAGCACAAGTGAAGTAGCTCAAAGGAAATGCAAGATGAGGAAATTTAGAGAATCCATTGCAGAGGTTCCCAAGGACTATTTGTGCTTGTCCTGTGCTAGATCATTCTGAGCTCATGTTTGTCTGACCAGGCATAGTCAGACACACCGGAACATGACTCTAGCACAGTGATGTCATTGTGGTTCTCTTGGTGAACAGAGGACAATAACCAATCATAATTACATATAATACATAATAAAATTATACGGTTATATCCATATATATTCTTCTATGTATCTATGTATCTATGTATCTGTGTATCTGTCTATGTATCTATGTATCTATGTATCTATCTATGTATCTATGTATCTATTTATCTATGTATCTATGTACCTATGTATCTATCTATCCATCTACCTATCTTTCTATCTATCTATCTATCTATTTATCTATTATACACAAGCTCCAGGAAACAAATGCATTTCCATGAAGATATTTTTTTGATAATGGCTGCCATTGATCTTAATATTATTGGTAATTGATGTAGAATGCTTATGAACCCAAAGAAAACTTAGGTTTTTATTCTTGAAGCCTTATAAGAGACAGAACTAATGGTTCTAGATCATGGTATCAGTAAGTTCCTGGGTAGAGTGTAATAAAAATCCCTTAAAATTTCAAATTAAACTGAGACATAATAGGATGCCATTTCCTGGGAACCAACAATCTCATGAGCATGAAAACTGTCTGAAATTAGAGAGTTTTAGCTCATAGCATGGTGTAGTGATGATGAAGAGAAGGAAGGTGGGAGGAAGAAGTTATCAGAGCAGACAGAGCCCTGAGAAAAATCTTGAAACGTCCTGAAAATCATTCTATTTCCTAGCTAGGCACTCTCTAATAACAAAAATGACTGACTCTCAGGTGGTCTCAAAATGAAACATATTATAAATGTCAAGGAAGTATTTTCAGATAAATTCATTCATGGTCCAAATATTTACCTACTGTAAGTCATTGAGTAAACAACACAAAGGTAAATTGTTCTTTTCTGAACAACCTGAAATTCAAATTAATGTTTTAGTATGCACTGCTGGTAGAAAAATTTGTGACATCCTTAAACTGAGAGTCCTGAGGGGAAGGTAAAAATGCCATCCACTTTCTAGATGCCCACATTAATACTTCATTCTAAAATATCAATAGAGAAAGCAATCCTATGCAGTCGCTATATTAATTTCTAAAAATTCTTTATAATTCTGTCATAATGAATGCTCAGTATTCTGAGGTATAAAAACATGGTGTTTCCTATAAAGGGGGAAACTTTTTTGGTGGGGAAATCAGCATATGGGTAAACTCTTCAATATTTTAATAATTCAGTAAAAAATTATGTAAACAAAATCACCCAAAGAGAACTTAGGATGCCGTTCTCTTAGATATGAGAATCTCCCCTGTGTGAAAGTTCTTAGAAAAATGTATGTGTGAGCAAGCACCCAGATACCATAAAAGCTGCCAAGTTGATGGTAGGCCAAAGGTCATAAAACAGAATTTCCCAGCATGACAGTAGGTTCCATGTCTGAACTTATAATATATCATTCCTAACTCTGAATGCTTGGCCCATGTTGGAGTGGAGATAGGAGAGAACAACCAAACTTCAAAAGACAGAAAGTCAGACTTCTGAATGGGCTAGAAAGCACCATGTGTGATGGGGGAAGCTCTTTCAGGACGTAAAGCAGTATCTGCCCAGGTAGGGTACTCAGTTAAAAAAATATAATAAATGGCAATGATTTCTCTCTCTCTCTCTCTCTCTCTCTCTCTCTCTCTCTCTCTCTCTCTCTCTCTCTCTTTCTCTCTCTTTCTCTCTCTCTCCGTCTGTCTGTCTATCTGTCTGTCTGTCTCTCTTTCTCTCTCTTTGTCTGCCTGTCTGTCTGTCGTTCTGTCTATCCATCTATGTATACCAGGGACAATACTGGCCAGTTGTAGGGAAGTAAAAAACCAGAAGGAGGGAGAACTTGCCTTGGATTCCAATCATTTCCTCAAAATTTAAATAACATTCTATAGTAGAGATGATTACAAATAAATCAAGAATCCACAAATACAGAAGTAAAACAACATGGTTTAAGTAATGTGCATTTTTTCAACTTAAAAAAAACTGCTCCCAAAATGAGAACATTTGGACTCCAAAACAAACTATGGTTTTTTTTCCTCTTTTTTTTGTTTTTCCTTTTTGGAGGGCAGTTAAGTGACTTGCCCAGGGTCACACAGGTAGTTTTTGTGTTAAGTGTCTGAGGCTGGATTTGAACTCAGGTCCTCCTGATTCCAGGGCTGTTCTCTATTCATTGCACCACCTAGCCACCTGAAAACTATATGTTTTCCTTTGGTCCAGACTAGAGTTACTATTATAAGAAGGAAAATGAAAGCAGAGTAATTTAAGGAAATAAAATGAATGTGTAGCATGTAGAGGACTTATACTACACAGGAATTCATTATCCTTATTTGTATATAAGGAAGAGGCATATGGATTGTAATAATTATATAATTGAAATAAAGAAAATTCTTTATCAATAATTTTCAGGATCATGAGCTGTATGAGTCTATAGCAGTTTCAAAGGCAGAAGTTTGAGGGTCTCGAGAAGGGAGTGGGCAGAAGCAGAGGGGCTGGCAATGGAAAATTTCAGCAACAAGAGGATGTGAGCATACTGAGTCAGACCTGGGAGTTGCCATGGAGACGAAAATGAGAGAGCAGCAGGGACCAGGGAAGATGGAAATCAGAACAAAGAGAGTGATTTGGGCAGAAAATGGCGGCTCTTACACTGGGCTCCAAATCCGTTAATGCTACAGGTGGGAGGATTCAGAAAAAATGAATCATCTCCTGGGGATGTGGCTTTAGAGTTCAAAATCTCACAAATTCCATGCATTTTCCTTTACATTCTAAGGGAGCCAACATATTGGGCAATCTAATTAATTTAAAAATGAACGAGGCAGGTTGTAGGAGATCACATATTCAAATCAATATAATTTTTATATGTATAAAGAAAGCTAACAAAGAAACTCAAAAACACATAATCCCCAAATTTGGTCTCTTGGACTACACTGCTAAAAGTTCTTTAGTGAGTTTATTGGGAATATTTTGGCTGGCTAAATAAGTCCTTTGACATCTGCAAACTAAAACAAATACAATGGGATGAATTTCTTTCCTTTCTGAAGATTGCTTCCTCTATTAACCAATACAAGTAGGAATTAAAATGAATATTGAGTACTTTTGGACTCAAAACCTCCAGATATAATGTGTAGAAACCTTTCTACAGAGAAGAATTCTATTTCGAAGTTGTCATTTTCCTAAAAGCAATGAATATTATAACAGTAATTCAAATAATAAAATTTAAAAGTTGATTGAGACCCTAGAAGCTGCAAGGCTACATCTGTGAGGTGCCCCAGAAGAGAGAAGGGGAGCCATATGGGGTATGAAAATGGACATTTTCAGAAACAGGAGGAATTGAGCTTACACAGAATCAGGACTGGGAGTTTGGATGGAAATTAAAAAGAGAGCTAGCAGTTCCCAAAGAAGAGGGGGCCTCAAAGAAAAGAGAGCCCCTAGGGGAGCAAAGGTCAGATATTATGTTGAACTCCAAACCCCAGCATGCTATATAAGTGGGGGAAGGCTTCAGAGAACAGACATCATCCGGTGGGGTAGTTGTCTTAGCATGGAAAATTTGAGAATCAGCAAGCATTTATGTTTTTATTTTTACAGAGAAGGGACTTAAAAAGGAAAAAAATGTGGATTTTCACATATTATTCCAATATAATTTTTTATGACCACTAGTGATGTATAAGGAAGTTGAATTTTGAAAATCCTGAAAGAACAACAGCTCCACCTATCTTCAACCACAGCAGCAGAAGGGACTGATGAGCTTCTCTCCCTTTTTTTGGCTACCAAACAATGCCCCTGAACCACAATGTAAGCACATCAGAAGAAAGGCAGTGGCAGGGATTTCTTTCCTCAGTATAGACAGATACTTCTATTACTTTTAATCAAAAATGAATGTAGAGTAACTTTGGACAAACGTCCAGATAATAACTGTAGACATGGTTTTAGAAAGAAGACTTCTACTTCAAAGTCATCAGATTTGTACCCGAAGTACATACAGGGACTGAAATTTAGAAATAACTTGACACAAGTTATTTGATATGTCTTTTAAAACTAATAATAACATTGCTTCAATTTTCCCTAGAATACTAAATTTTGTGGCCTTCAGATATGTTTCCTGCAGGGAATATTCAAAATATTGGAGAACAGGAATACAGTATTTCTGAGCCAGGAGTGAAATCGTGGCTCTAAATGGGGCGTGGAAAGTGAAGTCAAAATGTGGGATCAAGGAGGGTAGATGGAACCCAGAGGGTGAGTCCTTGACAGAAACTGTGGACCCAGAATCAAGAGCAAGATTTGGCTGCAGAATCTATATGTCATTAGTCAGAGGGACTAGAAGAGAGAGAAAGGGAGAGAAATTCAGGGGCCGAGTAAGAAAGTTGTCAGAAATTGAAGAACTTTAGCACATGCCATAGGGTAGTCTTGGAGAAGAGAAGGAAGGAGCTAGGAAGAAGAGATATAGGAGTAGAAAGTACTCTAAGACTCCACAGGGCATATCTTGAAATGTCCTGAGAATCACAATGTTTGATGGCTAGGCATTCTCTGAGAACACAAATTATTACCTCTGAATAGGCTTTTAAAAAGATAATGTCACAAATGTCAATACTATATTGTCAAATACATTCTGACTGGCCCATATATTGATCTGTTTTGACCCACTTGTCATTTGTTATTCCTTCCTGAGGAAGACCATGAAATCAGAAGGTGATCTCATCCCTTGCAAGTGAATTGGATTTACGTGAGGATGGCATATGGAGCCGTGTCCAGCCTTATTCTCTGCGACAGATGCATTGAGGAACAGGGGCAAGATATAGATTAAGGAAGACGACATAGATCTGGAAGCAGGCCATTGAATAGACAAGATGAAGGGAGATTCAGGAAAATCTACTTTGAGATCAAACTGAAATTGAAATTAATTTCAATTTTGAGTATGCACTTTTGATAGAAAAAAGGGATTCCCCAGAGCCAAGATGGTGGAGTAAGCAGTAAATTGCTATAACTCTACTATATTTACCTCAAAACAACCTTAAATTTGTCCCCAAAACAAGTCCTGGAGCAGCAGAACCAACAAAATGATAGAACAAACCAAAGTTTAAGCCCAAGAACCTTGGAAGATCAGCAACAAAAGTCCATCTCACTGATGAGGGAATTGGACTGATCAAAAGCGGTTTAGAAAAGACAATATCAGTCAGGGAGGAGGCTTGGAGAAGACAGTGAGAGATTCAGGAAAGCCTTTACATGAAGGGATATCTGATCCAGGAGAGAGCAGCCTAGGTCAGTCCTGGGTTCTATTCCAATTTTCCATATATCCTGGCCCTGGGAGATCTTTGACCCTACTTCCTTTTTGTGCAATGGCCTTTTCCATGCAGATTGTCATCAGTCTGAAGGATGAGTTAAAGTATGTTCACAGTGGGCAAATTATTTTCTAGTTCTAAGGAAATAAAGTAGGAGAACTGAGAATTTGTAGATAACATCAGTCCTTTGTATCAATTTATTTTATATTATAACCTTGGGAAGCTCAAAAATTTTTTTGATCTTCCACTGCACTGCTAAACGTTTGGTTGAATTAGTGATAACGTTTTAGCCAGCAAACAATTCCCAGACAAGGTAATATACGAGCTCCACAGAAAAAAATACACTTGCATGATCTTTCTTTAAGAAATGCTACCATGGAATTTATTATTATTGATAATGGATATAACATGTTCTTAAACAAAAAGTAAAAGGTTTTAATTTCTGAACCCTCATTGGTAAAAGTATTGTTTCTAAATCATAATACTAGTAAGTCATTATGTATAATATGGTAAAAATACATTAGAACTTTTAAAATGAAATTTATATATGTTACTAGGGCGTTTCCTTGGAACCAACAATTTCATGTCTTTTAATGTCCTTTGCAGGTCTAATGTCTGCTCTGTCAGTTCACAGATAATCACAGTTGTTGGATATGGCTCAAATTTAGCTTTCTAAATTTCCTAGATAGTTATAAGTGACATATTCCACATTAGAACAGGGATGTAAGTGACATATTTCTCATTCAATTGGGGATGTGTCATATTCCACATTGGATTAGGGATATAAGTGACATATTCCACATGGGGATATAAGTGTAAAGCAAAACTTTAGGACACTCAAGCTCAGACTTCTGAATGGTCTACAAACCACCCTGTGTGATAGAGGGAAGCTCTCTGGGATCATGAATTAGAATCTGCTCAGGTATGGCCTCTGATTGGAAAACATCATAAACGGCAAGATTTATGTCGCTCTATAGACTAAATGAGCCAAAACATCAGCCAGTTTTAGGGAAGTCAAAAACTAGAAAGAAGGAAGGGGGGATTTGCTTAGGATTCCAATCTGTTCATATAATTTAATTCACATTCTATGGTAGGGATTCTTTGGAGTAAATCATGACTCCATACCTACACAGCTAAAAGAGTGTAGGTAATGTTCTCTCCATTTTCTGAGAACCCAAAAAGTCACCCCCAAACTGAAAACATGTGGACACCAAAGCAAGTCTAACTACCTATATGTTTTCCTTTAATCCAGCCCACCAGATTATTCCATTATTGTTATTTCATTTATTACTATGAAGGAAAATAAAAGCAATAAAATGAATGTGCACCTTATTAACAACTTGAATAGACAAGGATTCATTTTGCATGTTTGCATATAGGGAAGATGAATGTGCATTGGCATAATTACTCAATTAAAAGAAAAATCTGTATAGACAGTATTCAGAATCATGAGTTAATGAGGCCATAACAGGTACAAACTTAGAATTTTGAGAGTAGCGAAGGGAGGGGACAGAGGCAGAAAGGCTGGTAATGGAAAATTTCAGCAACAGGAGGATGTGAGTACACAGAGTCAGACCTGGGGGTTGCCATGGAGACGAAAATGAGAGAGCAGCAGGGTCCAGAGAAGATGGAAATCAGAACAAAGAGAGAACTTAGGGCAGAAAATGGCGGCTCTTGCAGTATATTCCAATCCACTATATGCTACAGGTGGGAGGTTCAAAGCAAAGGGATTATCTCCTGGGGAAGGGACCTTAGAGTGGAAAATCTCAGAAATCACATGGATTCCTTTCCTTCATATACTCAGTACACTGAAATAATCAGAATTTTAACTAAAATTAAGAAGTTAGTGTGTAGGAGGTCATACATTCTTGTCAATATAATTTTTAACTGGCATCAGTGATGCATAAAGAAAACTAACAAAGAAAATAAAAAATAACCAATGCACCAAAATCTCATGGCTTCAACCACACTGATAAAAGTGTTAAGGGGGATTATTGGGAATTTTATGGCAGGCTAAATAAACCCCTTAACATCTGCAAACCACAACAAGGGCAAACCAAAACAAATGCGGTGAGATGTGTTTCTTTCCTTACCAAAGAATGATGCTTCTATTATTGAGAATGAAAACTGTCTGAAATTAGAGAGTTTTAACTCATAGCATAGTGTAGTGATGATGAAGAGAAAGAAGGAAGGAGGAAGAAGTTATCAGAGCAGACAGTGTACTGAGAAAATTTTGAAATGTTCTGAAATCATTCTGTTTCCTTGCTAGGAACTCTCTGGGAACAAAAATGACAGACTCTCAGGGGGTCTCAAAATGGAACATATTATAAATATCAAGGATGTATTTTCAGATAAATTCGTTCATTGTCCAAATATTTACCTCCTGTAGGCCATTGAGTAAACAACACAAAGGTAAATTCTTCTTATGAGAACAACCTGAAATTCAAATTAATGTTTTAATATGAACTGCTGATAGAAAAAGTTCTGACATCATTAAACTGGGAGCCCTAATGGGAAGATAAAAATGCCATCCAATTTATAGATGCCCACATTAATACTTCATCCTTAAATATCAGTAGAGAAAGCAATCCTCTGCAGTTGCTACAATAAATTAAAAAATAATTTAATATAAAAAGTATATATACATATACATATGTCAAAATGAAAGCTCAGTCTTTTGAGGCATTAAACACGGGGCTACATATAAAGGGCAATGATGTTTTTTTGGAAATCAGAAAATGGGTAAGTTCTGCACTGTAAAAATGATACAGTAAAAATAATGTAAGCAAAATTGTCCAAAGAGGACTTAGGATGCTATTCCTTATATATGAGATTCTCCCCTGTGTGAAGTTTCTTAGAAAAATGTATGTGTGAGCCAGCACCCAGTTACCATAAAAGCTGCCAAGTTGTTGGTTGGCCAAATTTCTGAAGACAGAATTTCCAAACAGGAGTGTAGGTTCGATGTCTGAATGTATAATATATCATTCCTCTCTCTGAATGCTTGGCCCATATTGGAGTTGGGATAGGAGAGAACAAGCAAACTTCAAAACACAGAAGGTCAGACTCCAGAATGGGCTAGAATGAACCATGTGTGATGGGGGAAGTTCTTTCAGGACATAAAGTATTATCTGTTCAGGTAGGGGACTCAGATAGAAAAATATCATAAATTTCAAAGATCTCTCTCTCTCTCTCTCTCTCTCTCTCTCTCTCTCTCTCTCTCTCTTTCTGTGTGTGTGTCTGTCTATAAACATTTATTTATACAGATACACTTGTATCTCTATCTCCATCCATCTATCTGTCTATCTATCTATCTAATTTCTAACTATCTGTCTATCTATCTATCTATCTATCTATCCATCCATCTATATTTCTATCTGTCTGTCTGTCTGTCTGTCTCGGCAGTCATAGAGAAGTAAAAACCCAGGAGGGAGAAATTGCCTCGGATTCCAATCAGTTTCCCAAAATTTAAATAACATTCTATAGTAGAGATGATTAGAAATATATCAGGAATCCACAAATGCAGAAGTAAAATAATCTTGTTAAGGTACTATTTATTTCTTCAAAATTAAAAACAAAAACTGCCCCCAAAATGAAAACAGTTGCATTCCATAATGAAACCTGAATTTTCTCCTGTACTCCAGAATACAATTCCTATTACTAACAAGGAAAATGGAAGCAGAGTATTTTAAAGCAATAAAAGGAATGTGCAATATGTGACAGAATTAGAAGAGACAGGAGTTCATCTTGCATTTTTATATATAAGGATGATGCATATGCATTTTAACACTTATATAATGAAAATAAAGAAAAACCATTATTGATAATTTTCAGGAACATGAACTGTATGAGGCTAGAGCAGGTACAAAGACAGAATTTTGAGTGTCTAGAGAAGGGAGGGGGCAGAGGCAGAGGGGCTGGGAATGGAAAATTTCAGCAACAGGAGGATGTGAGCACAAAGTGTCAGACCTTAGGGTTGCCATGGAGATGAAAATGAGAGAGCAGCAGGGTCCAGAGAAGATGGAGATAAGAACAAAGAGAAGGCTTTGGATAGAAAATGGCGGCTCTAGCACTATATTCCAATCCACTATATGGTACAGGTGGGAGGGTTCAAAGAAAAGGGATTATCTCCTGGGGACGGGACCTTAGACTGGAAAATTTCACAAGTCACCTGGTTTCATTTCCTTTATAGACTCAGTAGACTAAAATAATGGGTATTTTTACTCAAATTAAGAAGTTAGAGTGTAGGAGATCATTCATTCTTGTCAATAAAATTTTTATCTGGCATCAGTCATGCATAAAGAAGACTAACAAAGAAACACATAAAACCAATACTCCCAAATCTCGTGGCTTCAACCACACTGATAAAAGTCTTTAGGGAGATTATTAGTAATTTTGAGGCTGACTAAATAAACCCCTCAAAATCTGCAAACCACACTACCTGAAAACCAAAACGAATGCACTGAGATGTGTTTCTTTCTTTACTAAAGGTTGATGCTTCTATTATTGAGAATGAAAACTGTCTGAAATTAGAGAGTTTTAGCTCATAGAATGGTGTAGTGATGCTGAAGAGAAGGAAGGAGGGAGGAAGAAGTTATCAGAGCAGACAGAGCCCTGAGAAAAATCTTGAAATGTCCTGAAAATCACTGTGTTTCTTTGTTAGGCACTCTGTGGGAAGAAAAATGACTGACTCTCAGGGGGTCTCAAAATGGAACATATTATAAATATCAAGGATGTATTTTCAAATAAATTCACTCATGGTCCAAATATTTACCTCCTGTAGGC
Source organism: Pseudocheirus occidentalis (assembly GCA_028646575.1). NCBI lineage: Eukaryota > Metazoa > Chordata > Mammalia > Diprotodontia > Pseudocheiridae > Pseudocheirus > Pseudocheirus occidentalis. The sequence continues at coordinate 53,420,016 of CM053602.1, forward strand.
CATCGAGTAAACAACACAAAGGTAAATTCTTCTTATGAGAACAACCTGAAATTCAAATTAATGTTTTAGTACGTACTGCTGGTAGAAAAAGTACTGACATCCTTAAACAGAGAGCCCTGAATGGAAAGTCAAAATGCCATTCACTTTATAGATGCCCGCATTAATACTTCATCCTTAAATATCAGTACAGAAAGCAATCCTCTGCAGTTGCTACACTAATGTAAAAATAATTTAATATAAAAAGTATATAAACATATACATATGTCATAATGAATGTTCAGTTTTTTTGAGGCATTAAACATGGTGTTACATATAAAGGGCAATGATTTTTTTTTGGAAATCAGAATATGGGTAGGTTCTGCACTATTAAAATAATACAGTAAAAATAATGTAAGCAAAATTGTCCAAAGAGGACTTAGGATGCTATTCCCTTAGATATGAGAATCTCCCCTGTGTGAAGTTTCTTAGAAAAATGTATGTGTGAGCCAGCATCCAGATACCATAAAAGCTGCGAAGTTGTTTTCAGGCCAAATGGCAGAAGAGAGAATTTCCCAACAGGACTGTAGGTTCCATATCTGAATGTATAATATATCATTCCTAAGTCTGTATGCTTGGCCCATGTTGGAGTGGGGATAGGAGAGAAGAACCAAACTTCAAAACACAGAACGTCAAACTCCAGAATGGGGTAGAAAGCACCATGTGTGATAGGGAAAGCTCTTTCAGGACATAAAGTATTATCTGTTCAGGTAGGGGGCTAAGATAGAAAAATATCGTAAACAGCGAAGATTTATCTCTCTCTCTCTCTGTCTGTCTCTCTCTGTCTCTCTGTCTCTCTCTCTGTCTCTCTCTGTCTGTCTCTGTCTGTCTGTCTGTCTCTCTCTCACTCTCTGTCATTCTCTCTCTGTCTCTGTCTCTCTCTGTCCACTAACATATATTTATACAGATACTTGTGTATCTCTATCTCCATCTATCTATCTATCTATCTATCTATCTATCTATCTATCTATCTATCTATCTTTCTATCTATCCATCTCTCTGTCTGTCTGTCTGTCTTAGCATTCATAGGGAAGTCAAAACACCGGAGGGGGAAATTGCATCGGATTCCAATCTGTTTCCCAAAATTTAAATAACATGTTATAGTTGAGATGATTAGAAATAAATCAAAAATCCACAAATATGGAAGTCAAACAATCTTGTTAAAGTACTATTTATTTCTTCAAAAGTATAAAAACTGCCTCCAGACTGAAAACATTTGGATCCCAGAACAGAACCTGTATGTTCTCCTGTAGTTGAGACTACAATTCCTATTATTAACAAGAAAAAGGAAAGCAGAGCAATGTAAGGCTATAAAATGAATGTGTAGCATGTGGAGGATTTATAATAAACAGGACTTCATTTTGCATATTAGTATATAAGGAAGACATGTATACATTGTAATAATTATTTAATTAAAATAAAGAAAATCTTTATACATAATTTCAGGATCATGAACTGTATGAGGCTTTACCAGGTACAAAGGCAGAATTTTGAGGGTCTAGAGAAGGGAGGGGGCAGAGGCAGAGAGACTGGGAATGGAAAATTTCAGTAACAGGAAGATGTGCCCACACAGAGTCAGACCTGGTAGTTGCCATGGAGACGAAAATGAGAGAGCAGCAGGGACCAGGGAAGAGGTAAATCAGAACAAAGAGAGGGCTTAGGGCAGAAAATGGCGGCTTTTGCAGTGAACTCCAAGACCCTATATGCTACAGGTGGGAGGGTTAAGAGAAAACGAATCATTTCCTAGCGATGGAGTCTTAGGGTGCAAAATCTCACAAATCACATGGATTTTCTTTACATTCTCAACAAAAACTATAACTAATTTAAAAATTAAGAAGGTAGACTGTAGGAGATCATTTATTCATACCAACACATTTTATATCTGACGTCAGTGATATATAAAGAAAGCTAACAAAGAAACTCAAAAACACATAAACCAAAGAACTGGTCTCTTGGACCACACTGCTAAAGGTCTTTAGTGAGATTATTGGGAATCTTTTGGCTGGCTAAATAAACCCCTCAACACCTGCAAACCAAAACAAGCACCATGGAATGTATTTCTTTCCTTCCTGAAGATTACTTCTTCTGTTAACCGATATAACTATGAATTAAAATCAATATTGAGTACTTCTGGACTCAAGAATCTCCAGATGTATTGTATAGAAAAATTATTAGGGAGAAAAATTCTGTTTTGAAGTCATCATTTCTATAAGAGCAACACATATTATAGCAGTAATTCAAATAATAAAATTTAAAATTTAAATGAGACCCTAAATGCTGCAAGGCCAGATAGGTGAGGGACTCCAGAAGGGAGAAGGGGAACCATAAAGGATCTGGAATAGAACATTTTCAGAAACAGGAGGACTTGAGCTTACAGAGTGTCAGGCCTGGAAGTTTCCAAAAACTAAAGAGAGAGAGGTAGCAGTGCCCAGAGAAGAGGGGTCCTCAGAGAAAAGAGAGCCCCTAGGGCAGCAAAGGTCAGATATTAGAGTGAACTCCAAATCCCTATAAGCTACAGGTTGGGTTGGGGTTCAGAGAACAGACATCATCTTTGGGGGCAGGAGCCTTAAGTGGAAAATCTGAGAAGCCTCAGATTTATTTTTTTTTATTTTTATATGGAGGGGGCCTTAAAAAGGAAGACAAAGGCAGATTTTTCCAGGAGATCATTAATTAGTCCAATATTTTTTTTCTGAAAACTAGTGATGTATTAGGAAATTTAATTTTAAAAATCCTGAAAGAACAACAGCTCCACCTATCTTCAACACCAGCACCAAAAAGGATTGTTGAGCTTCTCTTTCTTTTTTTTGGCTTGCAAACAATGCCCCTGAACCACAATGCAAGCCCACCAGAAGAAAGGCCAAAGCAGGGATTTCTTTCCTCAGAAAAGAATAATGTTTATATCACTTTAAATAAAAAAGAATGTTGAGTAATTTTGGAAAAAAGCCGAGATGTTCACTACAGAAATGTGTTTAGAAAACAAGTTTTGTTTTACGATGTCATCAGATTGGTACGCAATGTACTTTGTAATAATAATAATTCAGTGGATAAAATTAAAAAATAACTTCTCACAAGTTATCTTGATACATCTTTAAAAACCAACAGCATTGCCTCAGTTTCCACTGGAACACTAAATGTTGTGGCTTTCAGATGTTTCTTGCAGGAATATTCAAAATAACTGAGAACACAGATGTAGGATTTCTGAGCCAGGAGTTAAATGCTGGCTAATATTGGCAAGTGGAAAGCAAAGTCAAAATATGGGATTGAGGAGGGTAGCTGAACCCGGACTGTGAGGCCTTGACAGAAACGTTGGACCCAGAATCAAGAGCAAGATTTGGCTGCAGAATCTATATGTCATTAGGCAGAGGGACTAGAAGAGAGAGAACAGGAGAGATATTCAGGGGTCGAGTAAGAAAATTGTCAGAAATTGGAGAACTTTAGCTCATAGCACAGGGTAGCCTTGGAGAAGGGAAGGAAGGAGCTAAGAAGAAGGGATACAGGAATAGAGAGTTCTCTGAGACTCCACAGGGCACATCTTGAAATGTCCAAAGAATCACAATGTTTGATGGCTGGGCATTCTCTGAGAACACAAATGATTAGCTCTGAATGGGCTTTTAAAAGGATAATGTCATAAATGTCAATACTATATTGTCAGATACATTCTGACTGGCCCAGATATTGATCTGTTTTGACCCATTTGTCAATTGTTCTTCCTTCGTGAGGAGGACCATGAAATCAGAAGGTGATCTCAACCCTTACAAGTGAATTAGATTTAAGTGAGGGAGGCCAATGCTGCTGTCTCCAGCCTTATTCTTTGCTACAGATACATTGAAGAACAGGGGCAAGATATAGATTAAGGAAGACTTCAGATGGGCCTGGAAGCAGGCCATTGAATAGACAAGATGAAGGTAGATTCAGGAAAATCTACTTTGAGATCAACCGGAAACTGAAATTAATTTTACTTTTGAGTATGCACTTTTGATAGAAAAAGACTCCCCAGAGCCAAGATGGTGGATTAAGCAGTAAATTGCTTTAATTCTCCCATATTTACCTCAAAACAACCTTAAATTTGTCCCCAAAACAAGTGGTGAAGCAGCAGAACCAAAAAAATAATAGGATGAACCAAAGTTTAAGTCCAAGAACTTTCTAAGATCAGGAAGAAAGGTGGATCTCACTGATGAGGGAATTGGACTAATGAAAAGGGATTTAGAAAAGGCCACATCAGTCTTGGAGGAGGCTTGGAGAAGGCAGTGAGAGTTTGAGGAAAGCCTTTACATGAAGGGATATCTGATCGAGGAGAGCACAGAGAAGGACAAGCCTGGGCTCTCCTCCAATTTCCCATATATCCTGGCTCTGGGAGCTCTTTGAACCTACTTCCTTTTCTGTGCAATGGCCTTTTCCATGCAGATGGTCATCAGTCTCAAGGATCATTTAAAATATGTTCATAGTGGAAAAAATTTTTTCTAGTTCTAAGCAAATGAAGAAAGTAGGAGAATTGAGAATTTCTAGATAAGATCTCAAATTTATTTCAATTTATATTATATTATTCCATTTTGAAGCTCAATTTTTTTAAATCTTCCACTGCACTGCTAAAAGTTTCTTTGAATTAGTGATAACGTTTTCACCAGCAAAAAATTCCCAGATAAGGTAATATATGAGCTCCACAGAACAAATACACTTCCATGATCTTTCTTTAATAAATGCTACCACCCAATTTATTATTATTGATAATGGATATAGCATGTTTTTGAACAAAAAGTTAAAGGAGGTTTTAATTCCTGAAGCCTCATTAGTGACAGTAATATTTCCAAATCATATTTGTGAGTCATTTGAAACAGTGTAGTGAAAATTCATTGAAGACTTTTAAAATGAAATTTATAGATGAAAGCAGTCTGTTTTCTTGGAAGCAACAGTTTCATGTGTTACAATGTCCTTTGCAAGCTTAATGCCTGCCCTGTCACTTTACAATAAATGACCTTTGTTGGAGATGGGTGAAATTTGGCTTCCTAAATTTTCTAGATAGGTAGAAGTCCTGACTTGCATTCCACATTGGGATATGAGGGTAATGCAAAACTTTAGAACACAAAAGGTCAAACTTCTGAGTGGTCTGCAAACCACCCTGTGTGATAAAGGGAAGCTCTCTGGGATCATGAATTAGAATCTGCTCAGGTAGGGGCCTCAGATTGGAAAACATCATAAATAGCAAATATTTATGTCTACCTATACATAGTCTAAGTGAGCCAATATGTCAGCCAGTTTTAGGGAAGTGAAAACCTAGAAAATTGAAGTGGGTGTTTGCTTAGGATTCTAATCTTTCCCTATAATTTAATTCACATTCTGTAGTACGGATGCTTTATAAGAAACCATGAATCCATACCTACATAGCTAAAAGAGTCTAAGTAAAGTACTGTCCATTTTCAGACAAGCCAAAAAAATGACCCCCAAACTGAAAACATGGGGACACCAAAGCAAGTCTAACTACCTATATGTTCTCCTTAGATCCAGACCACTGGATTATTTTATTGTTGTCATTTTATTACTATCAAGAAAAATGAAAGCAATAAAATGAATGTGTGTCGCAGTGAGGGCTTAAACCAGACAAGCATTTATTTTGCATATTTGCATATAGGGAAGATAAATGTGCATTGTTATAATTATGCAAGAAAAAGAAAAAAAATCTGGATAGGAAAAAAATCTGTATATCTGTATCTCTATAAAAATCTGTATATGATCGTTAGCTGTATGAGGGCATAGCTGTTGCAAAGGAAGAATTTTGAGGGTCTTCAGATGGGAGGGGGCACAGGCAGAGGGGCTGGGAATGGAAAATTTCAGCAACAGGAGGATGTGAGCACAAAGTGTCAGACCTGGTAGTCACCATGCAGACAAAAATGAGAGAGCAGCAGGGACCAGGGAAGAGGGAAATCAGAACAAAGAAAGAGCTTAGGACAGAAAATGGCAGTTCTTACAGTGATCTCCAAGCCCCTCTATGCTACAGGTGGGAGGGTTCAGAGGAAAGGTATCATCTCCTGGGGATGGGACCTTAGAGTGAGAAATCTCACACATGACTTGGATTAATTTTCTCATATGTTCTCAGCAGCCCCACATATTGGGCATTTAAAACTAATTTAAAGTCTAGGGACACAATTTCTTTGTAATAGAGCATTGATTTATGCCAATATCATTTTATTGGGTATTTGTAATTCCCAATAAAATCTAACAAAAAAGCCTATCAAGTAAAGTAAAGACAATATAAACCAAAAATCTCATCTCTTCCACCACATGGCCACAAATTTTTGGGGAGATTATTGTGAATATTTTTGGCAAACTGATTAAATCCCTCAAAACCATAATACCTGAAGCCAGCACAAATCGTATTGCCTGTATTTCTTTCCTTAATAAAATGCCTTTCCTATTAATATTAATGAAAATTAATATAAAGTAATTTTCAGAAAAAAATTCCAGATGTTCAATATAGAGATCTTTTTAGCAGGAGAAATTCTATTTTGAAGGCATCATACTGTTTGGATAAATACATATAAAAGATATATACAAATATATGTGTATATATATACATACAAATATATAAATATATATATATATAATACCTCAGGTAATAATATTAAAAGAAATACTTTGATTCAAGTTTCCTGTATACGGCTTTAAAGCCTCTAGAGCCGGTCTTATAAGGTTCATTAGAATATTAAAGGTCTATGTTTAGGGGTACTTTTCATGTGGGAATATTAGAAGCACTTAAAATTAAGGACAGAAATGTCCAAAGGAGTAGTTGAGACAATCTTCTGATGTCCCAGTGTGGGGTGGAAAGTGAAGTTAGAATATGTGATTATGGAGGGCACTGGAATCCAATCTGTTTGTTCTGTATGAAAACTTTGAATGTAGAATGCTGAGCTTGATTCAGGAATAGAATCCATAATGTCAATATTGGGAGGAAACAGAAGAAAACTGGGGTATCTATTGGGACTAAGCATGGAAAGTATGAATAACAGGCAGATTTTAACATTCAATATTGTGTAGCCCTAGTCAAAAGAAGGAAGAAAAAAGAGAGCACTTTGAAGAAGGGACATCAGAGCAGAGAGGCCCGTGAGATTCTCAAGGATAGATCACAGGAGTCCTGAAACACAGCTCTTGGTATTAGTTCTAGTTATAGTGGAAATTCAGTATTTTTATTCATTAAAATGTGGTTCTTGGGGCATCTATATGGCACAGTGTATAGGGTCTCAGCCCTGGAGTCCAGAAGACCTGGTTTCAAATCTGACCTCACACATTTAACACACTTACTAGCCCTGTGACTTTGGGCAAGTCACTTAACCCCAATTGCCCTCCAAAAAGTAGAATAGAGGTCTTAGTCATGTGGATTTATAGAAGAATTATTCTACTCTTTGTAAATCCATCTATGGGCAAGACACTCTTCTACTGTTAAAAGAAAACAAAAAAAGAACCTTAAACAAAATAGACCAAATATACAATAGGAGATTGTTCGTTTAGATATGAGAATCTCATAGATATGAAGGTCTTTACCAAACACAATGTCTAGGCTTCAAGGCAATATTTAAGCACACTAATTGGTAGACCACAACTTAGAAGATAGAATTTCCCAGATAGCAGTAAGTCACAACTCAGACTGGAACAATTAGGAATGGACTGGGAAGTCAGAATTCTTAAACATGTCTTTCACTTAGCACCTAGAAGAGCTAAGCTTCAAGGAAATACATAATCCTGAAAACATACAGTTTTATTTCTGAAATATATAATCATAGAATCCTAAGCTAGAAGAGGAAGAAGGCAGATTTTTTAGGTTTATTCACTTTTTCCAAAATTATTTTTATTGGTCAAAAGTGTTACATAGAAACAAACTAATAAGAAAACACAAGATTTACTTTTTTTTTACTATTCTACCAAAAGTGAGGTTTATTCCCCAAATTGTAGGATCACAAAAAAGTATATTTGCGATCACACTGCATAAAAAGACAGTTCCCCATATTTCTTCTTTAGTTAAGACTTTAATATTGATTACTATTAACAAAAATGAATATCAAAAGGCTTTAATGAGAAAACAAGATTTTAAGCAGTTACCTTATACGGAGGTTTCTGATTTGAAATCATCCTATTGGTAAGAACCAGCTATACTGGAATAATCATTCAACTCATTAAAAATAAATATAAGAAAGACTCAAATTAGCAAGATATAGATTTTTGTTGTTGGATGATTTGTGGAATACATAAAGCCCAAGGTTCTAAGTCAGGTACATGGGGAGATGTAGGAATTGGTTGAGAGTGAGATATAGAAGGTCAGAGCAAGGAGCTGAGTCTTGCCTCTGAATGTGGATTGGGAAGTGAAGACAGAATAAGAGATTTTGTAGGACAGATGTAATGCAGACTGTGTGGCTCACAGCAAAACTCCAGAATGGTGAGCTTGATTCACCTATACAGTCTATAATATCAATGCTGAGAGAGAGTAGAAGAGGAACATTGGGAGATCTTCATGGCTTAAGAATGCAAACTTTCAGAAATGAGATTTTCAAATA
>CM053602.1:53429091-53452840 GCA_028646575.1 Pseudocheirus occidentalis
GTGGAAGAACTAATAGAATAAGGGATTTCAGAACAGAGCAGAGATGGAGAACCTGTGCAAGGCCACATGTAGCCCTCTAGGTCCTCAAGTGAGACCTTTTCACTGAGTCCAAGTTTTACACAACTAATCCTTTAATTAAGGGGATTTGTTCTGACAATTTTGGATTCAGTCAAAAGACCACACTTGAGGACCTAGAGGGCCACAAGTGGCCTCAAAGCCACAGGATCCCCACTTCTGACCAAGAGAATGCCCTGAGATTCCTGATGGCAGATCATGGAATGTCCCCAAAATCATCATGTTTGATTGCTAGATATTTTCTGAGAACAGATATGATTGGCTATGACTGGGACTTTTAATGGAAAATGCCATGAATGGCAATAATGTATTCTCATTCAGAAGCTGACCTAAATACTGACTGATTGAAAGTAATTTATAAAACAAGGCAAAGGTACATTTTTGTCACATGACCAAACATAAATTCTAATTTACTTTTCAGTTTGTATTGGGAATGCAAAAATTGTAGAAAATCTGACATCTTTAAACATAGAGCATTCACAGTTTGGAAAATGTACTTTCTATTTTATGTGTACCAAAAAACTCCCTTTCAGACCCTAATACCTTGTACACTAAACCTAATGGAATCCTCTGCAATTCCCTCATTGACAAAGATTAAAATTGACAGTAGCATTAGTGATAATTGATATTCTGAGTGTTTAGTCATTATAAAATGGTACTTTTTAATTAAGACTCTTAAGAGAAGAAATTTTAAGTTTGGAAACCACTGTAGAGGCAACCACAATGACATACCCAAGGATGGCTGCTAGCACCGGATCTTAGATCTGCTTTACTAGGAAAGCTAGCTGTTTGAGGGATCAACAACCTTTTTAAATTACATTGACTAGTTCAGGGGAAAAATCAGCACTCTGAACTTCAGAAAAAATCCAAACAGAGCAAATACAAGCATAGAAATAAGGGCCAACAGACAGGGTTTCTAACATCTGAAAAATTAGCACAGATGAACAGGCACATCCAACTCTCTGACCAAGGAAATACATACATAGTTCCCAGAGAGAGACACACCGACATCTGGGGACTTTTTAAAGAGTACCTGGAGTCTCATTACGTTAAATCACAAAAACACTCTCCAATGTGCAAACCTTAAAACAAAATATTAACTTATTAACTTTAGGGTGTGTATATATATATACACACTCACAAACCCTTTTGAAACCCTCATGACTGAGCGTCCAATTAGAAATTACAAAAGGTGTGAAAACCTTACTACAAGGAAACCTCCCCTAAGCTACCTTCCCGGAATGGGTTCTACCTGAGGAATAGGAAAGGGTTGGGAAACTCTTCTATCCCTTTAACATTACAATATTTAAGATTCAAAGGTGTTGGTCAAATAGAGAATAAAATAAATTAAAGCAGAAAATGATCAAGCAAACCTAAGAGATCTCAGGAGGACATTTCTTCACACATGAGAATCTCATATCTATCAAGGTCCTTAGAAAATTGATTGTTGAGACTTCCATATACCATGGAACAACTGGGTTGAAGGTTAGAGTTTAGAATATAGAATTTCCCAGCATTGCAGTGAGTTCTTCAAAATTAGGAATGCATTGTAAAGACCCAGTTCTTCCAAAGGTCGACCACTTGGAACCTGGAATTTCTGTGATTGAAGAAAACATACTATCCTGAATATATCCTGAAATACACAATCTAGAATCTTGAGCTAAATGAGGCTGGAGAAACAGGAATGTCAGGAGGAGGACTAACAAGAACAGAGAGTGGGAGATGTTCAGAGGCTGGTGGGGGAAAATGCCTGAAGAAGTAGGATTACAGATGAATCAATGTCAGATTTAGGAGGAAGCTTAGAGAAGAGAATGGGAGATTGTGGGGAGTCCCTGTCTAGAGCAAGGGATTCCTCATTCCAGAGAGAACACCAATATGCAGGTCTGAGGTATAATCCAATTTTTCATGTCCCAAAGCTGTGAAGGTTCTGAGAACCTCCATGATCTTGTGTAGAATGGGATTTACAATGGAAAGTGTCATCCACTTTAAGGACTACTTTAAATATATTTTTTATCTGGAAAAAGACTATTTTCATTTTGAGGTAAATAATATATAGCACGTTAAGGATATATAAGAGACACTGGTTGTTTGTACAAAATCATATGTGGCAAGATTATCATGTATAATGGTAGTAATGAATCCAAAAATATATAAAGAAAACCCTCATACATCATAGGGTTTTATGGCTTTACATTCCAAGATATCAGCTTTTCTTGGACCCTTGGATCATTAACTATGGGAACTATCTTGTGCATTCAGGTTTTTAATGTCCTGGAAGTGATAATACAGAATTTCCTAGGTAGTTTATAAGTCCTTCCTCCAGAGGCCAGATTGTAACTGAAAAGCTTAGCAAGAGTATGGAGTGTCAAGGGTTTATTTTTGCACACACGTGTGTGTGTGTGTAAGTCTATGGGTACACACTGTGTGAAATTAAATATTGACTAATTTAAACTGTCATGAATGAAAAGTTCAATTTAGTGTAGAAAACCAATAATTTAAACCAATAATTTATTCAACTATGAATTTTATTACGTGTCTCTGATACACACATACATATATAAAACAAATGAACAAAGAAATTGAAACAAATCTGAAAAATCTGTTCCATCTTCCACCCCAAATTTCATAGGGTTTATTGAGATCACTGTCATTACTTTGGCAAATCAAAAAACTCCCTCAAAACCATAAGCACTGTCCATCTCAATAAAAGCTCCTCCATGTACTTCTGTCTTCAGTAAAGACTGCTGTTTGCATTACTATTTTTAAAATTTATGATCAAGAAATTTTTGACAAGAAAGGAAGATGCCTATATATAGAAAACTTAGTAGGAAGGAAACTGTTTTGAAATCATCATATTAATAATATTATGAAAATGAAAATAATAAAAACTAAAAACAATTTTACCCCATTTGGTATGATCTGCCTTTAAAACCAAAACTGTCAGGGTAGCAGGATGACAAAGGTGATGGAGCACTGGCCCTGGAACCAGGAGGACATGATTTCAAATCTAGCCTTAGACACTTGATGCTCACTACCTATGTGACCCTGGGTAGGTCTCTTTCCCTCAACTGCGCAATCAAAAAGCAACAATAACAACAACAAAAAAGAAAAATCCCCAAACTCATATCATGAATAAAATCTAGGCTTCCAGGTACTTTTCATATGGGAACTTTGGAAGTAGGTGAGAGCATAGATACAGGATGTTTGAGCTAGGAGTTAAATCTTCAATCTGAATACAGTAATGTAGAAAGGTACATGAAGCCAGAACATGAGATCACTGACGGTAACTAGAAGCAAGATTGCATGGGTTTGATGGAATGTAAGCTTTGGGTTGAGAATCCTGAGCTTGATTCAACTGTGGAATCTGTAATGCTAGTCTTGGGAGGTGCTTGGTGGGGGAAAGTGGGAGATGTTCTGGGGCTGAGAATGGACATTGTCAGAAACAGGAGGTTTTAGCACATACTCTGGTATAGTCATGGCAAAAGGAAGGAAGAGAGTACTTTGAGTAAAGGATGTCAGAGAAGAGAGTGTCCTGAAACTCCAAGGGGCATTTCTTGGGATGTCCTGAAAATTATCATGTTTGATTCCAGAAAAATTGAACTTTGAAGGGACCTTAGAATAGAATACATCATCTATGGCAAGGATAGATTGTCATATATATTCTTATTTGGCCCAAGTATGGACCTGTTGCAGGTAATTGAACAAACAAGGTGATGGTTGATTGTGCTTATGAGATCAAACCTAAATTCTAATGTAATTTTTGGAATGCAACGGAGAAGGCAAAATGAAAAAAACAATCTGATCTCCTGAACCTCGGATCCTCAAAATACCATCTATTTCATCACCACCCAAAACAACGTACAAAACCCGAAGAATCTCTACAGGAATATATGGAAACCCTACACATATACAAATAAACTGACAAAAGGTGGTGGTAAGCTTAATGTGTATACTTTGGCTAGTCATAAAAAAGAAAGAAAAAAAGAAAAAAATCCAAACTACACAAAACTGGATTATAAGAAAAAGTCCAGGCACATGTGTTTTTCTTTAGTAAAGCTTTTTATTTCTATTATTACTAATAAAAATCAACACTGAACATTTTTGTACATGAAAGATTTTCAATATAGAGAGTTGTGTAAGGAAAAACATCTACTTCATAGTCAGGATATCACTAAGACAAATACACACTGTATTAATAATCCAAATAATAAATTCGCACCATTTATCATGCAATGACTTGAGAATCCAAAATGTTTTATCTTCAATGGTTCCTAGAACACTGAAGTTCAGGTTTCTTGGGAATCTTGGGAATAGCCGACAGATGCAGAATGTTAGAATTAAGTATTAAGTTCTGTCTGTGAATGTTCTAATGGGGAGAGTGAAAACAGAATATGTAATCATAGAGGGCACTAGAACCCAGGCTTTGAGGGCATGAGGGAACCTTTGAATCCAGAAAACTTGATTCAGCTGTAGAGACTGTAATTTCAATGTTTAGGAGAATAGAGGAGGAAGAGAAAGCGATGCTCAGGGGCAAAGAAAAGAAATGGAAAAAAAAAAGGATTTTAACACATAGTATTTTGTACCCATAGTTTAGAGAAGGGAGGAGGGAGGAAAGCTCTTTGAAGAAGGGACATCAGAGCAGATAGTGTCCAGAGATTCCAAAGGGCATATGTTTGCATTTCATGAAAATCACCATGTTTGAGTGCTAGGTGTTCTCTGAGAACAAAAATGATTGGCTCTCAATGCCTCATAGAATGGAAAACATGATAAATGTCAATGACGTTGTTTCAAATATATTCTTACTTGGCCCAAATATTGACCAATTATGAGCAATGTAACAAACAAGATGGAGGTAAATTGTTCTTCTGGAATCAAACCGAATTTGAAATCTAACGTTTAGCATGCATTATTTATAGTAAAAGAAAAAAAAAAGAAATTTGGTTCATTATTTGTGAAGTCTGACTACTTGAACAGTTCTTGGAAGAAACTTAGAACCTGGAATGCCTGAGCTTGACTGACGTATACAAACTAGAATCCTGTGCTGGATGAAGCTGGAGAACCAAGAATGTTAGTTTGGGGAAGGACTAGAAAAGAGAAAGAGAGATGTTCAGAGGCTGATGAAGGAAATTGTCTGAAGAATGGAGACACTGTCAGATCTAGGAGGAGCCTTGGACAAGACAATGAGACATTAAGGACAATTTTTAACAGAAAAGATATCTGATCCAGGAGAGAACAGAAAAAATCGGGACTGGGGTGTCCTCAAATTTTCTATTGCAGAGAGCACAACGATAATGGGCTGGCCACATTATTCCAATGTCAAATCAATACTCTCATGTCTAAAAGACTATTTTATGGAGAATTCACATAGCGCAAGGGCTCACATGGTAGCCAGAAGAGTCAATACAAGGACACTCTCCAGGTCTCTCTGAAGAACTATAGAATTGATAGTGTGACATGGGAGACACTGGCACAGAACCACCCAATACGGCATGCCCTCATCAGAGAAGGTGCTGTGCTCTAGGAGCAAAGCACAAGTGAAGTAGCTCAAAGGAAATGCAAGATGAGGAAATTTAGAGGATCCATTGCAGAGGTTCCCATGGACTATTTGTGTTTGTCCTATGGTAGGTCATTGAGCTCATATTTGTCTGACCAGACATAGCCAGACACACTGGAACATAACTCTAGCACAGTGATGTCATTGTGGTCCTCTTGGAGAACAGAAGACAACAACCAATCATCTTATATATAATACATAATAAAATTACACAGCTGTATCCATATATATCCTTCTCTCTGTCTCAATCTCTCTCTCTCTCTCTCTCTCTCTCTCTCTCTCTCTCTATATATATATATATATATATATATATATGTATGTATGTATATATATATTTTCAATTATACACAAGCTCCAGGAAAAAAATGCATTTCCATGAAGATCTTTTTTTGTTAAACAATTCCATTGATCTTAAAATTCTTGGTAATAGATGTAGAATGCTTGTGAACCCAAAGAAAACCTGGGTTTTGATTCCTGAAGCCTTAAAAGAGATAAAACTAATGGTTCTAGATCATGGTATCAGTAAGTTCCTAGGTAGAGGGTAATAAAATTCCTTAAAACTTTCAAATAAAATAAGACATGATAGGATGGCGTTTCCTGGGAACCAACAATCTCATGAGAATGAAAACTGTCTGAAATTAGAGAGTTTTAGCTCATACCATGGTGTAGTGATGATGAAGAGAAGGAAGGATGGAGGAAAAAGTTATCAGAGCAGACAGAGCCCTGAGAAAAATCTTGAAGCATCCTGAAAATCATTGTGTTTCCTCACTAGGCACTGTCTAAAAACAAAAATGACTGACTCTCAGGGGGTCTAAAAATGGACCATATTATAAATGTCAAGGATGTATTTTCAGATGAATTCATTCATGGTTCAAATATTTATCTCCTGTAAGGCATTGAGTAAAAAACACAAAGTTTAATTCTTCTTTTTAGAACCACCTGAAATTCAAATTAATGTTATAGTATATACTGCTGGTAGAAAAAGTTGTGACATCCTTAAACTGAGAGCCCTGAGGGGAAGGTCAAAATGCCATCCACTTTATGGATGCCCACATTAATACTTCATTCTAAAATATCATTCAAGAAAGCAATCTTCTGCAGTTAGTATATTAATTTTTAAAAACTATAATTCTATTTGTGAAAATGAATGCTCAGTATCTTTAGATATAAAAACACGGTGTTTCCTATAATGGGAGAAAAATTTTTTTGAGGGGGGAATATGTGTAAATTCTTCACTATGGAAATAATGCAGTAAAAATAATGTAAGCAAAACCACCCAAAGAGAACTTAAAATGCTATTCTCTTAGATATGAGAATCTCCCCTGTGTGAAGTTTCTTAGAAAAATGTATGTGTGAGCCAGCACCGAGATACCATAAAAGCTGCCAAGTTGTTGGTAGGCCAAAGGTCATAAGACAGAATTCCCCAGGATGGCAGAAGGTTCAATGTCTGAATGTATAATATATCGTTCCTAAGTCTGAATTCTTGGCCCATGTTGGAGTGGGGATAGGAGAGAACAACCAAACTTCAAAAGACTTCAGAATGGGCTAGAAAGCACCTTCTGTGACAGGGGGAAGCTCTTTCAGGACATAAAGCAGTATCTGCCCAGGTAGGGTACTCAGTTAAAATAATATAATAAATGGCCATGATTATTTCTCTTTCTCTCTCTCTCTGTTTCTCTCTCTCTCTCTCTCTGTTTCTCTCTCTCTCTCTCTCTCTCTCTCTCTCTCTCTCTCTCTCTCTCTCTCTCTCTCTCTCTGCCTATCTATCTCTCTGTCTTTCTGTCTATCCATTTATGTATACCTGGCACAATACTGGCCTGTTGTAGGGAAGTAAAAAACCAGAAGGAGGGAAAACTTGAGTTGGATTCCAATTATTTTCCCAAAATTTAAATAATATTCTATAGTACAGATGATTACAAATAAACCAAGAACCCACAAATACAGAAGTAAAACAATGTAGTTAAAGTACTGTCTATTTTCTCAAATGAAAAAAAAACTGTCCCCAAAATGAAAACATTTGATCTCCAAAACAAAACTATATGTTTTCCTTTGGTCCAGACTATAATTCCTAATATAACAAGGAAAATGAAAGCAGAGAAATTTAAGGAAATAAAATGAATGTGTAGCATGTGGAGGACTTATATAATACACAGGAATTCATTATGCTTATTTGCATATAAGGAAGATGCATATGCATTGTAATAAGTATATAATTGAAATAAATAAAATGCTTTATCAATAATTTTCAGGATCATGTGCTGTATGAGGCTATAGCAGTTTCTAAGGAAGAAATTTGAGGGTTTCAAGAAGGGAGAGGGGCAGAAGCAGAGGGGTTGGCAATGGAAAATTTCAGCAACAGGAGGATGTGAGCACACTGATTCAGACCTGTTAGTTGCCATGGAGACGAAAATGAGAGAGCAGCAGGGACCAGGGAAGATGGAAATCAGAACAAAGAGAGGGCTTAGGGCACAAAATGGCGGCTCTTACACTGGTCTCCAAATCCATTAATGCTCCAGGTGGGAGGATTCAGAGAAAATGAATCATCTCCTGGGGATGGGGCTTTAGAGTTCAAAATCTCACAAATCCCATGCATTTTCCTTTACATTCTGAGGGAGCCAAAATATTGGGCATTCTCATTAATTTAAAAATGAAGGAGGAAGCTTGTAGGAGATCATATATTCAAATCAATGTAATTTTTATATGTATAAAAAAAGTTAACAAAGAAACTCAAAAACACATAATCCTCAAATCTGGTCTCTTGGACCACACTGCTAAAAGTCTTTAGTGAGATTATTGGGAACCTTTTGGCTGGCTAAATAAACCCTTTAACGCCTGCAAACTAAAACAAATACAATGGGATGTATTTCTTTTCTTACTGAACATTGCTTCCTCTATTAACCAATATAATAAGGAATTAAAATTAATATTGAGTATTTTTGGACTCAAAACCTTGAGATATACTGTATAGAAAACTTTCTAGAGAGAAGAATTCTATTCTGAAGTCATTATTTTACTAAGAGCAATTAATATTATAACAGTAATTCTAATAATAAAATTTGAAAGTTGATTGAGACCCTAGAAGCTTCAAGGCTACATCTGTGAGGGGCCCCAGAAGAGAGAAGGGGAGCCATATGGGGTATGAAAATGGATGTTTTCAGAAGCAGGAGGAATTGAGCTTACACAGTATCAGGACTGGGAGTTTGGATGGAAATTAAAGAGAGAGGTAGCAGTGGCCAGAGAAGAGGGGGCCTCAAAGCAAAGAGAGTCCCTAGGGCAGCAAAAGTCAGATATTATGTTGAACTGCAAACCCCACTATGCTATAGGTGGGGGAAGGGTTCAGAGAACAAACATCATCCGGGTGGTAGTTGTCTTAGCATGGAAAATCTGAGAATCAGCAAGCATTTATGTTTTAATTTTTCAAAGAAGGGCCTTAAAAAGGAAAAAAAGGTGGATGTTCACAGATCATTAATTATTCCAATGTAATTTTTTTTATGACAACTAGTGATACATAAGGAAGTTGAATTTTGAAAATCCTGAAAGAACAACAGCTCCACATATCTTCAACCCCAGCAACAGAAGGGATTGTTGAGCTTCTCTCTCTTTTTTTTTGGCTACCAAACAATGCCCCTGAACCACAATGTAAGCACACAAGAAGAAAAGTAGTGGCAGGGATTTCTTTCCTCAGTAAAGACTGATATTTCTAATACTTTTAATCAAAAATGAATGTTGAGTAACTTTGGACAAACGTTCAGATGATAACAAACATCCATGATAGACATGGTTTTAGAAAGAAGACTTCTACTTCAAAGTCATCAGATTTGTACCCAAAGTACTTGTAATAATAATACGGGGAGTCAAATTTAGAAATAACTTGACCCAAGTTATTTGATATGTCTTTTAAAACCAATAATAACATTCCTTCAGTTTTCCCTAGAATACTGAATGTTGTTGCCTTCAAATATGTCTCCTGCAGGGAATATTCCAAATATTGGAGAACAGGAATACAGAATTTTTGAGCCCAGAATGAAATTGTGGCTCTAAATTTGGTGTGGAAAGTAAAGTGAAAAAGTGGGATCAAGGAGGGTAGCTAGAACCCAGAGACTGAGGCCTTGACAGAAAGTGTGGACCCAGAACCAAGAGCAAGATTTGGCTGCAGAATCTATATGTCATTAGGCAGAAGAAATAGAAGAGAGAGAAAGGGAGAGAAATTCAGAGAACAAGTAAAAAAAATTATCAGAAATTGGAGAACTTTAGCTCGTAGCATAGAGTAGCCTTGGAAAAGAGAAGGAAGGAGCCAGCAAGAAGGGATATAGGAGTAGAGAGTGCTCTAAGACTCCACAGGGCACATCTTGAAAGGTCCTGAGAATCACCATGTTTGATGGCTGGGCATTCTCTGAGAACACAAATGATTAGCTCTGAATAGGCTTTTTAAAGGATAATGTCATAAATGTCAATACTATATTGTTAGATCCATTCTGACTGGCCCATATATTGATCTGTTTCCACTTGTCATTTGTTCTTCCTTCTTGAGGAGGACCTCGAAATCAGAAGGTGATCTCATCCCTTGCAAGTTAATTGGATTTAAGTGAGGGAGGCCTATGCTGCTGTGTCCAGCCTTATTCTCTGCTACAGATTCATTGAGGAACAGGGGAAAGATATAGATTAAGGAAGACTTGAGATGGGTCTAAAACAGGCCATCGAAAAGACAAGATGAAGGTAGATTCACAAAAATCTACTTTGAGATCAAGCTGAAATTGAAATCAATTTCAATTTTGAGTTTGCACTTTTGATAGAAAAAAGGGATTCCCCAGAGCCAAGATGGTGGACTAAGCAGTAAATTGCTGTAACTCTCCCATATTTACCTCAAAACAATCTTAAATTTGTCCCCAAAATATGTGTTGAAGCAGCAGAACCAACAAAATGATAGGATGAACCAAAGTTTAAGCCCAAGAACCTTGGAAGGTAAGCAAGAAAGATCCATCTCACTGATGAGGGAAGTGGACTGATCAAAAGGGATTTAGAAAAGGCAACATCAGTATGGGAGGAGGCTTGGAGAAGACAGTGAGAGTTTGAGGATAGCCTTTACATGAAGGGATATCTGATCGTGGAGAGCACAGCCAAGGTCAGGCCTGGGCTTTCCTTCAATTTCCCATATATCCTGGCTCGGGGAGCTCTTTGAACCTACTTCCTTTTCTGTGGAATGGCCTTTTCCATGCAGATTGTCATCAACCTCAAGGATGACTTAAAATATGTTCATAGTCGGCAATTTTTTTTCTAGTTCTAAGGAAATAAAGTAGGAGAATAGAGAATTTGTAGATAACATCATTCCTTTATATCAATTTATTTTATATTATAACCTTGTGAAGCTCAATTTTAGCCAGCTAAAAATTCCCAGACAAGGTAATATATGAGCCCCACAGAACAAATACATTTCCATGATCTTTCTTTAATAAATGCTGCCATGGAATTTATTATTATAGATAATGGATATAGCGTGTTTTTGAACAAAAAGTAAAAGGTTTTAATTTCTGAAGCCTCATTGGTAAAAGTGTTGTTTGCAGATCATAATACTAGTAAGTCATTAGGTATAGTGTAGTGAAAATACATTAGAACTTTTAAAATGAAATTTATATATGATAGAAGGGTGTCTCCCCAGAACCAACAATTTCATGTTTTTTAATGTCCTTTGCAGGTCTAATGTCTGCTCTGTCAGTTCACAAATAATCGCAGTTGTTGGATATGGCTCAAATTTAGCTTCCTAAATTTCCTAGATAGTTATAAGTGACATATTCAAATATTTCACATTGAATTAGGGATATAAGTGACATATTCCATGTTGGGATATAAGGGTAAAACAAAATTTTAGAACACTCAAGCTCAGACTTCTGAATGGACTACAAACCACCCTGTGTGATAGAGGGAAGCTCTCTGGGATCATGAATTAGAATCTGCTCAGGTATGGCCTCCAATTAGAAAACATCATAAATGGCAAAGATTTATGTTGATCTATAGTCTAAATGAGCCAAAACATCAGCCAGTTTTAGGGAAGTCAAAAACTAGAAAGAAGGAAGGGATATTTGCTTAGGATTCCAATCTTTTCCTATAATTTAATTCACATTCTTTGGTAGGGATTCTTTGGAATAAATCATGACTCCATACCTACATAGCTAAAATAGTCTAGGTAATGTTCTCTTCATTTTCTGGGAAGCCAAAAAATCACCCCTAAACTGAAAACATGTCGACACCAAAGCAAGTCTAAGTCTCTATATGTTCTCCTTTAATCCAGCCCACCAGATTATTCCATTATAGGCATTTCATTTATTACTACGAAGGAAAATAAAAGCAATAAAATGAATGTGCACATTATTGACAACTTGAATAGACAAGGATTCATTTTGCATGTTTGCATATAGGGAAGATGAATGTGCATTGGCATAATTACTCAATTAAAAGAAAAATCTGTATAGACAGTATTCAGAATCATGAGTTAATGAGGCCATAACAGGTACAAAGTTAGAATTTTGAGAGTCCAGCGAAGGGTGGGGGCAGAAGCAGAAAGGCTGGTAATGGAAAATTTCAGCAACAGGAAGATGTGAGTACACAGAGTCAGACCTGGGGGTTGCCATGGAGACGAAAATGAGAGAGCAGCAGGGTCCAGAGAAGATGGAAATCAGAACAAAGGGAGGACTTAGGGTAGAAAATGGCGGCTCTTGCAGTATATTCCAATTCTCTATATGCTACAGGTGGGAGGTTCAAAGGAAAGGGATTACCTCCTGGGGAAGGGACCTTAGAGTGGAAAATCTCAGAAATCACATGGATTCCTTTCTTTCATATACTCAATAGACTGAAATAATGGGAATTTTAACTAAAATTAAGAAGTTAGATTGTATTCTTTTCAATATAATTTTTTAACTGGCATCAGTGATGCATAAAGAAAACTAAGAAAGAAACTAAAAAATAACCAGTGCACCAAAATCTCGTGGCTTCAACCACACTGATAAAAGTGTTAAGGGGGATTATTGGGAATTTTATGGAAGGCTAAATAAACCCCTTAACATCTGCAAACCACAACAAGGGCAAACCAAAACGAATGCAGTGAGATGTGTTTCTTTCCTTACCAAAGAATGATGCTTCTATTATTGAGAATGAAAACTGTCTGAAATTAGAGAGTTTTAGCTCAAAGCATAGTGTAGTGATGATGAAGAGAAAGAAGGAAGGAGGAAGAAGTTATCAGAGTAGACAGTGTCCTGAAAAAATTTTGAAATGTCCTGAAAATCATTGTGTTTCCTTGCTAGGCACTCTCTAGGAACAAAAATGACAGACTCTCAGGGGGTCTCAAAATGGAACATAATATAAATATCAAGGATGTATTTTCAGATAAATTCATTCATGGTCCAAATATTTACCTCCTGTAGGCCATTGAGTAAACAACACAAAGGTAAATTCTTCTTATTAGAACAACCTGAAATTCAAAGTTATGTTTTAGTATGTACTGCTGGTAGAAAAAGTTCTGAAATCATTAAACTGAGAGCCCTGAGAGGAAGGTCAAAATGCCATCCACTTTCTAGATGCCAACATTAATACTTCATCCTTAAATATCAGTAGAGAAAGCAATCCTCTGCAGTTGCTACAATAAATTAAAAAATAATTTAATATAAAAAGTATATATACATATACATACGTCATAATGAATGCTCTGTCTTTTGAGGCATTAAACACGGGGCTACATATAAAGGGCAATGATGTTTTTTTGGAAATCAGAATATGGGTAAGTTCTGCACTGTAAAAATGATAAGTAAAAATAATGTAAGCAAAATTGTCCAAAGAGAACTTGGGATTCTATTCCCTTAGATATGAGAATCCCCCCTGTGTAAAGTTTCTTAGAAAAATGTATGTGTGAGCCAGCACCCAGATACCATAAAAGCTGCCAAGTTGTTGGTTGGCCAAATTTCTGAAGACAGAATTTCCCAACAGGAGTGTAGGTTCCATGTCTGAATGTATAATATATCATTCCTAACTCTGAATGCTTGGCCCATGTTGGAGTGGGGAAAGTAGAGAACAATCAAACTTCAAAACACAGAAGGTCAGACTCCAGAATGGGCATCGTGTGTGATGGGGGAAACTCTTTCAGGACATAAAGTAGTATCTGTTCAGGTAGGGGACTCAGATAGAAAAATATCATAAATTTCAAAGATCTCTCTCTCTCTCTCTCTCTCTCTCTCTCTCTCTTTCTTTCTGTCTATTTATAAACATATATTTATGCAGATACACATATATCTCTATCTCCATCTATCTATCGACTCTCTATCTATATCTATCTATCTATCTATCTGCCTTTCTGCCTGTCTATCTATCTATCTATCTATCTATCTATCTATCTATCTATCTTTCTGTCTGTCTGTCTGTCTGTCTCAGCAGTCATAGGGAAGTCAAAAACCAGGAGGGACAAATTGCCTCGTATTCCAATCAGTTTCCCAAAATTTAAATAACATTCTATAGTGTGATGATTAGAAATGAATCAGGAATCCACAAATACAGAAGTAAAATAATCTTGTTAAAATACTGTTTATTTCCTCAAAATTAAAAACAAAAACTGTCCTCAGAATGAAAACAGTTGGATCCCAAAATGAAACATGAATCTTCTCCTATAGTCCTGAATACAATTTCTATTACTAACAAGGAAAGTGGGAGTAGAGTATTGTAAAGCAATAAACAGAATGTGCAATATGTAACAGAATTAGAAGAGACAGGAGTTCATCTTGCATTTTAGTATATAAGGAAGATGCATATACATTTTAACACTTATATAATGGTAGTAAAGAAAAATCATTATTGATAATTTTCAGGAACATGAACTGTATGAGGCTAGAGCAGGTACAAAGACAGAATTTTGAGTGTCTAGAGAAGGGAGGGGGCAGAGGCAGAGGGGCTGGGAATGGAAAATTTCAGCAAAAGGAAGATGTGAGCACAAAGTGTCAGAACTGGGGGTTGCCATGGAGATGAAAATGAGAGAGCAGCAGGGTCCAGAGAAGATGGAAAACAGAACAAAGAGAAGGCTTTGGATAGAAAATGGCGGCTCTTGCACTATATTCCAATCCACTATATGCTACAGGTGGGAGGGTTCAAAGAAAAGGGATCATCTCCTGGGGAAGGGACCTTAGAGTGGAAAATCTCACACGTCACATGGATTCATTTCCTTTATAGACTTAGTAGACTAAAATAATGGTCATTTTTACTCAAATTATGAAGTTAGAGTGTAGGAGAGCATGCATTCTTGTCAATAAAGTTTTTATCTGGTCATGCATAAAGAAAACTAATAAAGAAATTTTAAAAACCAATACACCAAAATCTCATGGCTTCAACCACACTGATAAAAGTCTTTAGGGAGATTATTAGGAATTTTGAGGCTGACTAAATAAACCCCTCAAAACCTGCAAACCACACCACCTGAAAACCAAAACAAATGCAGTGAGATGTGTTTTTTTCTTTACTAAAGATTGATGCTTCTATTATTGAGAATGAAAACTGTCTTGAAATTAGAGAGTTTTAGCTCATAGCATAGTGTAGTGATGCTGAAGAGAAGGGGGATGAAGCAGTTATCAGAGCAGACAGAGCCCTGAGAAAAATCTTGAAATGTCCTGAAAATCACTGTGTTTCCTTGCTAGGCACTCTCTGGGAACAAAAGTGACTGACTCTCAGGGGGTCATATTATAAATTATAAATTATTATAAGTATTATATTTATGAATATTATAAATATTAAGGATGTATTTTCAAATAAATGCATTCATGGTCGAAATATTTACCTCTTGTAGGGCACTGAGTAAACAACACAAAGGTAAATTCTTCTTATGAGAACAACCTGAAATTCAAATTAATGTTTTAGTACATACTGCTGGTAGAAAAAGTTGTGACATCCTTAAACTGAGAGTCCTGAGGGGAAGGTCAAAATGTCATCCACTTTATAGATGCCCGCATTAATACTTCATCCTTAAATATCAGTAGAGAAAGCAATCCTCTGCAGTTGCTACACTAATGTAAAAAACTAATTTAATATAAAAAGTATATAAACATATACATATGTCATAATGAATGCTCAGTCTTTTGAGGCATTAAACATGGTGTTACATATAAAGGGCAGTAATTTTTTTTGAAATCAGAATATGGGTAAGTTCTGCACTATTAAAATGATACAATAACAATAATGTAAGCAAAATTGTCCAAAGAGGATTTGGGATGCTATTCCCTTAAATATGAGAATCTCACATGTGTGAAATTTCGTAGAAAAATGTATGTGTGTAGGGGCAGCTAGGTGACACAGTGAATAGAGCACCAGCCCTGGAGTCAGGAGGACCTGAGTTCAAATCCAGTCTCAGACACTTAACACAAAACTAGCTGTGTGACCTTGGGCAAGTCACTTAACCCCAACTGCCCTCCAAAAAAAAATGTATGTGTGAGCCAGAACCCAGATACCATAAAAGCTGCCAAGCTGTTGGTAGGCCAAATGGCAGAAGACAAAATTTCCCAACAGGACAATCCATATCTGAATGTATACTATATGATTCCTAACTTAATGCTTGGTCCATGATGGAGTGGGGATAGGAGAGAACAACCAGACACAGAAGGTCAGACTCCAGAATGGGGTATAAAGCACCGTGTGTCATGGGAGAAGCTCTTTCAGGACATGAAGTAGTATCTGTTCAGGTAGGGGACTCAGATATAAAAATATCATAAATGGTGAAGATTTCTCTTTCTCTCTCTCTCTCTGTCTGTCTGTCTCTCTCTGTGTATCTACTAACATATTTATACAGATGCACATGTATCTCGATCTCTATCTATCTATCTTTCCATCTATCTATCTTTCTCTGTGTCTGTCTGTTTGTCTGTCTTGGCATTCATAGGGAAGTCAAAAAGCAGGAGGGAGAAATTGCCTCGGATTCCAATCATTTCCCCAAAATTTAAATAACGTTCTATAGTAATAAAAATCCACAAATACAGAAGTCAAACAATCTTGTTAAAGTACTATTTATTTCTTCAAAAGTATAAAAACTGCCTCCAGACTGAAAACATTTGGATCCCAGAACAGAACCTGTATGTGCTCCTGTAGTTGAGACTACAATTTCTATTATTAACAAGGAAAATGAAAGCAGAGGAATGTAAGGCTATAAAATGAATGTGTAGCATGTGGAGGATTTGGAACAAACAGGACTTCATTTTGCATATTTGTATACAAGGAAGACACGTATACATTCTAATAATTATTTAATTAAAATAAAGAAAAATCTTTATAGATAATTTCAGGATCATGAACTGTATGAGGTTTTACCAGGTACAAAGGCAGAATTTTGAGGGTCTAAGAGAAGGGAGGGGGCAGAGGCAGAAGGGTTGGGAATGGAAAATTTCAGCAACAGGAGGATGTGAGCACACAGAGTCAGACCTGGGAGTTGCCATGGAGATGAAAATGAGAGAGCAGCAGGGACCAGGGAAGAGGGAAATCAGAACAAAGAGAGGGCAGAAAATGGCGGCTCTTGCAGTGAACTCCAAGACCCTGTATGCTACAGGTGGGGAGATTCAGAGACAACGAATCATCTCCTAGAGATGGGGCCTTAGGGTGCAAAATCTCACAAATCACATGGATTTTCTTGACATTCTCAACAAAAACTACAACTAATTTAAAAATTAAGAAGGTAGACAGTAGGAGATCATTTATTCATACCAACATATTTTATATCTGACATGAGTGATATATAAAGAAAACTAACAAAGAAACTCAAAAACACATAAACCAAAGAACTGGTCTCTTGGACCACACTGCTAAAGGTCTTTAGTGAGATTATTGGGAATATTTTGGCTGGCTAAATAAACCCCTCAACACCTGAAAACCAAAACAAATGCCATGGAATGTATTTCTTTCCTTACTGAAGATTACTTCTTCTGTTAACCTATGTAAATATAAATTAAAATCAATATTGAGTACTTTTAGACTCAAATATCTCCAGATGTACTGCATAGAAAAATTATTAGAAAAATTCTATTTTGAAGTCATCATTTCTATAAGAGCAATGCATAATATAGCAATAATTCAAATAATAAAATCTAAAATTTAAATGAGACCCTAGATGCTGTATGGCCAGATAGGTGAGGGATCCCAGAAGGGAGAAGGGAAGCCATAAAGGGTGTGGAACAGAACATTTTCAGAAACAGGAGGACTTGAGCTTACAGAGTGTCAGGCCTGGAAGTTTCCAAAAACTAAAAAGAGAGAGGTAGCAGTGCCCAGAGAAGAGGGGTCCTCAGAGCAAGGAGAGCCCCTAGAGCAGCAAAGGTCAGATATTACAGTGAACTCCAAATCCATGTAAGCTACAGGTTGGGTTGGGGTTCAGAGCACAGACATCATCTTTGGGGGCAGGAGCCTTAACTGGAAAATCTGAGAAGGACTAGGATTTATGTCTTTATTTTATACGGTGGGGGCCTTAAAAAGGTAGATTTTTACAGGAGATCATTAATTAGTCCAATATAACTTTTTTCTGACAACTAGTAATGTATTAGGAAATTGAATTTAAAAAATCCTGAAAGAACAACAGCTCCACCTATCTTCAACACCAGCACCAAAAGGGATTGTTGAGCTTCTCTTTCTTTTTTTTGTCTTGCAAACAATGCCCCTGAACCACAATGCAAGCCCACCAGAAGAAAGGCCAATGCAGGGATTTCTTTCCTCAGTAAAGACTAATGTTTATATCACTGTAATAAAAATGAATGTTGAGTAATTGTGGAAAAAAGCCGAGATGTTCACTACAGAAATGTGTTTAGAAAAAAATTTTGTTTTACAATATCATCAGATTGGTACCCAATGTACCTTGTAATAATAATTCAGTGCATAAAATTAAAAAAAAACTTCTCACAAGTTATCTTGATAACTCTTTAAAAACCAACAGCATTGCCTCAGTTTCCACTAGAACACTAAAGGTTGTGGCTTTCAGATGTTTCTTGCAGGAATATTCAAAATAACTGAGAACACAGATGTAGGATTTCTGAGCCAGGAGTTAAATCCTGACTCTTCTTGGTGAGTGGAAAGCAAAGTCAAAATATGAGATTGAGGAGGGTAGCTGGACCCACACTGTGAGGCCTTGACAGAAACTTTGGACCCAGAATCAAGAGCAAGATTTGGCTGCAGAATCTATATGTCATTAGGCAGAGGGACTAGAAGAGAGAGAAAGGGAGAGATATTCAGGGGCCAAGTAAGAAAATTGTCAGAAATTGGAGAATTTTAGCTCATAGCACAGGATACCCTTGGAGAAGGGAAGGAAGGAGCTAGGAAGAAGGGGTATAGGAGTACAGAGTGCTCTGAGACTCCACAGGGCACATCTTGAAATGTCCTGAGAATCACAATGTTTGATGGCTGGGCATTCTCTGAGAACACAAATGATTAGCTCTGAATGGGCTTTTAAAAGGATAATGTCATAAATGTCAATACTATATTGTCAGATACATTCTGACTGGCCCAGATATTGATCTGTTTTGACCCATTTATCATTTGTTCTTCCTTCTTGAGGAGGACCATGAAATCAGAAGGTGATCTCATCCCTTGCAAGTGAATTGGATTTAAGTGAGGGAGGCCTATGCTGCTGTCTCCAGCCTTATTCTTTGCTACATATGCATTGAGGAACAGGTACAAGATTTTGATTAAGGAAGACTTCAGATGGGCCTTGAAGCAGGCCATTCAATAGACAAGATGAAAGTAGATTCAGGAAAATCTACTTTGAGATCAAACCGAAATTGAAATTAATTTCAATTTTGAGTATGCAATTTTGATAGAAAAAGAGACTCCCCAGAGCCAAGATGGTGGAGTAAGCAGTAAATTGTTTTAATTCTCCCATATTTACTTCAAAATAACCTTAAAATTTTCCCCAAAACAAGTGCTGAAGCAGAAGAACCAAGAAAATGACAGGATGAACCAAAGCTTGAGCCCAAGAACCTTGGAAGATCATCAAGAAAGGTCCGTCTCACTGATGAGGGAATTGGACTGATCAAAAGGGATTCAGAAAAGGCATATCAGTCTTTGAGGAGGCTTGGAGAAGAGAGTGAGAGCTTGAGGAAAGCCTTTACAAGAAGGCATATCTGATTCTGGAGAGCACAGCCAAGGTCAGGCCTGGGCTCTCCTCCAATTTCCCATATATCTTGGCTCTGGGAGCTGTTTCAACCCACTTCCTTTTCTGTGGAATGGCCTTTTCCATGCAGATTGTCATCAGTCTCAAGGATAAGTTAAAATACGTTCATAATGGACGAAATTTTTTTCTAATTCTAAGCAAATGAAGAAAGTTGGAGAATTGAGAATTTCTACATATGATCACTCATTTATTTCAATTTATTTTATACTACACCCTTGGGAATCTCAATTTTTTTAATCTTCCACTGCATTGCTAAAAGTTTCAATGAATTAGTGATAATGTTTTGGCCAGCTAAAAATTCCCAGACAAGGTAATATACGAGCTCCACGGAACAAATACACTTCCATGATCTTTCTTTAATAAATGCTACCATAGAATTTATTATTATTGATAATGGATATAGCATGTTTTTGAACAAAAAGTAAAAGGAGGTTTTAATTCCTGAAGCCTCATTAGTGACAGTAATGCTTCCAGATCATATCTGTGAGTCATTTGGAACATTATAGTGAAAATTCATTGAAGACTTTAAAAATGAAATTTATAGATGAAAGTAGTCTGTTTTCTTGGAACCAAGAGTTTCATGTCTTACAACGTCCTTTGCAGGCTTAATGCCTGCCCTGTCATTTCACAATAAATGACCTTTGTTGGAAATGGGTGAAATTTGGCTTCCTAAATTTTCTAGATAGGTAAAAGTCCTCACTTGAATTCCACATTGGGATACGAGGGTAAAGCAAAACTTTAGATCAAAAAAGGTCAAACTTCTGAGTGGTCTGCAAACCCCCCTGTGTGATAGAGGGAATCTCTCTGGGAACATGAATAAGAATCTGCTCAGGTAGGGAGGGTCCTCAGATTGGAAAACATCATAAATGGCAAATATTAAGATCTACCTATGTGGATCTATGTCTAAGTGAGCCAAAATATCAGCCAGTTATAGAAGTGAAAAACAAGAAAGAAAGAAGGGGGAGTTTGCTTAGGATTCCAATCTGTTCTTATCATTTAATTCACATTCTGTAGTACGGATGCTTTGGAATAAACCATGAATCCACTCCTACATAACTAAAACAGTCTAGGTTAAGTACTGTCCATTTATTGAGAAGCCAAAATATGAACCCCAAATTGAAAACATGGGAACACCAAAGCAAGTCTAACTCCCTATATGTTCTCCTTAGATCCAGGCCACTGGATTATTTTATTGTTGTAATTTTATTACTAACAAGGAAAACAAAAGAAATAAAATGAATGTGTGCCACAGTGAGGACTTAGAACAGACAAGCATTCATTTTGCATGTTTGCATATAGGGAAGATGAATGTGCATTGTTATAATTACTCAAAAAAAAAAAGAAAAATCTGTATAGGAAGAAAAAAATCTGTGTATCTTTATTTGTATATAAAAATCTGTATATGATCATTAGCTGTATGAGGCCATAGCAGCTGCAAAGGCAGAATTTAGAGGGTTTTGAGATGGGAGGGGGCAGAGGCAGAGAGGCTGGGAATGGAAAATTTCAGCAACAGGAGGATGTGCGCACACAGAGTCAGACCTGGGGGTTGCCATGGAGATGAAAATGAGAGAGCAGCAGGGACCAGGGAAGAGGGAAATCAGAACAAAGAGAGGGCTTAGGACACAAAATGGCGGCTCTTACAATGAACTCCAAGCCCCACTATGCTACAGGTGGGAGGGTTCAGAGGAAAGGTATCATCTCCTGGGGATGGGACCTTAGAGTGAGAAATCTCACACATGACGTGGATTAATTTTCTCATATGTTCTCAGCAGCCCCACATATTGGGCATCTAAAACTAATTTAAAGTGTAGGGACACAATTTCTTTGTAATAGAACATTGATTTATGCCAATATCATTTTATTGGGTATTTGTGATTCCCAATAAAATCGAACAAAAAAGCCTATCAAGTAAAGTAAAGAAAAATGTAAACCAAAAATCTCATCTCTTCCACTACATGGCCACAGGTTTTTGGGGAGATTATTGTGAATATTTTTGGCAAACTGATTAAATCCCTCAAAACCATAATACCTGAAGCCAGCACAAATCTTATTGCCTGTATTTTTTTCCTTAATAAAATACCTTTCCTATTAATATTAATGAAAATTAATATAAAGTAATTTTTAGAAAAAAATTTCAGATGTTCAATATAGAGATCTTTTAAGGAGGAAAAATTCTATTTTGAAGACATCATATTGTTTGGACACATATATATAAAAGCTATATAAAAATATATATGTGTACGTATATATAAATATATATATACACAAATATACAAATATATATGTATATAATAACTCAGGTACGGTCTGGTACGGTCCATTAGAATACTAAAGGTCTATGTTTAGGGGTACTTTTGGTGTGGGAATATTGGAAGCGCTTAAAATTAAGGACAGAAATGTCCAAAGGAGTTGTTGAGTCAATCTTCTGATGTCCCAGTGTGGGGTGGAAAGTGAAGTTAGAATATGTGATTATGGAGGGCACTGGAACCCAATCTGTTTGTTCTGTATGAAAACTTTGAATCTAGAATGCTGAGCTTGATTCAGGTATAGAATCCATAAAGTCAGTATTGGGAGGAAACAGAAGAAAACTGGGATATGTATAGGGACTAAGCATGGAAAGTATAAATAACAGGCAGATTTTAACACTCAATATTGCATAGTCCTGGTCAAAAGAAGGAAGGAAAAAGGAGAGCACTTTGAAGAAAGGACGTCAGAGCAGAGAGGCCCGTGAGATTCTCAACAATAGATCACAGGATTCCTGAAACATAGCTCTTGATATTAGTTCTAATTACACTGGAAATTCAATATTTTTATCCATTAAAATGTGGTTCTTGGGGCATTTGTATTGCACAGTGGATAGAGCACCAGCCCTGGAGTCAGGAAGACCTGATTTCAAATCTGACCTTATACATTTAACACACGTACTAGCCCTGTGACTTTGGGCAAGTCACTTAACCCCAATTGCCCTCCAAAAAGTAAAATGGAGGTCTTAGTCATGTGGATTTATAGAAGAATTATTCTACTCTTTGAAAATCCATCTATGGGCAAGACACTCTTGTACTGTTAAAATAAAACAAAAAAAAAAGAACCTTAAGCAAAATAGGCCAGCTAGATAATAGATTGTTCGTTTAGATATGAGAATCTCATAGGTGTGAAGGTCTTTACCAAACACAATGTCTGGGCTTCAAGGCACTATTTAAGCATGCTAATTGGTAGACCACAGCTTAGAAGATAGAATTTCCCAGAGAGCTGTAAGTCACAGCTCAGACTGGAACAATTAGGAATGGATTGGGAAGTCAGAATTCTTAAACAGGTCTTTTACTTAACACGTAGAAGAGCTAAGCTTTAAGGGAATGCATAATCCTGAAAATATACGGTTTTATTTCTGAAATATAGAATTATAGAATCCTGAGCTCGAAGAGGAAGAAGGCAGATTTTTTAGGTTTATTCACTTTTTCCAAAATAATTTTTATTGGTCATCAGGGTTATATAGAAAGAAACTAATAAGAAAACACAAGATTTACTATTTTTTAGTATTCTACCAAAAGTGAGGTCCATTCCCCAAATTGTAGGATCACAAAAAGTATCTTTGCCATCACACTGCATATAAAGTTCCCCATATTTCTTCTTTATTGAAGACTGTAATATTGAATACTATTAATAAAAATGAATATCAAAGGGCTTTGATGACAAAACAAGATTTAAATCATAGTTACCGTATAAGGACGTTTCCGTTTTGAAATCATCCTATTGGTAAGAGCCAGCTACACTGGAATAATCATTCAACTAATAAAAAATAAATATAAGAAAGTGCCAAATTATGAGAATATAGATTTTTGTTGCTGGATGATTTGTGGAATACTTAGAGCCCAAGATTCTAAGTCAGGTACATGGGGAGATGTAGGAATTGGTTGAGAGTGAGATATAGAAGGTCAGAGCAAGGAGCTAAGTCTTGC
>CM053602.1:53453340-53480692 GCA_028646575.1 Pseudocheirus occidentalis
CCTGTACCCAAGAATCTAAGCAAATTCCAGCATTACCAAGCATCCCAAATACTTGTCACTTATTCAGGGGCCTTAGATGACAAAGCTCTTTGCCTGAATACCCCTAGAACAATCCATTCTGTTTAGGATTTGCACAAATACGTTTCTTAAAGTTTAAAACAGTACACAGTACACTCGTACACTGATAGAAACTACTTTTGCAGACAATTTCTAACACCGTACAAATAGCACCAAGTGTATGTCCAATTATACAGAAACTAGTGAACATAAAGACATGCAAGGTTTTATGTCTTGCTTGAAATGGACTTGAAAGCCAACAGCAATTAGTCATAGGAGGGGAGCAACATCAAGGTTTCAGTATTTTTTTTTAACATTTTCTGAAGAGATAGGCTCATACATGAACACAGGAACAAGGGAAATGGTACTCTTCACAAAGGAGTCACGGGACAATATTACTCAAAACTGGGACCGCAGGCCTGCTGATTTCTCAGCAGAATGTAGCTATTAAACACAACACAATCTCAAGCATCATTTTGAAATGACCTGCGTTTTTAAAACAATTATAGATATTTTTACTGTAACTGAAATAACACATTGAATATCTTCTGAAAAGACATCAAACACTCTTGGACAACCATTTAAAGCTGTTAAGTTGGATGATTCTCAATGTTAATGCCAGTCCTGTGCAGATCCGTTTGCTTGTCAATACTGTTGCTTCCCCTCTGCTGGAAAAAGAGGGGAGGGGTCTTCTTTCTTTATGTTATTCATTTACCGCTGGTGGAGATAGGGAGAAAAAAACAACATAAAAACACAGCAATGAAAATTAGGCAAGCAGCTGTGACTGGATATTTTCAATATCTTAGCATATAAAATTCTAACCTGTCTTATTTTGAGAAACGAGAGGGAAATTCCTGCTCTACGTTCAAAAGCCTAGCTACCACATTATTCGATGGCTAGTGGAGAGATTTACTGGGACAAGGCTATGTGACTCAGCAGCCAACTTAGTAAGCTCTTGAAAAGTCAATTATCTGGCTAAGTAAGATGATTAAAGAACTATGGTGCTGGGAGGTAGGGTCAGCTTGATTAGGGGTGAATTGTTGAGTCAAGGACTGAAAACACACTTATGAGAAGAATCTCATCAAGAGAGGCCTCTTAGAGATAATGGGGATAAATATATCCAATGAAAAGCTGGCCAGTTACCCTCAGCCACAGTCTTCACTGTGTGGAATTGCCCCACCCCCACACCTTCTAGCTCTGTACTTGAGCTAACGTGTCATACATACCCAGTTACTTTTGAAAGGTCTCCCTTTCGGGTCAGACACAAGCTTTGCCCGACTGTTCAGTGACACAGTGGACTGCGATTCCAGAGCCTCCAAGCGCTGGGTCAGTGCCCGTTTCTGCTGAATTGCCAGGCTCAGCAAAGACTTCAAGGTCTTCTTTTCATCTTCTGCAGCAGCAAGCTGCTGCTGTATTTCACCAAGCTGCAAAACATACTCATCACACCTGCAGAAGTAGAAAAAAAAGGCAACTCAGCATCTCCCACTGATCACTTTACCTAAACATCTCGGTCTCCTATCAGGCACGGGTCCCCAGGAAGGCAATCACACTCAACCCAGGGACTAACTGGATCACTCATGGGCCAGCAGCTGCCATGTTGTCTCCCTGTCCTTGAAAAGAACATAGCTCTGAACCCTTTACAACCGCAATGTAGTTTTTTTCAATTTAGAGAGGTAAAGGCAGGGATCAGTCCCTACATCAAAAAGGCTGGAGACTCCCCTTTTCAGGCAAACCTCCAGTCAACCAATAAATTTAATAATAATAAATAATATTTAAAATAAATATATTTAAATATATTAAATAAAATAAAATAAATAAATACATTTAAAACAGGTGTTTTAAAGTTTACAAAGCTCTTTTCTCCCAACATTGAGTTGGCTAATCAAGGACTGCTGCCTCCATTTTTCAAATGAAGGAAGCCTCACAAAAGGGATATGACTCATCTAAGATCTCACATCTAGTAGGCCTGAGCCAGGGTGCTGCCTACACTCTGGGTCTACTGCTCTTCGTGACATCCCTCTGACTGAAAATAATCAAAAAACTGCTGCATGAGGAAACTCAGCCAAACAAAGTCTTGGTTCTAAGAAAGCTCCTAGGCCAGGTCAGTGATCACTGTTACCAATGTCATTCTCTTGATAGATTGTCTTAACACTTCAGCATTGAGTATTCATAGGAATACACCTCCTGCTGAAGCAATCTTACACGGAAGGCATCATGTAGCACACTTCGCTAAGAGGATAGTACGGTTAAACCACACAAAAATAAGAAAGCCAACTGATCCATCCACTATCACACAGAATGTGACGAGCAGAGTTAGAACCAAATTCCCATTTGGCAATTCTTTTGCATGGTGTCTTGTGTTCAGACTGGTGATAGTAGGTATGGATAACATAGGTAGGAACAGCTCTATGCAGGCGTTTTCTTCTCTGGGAAGAAAAAGTACAAAGTTTCTCCTTCCTCCCCTCATCACACATACACCAACTGTGCACAGATTAGTTTGGGGGCACACACCTACTTTAGGGCAACCAAGGACTGGAAATCTCTCCCTTGGTCCAAGCTCTACGTTGCCTCACAACCAGGAAGTGAGTTTCCCTAGAGTGTCGGGGGAGTTTCAGAAACCGAAAAGAGGCAGAACTGAAACTTACCTGCTAGCAAACACCGCCCGAAGGGAGGAAAAAGTGGCAGCATCTTCTTTCAGAACTTTCAGCTCATGCCTTAATTTACTCATGGTTTCTGACACCACAAGCTTCTCATCTTCATACTTGCGTTTCATATTGGAAAGGGCACCTTCAGCAGCCTAGGGGACAAAGAGAAGAACATGGGTCTACCGGCAAACTGCAACAGAGAATTTGCCAAGCCCTATCAGTTGAAGGAGATCCAATCTGCTCCCTCTTACCCCCTTCAATACTAGTACTTTCTCTCAGATAGTCCAATTTACCCTTTGTCTATCTTGCATATACACAATTGTTTATGCTGGCTACTCCATCAGTATGTGAGTACCTGGAGGGCAAGGACCATAATTTTGCTTTTTTTTTTTAATTATTTTTGTATCCCTAGAGGTTAACACAGTTCATGGCACATAGTGAATGCTGAGAAAATGTTTATTGACTTGATTTTTGCCAACCAAGTGAACCAACTTCTCAACAAACTTTACATTAGGATAGTTACTTCCTATTAACCCACTACAGCTATCCTTTTCATATCAAGTGGTACCCTATGACCTGGAAAATCCACATCAAATTTTTTGGCCTTCCCCTTGTACCAGAGAAGAAGTCTGAATAATCATAGTATTAGAAGAAAAAATATGTTGACATTAGATGATATTACACATATATTTTATGCATTTCTGGGTTTCTAACCTTTTTCTGTGTCATCTGCTGGCCTTCACATGCCATCTGCAGATTCCACAAAACTCCCCCCCAAATTCCCCTTAAATTTCTTATGCCAACCCTTGATATAGCAAAAACAGCAATGAGAAAAGTCAAGATGTGGAAGGTAAAGTTTTAGTGACCTTACAGTCACTAATTTTAATCATAACTGTAAGATTAACCTGCCCAAGGGGCTAGTCCACGAGTCAGCTAAATTCCCATCATGATGGACCCTGGGTATGACAAAGTAGTAACTTGCACACAGTCACTGACAAGTAATTTTGTACTGTATTGGAGTAATAACACCTTAAAGAGGTAGAAATCAGAATAAATCAACTATTCCTTATATCTTGCCAAGTTAACATGCTGAATTACTTTAACTTCAAAAAGAAAAAGAAAAAAATGTTCTTTTGGATGCCTCGTTTTCCCAAACTGACAAAAAGTCATCTTGAGCCCTTAAATCTGTTATTCACAGCTTGTCTCTTTGTGCCTGTGCTCTACAGGCAAACATGACATGTCTGTATAGTGTCCAAAGTACCCAGGATTATCACCAATAGCTTACCTGTTTGTTGGCCTTCAAGACAGTCCTCAGAGTTGCTATTTGCTCTCTTTGGGTGTTCAACAAAGACTTCAGTTTCATTATTTCATCAACAAGTGCATTTTTATCCTTCAACTCTGTTGACATGGCTTCGAGGGACTTGTTGCGCAATGAGATCGACAGGGCTGTCTGGAGTTGCTTCACCTGGCTTCCAATGATGGAAATTTGGTTGGAAAGACTCTCAGGTTCCTTATCATATTCTTCTCCATCAGACTCACAAGGAGAATCACTAACAGACTGGTTGCTGCTGCCACTTTTCACGGTGCTTGTGTCAGGGCTAAACAAGACTTTCACAAAGAGATCATTAGACTGGCTTCGGCACATACGCACATTGGTCACAACATCATTGGCATGCCTTTTGCAGGTATGGACAGGAGCCCCTTGATCATCTTTATAGCCATCCAAAAGACCACGATCAGGTAACAGGTTGTTGCAGACACAGACTCGGCGATACATGTTGGCCAGATCTTCAGTAATCACCTGCAGCTCCTCCTGGGCCAAGCTCAGTTTGCTCTGAAACTCTGATGACCGTTTCCTCGAAGCCTGAAGCTCATTCTCTAGATTAGTAATGATCTCTTGCTTCTGCTTACCTGATTTGGCCCAGAATCTTATCTTCTCTGTTAGGTTTTGAGACTCTTCTTGCCAGGCCTCTGTGTCCTGCTTGTACTTGGCTTCAAAATCCTCGTATTTCTGATGCAGCTCCTGAAGTTCTGTCTTCAGCCTGGTTACCTGGGAACAGTTTGACGCTGCACACTTATGTTCCAGGCTATGGGATTCACCGCCACCACTCTTCTCTCCATCTTTTCCAAAGAGCAAACCTAGTTCGTTACTGCCGTACCGTTTGTTTAAAGCCTGGATTTGCTCAAGAAGGTAGTTATTTTGAGCTTGCTGTTTGGACAGCGCATCCTTTGTACTATCAAGCTGCGTCTGCAACTCTTTTATACTACTTAATAGCGATGACTTTTCATGATCAACCTGTAGGTACAAAGGAAAGAATTTCAAATGGGAATTAAATTTCCTTCTAATCTTGGCCTTGAACTGAATGACCATTTGTTTGATACATTTTAGAGTGAATTCCTTCATGGATAAGAGATTCAAAGGGTCTTGGGGTCATCTAGTCCAACCTTTGAGATTCTAGAGTTTATCCTCACTGTTATGTTTAGAAAAGGGCATAAAGGAGAGGGGGAAAGGGGAACGGGACTCTGACTCAAGACAAAGACAATTCAGTGGAAGGGAAGATCACTTTTTTGGCCTTTACACCACAGTGTAAGGAAGCTAGTAAACATCCAGAGGGCAACCATGATAGGGAAGGGACTTGAGTTCATGCTATATGAAAAATGGTCAAAAGAACCAAGGAGGAGAAAAGACTTGGGTGAGGTAGGGCAAAATGGCCGTCCTCAGGTATCTGAAGAGCTATGATATAGAAGAGGGCTCAGACTTGCTCTATTATTTGGCCCCCAAGGAGCAAACTAGGAACAATAATAGGTAGAAACTGTAAAGAGGCTCAATGTCAGGGACAGGCAGACAGTTGTCCCAAAGTATAATTGGCTGCCCTGAGAGGTGACTGGTTTCCTCCATGGAGATTTTTAAGCAAAGGATAAAAGATCAAATGTTGGGCATGCTGCACTGGGGATCCTTTGGGGAATATGAGCTGGACTGACTGGATTTAAGGTCCCTTTTGAATTCTGAAATCCTGTGATTCCATAAAAGGGGAAAAAACCACCTACTCCTCCTGACTTCAGTTTCTGTTGGTAGCACCATTCACACACAGCCTCCTAGGTGTGTAATCCTGGGGTCAACTTTGGACTTTTCTGTCTTTGTGACTTTTCCTAACCAGTCAGTTATCATGCCCTGCTGATTCCACTTCCAAATATCCCCTACATCTTTCTACTATGCTTTCCATTCCCCCAGTAATCTTGCTAATAATTCAGGGCCTCTTTAACAGCTACCTGGACTATTATAATAGCTTCCTTCTGCTCTGCTCCTCAGGCCAAAAGAATCTTTTAAATGCATAGATCTGGTGATGCTATTCCTCTGTTCAGGGAGGGGAGGGCAGGGGATGGGAGGAAATAAAACAAAAATGAAAAAAAAATCATCCAGGGCACTGTAGATACACAGAGGAACATGAAAGGGGGTCCTAGCTTCACAGACTTTGGGTTCTGGTGAGGCTGCAACACATATGGTGATCATTAAGTTCCAGTAGGTAGTAATGGGACTGAGAGACATTTCTTACAAACTGATCTAGGAAACTTTAAAAAGAGAAGAACCTTAACCACTGGGGCAAATAAGGTCAATCTTCCCAAAACTGGGGCCTAAGTGTTGCATGTAGGAATACCTGCTGATACAGTCTACCTGGGATATAGATGACAAGAAGGGGAGTATTGTGAGATAAGGGTAGATCAGAGCCTGGTGGAGATGGGGAGAGCCTTAAATGCCAACCTATAAAGTTTGTCATTTATCCTCAAGGAAATAAAAGGCCCCTGTAGGTTTTGGATCAGGGGAGTAAGATGGTCAGACTTGCCTGTGCCTTAAGAACATTATCTCAGCAACTTCATAAAGGATGGTTTAGAGAGAGGGAAGAGTGAATAAAAAGGCCTCTCTTTCTAGCTGTCATTCTTCAAGGCCCACCATAGCCTACCACCATGCCCCTTTTCTGGTCTGCTCTGTTAGGACTTACATCCAAACACTCTATGCTCCTGTCAGACTACATGACTCTATCTCCTGGCCCTGATTCAAACTCTTGTGCCTCCCACCAAGCATGGCTTCCCTCCTGTTTGTTTGAGGAATTCCATTAATATCCCAATAAAAAGCCTCCTTCTCCAGGAAGTCTTCCCTGCTCCCCTGGTTGTTAATGAGCTTGTTATACAAGTCTCACATAGCCCTGGGTTTTATAGGTCTTTGACCTACACCATGTAGTACAGCTACTTGTATAGGTGAATTGCCAGCCATACTAGAATGGAAGAGTTCCTGACCTCAAAGAGCTATCTTCTCTAAATTCTGTACCTTCCCCAGTGCCCAACAAGTGCTCTGCACACAATAGGAGAATAATCAAGATATATTATAGAGTCCTCTAATAAGTACCTAGATTTCAAACATCTCCCTCTTTTAGGAATTAAAATATACTAGGTTGGCTTAGAAAATCATTAACAATTACTTTGATCTAACTGACTTAGTCACAATACTAAACAAAAAGAAACTGTACCAATCTTGCCAGAAGCAAACTCCAAAGTTTCAGTCTACCAAAAGGAATGGAGGAAAAGCACAGAAATGGCTTTGGAGGGTGGGAGGGAACAATCCAGACTTCATTAGTCTGTGCTCTCAGCCAGTTCTCAGGTAAATGATGTCAAGTTTGAGCCTCAGGATGTGGCATTTTGAGACTATTTTTAG
Source organism: Pseudocheirus occidentalis (assembly GCA_028646575.1). NCBI lineage: Eukaryota > Metazoa > Chordata > Mammalia > Diprotodontia > Pseudocheiridae > Pseudocheirus > Pseudocheirus occidentalis. The sequence continues at coordinate 53,460,751 of CM053602.1, forward strand.
TCATTTCCTGATCTAAAAGTACAAAGTATTAAAAACTAACCAGTAAGTTGCCCAAGCATATTAAAATCCAGGCTCTCTCCCCCATTCCCTTTGCTAATCTTCCCAGAATATCACATAGGAAGAGATGGCCATTTTCCTATGTGGGCAGATATGTATGAATGCATGCATGTACATATATGTGTATATATGCACATGTGTATATAGATGAGTGTGCATATGTGCATACAGGCCAGAGACAAAGAATTACACATATAACAGTGAAAGAAAAGAAATGAGTGCTTAAATGGAAGGCTTTCTTGCCATATACCCTGAGCATCACTTAATAACAGATGGAAATTAATTCCTAGACTCAGAGAGACTACACTGCTCTTCTGTGGTTAAAAAAGACAACAAAACACAGGCAGTTTATTCCATTCTAAAGGTGAATTTCCTGCCAAAGAACAGAAATCTTTTAAACACTCAAGTTGAGGACACAGTAGGCCTTCAGCTTAGCATGTGGCAAGGAAGATTAAGAAAAATTGCAAGTGACTTTTTTTTCCCTCCAAATCTAGAAGAAGGAAATGAGAGAAATGATAAAGTTTCACAATTCATGATGGTGACAGAAGAAGTATTCTCTTAAGAGAGAATCAGGGCCAGCCAGCAGTCAGCTATGTAAGCAATGCTATGGCAAACCTCCACCTTGGAAGTGGTCTCAGGACACAGACCCTTGAGCAGGGCAGCTGTGACCCATCAAGTTTCTCCAACTCATTCATACAACTGGTCAGTGGGAACTCAATAAGATGTACTGCTCCACTGAAGCACATTTCATCTCTCAAAGTACCTTGCCAGTAGCAATAAGATCTGATCACAGTGTTATCTTGCCCCATTACCTTGACGTCCTGTTTTGTCTCTTTCTTTGCTCTTCATAATGAATGATGTCCACCCACACATAGGATCGGTTCCTACTAGATAGCCCAAGCCTAAAGTAAATTGTTTGGGACTTCAATTTCTCTAAGAACTAAAGGTCTTGTCACAAGTACAAAGACCAGCTTTTAAACTGGCTCCATTCTTGCTCTGGGTATCTGTTACTAGGAGCCCTTGCTTGAATGTAGACCCCCCCCCCCGCCCTTATCCCAGTGCTCAGACTCATCAGGTGGGTCAATGATTCTTTTCTCTCCAGTCTTCTAACCTGTCTATTCCTGTAGCCTGAACCTTTAGAACCTGGCCTTTGTCTGTCTAACCTCTAGGGAGGCTGCTCAAGCCTCCTTACTTGATCTGACTGTTCTGGTCCTGACCTCTGGCCCACCTGATCCTTTCCTGGCTGGCCAGACTACCAGCTGTGGCCAGCTCTGTCTTATCATCCAAGCCATTATTCCCCTTTCCTTTCACTACCTTCCCAAGCACCCCAGTCATCATCTCCTTCCTGTGTTGCTACAGTGGCCTCCTCACTGGTCTTTCCCTACACTGTTCTTCCCCAGTTCCAGAACCATGCTTCCCACCTGAGTCCTCTGGCTCTGACATATAAGCTATAGCCTTACCTTGCCAGGAACAAGATACCACTTCTTGACCACCTCCATCCCATGCTGCTGTGTGCATGCCTACCCACAACCCTTACCAGATCCTCTCTACATGCCTTCTTCCCCCATTAGAGGGAATTCCTTCAGTGCATGCCCAACACTCAGCACAGTGCCTGGCACATAGTAAATGCTTAAGAAATATCTGACCCCCTACCCATCTTCTCCTTTCTCCAGTCCCCTTTCTACACAGCTGTTAAGTTGATATTCCTGAGGCACAGGTCTACCCATGTCACTCCCCTGCTCAGGAATCCCCTGAGACTCTCTGGTGCCTAAAGGATGAAATCCAAACTCCTATGGCATTGAAAGTATTTCCCAGCCTAGTTCTAGCCTACCTCTCCAGGCCGATTACATAGCACCCCACCCCCCTACTGCCTCAAGGATTCACTCACATCGGTTGTTCTTCAAACCATGATATTCTCTCTCTCACCTCTCTGTTTTTTACACTTTTTGGTTTGTTTGGTTTGGGGCTCTCTCCCCAGCTTCCAAAAGTTGCCTCTTGGAACCTCTGCTGGGATCAATTCACGTGATACTTCCTTCAAGAGACCTTTCCTGGCCCCACCAGGTTGTCAGGCCTGCCCCACACGCCCAAATCACTTGGTTTGTATACATATCCTATATCTGTTTCTCCATCCTGTGGAAGAGAAGTCCTTGAAGGCAGGGTGGCTCTCTCCCTTTTGCCTTTGGATCCCCAGCGTCTAGCACACAATAGGTTTGTACTTACGGTTTATTGACTTCGAAGTCTCAGCGATATCCCGCTACAGCAGAAGAAACATGTGGTTAAATGCAATTGTGCCAACTAGCATGGGCCTGAGTCACATTGACCTTGGTTCCTCAGCACTAAGAGGCCTGTCCACATGGGCCCTTCCCTGGTTGGCGCTAGAAGAGCACCTTCAGCCTCCATCGCAGGACTCTGGCTCCAAGAAGGGCTTGGTAGAAAGTCATTATCTGTGCTGCAGAAGAACATTTGTTTCTGCCACAAAAGTGGAAATGATTTAGAGTGGGGGAAGTAATTTTCCAGAGGCAAATATTCTTTTAAAAAAGAATCCTCTTAAAAAGAAGAGCTGAGTCACTCACTATTAAATGAGGCATCAGCAGCTGCAACATAGCAGGTTACAAGCAAAGGTACGTTACGGTCCCATTATTATTAGCAAAAGACCTTTCCCGTCATGGGATGGTAGAGACACCATTTTCTGAGAAAGTGCTTTTTCAGATGCTTTTAAGACACTAGAGCCAGGCCAAGTCAAATGCTACCAGCAACAGACAAGGTACAGGAGGCCTGTTTCCTTAAAGGGACAAATTCAAAGGCTCCAAGATCTAGAGGTAGAAAGGACTCAGAGGTTATCTGGTCATAACTAAATTCTCTCTTGCTGAGTCACACAGGTCATAAATGTTGGAGGCAGGATGTAAACCCAGGTCCCCCCGAGGAGCCTCTGACTCCAGAGACAGGGTTCTTTCTAGTGTACCATCCTGCCTCCTATAATGAATTCTTCTTTATCCAATCTATTTAGGAGCCCAAGTTCTCGGCACTTTAATCTAACCCTTTTGGAGCAGGCAGGCTAAGGCAGTCCTCTGTCCTTTGGTGGCAATGTCTTCCCCTGTTGGAAAGTAAATTCCTGGAAGGCACATGCTGTCTTGTTCTCTTGTACTTGTAGCCCCAGGACTCAGTACAGTATCTGGCACATAATAGAGGCTTTATAAATGTTTGCTCTCTCATTCGTCTAGCTAGCTAGCTAATGATGTTAGGCTGGGATACAATTCATTCACTGTCATGGACCACACCAGTTTCAGTTTGATTTAGCAAAAACTGTTCAGCCCAGAATATTCCTAATGAGGCCAACTCAGTACAACAAACATTTATTATTGTATATATTTTCAAGTGGAACAGACTCAGACATAGGCAGTTCCCAATTCATCCTAAAGCTTATCTACTGGGCCTGAAAAGCTGAACAATTGTTACCCATCACTAACTTCTGAAAGCTACTTCAAGAACGAGTGAGAGGTCAAACTACCCATGAAAGCATGGGAAACAAGATGTTTCAGATTTGAAGAAAATGTCTGAGTTGCCAAATGGCTAAGAATTTATCATATGATCTTCCAGAGCAAAATCAAGGGCATCTTGTTTCTGCAACAAGTCTCAGAGAGGTAAGGTTACAACTCCTCGACCACCTCAAAGATGTTTTCTCATTAGCTTATTTTAAGACATGCTCGAAATGTCTGCATTTTTCTCAGGAAAAGTCATCTGCGGAGAAAATGCCTTTGACATTCCATATCCTAGTCCCCTTTCATCATATCCGCAGATTGTCACTGCATCTCTGCCACTGCTGAGCCCCACTAGCACTCCTTACCTATTCTCATCTTTGAAAGCCCTAGAGGCAAAGTATACACTAAGGCCACCAGGTTTGTTCCACTGACGGAAGTCTATACACAGCTCAGCAAAAGAAAGCCAGCCAAGTACTTCTCAGAAGAATTTTGCCACCTTGGGTTGGAGTGCTGAACTCTTCTAAGAGGCTCATTTACATTTAGATCCTCATGCTGCCTAGCTGACAAACACACAGAAAAGAGCCCTCCTACCTGCAGAAGCTGCTGGTTCAGTTTCTGAATCTCTGATAAACTGAGCTCATTCAAAAGATCACACACTAAACCAGGCTGGGGCCTGGAGCTGTTGCTATTTTGAGGCATGGACATCATGTTCTCTCTGCGGTCCCTGAAGAGTTGGTTGTTGTAGCCAATGCCCAGGCCATCATCATTACACTGATTCAGGTCATCAAAATTTGTCGGCAGAGTCCCTAAGGAATCATAGGTGTTGATATACCCAGAGAGTACCCTGCGCAGCTCATTTTTTTGTTCTCGCTCACTCTGGAGGGTTTCCAAGGCCTCCTCTAGATGATGGTCAGAAATCTCCTTCTGTCGGGTTACTTCAGCTAGACGACTGTTTCTAAGCTCAATTTCTTCATCTCTTCTCTGAACTTCACGTCTTAAGCCTTCATATTCCACCTGAAATTATAGTTATGAAAAGATCTTTTCTTAAATCAACTCTTTACCCTGAGTTTTAAATTTACACTTTGCCTTATTTATGCTAGAAACTGCCTTGTTCAGAGCCATTCCCCAATAGATAAGAACCAAAGGATAGGAAAAGGCAGTTCTCAATGGAAGAAATCCAAGCTATCCACAATCATGTGACAAAATGCTCCAAATTACTAAAAAAAAATTCATAAATGCAAAGACAAACAACCCTGAATCTCATACCCTTCAGATTGGCAAGGACGACAAAAAAGGGAAATGACAATTGTTGCAGGAAAACAGGTACACTAATGCACCATTGGTTGGGTTGTGAATTGGTCTGGTCATTTTAGAAAGCAATCTGTAACCATGTCACGAAATTGTGACTGTGACTCAGCGCTATCAGGCCTATAGCTCAAAGAGATCAAAGAATGAGGAGAACTCATATATATGTACAAATATTTTTATAACAGCTCTTTTTATGGCAAAGAACTGGACACAAAGGGAATCAATCCAGCCCCACTCAGTCAATGCCAACCACTATGCTAAGCGTCAGAGATTCAAAGAGGCAAAAAACAAAAAAAACAAAAAATCCAAGCTCTCAAGGAACTCAGTCTCATGTAAAATTCATCATTTGGAGAACTGAACAAATTATGGTATATGAATGCAATGGAATTATTATCACTGCACTGTAAGAAATGATGAAAAAGAAACCTTGTATGAACTGATGCAGAGGTAAACAGAGACAGAAAAAATTTATATATATAAGGTACAGAATGAGATATATACATTTTTGGAGGTGGCCAATGTGAGAATTTACTTTGACTGCATATTTGTTACTAGGGGGTCTGTTTTTATTTCTGTGTGTCTGTGTGTCTGTGTGTCTGTGTCTATGTGTGCATTGGAGGAGGGGGTAGTTGGAGGACAGAGGAGGGGATAACAATAGGGTTTTCAGAAAGAAAAAAAATAAGACCACTGAAACATTTTTAAATGCATAGAAGAGAACAGAAGGAAGGCCAGAAGGAAACACAGACAAAACAGGATAGCTTTGAAAGTTACAAGATGAATTTATCTTATACTTAAAAGGAAAGTGAAACCGTATGTAATAGTTGCAGTGTTACGTTCTATATATAATCTTCTTTTTCTATTCTACTTTGTATGTGGAAATGCTAATCTTCATCAGTGTTTAGGCTCAGCATTTTAAAACTTTTTAAAGAAAAAAATTACCTGGTTCTTACTCCTTCACTCCAGTCAGGTATACCTATCTGTCTGTCCCTGGAAGGACAGTCAATCAAACACCAATTCTGACTGTGCTGGAATTCTACAGAGAGCTCCTGGCTCCAAGTCTGTGGCTTGGTAGCTCCATTCCTGCTGGTAGTACCTATTACCCAGACCCTTGCATGAATTCAGAATTCTTGTTGCTCAGTTTTCTTGCCTGGGTCCCCTATTCCTGAGTCTCTTAACCTGTCTATTCCTGAAATTGGCTACTTGATTTCACCTGCCTAGATGTATGTCCAACAGCTGCATGGTTCTCTGTTCTAGATGACAGTTCTGGCCCACCTGACTTAAATCATTCTGGCTAGCTGAACACTTAGCTCCTGGTCAGCTTTGTTCTGTTGTCACCTATGACCTAGTGTAATAGTCTGAGAAAACTTCTCTAAGGAAATCTTTAGTCAAGTACAATGAGCAGCATTGTGGAACTCAATAGGTCCAGTTCAACAAGCACTCAGTCATGAAGTGCATCCTCTCTATGGGTCAAGTGCTGTGTTAGGTTCCAGGACCACAAAACCAAAAAGTGTACCCAAAGAGTATAGCAAACATATAGCACTAGGCACAAAAGCCTAGAATCCCATCTCTAGGCTCAACATCAGGATTCCAGCTCATCAACAATGGCTCAAAGAAGAATCTGGTCATTCCTTGCTGTCCTTGGGAGTATTACAGCCCCTATACTACCATGATACCCTGCACATAATGGACACTGAATTCAATTAAGGCAGGAAAGGATTTTAATAAGAATTCTGGTATCTTGGGTGAAACTTTAAAAAATATTCATGACTTGTTGGCCATGTTGGGGTGGAGGAGACCACAGAAAAGAGGGGACTGTCTGAAAATTGTTGATATAAAGGCAGGCATCAATGCAACTTTTAATTTTAAAAATAAGGACTAAAGAGATCACTGACTCTATGAGCATCTCATGTGATCTCCCTACAAACAAACAAACAAACACACACACACACACACACACACACACACACACACACACACACACCCCTTCAAAAAACCCCAAATCATCACATCTGCTGCTACAAAACCTGCCAAACACTCAGACTTTGCACCTTATGTTCACAGGGTACTTGAAGAGTTCTCCAGTGAATGAGCTATCATTTAAATGCCCCTCCCAAAAAACTGGCCCTTTCCTTTTTAAAACTTTATGAACCATTTCAGAGCCAGCTTAAAAAAAGACAATCCATCCACTAGCTGATCAAGAAATAATTCCCACCCAAGGGTTTCTTGGGGAAGCTACTACCCCTGCTCCATCCTTGGACCTCAAAAGCCCAGTGACCAAGGCCATGGCCAAAAGCCCATGCCAGTGCAGTGATCTCAACCTTCAGAAGCACCTTACTACCAAACAGGCTGGATGCCCTGCTATCAAAGATCTTAAAGTCCAAATTCTTTCTCAACAAATGATTTCTAAGTAAGACTTCAAGTCAGAAAGGCTGTTCTACAGTACACCCACTTCATGGATGTGAAGTATCTAGGGCAGGTAAAGAGTAGGTAACAATGAGGGATCTTCTTCAAATACCATCTTCCATGGTAAGGAGGGATTTATTTTTCTGCTGTTAAGTGATGTTTTCCCTTGGTGCCTCTAAGACTAGTGTTCAGGGGAGAACATTCCCCAAGGGCACAATTTTCAACTCTTTCATGAGACACAAAAATGCCTAACTTCAGTTCTGCTCTAGTGACATGATGTCTGGTCACTGCTCTCCTCACGGGTGAGTCCCTGATTCAGATGCCCATTGCTTGGGGGGCCCCAGCCACATTCACTTTACTTCAGGCTCAACTCACTATGTAGGTAGAATGCTCCACTGTCTCAGCAATTCTGTCCTCTCCCAACCCCCTTCCATGGTTGTCATTCAGACATTTCAGTCACATTCGACTCTTTATGACCCCATTGGTCTTGGCAAAGATACTGGAGTACATTTTCATTTGCTTCTCCAGCTCATCTTACAGATGAGGAAACTGAAACAAACAGGGCTAAGTCACTCGCCCAGGGTCATGCAGCTAGTAAGTATCTGAAACCACATCTGAACTGAGGTCCTTCTGACTCCAGATCCCAGTGCTCTATCCACTGAACCACTGAGTTGCCCCCGCCCACCTTCTATTTGCCCTCTGCTTTCTCCAATTAGAATATAAGTGACTATATTTGTGTCCCTGGTGCTTAGCATACTGCTTGGTGCATGACAGACACTAAATGTTTTAGCTTCCTATCTGCCAGGGGTCTCAAGAAGAAAACAACAAGATGGCCAAAGTCCGTTTGGAGTCTGCAGTAGCTGCAGTGGATGGAATCTAAGCCCCGCTTACCTGGCTCTCCTTCAAACAGGAAATCTGCTTCTGTAAGGAGAGATTCTCCTCTTTCAGCTCTGCAGTGTCCCGCAGCTGGCGCAGTTCTTTCATCTTACACTGTTTGACCTCGTCTCTCAGTAGGGCTTTTTCAGTCTCTATACATTTGCACTCCTGGGGAGAAAAAAACTTTATCACAAAAAAGACAAATCTGAGTGAACACTTCTCTTCTTCCATCTTCAGGAGAGCTCTGAGATACTTCCAAAGGCACCAGATCTAAAAGCACAAAAGGCAGAAACTTACCTATAAACAAAATGCTTAAGCTTTCTGGCAGCTGTGGCGAAAGGCGATAAATATAAATTCACCAAACGTTTCTTCAGGCTCTTTTATACCACAAGGTATAACTTGTATATGGAGGTGGGGGGGGGGTGGTCACCCCTACTCCTTATTACCTTTTAAAGGAGGCCTTTCCCAGTCCTCCCTCAGGTGCTAGACCCTTCTCTTCTAAGGTTACCTTCTATCTACTCTGTATGGATCTTGTATGTACCTACTTATTTATAGGATTTCTCCCTGATGAGAATGTAAGTTCCTTGAGAGCAGGAACTGTTTTTGCCTTTCTTCATATCTCCACAAGCACAGGAGATACATGACAAGCACATAATAAGCAATTAATAAATGCTTGTCAACTGATTATCAGAACCATTCGATTTGACAGAGGTCTCATTTTCATTTTTGCCTTCTGACTTCTTAGGTCATTAAAATTCACAATGCCTCTACATACATTTAGGCTTAAGGAGAATGGCTTAGCCATTTCTCCTGCTTTAGACATAGAATACATTAGTAACAGGCACAGGCAAATTATTTTGTCACTGAATTTCAGTTTACAAAATTGTTTGTAAAACCATTCACTTTTTCTTTAAATTTTGAGTTCCAAATTCTCGATTTCTCCTGCCCTTCCTCCCCACACTGATATATCAATATATCAATTATACAACCAAAGTTTTGCAAACATATCTCCATATTAGCTGTGCTGCTAAAAATTAAAGAAAAAAAAAGAAAGTAAAAAAATCTGCATTTTTTGCCTAACTGAATCTGCATTCTGAGTTCATCAATTCTCTGAAGGTGAATAACATTTTTCATCATGGATCTTTTGGAGTAATTAGAGTAGCTAAGACTTTCACAGTTGATCATCACTATACTATTTTTTAAAAGACAAGTGGCTGGTTTAGCTTTGCAGGTCAAGCAAGAAGGTCTCTGAAAAATAAATGGCAGACTCTTGGCAAAGCCTGAACAGAGGCAGAAAACCCAGGTCCACTATTTTAGCAAAGATGTAAAAGTTTAAAATAATAATCAAGAAATCCAATGAAAAACTGCAGTAAACAACTTCATCCATCCCAGAATTGCACAAAAAGTCAGTTGGAAGCAAGAAGAAATAGGGCCCCACCAGCAAAGCAAGAGTCAGGATAGGAAATCAAAGGAACAATCTTCCAGCTTAATCAGATATTGTAGCCTGCAAGGGTCTGTATCCTGAAGCAGCAAAAGTGGAAGGCTCCTTAGAAACAATCAGGAGAGGTAAGAAACAATGGTCACAACAGCAAGTACTCAGACAAGGACACCCAGAACCATGGAGCTCTGCAAGTCTCTAGCACTCTGCCATGAGATGCTATACAGAGCCCCAAAGATTCACTCTGAACCTCAAAGATCCAAGGGGCCTAACCCTGGAGATCAGCACAGGAACCCAACTGATCCAAGTTAATAAAGAGTAAGGTTAACCACACCACTCAAAAGTACAATAGGAGACAAAGTCATGTTCTAGCACAGAGTCAGAGCCATCACCAGTCCTCTTGATTTATGTCTTGCCACTGGACTCCTGATGATTCTGGAGGAGAGAGTGAGGCTGATGACTTTGCACAACTCTGCCTCACTTAAATCCAATTCACTTGCAAGTCAAGACATCATTCTCCTAATGTCATTGATCCTTTTTGAGAATGAAGAACAAATACCAACAGCACAAAGCCCCAATTTAAGAATTAAAGCTGGAGAGCTGAGTAAACTCAAGAAGATACAGACAACCATAAAAAATTATAACACATCCAGAGATAACCAAAAATCTATGTGAAAAGTATCTCCATAACTATAAGCCAAGATTCAAAGGAAAAAATGGACTTTCCATGAGGACTACATGAATACCTAGAAAAAATGAAGCATGATAAAAAATGAAATAAAAACTCCAGAGGAAAAGAACTGACAGGAAAATAAATGAGCTGGGGGTAAAAGGGTAAATCTTAATAAACTACTAGATTCCCTGAAAATTGGAAAGGACAAAACAGAAATCAACAAATATCTCTCATATCAAAAACAACTGATTCAAAAAGCAATTTAAGGCAAGATCACTTAAAAATAATTGAACTCTGAAAACTATGATTTAAAATTTTTAAAGGCTTAGATATAATCCAAGAAATAATAAATGAAAATGGTCCAGATTTATTTAAACAAAAGGGTAAGGGGCGGCTAGGTGGCGCAGTGAATAGAGCACCGGCCCTGGAGTCAGGAGGACCGGAGTTCAAATCCGACCTCAGACACTTAAGACAAAAACTAGCCGTGTGACCTTGGGCAAGTCACTTAACCCCAACTGCCCTCCAAAAAAAAAAAAAGCAAAAAAAAGGGTAAAATGAAGATCAATAGATTCCACCAATCACCTCCTGAAAGAAATTTCAAAAGGAAAAGTCCCAGGAACGTCATGGCCAAAAATAAAGAAAAATTATTTCAATAAGAGTTCAAGTATCAAGGAGTTCAAGTATCAAGAAACCAATTAGGATTACATAAGACCTGGCTACTTATACTACAAAATGAGATCTTGGAATACAATATTCCAAAAGGCAAAAACATAGGCTTATGACAAAGGATTACTTACACAGCAAAGCTGAGCAAAACCATATGGGGAAAAATGGATCTTTAATGGAATAGAAGACTTTCAAGTATTTCTGATGAAGAAATCAGAGCTGAGCAGGAATTTTGAAATGCAAACACAAGAGTTCAGAGAAACCAAGAAAGGTAAATGTGTTTGAGCTATTGGGTTATATGATGACATTGTGTTAACATTCTAATAGGGAGAGAAGAACTATGTGTCCCTTTAGAATCTTAATGTTTTCAATGGGTAACAAAAACTGAAGACACTCAAGGGTGGACTGATTCTGTGAAGGGGGTTATAAAAGGGAATATTCAAGAAAAGTATACAAACATGGGGTAGAGTGTTGGGGGGTGGACAGGGGAATGCAAGCATCAGATAAGACACACACAGAGAGAGTATGGTGCACACATGCATCAAACACAACAGGAAAACAGGCTAGGACAGGGAAAGGAAGGATTAAGACAGAAGAAAATACCAGTGAAGGAAGAGTCACAAACAAAACAAACTTCCTGATCCTGAAGAAGGGAAAGAAAAGCAATGAACTTGTGCCCATTAGTTGGGGAATGGTTCAACAAATTGACGCATTAATTAATGGATTAATTAAATTAATGAATTAATTAGATTAAATTCCAGGTTCACACTATTCATATTTGTTGTTGTTGTTCCGTCGTTTCAGTCATGCCCAACTCTTCATGACCCCATTTGGAGTTTTCTTGGCAAAGATACTAGAGTAGTTTGCCATTTCCTTCTCTGGCTCATGTTACAAGTGAGGAAACTAAGGTGAACAGGGTTAAGTAACTTGCCCAGAATCACACAACTAGTAAGTTTCTGTGGTCACATTTGAACTCAGACCTTCCTGACTCTAGGCCTGCTATCCATTTCATCACTCAACTGCCCCAAAGATACTGGAGTGGTTTGTGATTTCCTTCTCCAGCTCACTTAAGGGTGGCTAGGTGGTACAGTGGATAGAGTGCCAGGCCTGGAATCACAAAGACTCATCTCTCTAAGTTCAAATCTGGCCTCAAACATTTACTAGCTGTGTGACTCTGAGCAAGTGATTTAACCCTGTTTGCCTCAGTTTCCTCATCCATAAAAATTCTTATCTACCATCTACTCAAAATCCTGGTAGATGTTGGCTACAAATCCCCAGGTCACTCCCTTTCCTTTCTCATTGAGTTTGGCACCTGGTTCAAATTTTTTTTTCTCTTCTACAACTTACACCCTAATACTAGGGGACTCCAACATACATACTGATTCTCCCTGAAACACCCCAACTACCCAGTTCCTCAATGTACTTAACTCCCATGAGCTACTGCTCCACCCCACCTCAGCCACACATAAAGATGGTCATACCCTTGATCTTGCCATCACCCCCAAATGTACCACCTCCATTCTGAAATCCCCTTACCTGACTATAATCTACTGGCTTCCCACCTCTCTCTGCCTTCTCTTACCAAACCCTACTCTTCATAGGCATTGTGACCTCCAATCCCTCCACTCCTCAATCCTTTCCCAGGCCATCTCTTCTTCACTAATCCCTCTCCTTTTCTTGACCCCTTAGTGAACCAATTCAACTCTGTCCAACTCAACACTATCCTCCTCTCCTGAATCCCTAGATCCCTTATCTTATCCCCAATTATACCCAACCAAGCCTAAGCTTTGGATCACTCCCACCATTAGTTGCCTTTGCACCTACCATATGCTGCTGAAAATGAAGGTGGAGAAAATCATGAAAGTGTTCTTACTGGGTCCACTACCAATTTATGTTACACAGTTTTAAGTGGGCCCTCACAGCTGCCAGGCAATACTACTATACCTCCCTTAACAATTCACTCTCCCACTCTCCACAAAGGCTCTTCTAAAATGTTTCATCCCCTTCAGACCTCCCTCTCCCTGCCCTCTCAGCTGAGAACCTTGGGTCATATTCTAGAGAAAAAAATCAGGGCCATTCACCATGACTTCCCCTCTTTTCCACTATTCCTCATTTCCTGTCACTCAAATGTCTTCTGACACTTCATCACTCCAGTGTCACATGAAGAAGTATAGCATTAACTCTTTACCAAGGCTTATCCTAACTCTACCTACTCTACCTCCAAGAGATTGCCCTGCTCTGTCATTCCCACTCTCCCTTCATTTTTAATCTGTCCCTCTCTATTGGCTCCCTCCCTACTATCTACAAACACGCCCACATCTCACCTATCTAGAAAAAAAACCTTCAACTGATCCTTCCATCCCTACTATCATCCTGTATCTCTTTTGCCCTTTGTAGCTAAACTCAAAAAAGCTATCTACACTAGGTACATTTTCTCTCTTCTCACTCTCTCCTTAACCCCTTAAAATCTGGCTTCCAAATTTACCATTCCACCAAAACTGCTCTCTCCAAAGTTGTTGATGATCTCTTAAGTCTTGAAATCCAATGACTTTTTGTCAATCCTGTTTCTCCTTCACCTGTCTGCAGCCTTTGACACTGCTGATCACTCACCTCCTTGATACTCCCTTCTCTCTAGGTTTACATGACACCACTTTCTCCTGGTTCTCCTACCTATCTGATCACTACTTTTCTGTCTGGATCTTTTTTTCCAGACCATTCCCTCTAATCATAGGTATCCTTCAGGATTTTGTCCTGGGCACTCTTCTCTTCTCCCTCTATACTACTTCCCTTGGTGATTTCATCAGCTCTCATGAATTTAATGACAATCTTTATACTGATGATTGTCACATCTACATATCCTTCCCTAAATTCTCTGCTGACCTCCAGTCTCACATCTCCAGCTGCTTTCAGACATCTCCAACTGGATATCCAACAGACATCTTAATCTCAACGTGTCCAAAATGTAATTTTTATCTTTCTCCATAAACCCTCCCCCTTCCTCCTTTCCCTATTACTGTAGTAATGTACACATCCTCTCAGTCCCTGAAGCTCACAGTGTAGGAATCCTCCAAAATTTCTTACTATCCCTCCCCCAGATCCAAGCTATAGCCAAGGCCTATCCATTTTACCTTTGCAACATCTTTCAAACACAGTCCCTTCTGTCCTCTGAAACTTCCCCCAACCTGATGCAGGCCCTCATTTGTTCATGGCTGGACTACTGCAATAGCCTGTGGGGTAGGTCTGCTTGCCTCAAGTCAATCTCCAGTCCAGTCCATCCTCCATTACACCACTAAAGGAGTTTTCTTAAAGTGTAGGTCCAACTTGTGACATCCTCCTCCACTCAAATCTAGTGGTTCCCTATCACCTCCAGGATCAAATACAAATAGAATTCAGTTGGGCATTCAAAGCCCTTTATAACTTCGCCCTCTACTACCTTTCCAGTCTTCTTACACATTACTTCACAACACATACTCTGGCCTCCTGGCTACTTAGAGAACTATACATTTCATCTCTCAGCTCCAGACATTTTCTCCAACTGTTCTTCATGCCTGGAATGTTTCCCCCTATATCTCTACCTACAGGCTTCTCTTTAAGTCCCAAATAAAATCCCACCTTCTACAGGAAGCCTTTTTTCAGCTCCTTAATTCCAATGCCTCCCCTCTGTCAATTACTTCCTATTTATCCCATACACAGCTTGCTTTGTTACGTTTGCAAGTTGTCTCTCCTATTAGCTTGTAAGCTCCTTGAGGACAAGGACTGTATTTCTCTTTCTCTTTTTTTGTATCCCCAGCGCTTAGCACAGTACCTGGCTCACAGTAGGTGCTTCGTTTTGAATTGTACCATATTATGAGATAATTGTATCATATTGTACTTGACCATAAGAAATTATGAGATAATTTCACAGAATTTTAAGAAGTAGGAAACAACGCAGAGTAAACTGTGGGGAGCCAGAGAAATAATTTATACAAAGACAACAACATTGTAAAGAAAAACAACTATGAAAGACTTGAGAAATCTGATGATCAAGAATTTCTGTAGAGGACCTATGATGTATTTTACCCACCTCCTGACAGAGAAGTAATGGACTCAAGGTGCAGAAAGGGATAGACATTTAGGACATGACTATTGAATAGATATCTTACTTGACTATCCTTACTTGTTGTAAAGGTTTTTTCCCCATTCTCAATTCAGAGAGTATTAGGGGGAAGGGGATGGAATTAGGAATAGAAATGCCAAAAACATAACAATCAGAGTGCCAATGAAACATTTAAAAAGTGCAGAGAACAGAAGGAAGCAGAGACAAGAGGGGCAGTTTTGAAAGTAACATTTTTTTTCTGTTCAGCTGTTCTGTGACCCCCCATTTGGGGTTTTCTTGGCAAAAATACTGGGTCGGCTTGCCATTTTCTTCTCTAGCTCATGTTACAGATGAGGCAACTAAGGCAAACAGGGTGAAGTGACTTGCCCAGGATTACAGAGGTGGTGAGTGCCTGAGGCTAGATTTGAACTCACAAAGATCAGTCTTCCTGATTCCAGGCCTTGCACTCTATCCAATGCAGTGCCACCTGGAGCTGACTGAATTTTTATTTATATAGATATATAGATATAGATATATAAAAGCACCACCTAGCCGACTGAATTTATATGTATGCATATATTTATACGTATGCATATATAATATATATACATATATATTATATATACATACATATATCAAGCAGTATGAGACCCACAATTTCATATACAATCTTCTTTGTGCTCCACTATGTATATGGAAATCCTCCTTTGTTGGTGACCAAATTTAAATTTTTAAAAATTTTTTAAAAGGTTATGAACCTAAAAATTGGTGGTGATAAGCATTAAGGTAGGAAACAAAGCTCATCCAAGCTAAACACATGATCTAATCATCTGGATAAAGTAAAAGCAATCTTTCTAAAGGATACAAACCCCCAGAGGTTTAACATGCTCATTCCCAGATGAGGAAGTCATGCAACAGACTTGCTGGTAGAAAAGGCTAGAAAGAGTTGAGTTACAACTCATTCCCAGTGTCCTAATAAAAAATACCTTATAATATATCATAATGTATCCAGTAATGTTGGACATTCCTGAAGCATAGCCTCTTCTATAGAAAATTTAAGTATCCAAAACTATTTTCTTCATTTTTTATCTTATTTTTAGAGCTAGAAAAGGTCTTAAAATCCAATCTGATACCATTTTACTATTTTGCCTTTTTTATTCTGAACTTTAAAACCACCAAATAAAATGAGCATTTCTATATTCATTATAGAATATTATACAGGAACCAGACACTCTTTTATCTAAAACTCATTTTTCTAAGTAAATAATGAATTTAACACATGACCTTCCAAGTAGTGTTACTTGTCTATGATTCCTTCAAAACTTCCTTCTGTTTGTTTTTTTTTGGGGGGGGGGTCCCCATCCCTACCCTCCTTTCACCAAAAAAAAAACCCTACTCTGAAAAAAGAAACCCATTGCAATATCCAGAGTTAAGCAAAACCAATTACCATATTTGCCATGTTCAAAAATCTATGTTTCATTTTGCATCTTGGGTTCACCACCTCTCTGTCAGAGGGTGGGTAGCATGCTTTATCTCCAAAACCAGAGTTGATCATTTAATTGACCAAAGTTCTTAAGTCTTTCAAAATTGTCTTTATAATATCCTAGATCTATTCACTTCACTCTGCATGCTAATCTTACTTGGTTTCTCCAAAACTATCCCATTTGGCATTTCTTATACCCCAATAACATTTCCTTAAATGAACATACCATAACTTATCCATCTATTCCTCAAATAATTGGCATTCCCTTTGTTCTTTATCAACAAAAGGAGGTGCTATAAATATTTTTGTCCTTTTGGGTTCTACTTTTTTTTGATCTCTTTGGATGTATAGGCCACCTCTTAGGTATGGCACTGAAGAAGTAAATTAAGAAGTATTGTTATTTTTATTATATTGGCATGAATGGCATAAGCATGAGCATTTCTCTAGTTACTTAGATCTAATTCTATCAAGAATATTTATAGTGGCATTCATAGTTCCAATGTATGTCTTATTAGACTCCTGAATGCTTTACATACTCTATAATTATTCAGAATAGAATTTCTCTATCTCATCCCACTGGGTTTTGTTGGTAATACACAAAAATGCTAATGAATTTTAAGGATTCATTTTGCATACTGCAAATTTGGTGAGTTGTTTCAATTAATTTTAGTTGACTCTATCCACAATTGACTCACGTTGATCTTAAAGACATCCTATCATCTGCAAAATCATTGTCTCCTCTCTGTTTACTCTTTCAATGCACTTTTTGTCTTATTGCTATAGCTAGCAATTCTAGTACTTTATCAATTAATAGTGCTGATAATGGACGTCCTTGCTTTACCCCTGATCTTATATAAAAGGTCTCTCATTTATCCCCATTACATATAATGTTGGGTCTTGGTTTTAGGTACGTAATATTTATCACATAAAGGAAAGATCCATTCATTTCTGTGCTTGTTAGTTTTGATTTTTGTTTGTTTTGTTTTTTGGAGGGCAATTGGGGTTAAGCAACTTGCCCAAGGTCACATGATTATTAAGTGTGTCAAGTGTCTGAAGTCACATTTGAACTTAGGTCCTCCTGACTCCAGAGCCGGTGCTCTATTCACTGCACCACCTACACGCCCCAGTTTTGTTTTTTAATAAAAGCAGGTGCTATATTTTGTCAAAAGCTTTTCTATGTATCCTGTAATTTTTGGCATTCTTTTTCCTTATATTGAACAAATCCTTGCATTCTTGGCATAAATCCAATCTGGTCATAGCGTATAACCTTTTTGATATGTTGCTGCAGTCTCTTTGCTAAAATAAAAATTTTTTATGTCAATACTCATTAAGGATATTGGTCTATAGCTGTCCCTTTTCTCTTTTTTTGATTCTCCCTGATTTAGGTATTAAGATATTTGTATTCTAGAAGAAATTTGGTAGGATTGTTACTTTTGTTTAATTGTTCTTTTAATGTTTGATAGAATTCACCTGCACATACATGTGGTCCTGGCATTTTTCTTCAGAGGTTCAATTACTTTTTGTTCAACTTCTTTTACAGGGATTTGGTTACTTAAGTTTTATTTCTTGTTCTGTTAAGCTGAGTGTTTTATATTTTGGTAAATATTTATCCCCTTCATTTAAGTTGTTGGTTTCATTACCACTTAGACAATAGTTTCTAAAATTTCTTCTGAATTCTTTTACTTTTTTGATGCTGGTAATCTAGTTTTAATTTTTTTTTCAAATTAGGTAACCTAATGGTTTATCTTGTTTTTCCTAAAAACAAAATAAAACAAAACAAAACCCAGCTCCTTCGAAGGGATTTGGTCTTTTTGTTTTATTCTCAACTTTATGAATTTCTGATTTTCAGAATTCTGATTTTGACATTTAATTGGAACTTTTTCTAGTTTTGATCTGTTCTTTCTTTTGCTGATGAAAGAGTTTAAAGAGATTAATTTTCCACTAGACTGCTTTGACTACATCACAAAATTAATAGTATGTTGTTTCATTATTGTCATTTTCTTTAAAGAAATTATCCCCAACTATTATGGTTCTACTATTCCTCTCTGTAACTTATTTCTTCTTTGAAGCATTCAGATGCTATACCATTGGGTGCATATGTTAAATGTATTCATCTCCAATGTATGTTGAGCATAGTGTCATTTCCAATGATCTTTTGCTATTCTTTTCTGTTTTAGAGGTGACTTTATCCTGTTTGATTATGATCATTAATTGTGTATTTCCCTCCATCCTATTCTCCAGGTTTTTAAATTTCCTTGACCCTGCCTTACCTTCTTTTAATTTTTTTTGTTACATGTTAAGTTCTGAATTGTCTCCTCTCCCACCCAACCCATTAGAGAAGGCCAACATGATAGATAGATAGATAGATAGATAGATAGATAGATAGATAGATAGATAGATAGATAGATAGATAGATAGATTAGACAGACAGAAAGACAGAGAGACAGACCAATAGATAAATCTATAGATAGGTGTATGTGGAACCATACAATACATACTTCCATATATCAGTTCTTTCTCTGGAGATGGATAGCATTTTCCTTCATAAGTCCTTCATAGTTGATTTGCATGGTATTACTCAGAACATCTTAGTCATTCACAGTTACTCTGAATAATATTGCTGTTACTGTATATAATGTTCTCTTGGCTCTGCTCATTTCACTTTTCATTATTTCATGCAAAGTCTTTTCATGTTTTTTCTAACACCAACCTGCTCATCACTTCTTACAGCACAGCCGTATTTCATCACCATCATATGCCACAACTTACTCAGCCATTCCCAAATTGATGGGCATCCCCTCAATTTCCAACTCTTTTACCACCAAAAAGAAAGTTGCTATAAATATTTCTGAATATACAGATTCTTTTCTTTTTTCCCTGGGAAACAGATCTAATAGTAGTATTGCTGGGTCAAAAGAGCACACAAAGTTTTATAACTCTTTGGGCATAATTCCCAATTGCTTTCCAAAATGGTTAGATTAAGTTAATAATTCCACCAACAGTGTATGTGTCCCAATTTTTCCATATCCTCTCTAACATTTGTTATTTTCCCCTTCTTTCATTTTAGCCAAACTGATAAGTGTTAGATTAAAGCAGAGTTGTTCTGAGTTTCTCTAATCAATAATGATTTAGTGCATTTTTTCATATAACTATATATAGCTTTTATTTCATCTTCTAAAAACTGCCTTTTCATATCCTTTGACCATTTATCAAATGGTGAATGATTCATATTCTTATAAATTTGACTCAATTCTCTATATATTTAAGATCAGGCCTTTATCAGAAAAAAGTTAGAAAAATGTTTTCCCAATTTTCTGTTTTCCTTCTAATATTGGTTATATTATATTTGTGCAACCCCTTTTCAATGGAATTAACCCTTTGCACTCTGAACCATTCTGGACATTGGCTACCAGCTACTCGACGCTACCTTGCAGCAAAAACGTGCATTTACAGACCCTCGTATTATTTAGTATAATTTTGGAAC
>CM053602.1:53481192-53520104 GCA_028646575.1 Pseudocheirus occidentalis
TCTGTATGCAACTGTTTTAGTGCTTGAGAGGGGACATCTGAGTGATATGCTAGAATTCCGATGTCCCCTGAGAGGGGACAGCAGAGTGCAAAGGGTTAAAATTATCCATTTTATATCTCATAATGTTCTCTATCTCTTGTTTATTCATAAATTCTTCTCTTATCCATAAATCTAATAGATAAAATGTTCCTTGCTCCACTAATTTACTTATGATATCTCCTTTTATGTCTATGTCATGTATTCACTTTACTTTATTTTGGCAAAAGGTTTAAGATAATTGGTCTATAACTACATTCTGCCAGACTGCTTTCCAGCTTTCCCAGCAATTTTTACCAAATAGTGAATTCTTATCCCCAAAACTTAGACCACTGTATTTATCAAACACAAGGTTACTGTAATTATTACTGTGTAATGTATACTTATTCTATTCCACTGATCTTCCATTCTATTTCTTAACCAGCACTAGACAGTTTTGATTATTTTTTAATTTTTTATTATTTGATTACACCTGACTATTGATAATTACCACCTTATAAAAGTTCAAGATCTGGTACTGCTAGATCTCGTTTACATTTCTTCCATTAATTACTTTGAAATTCTTGCCCTTTTGTTCTTCCAAATGAATTTTATCATTTTTTCTAGATTAATATGATAATTTTTGGTAGATTAATTGGGATGGCACTGAATAAATAGATTAGCTTAGGTAGAATTGTAATTTTGATTACGTTGGCTCAGCCCACCCATGCTGCCTTACTCTTTATAAAGAAGGTGGTGAGAGAGAAGGCACATTCAGGACTAGCGACCCTTGTTTTATGCAATCTTCTCTCCCTTATCTATACACCATCACAAATTTTTATACTTTTTTCCTTTTGCCTTTTGATACTCCACTCACACTACTGAGTCGGAAATTTGTTTTCCTTATGAGTAATCCATATTGCAATCCATCCACTTTCTTATTCCCACCCTGACCCTACTCCCACTTATTCTCTATTGCTTATTGAGTTAAATGTTTGTGTGTTTGTTTGAGAACAGGTCTCCCTATCTCACCCAGACTGGAAATACAGCAGCCACTCCCAGGCCCAAATGCACTACTGATTGGCATAGGAGTTTGGTGCTGGTTCACCCCTCTTTAGGCAGCCCAGTAGCCCTCCACTCCCTGGGACTCACCATTTTGGTGTTGAATTTATTGCAGATATCATATGGCCTTTAGCTCCACTGCAGTTCAAAATTCTCAAGCTCAAGCGATGCACTAGCCTCAGCTTCCCTGGTTAGCAGGTATTACAAGAGTGGTCTACCACACACAGTCTTAGATACCAAATTCTGTGTGCTTCTGTGTCTGTATTTTCATTCTACCATCCTCAGAGTGGTTCAGATGAAAATACAATTTAAGTAATGCTCCCTCTTCCTACCCCCTTCCTCATTTTTACAGTCATATGCACCTTGATAACATGAGGTAGTAAATTCTCCTACCCTTCCTCCTTAGTATACTCCTTTTCCCCTCCATTTTCTTTCTTCAAGATCATCAAATAAAAAAGAAAAAGAAAATGAAAATTGTCATAAAGAAATATGTGTAGTTCAGCAAAACAAGTTCCCACACTGGCCATATCTAAAAGTGTCTCATTCAGCACTTTAATTCCATCACTTCCCTGGCAGCAGATGGTTGTTATGATTTACCTTCAGGCTTCTGGATCCATGGCTTATCTTTTTATTGATCAGGAGTCTAAAGTCTTTCGAAGTTGTTTTATTTTTTATAATGTTATCAATGCTTATATTCTCCTAGTTCTGCTGACTTCACTCTGCATCAGTTCACAGAGGTCTTCTTAGTTTCCTCTGAAATGTCAACCTTATCATTTCTCATGGCACAATAATATTCCATTACATTCATATATTGTCATTTTTTTAACCATATCCCAAAAGATATCCCCTTAGACTCCAAGTTTTAGCTACCTTGAAATAAGTTTTCCTAAGTTGTTTTGGGGTTTAAAAATTTTTTTTTATAACATATGGATCTTTTTCCTCTTTCTTTGATATCTTTGGGTATAAACTGTATAACTGGGTCAAAGGGCTTAAGAATCATTTAGAGTGACTTTTGGAACATAGCTTCAAATAGCTTTCCAGAATGGTTGGAGCAGCTGGGAATCTTACCAAGAGCACACAAGTGTACCTGTTTTCCCTCAGTCCTTCCAACATTTGTCCTTTACCTTTTTGTCATCTTTGTCAATTAGTGATTTGAAGCATTTTTTATTTGGTTGGTGATAGCTTATATTTCTTCCTTTGAAAACTATTTGCTCCTATTCTGTGACCATTTACCTGTATTTTTTCATTTTTATACCAATTATTTGGTTTTTCCCACTTACTGAAAAAAATCAATTAGTTGTTTATTTTATTACATTAAAAAACTGCTCCAAATTTATTAACTAATTCAGTGGTCTTTTTGCTTTCAATTTTATTAATCTATTCTTTAATTTTTCAAATTTCTACTTTGTTGCTTAGTTGGAGGTCAAGCTGTATTTTTCTCTGAGGCTTTGGCTTACATATGTTGTAGTGTTCTTCTCTTGTTCTGAGTTGGTGTCTTGGGTGGCTCTGGCTCCATAACAGCTCTTTATAAGTGAGAGTTTTTATTTGTTTACTCATTCCAGGCTCACTCCCTGAATTGGGACTTTGTGTAAGGGCCAGGCTCTACACAGTTCTGGAGGAAGGATTAGATCCTTGTTTGGACCCAAGCTGTATTCTCTGGGGTCCTGACATTGCTTCTCCATGTACTGAATGCTGTATTTTTAAAAGATGCTAAAAGCAGTTCAGACCAGGGAACTGCCAACTCTCAGTTCTCCCCACATGTTCTCCTCTGAGCAACACAACTGCAGGTTTGTCTCTGGTTGAAGCTCCAGTAGACTGAGGCTGCTAGCCCCAGTACATCAGCTAGCTTAAAGAATGTGCAGATTCTGAGCAATAAAGTTGCAAGCTTGTCCCTGCTCTCTGTTCAACATTCTAAAACTAAGCCAGTAGAGGATTTGTGTGCAAATAGAAGATTTCAAACAGAATTGAACTTTTTCTTGAGAAGAACAACTTTTTAATATGGTATTTGATAAATCTCTATGGACTGCTTTCATGACACCCCTATGAGGAGGCACGGATACCCCTATTTAACAAGTTCAGGAACTGAGGCATAAAGGACCTTAAGTAACTTGATCAGAGTCACGCAGTTCAAAAGTGGTAGAGCCAGAATTTGATCCCAGGTCTCCCCTGACTCCCAAGGCCATTGTTCTTTTTCTTAAGGACCAATTATCATTTCAGGTTGTGAAGGAGGATACACTCAAAAACCACTGGTGGTATATAGGGTCATTTGTTTCTTGATTAAATGGGGCTTTTGGAGGGACCTTTTTTTTGGTTCTTGTGCCTTTTGGTATGTTTATTTTTTGGTCTCCTTCCTGCTCTTATAAAGCTGGTAAGAGACTTATTTAAAATTACCATTACTAGATTTTCCAAAAGTGCCTCTTCATGTATATAAAGTATACATGTTTAGGACATGACCTAAATGACATCTATTTTGGTTGTTCTATACTTTTTCTTTTTCTCGGTTAGGATCTGGGGAGCTAAAGGTTACTGACTAAGCAAGCAAGGTACTTCATAATGGGAACCCTCAATGGAAATGTTTTGGAAATGTATAAGCTACCCCCCCCCCCACAAGCTTGGAGTTGGGGCCCATAGACTCAGGGAACCAAGAGACATATGGACACACACCTTTCTCAGCTCCTGGATTATGGAAGAAAGGCGATCATTTTCTGCGGATGTGTTAGTCACAAGAAATCTCATTTGCTTTATGTCATTCTGCAACTCTTCAATTCTCTCCATCAGCTTTGCCTCCTTGGAAGCAGTTTCTAGCAGTAAGCATTCTTCTCTGTTCTCTCCATCAAATGTGGCCCGCTTATGGTTGCTATGACATTCTGCTAATGCCTAAAATGGACAAAGGAGACAGCCATTTTGGAGGCAGACTAGAGATGGGATTTACAACTAAGATACTGTAGTATAGGACATATGAGTATTAAATTGTAACCCAGAGGGATGACTTTTTCCAACGACCGAAATACTTTTGCTGGACAAGTCAGCAAGTAGTTATTGAACACCTATGATGTGTCTTATACTAGAAGGAGAGAAAAAACCCAGCACAATTTAATGGAATTCTAAGGGACTGTCTCTGCCCTTAAGGAGCTTAGTTGATAAAATAAAAATCTCAACCCCTCCCTCCCTCAAAAAAACACCTCTACATATAACTTAAACATATTTAAAGAATTCAGCAAAGAGAATTCAGCAAAGTGGTTAGCTAAAGAAAGCTGGGTTGTTGTTGGTTTTTGGGGGGAGGGAAGTCTGTTTTTCAATTTTTCGCAAGAAGGAAGGAGCACAGACAGAGCTAGCCTTGTCAGCTCTCAGTAAGGCACCTCCCCAGGGAGCACTGATGGCTCTGAATTCCTGTTAACATTTTGTTTACCTCTTTTAGCTGATGTAGTTCCAGCCTATGGGACTCTAGCTCTGTTTCCAAGTCCCCATATTTCTGTTTCAAGTCGGCATTTTCCTCGAGCACTGCCAGGCCATATGTTGCGGCCTGGACTTTCTCCTGGGTTGTTTCCTGCAGCTCGCTGGATAACCGTTCCACTTCTGCTCTTAGAAGTGCCAAGATCCTTTCCTGTTCCATAGGGGATAAACTAGGCCCCTGCCTGCCAAGCACAAGCCAAGAATCAGTTCACTGTCACAGGAGAAGCCCTTAAGGAAAAGGAAGATTTACTGAGTACACTGTTAAACAAACACAAGATTCATACAGAAAGGAATCTAAACATACAGCTTGGTATTGGGAGGGGGGCAAAAGGACAAGGCAAATTCTAGTGTCCAGCTTAAATAAAAAAAGACTAGGGATGAGGATACATAAAACAGCCCAGGAAAATAGGGAGGGTTCAAGGGACAAAGCAGTTCCAGTGAGAATATTTGACAACGCTGATTTTTGTTTTTGTCTTTTTGGGCTTGTTTGGGTTTTTTTTCTTTTGGGAGGGGGTAAAGCAGGGCAATTGGGGTTAAGTGACTTGTCCAAGGTCACACAGCTAGTAAGTGTCAAGTATCTGAGGCTGGATTTGACCTCAGGTCCTCGTGACTCCAGGGCAGGTGCTCTATTCACTGCACCACCTAGCCACGCCAACAATGTAGGGGTTTTTTTTGGAGGGGAGAAGGCAAGGCAACTGGGGTTAAGTGACTTGCCCAAGGTCACACAGCTAGTTAAGTGTTAAGTGTCTAAGGCTGGATCTGAACTCAGGTCCTCCTGACTCCAGGATTGATGTTCTATGCACTGTGCCACGTAGCTACCCCTGACAATGTAAGTTTTAAAACAAGAAAGCTAGCCACTCAAAACATCTCCACTATCTCCAAAATAAATAAATAAATAATTGGGGGTGGGGGTAGTGGAGGAGAGAGAAAATGGAGCATCTTGATTTATAAGCAGATACTACAGGAAAACAAAATGTTTCCCACTGATTCTATAATGGGTCACGGAATTGGGGTGGGGCAGGGAGTCACTGGTGTGAGAGGGGAAAAATCAATGCCATAATACAATCACTTAATAAATGTTTGTTGATGGATAAAAGTAAGAAAGCAACTTAAGATTTAAAAAAACTTTTTAATCATCTATGTTTTAAACTGATAAAAAGAAATGTGAAATTAATTTTTTTTGCTTTTTTTTTTGGAGGGGCAACTGGGGTTAACTGACTTGCCCAAGGTCACACAGCTACTAAGTGTCAAATGTCTGAGGCCAGATTTGAACTCAGGTCCTCCTGACTCCAGGGCCAGTGCTCTATTCACTGTGCCACCTAGCCGCCCCTGAAATTATTTTTAAAATAATATATGGGTACAAGTTGAATACAAGTGAAGTACTGGGTGTCCCAAACATCTCAGGGCAGTTTTGTTGTTGTTCAGTCATTTTCCAGTCATGTATGACTGACTTTTCGTGACCCCATTTGGAGTTTTCTTAGCAGAGATACTAGAGTGGTTTTCCATTTCCTTCTCTAATTCATGTTCCAGATGAGGAAAAATGAGGCCAACAGGGTTAAGTGACTTATCCAGGGTCACACAGCTAGTGACTGAGGCCACATTTGAACTCAGATCCTCCTGACTCTTGGACCTGCACTCTATCCACTACAGTGTCACCTAGTGCAGTTTTAAGCTTTAATAACTTCAGAAGTAGAAATGAGACCAAAAAAGCTTTTAATCATTTTAAAATTTTACTTTATTTTAAGATTTATTTAGTTTTGAGAATTGTGAATGATGAATTTATCATTAAAATTAAATTAATATTTTGCTTCAGTCCCTCTGAAGAGGACAACAGAGAAAAAAGTCAACTGCATTCTCTGGCTAGCTGAACAGCAATAAGGAAAAAATTCACTTCCCATTATAAAAAAGAGATTCCCCACAGAAATTTAACAATTGAATGAAAACATTAAAGGAAACTGCCTCAATTCATGATGAGCCTAGATCTGAGAGACATCAAGCACATGAAAAGACCGAGAGGGCATTTGGACTGTGTCTGCTGAATTAAGCGTTCCCGATGCCAAGGTGCACAGAATTCCAGGAGCCAAAGTTACAGCCGTTCAAATGTTCCTGGCAGAAGACTTCTAAGCAAGCTTAGACTTCTGTCAATAGATGGTGGCAAAAAGGACAATTCTAATGGTAGACATGACAAGGTGACTTTTTCTGGTGAAGCAGTTTTCCATATGTGGCAATGTTAACCATCACAACTGCAACATTTGGGGCCCAGAAAAGTCTTAAGGAGTCTGGTAACAAGAAAGAAACTCCCCAAAAGTTCATGTTTGGTGCACCTTGCCTTTTTTCTCTAAGGGTCTACAGTCAACAATGGATCTTACTTGGCAGTGCTTCCAAATTTTTTCTTTTGTGAGGAACACTTTCTGGATGACGGCATCTCAGACCAGTGGATGTATAGATGTATATGCCACCTTGGCCACCTGATTTGTCTCTACTAGACTTTATCAAAACCTTGTTCTTTGGATGACTTTAAGAGTAGCATTACAGGGGGCGGTTAGGTGGCGCAGTGAATAGAGCGCCGGCCCTGGAGTCAGGAGTACCTGAGTTCAAATCCAGCCTCAGACACAACACACACACACACACACACACACACACACACAAAATTAGCCGTGTGACCTTGGGCAAGTCACTTAACCCCCCAACTACCCTCCAAAAAGCAAAAAAAAAAAGAGTAGCATTACAAATGCAATCCTTTGAATGAAGAAAATTTTCACAAAACACAAAAATCATCTAGAACAAGGCATAACACAAAATGGTGGTTATATTTAATTTATTGAGAAATGTCAATATTTTAAACAATTAACCTTTCAAATTTTTTTTGTAAGTATGTGACATTTATACTTCTGAAGTTATTAAATCATGGCTCAATATCTCTTAGATCTAGGCTTGTCATGAATGGAAACAGTCCTTTTGGAAATTTTGGGGAGAGGGAGCTTCTTTTATAAATTTAAATTATTAAACTTCCAATTTTTTTGTAATTTTGTAGTATTTACACTTCTGAAGTTATTAAAGCTTAAACCTACATAAGGTTTTAGCATAAGGCATCTTGGTTTTGCTTTCATTTTTTTTTTTTGCTGTTGGCTTTTTTTCCCCCAAAGAAAATAATCCCATTTCTTCCAATGCAAGAAACCTAAGTTTTTGCAGATTAATTGTCTGGGTTTTTTCCTCAAAATAAGCATCAAAATGCTGTTTATTCCTTTTAAGCATATTCTGGAACAGAGAAAGTTCACAATAGGGAATGATATACAAGAAGCCCCCTTACCACTACATAATAAGTCAGACAATAAGCATTTATTTCATAAGGTGGTTATACTAATGGCCAAACACAGAGGCATCCCCCAGAAGGACCATGAAGGGACGCTTTCTGAATCATAAACATTACCATCCCCACCATCATTATTCCCCTCTGTGATCCCCACCTACCAGGGAAACTGCCTAACACTGGTCTACTTTCAAGAAGGTAGTGAGGAAGACCACTGCCACTCTCCCATGCCATCTCCTACCCTATATGGGATCAGGGTTGCTGCCCACTCCCCACCCCAGTAGGGCTCTGTCCCAGCCCTTAAGACCTCTTCCACCTTCTCATTCCAAATAACTACAAAATGGATAAAATATCTGGGGATCAATCTCTCAAAGCAAACAAAAGACATATAGATTCAACTGCAAGTCCTTAAAGAAATAAAGGACAACCTAAATAGCTGGAAGAACATTCAGTGCTCATGACTAGGCCATGCCAATATGATAAAAATGACAAAACTATCAAAATAATGCTTTAACATTATACCAAATTACCAAGGGTATACTTCATGGAGTTTGAAAAAATAATAACAAAATTAACTTGGAAAAACAAAAGATCTAGAATGTCAAGGAAAATGATTGAAAAGAAAGTTAAAAGGGAAATAGCACTTCCAGACCTCAGGCTGTATTTTAAAATAGCTGTCATCAAAACTATCTGGTATTGGTTAAAAAAAATGGAGATATAGATCGATGGATGGATAGATGGATGGATGGATGGACGGACGAACAGATATAGATCAGGAACAGACTCGACAAGGGAGTGTCAGAAACAATGAAACTCAATAATCCAGCGTTTGAAAATGTGGAAAACATTAATTACCTAGGAAAAAATTCCTTACTTACTATCTGATTAAAAATTGTTGGGAAAACTGGAAAGAGATCTGGCAAAAATTAGGCTTAGAATAGTACCATATACTCTGTTCCATAATACCTTCTAAATGGATGTGACTTTAATATTAAAAGATGATACTAAAAAAATTAGAAGAGAAACAGATCATGTATCTCTCACAGGTATGGGTAAGAGACATATTCTCTTTTTGTTTGTTTGTTTTGGGGTTGGTTTTTTTGGAGGGGGGAAGGCAAGGTAATTGGAGTTAAGTGACTTGCCCAAGGTCATATGGCTAGTTAGTGTGTCAAGTGTCTGAGGCCACATTTGAACTCAGGTCTTCCTGACTCCAGGGCAGGTGCTCCATTCACTGCAGTGCCACCAAGAGATATACTCTTAACCACACAAGATAGAGGCAATTACAAAGATAAAATAGCTAAGTTTGATTACTTGAAACTGAAAAGGTTCTGCACAGACAATACTAATTTGTTTAGGATAAGAAGGCAAGTGGTTGAATAGGGAAAAAAAATCTTTGATAAGAGTTTGGTATGTAAAATAGATAAATGTATGTGTGTGTAGCTGAATAATGTTATGGGGTTCCCTGAACTTATGTTTTGGAGTTGCTATAATTTCCAGAAACACTGGATCCAGAGTATGTAGGAGGCCCTGAATGTGTCAAGAATGAAGCACCTCCTCCCCAGCTGATAAAATTTATTGTTTGCATCCCAAACTGGACTCCCTGTGTGTCCTTGGGAATCAAAACAGGTACCAGTCAGTCTGCATTAAATTGGGAAACTGCTTGTGCAGCTGGGACCCTTGTAGATAAGCAAACCATCTTCAGGGTCTAGCAGTTCCCAAGGGAAAAGAATTCCGCTTTTGCCGTTGTCTGGCTCCTCCCCTCCAGAAGGGGTTTTGTCCTTTCCCACCTCCTCCCATGCCACTCTCCTTTAAGTAGAGATTTGTGTTTTCTCCTCATTCCTTCGTCCTGCTGTTACAAAATGACAAACTTCTATATAGATTCTGAACTCTTCAGGTTCCACATACGTGTTCATTTATCTTGTAAGAAACCTAGTTTTAATGTAAATTTGGTGATGTAATTCCCTGTTCTGTCTCTCTCTGTGTCTCTCTGTTGAGCTGTATGTTTGTGTGTCTGTATGTGTGTGTGTGTGGAGAGAGAGAAAGAGAGAACCATTTGCCACTCACCAATAGACAAATGGTCAAAGGATATTCAGTGATCAAAATAAGAACTATAAAGTATTTACAACCACATGAAAAAAGCACCAAATCATTAATAACAAAAGAAATGCAAATAAAAACAACCCAGAAGTTTGCCCTCATACCCTGCAAACTGACAAAAAAGACACAAAAAGGCAATACACATTAATACATTGTAGGTGGAACTGTGAAATGGTCTAACCATTTGGAAAGCAAATTGAATTATGTAAATAAAGTGAAAAAATGTCCATACTCATTAAAACAAAGACCCCATTACTGATCTTATACCCCAAGGAAGCCATCAATAAAGGTGTCACTACAGTGGATACAGCTCCTAGAGTCTGGAAAACTCATACTCCTGAGTTCAAATCCAGCCTCAGACATTTACTGTGTGACCGTGAACAAGTCACTTCACCCTGCTGGCCTCAGTTTCCTCATTTGTAAAATGAGCTGGATAAGGAAATGGCTAAACCACTCCAGTTATCCCTGTCAAGAAAACCCAAATGGAATCATGAAGAGTTGGACATGACTGAAAAACAACTGAACAACAACAAAGCCACCAAGAAGAAAAAAGTTCCCATCTCCTTCAAAATATTTACAACAGCACTTTTTGTGACAGCTAAGAATTGGAAACAAATTGCAGATAGTCAACAATTGGGCAATGGCTAAACAAAGTGTGGTATGTGAAAATCATGGAATATTTCTGTGCTGTAAGAAATGACGGGTATGATAAGTACAGAGAAGCATGGAAAAAGCTTTTGTGAACTGCCATAGAAGAGCCAAGAAAAAATATCCACAGGAAATATAAAACCAGAAATGGGAAGACCAAGGGCACATCAAAAAATCGAAAGTAAACATAACAAAATCAAAACGGTCAAGTCGGCCTCGATACACAGGTAGGAGAAGACAACCCCAACCTTTCCCCTTTGTGGAGGAAGGAGATCCACAGGTCTTACACATCGAACAGATTTTCCAGCTTTCTCCATGTACCAATCACTTAATTGTGCTGACTTTTTTTTATTCCTCTCTAAAAAAACACCATCTGTCATATGGGATGGCTCTTCAGGGAGGGGAAGGGGAAAGGAAGAAATCCATGGGATACTATAATGATGTAACAAACAAAACATATCAAGAAAACCCTTTTTTTAGTCAAAAAGAACAATTGGGGGATGATGAATTCAGACTTGTCCACTAGAAAAATCAGTGTGGCAGTTGGGTGGTGGATGGATTGGAGAGGAGAAAGAGGAGGCAGGGATACCAAAATTGAATTATGGGCTACCTCAGATAAGAGGTAACAGGCTTGAACTTGGGTGGATAGCTGTGTGAGAAGCAAGGAGATGGATATTAAGGTAGAAAGTATAGGATTTAGCAACTAAAAGGATATAAAAGGTGAGAGAATGAGGAATTGAGGTTCTGAACCTGGAAAATTAGAAAAATGGTGATATCCTTGACATAGTATGGTCTCTTTTTATTTTACATTTATTACATACATTTGTATATATGTATTATATATTTATCTACATATATATTTATATTTAGTTTAAGATGTCTGTGAGACATCGGGTCAGAAATGTCCAATAAGCAGCTGGTGATGTGGTACTAGAGACAGAGACCTGAGAGCCATCTGTCTAGAGAAAAACGAAACCCATGGGGGCTGCTGAGGTTACTGTGAATAGAAAGGGAACATTAGGGGACACACAAGAACATGGTGAGGAGCCTGAAAAGGAGAATGGGGAGCAGTTAATCAGGTTATCAGCACTCCCACAGTTAACAGCAGCTCTTCCAAACCTTTTCATCCCTTCACAAACCTCCCATAGCTTCCCCTCCCCCATTCCCCCTCAGCTGAGACCTTGGCCTCATAGTTGACATATAGCATTCAGGCCATTTGCTGTGAACTTCCTCTTCTCCCACTCTTTCTTATCTCCTGTCACTTAAATTCTTTGTGCCACTCACCAGTCTTATGTGAAAAGGTATGGCCTTACTCTTTACCAAGGCTACTGGTGCAAGTGATCCCATTCCATCCTGTCTCATCCAATAGATTACCCATTCTCTCACTTATTCTCATTCTTTCCCTCTCTACTAGTTCCTTCCCTACAGCTTACAAATATGCCCACATCTCCCCCATCCTGAAAAAACAAACACCTCACTTGATCCTTCCATTCCGTATTTCTCTTCTGCCCTTTGTGGCTAAATGCCTTAAAAAGGCATCTATAAGATATATCTTCACTTTCTCTCCTCTCAATCACTTGTTAACCCCTTCTGACTTTATCATTCCACTGAGACTACTCTCTCCAACAATCTCGTCATTGCCGAATCCAATCCAATTGGCCTTTTCTCAGTCTTCATTCTTCTTGACCTCTCTGCATCCTTTGACACTATTGGTCATTCCTTTCTCCTTGGTACCCTCTTATCTCTAGGTTTTGGGGGCACTACTCTCTCTTGCTTCTTCTTCCTTTCCTTTACAGGATCCTCTCCAGATCTTATCTTCTAACCATAGGTATCTCACAGGGTTCAGTGCTGGGCTGTCTTCTCTTCTCCCTCTCTACTACTTCACTTGGTGACCAATCAATCAATCACCAATTAATTAAATGCCTACTATGGCACTTCGATTAACACTTTTCATCAGTCTCCTGTGGATTTAATTACCATCTCTATGGCCAATGAATCTCAAATCTATCTATTCTGCCCTAAACTCTCTGTAGACCTGCAATCTCGACTTTCCAAATGCCAAATAGACATCTTAAACTCAACACATGCAAAATCTTTCCCCCAAAACCCTCCCCTTAATGACCATCTCCACCTGGAGGATTCCTAAATCTACCTATCTTGCCATAATCCCTTTGTTGACCTCCAATCTTGAAATTCCAAATGCCAAGTAGACATCTCAAACTCAACATATTCAAATTTCAATCCTTATCTTTCTCCAAAACCCTCCCCTTAATTGCCAACTCTACTGATGAGTCTCAAATCTATCTATCCAGCTCTAATCCCTTTGCTCGAATTTGCTCGAATTCCCAATCTCGAATTTCCAATTGCCTGGAATCTTAAATTCTTAAATATGTTGAATTTAACATATTCAAAATTGAATCATTAGCTTCCCCCTAAACCCTCCCTCATTCCTCCCTTCCCTATTACTGTAGAGGGCAGCAGCATCCTCCCAGTCTTTCAGGCTGAAACCTAGGAGTCATCCTCCATTCCTTACTATCTCTCACCCCTCCCATATCTAGTCTGTTGCCAAGGACAGTCGATTTTTACCTTAGCAACGGCTCTCTTCTCTGCTCTGATACTGCCACCACCCTGGTGCAGGGCCTCATTATGTATTGCAATAGCCTGCTGGTATATCTGCTGCCCCCACTGCAATCCCTTTTCTGTTCAGCCACTGAAAAGATTTTCTTATAGCGCAGGTCTGACCTTTCCTACTCAAATTCTAGAAGCTTCCAAATGCCTCCAGGATCAAATACAAAAATGCTCTTTTTGGCATTCAAAGCCCTTCATAACCTAATCCTCTCCTCCCTTTTCAGGCTACTTACACCTAATTACCTGGAATTTTCTCTTCTTCCTCATTCCTATACTCTTCGATCCAGAGCCATTGACCTCCTGGCTGTGCCAAGAACAAGAACCTCCTTCCAATCTCTTGGCTCCATGAATTCTCCCCATGCCTGGAAAGCTCTCCCTTCCCATCTCTGGCTACTGGCTTCCATCTTTTACTGGAAGCCTTCTCCAACCTCTCTTAATTCTAACCCTTTCCCTCTGTTTTCTATTTATCTCGTATATAATTTATTTGTATATATTTGTTGCCCCCTTAGACTGTGATCTCCTTGAGCCTTTTGCTTCTGTTTTGTTTCCCCAGCTCTGAGCACAGTGCTTGGCACACAGTAGGAATTTAATAAATGCTTATTGACTGACTGACAGCTACAAGTTAAAGGTGATAGGATTTTGCTAGCTATAGAGATGGCAGGGAAATACAACTTTCGAACCATTTTCCTCTACATCAGGGAAGGAATATTAGCTGGGGAGGGGGTGGAGAGAGGAGATCTCGAAAAAGGAGCCCGTCAGGAAATAAAACAGTCAACAAGCATTTATTAAGACTTACTATGTGCCAGGCACCGTACCGGTCCAGGCCAGGCTCCAATCCAGTAGTTTTCATGGTTTGGGAGGTTTCACGAGAAAAATTAGGCTCTTGGGCTATGAACCCACCCAACCTTGGGTCGAAGAGGCAAGGACGAGGCTGTGGCTATTAATCCATTAACAAATATCTATATCCCCTTCATCTCCCAATCTGCCACCTTACCTTTTCATGAAGGCATCCGAACGTCTGACCAAAAGAAGCTGCGCGGCTGCTTTCCCTCTTACCTGGGTGGGGCAAGCCTTCCAACCCGCAGCCTACAGCCTAGGCAGACGTGGGCGGACTGACTTCACAGCCACAGGTAGCCGGCGCAGCCGCGTGGACCCGCAACCACGGTCTTCGCCAGTGCGCGTGCGCGGAGCCAGGGTGTGAGCCCCGCCCCCGCCCCCCCCCCCGCCCCCTCGGAACTCCACCCAAGGCTGCAGGGACAAGATTGACCTTCCTAGTAAGGAAGTAAGCTTGGGAAAGGAGTGGGCCAGGAGGGATGGCTAACCTGGAGGTAGCTCTCCCTACTTGTACAAACTAGCTTACCTCCCAAGGCCGATGCAGCCACTCAGCCCGTTGAGACCTGGGCGACGGTTCGAAACTTCTCTAGCGTCTAACGTTCCCCTCGGGCCACATCGAAGCCCCTGATTTGCCAGCTCGCTTGTCCCGCCCCCTTCTCTCGCCCCATTCCCCCCAGCGAACCTCTCGGAGAGCAGGAAAACTGATTGGCGGGGGCCGTCGTCGAGGGAACCAATTAGAAACGCATTCTGTCTGACCCACCCAACTCCCTCCCCTTAATGCCGCAGTGCTTCGCTTGGTGCGACGGTTTATCCGCAGTCTCGGCCTTATTTTCCTCAGGTCTGGACCCGCCTCTGAGGCATTGTCCCGCCCCCGGCAGTCGGACGTGTGGGAGAGAGGGAGGGGGGGAGAATTGAGGGTGGGAAAAGGGCGCTGAAGCCGGCGGGAGGCGTGCGCAGCCCCCTGGATGGCGACCGTTTGGGCCGAGACCGAGATCATTGGGAAGCTGGGGACGAAGCCCCGGACAGTAGGGTAGAGGGCGCGCATTTGTAGGGTAGCCTGTGCCTCGACCCTGATCACTTGGGTTGGGGACCCGTGTAAAATTGGCCCGATTATTAAGAGGCCCAGGAGCGGGGCAGGGGGGCTGGTGAGTTAGGGTTC
The DNA here is from genome assembly GCA_028646575.1 of Pseudocheirus occidentalis. Lineage (NCBI taxonomy): Eukaryota > Metazoa > Chordata > Mammalia > Diprotodontia > Pseudocheiridae > Pseudocheirus > Pseudocheirus occidentalis. The sequence continues at coordinate 53,496,399 of CM053602.1, forward strand.
CCCGCGCAAGTGAGACCCTCTGCACTCCCCCGTGCCATAGGGTTGTTGCGAAAACGATAGCTTGTACACTGTACAGGAAAAAGAGACAGTATATGAAATCCCCGACCCCCTGGGGGTTAGGGGTAGGGCCCCCAGCCAGGTTCCCCAGAGACGGATCGCAAGGATAGGGATGCCCACCCCACCGGAAGAGTGGACGCCCGTTGGGGAGGAGAGAGAATGGAGGCAAATTATTTAAGGAATCCCAGAACATCTCACTTAGGCTAACAACACTTGTGCAGTGGGGGGGACAGTAGCTAGAGGGCTATCCTAGGACTCCACTAGACCTGAGTTTAAGTGGGTCTCTAACACACTGGCTTCCTAGCCATCAAATTCATCAACAAACCAATATGTACCTACTGTGTACTAGACATTGGGCATAAAGATACAAAAACAAAAGTGTGTGCTCCACATAACACCCTAAAAAGAGCTTCTGCATAAGGTTTGCAAAGCATCTTACATACATTACCTCATCCAGTCCTTAACATGAATACCTTGAGTAAGTTCAATTATTATTCTCCTTTTTACAGATAAGGAAACTGTGCTTGAGGCAGGATTTGAACACTGAGACTATTAAGGTATAAATGAGTTTTGGCTGCAGGCAGCTGTCCAACATAGGGTAGGGGCAAGAAGACCAGAGTTCAAATGTGGCCTCAGATACTACTAGCTTTGTGACCCTGGGCAAGTCACATAATTTTTCACATCCCTCAACTGTAAAATGACAGAACCTACCTCATAGTGAGGGTCAAATGGGATATTTGTAAAGCACCTGGCATGTAGGACTTAAATGCTTATTTTCTTCTCTCCCTTGTTGACCTGTGGAGTTTCTGCACCAGAAATTCCTCACAAGAATGAAGTCACAGATTGGGCCTCCCACCCCCCAAAAAAAAACCATGTTCATTTTATATTGTTTTCACAAAGCCCACAGAGACAGGTAAAGGATCAAGAGAGACTAACTAAATGGACCCTTCCTAGGTGTATCACAGCTGTTTGTCCTCTGTTCTGGAAGAAAACTACTGGAAGAAGTTGGGGAGGTGATATCCTGATATGCAAGTGAACTGGATTTAGTCACCAGCCTCACTTTCTCCTCTGGAGCCATCTAAATCCAGTGGCCAAATAATCCATCAGGACAACTGATGATGGCCCCAGATGCAAGGGGAGACTTGACCTTTTTAAACTAAGGTCTTTAACAGGTCTCAATTTGACTGAGGTAATGCCCATTCAGTGAATTAAGGCTAGGTAAGAAATGAGGCAGAGAATGGCCTCTTTTACCTAGTCCAGAGGTTCCCAAACTTATTTGGCCTACTGCCTTGAAAAAAAAAAGATTACTCATTGCCACCCCTGGAAATCTACTTTCTTTAGTCCTTTAACTTTTTAAAAATTTGCATCATTTCAAAAAAATTTTTTTTGAAATGATGCATCTTAAATTTAGTAATTCCTTGTAAATTTGTGGGGTTTTTCCTGCATTGAAATTTTGATAACACAATATTGCACCGTGTAACTGCATAGTATTGCATTATAAATTATTATAAACAAGCCATTACATTCACATATTCAGGCTGATACATGCTGGAAAGGCTTGCTTGCCAACACTTGCTTGTTAAGACCTGTCAGTAGACTTGACCACTGACCATTACAACTTTCATTTTGTGTGTTTATTTGGAAAATAATATAAACACTACAACTTTAACTCTGATACACCACAGATGAAACTTGTAAGAATGTTTTTTTCAAAATTTCCTTCTTTCTTTATGCTTCCACCACCCCCTTATTTTTATTCAATGCCCTCCTAATTGAATCCAAGGCTGCTACCCCCTCCCCACTGGATCCTTCCAGTACCCCTCAGGGAGTTGTATGGCCCACTTTGGGAACTTATGACCTAAAAGGGGGAGGAAAAGGCCCTCAGGGTTTCTAGCCAAAACAGAAACAATTGCTATTTATATTCGCTTTGAGCTAATCGGGGTCCAAACAATGTCCGAGTGGGGCTTGGCCTGGGATTTCTGTTGGCTAATCCATGAGTTTAAATCACAGTCTTTAAGAAAGTAATCTAGGGGCGGCTAGGTGGCGCAGTGAATAGAGCACCGGCCCTGGAGTCAGGAGTACCTGAGTTCAAATCCGGCCTCAGACACTTAACCCAAAAAACTAGCCATGTGACCTTGGGCAAGTCATTTAACCCCAACTGCCCTCCAAAAAGCAAAAAAATAAAAAAAGAAAGTAATCTAGCATGTAAGTAAATCTCAAAATCAGAGCTAGATCTCAGCTAATTAGTTCTGGAAGAAGTACTTGAATCCTCAGTCAATTTAGAGGTAAAATGAGCCAGACCTGGAGGCATCTTGCCCAAACTAGAGAAAACTGCTCCCCATACTTAAGGAACACAGAAATGAGATAGCTCATGCCCATTCTGCCCTCAAAAGCCTTGGTCATTTTTATTTCCTAAAACCTTATAGTGGATGGGAGGTGGTTCAGACTCACCCTGCCTCCCAGCTAGAAAGTCTCTGGAGGAATAAAATGGAAAGCAAAGTGTGGGCTTTGTCAGTCTTCCATTAGCATTGCTTGCAAAGTTAACAAGTGAGCTTCTTGAGTGAAAGAGCCCATTCTATCTTCCCTGACTCAATAACACTTAAAACAGGGTGGACACTGATGGACACTGATGGACACTGCCAAAGGCGTATAGCCAACATGAGTTGTACGCAGTTGAGTTACCCATTCTGTAGCCTCTTTCTTCCAAGAGAACAGTTCATTTATCTCCACCTTAGCTGGCTTCCCACAGATGGCTAAAGTTGTGCAAGGCTTGCACAAGCAAACACACGGAGTCTTATTTGCTTCCAATATACAACATAACTACAGATGCCACCATTGAGGCTGTTGGTGAATTCCTTGAAAATGTTATTCATAACAACCTTTACCATTTAAAAGCTATGGACCTGGGGCAGCTAGGTGGCGCAGTGAATAGAGCACCAGCTCTGGAGTCAGGAGTACCTGAGTTCAAATCTGGTCTCAGACACTTAACACACACACAAAAAAAACTAGCCGTGTGACCTTGGGCAAGTCACTTAACCCCAACTGCCCTCCAAAAAACAAACAAACAAAAAAAAAGTAAAAGCTATGGACCTGAGAAAGAATGGCTTTACTCCATGGGCTAGAAAAAAATGAATCAGTATAGGAGATCCTATGCTGTCCATGGAGTCAGTAAGACCAGGTAGTAAGATCCAGGACAAATGAGTTCAATAAGCTCAGCTCCAATTTCCTCTTTTCTAAAATAAAAAGCACCTACTTTACAGGGGTTGTTGTGAGTGTCAAATGAAATAATGTATGTCAAAAACTTTACAAACCTTAAAATAAATGGCTTTTGTTGTTCTTCAATTGTGTCCAACTCCTCATGACCTCTTTTGGGGTTTTCTTGGGAAAGATATCAGAGTGGTTTGCCATTTTCTTCTCCAGTTCATTTTACAGATAAGGAAACTGTGGCCAACAGGGTTAAGTGACTTGCCCAGGGTCACCCAGCTATCAAGTGTCTGAAGCTAGATTTGAACTCAGAGAGGAGTCTTCCTGACTCCAAGCCCAGCACTCTATCCAGTGGAGGTGGTGACCTAGCTGCCCAAAAATTATATGGCTGCATATATATGTATACATTTTGTTTCTTAGGGTAAAAACTTAGCCAACTCTCATGCATCCTTAGTAAAAGTTAACCAACTGCAGGTTTGGGGCAAGAACCCAAGGTAAAAATACTAAACAAGCACCAAAGGGCATGGGGAAAAAAACCAGGAGAGCATTATATAAACTCAGCATGGCTGCCAGAGCATGGTGGATAAAGTAGCCAGGTTTGGAGTCAGAAGGCCATGGGTAGAAGTCCTACCTTGGTCGTATACTCAATCAAAACATTTCTTAATATACATGGATTCTCTCCATGTAAATGTCAGTTTCAAAGAAGCACATGGAAGGGCATTCAATGTCATTATAGATATACAACAATTATTCATCTTAACTTTTGGGGAAAAAATTAAAAACCCATTTTTCTTTCAGGCTTTGAAGAAAAAATTCTTGATTAGCAATTGCAAAAACTCAGTTTTTGCACTATTCAGTACAAACATCCACTTGGGATGAAAATGAAAATTGACCCAAGTTGAGAATGCAAAGATCCCAAAACAATAAAGGAACATCATTTGTTTAATGCCTTTTTATTGTTGACTCATGTGTGTTTCTATCATTAAGTAGTCTTAGTTTGGACATTTAGAAAATGAAACAGAAGAGCTCACAACACATAAAAACCACAAGATGGCAGAGATGGGCCAGAACTAATAGGTTGGTTTTGTTTGTTTTGTATCATTTCCTTGCAGAAGCAATATAGCAAAAGGGATACAGCAAGGAAAGGCCATGTATCATAAAAGCTCCCATTCCTGTTTTATGGCCCCAGAAGTGAAATGAAGGCAAACAGTGTATGAGAAGTGAGAGGCGACTTCATTAATCCATTGTTCAGGAAGTTACAGGTATGCTAGTACTTTAAGAAAGTTTGAAGTAGGGGAAAAAAGAATAGTAGAATGTCTTTGCCATCTACACTGTTCAGTGTTCACACACAAATGCACACTTTTAGAAATCACAAATAATATGAGAACACACATGGGTTTAAGAGATCAGTTTCTCTCTACTCTTTCTCCCCACCCACCCACCCACCCAACTCCTGATTCCTTCTACACTTATCAGAACACTTAGACATGAAAAGTTGTAGCAGCATCACTATACACAGTAAACACTTTAACAAGAACTTAATGAACCTAGAGCTGCTGAAGTACAAACAGAAAAGGCATTACCTGCCCTGGTCCTTAAAAAAAAGCACAAATAAAAACAACAACAAAATCTACACCTTTAAAACTGTGACTTCAAAAACTCCACAAATGTGTCAACTTCTTCACCTAAAGCTGACAATGCTGATTTCTTTTTTAGCTGGCCACAATTGATTTCACAGCATTTACAATGTATCTGGCACTAATACCAAACATATCAAGCAACTCTGCAGGTTTGCCACTTCGAGGCACCCCAGACACTGCCAGCTGATGAACACTGATGTCAGGTATACCAGAAACAGCTGCACACACAGCTTCCCCAATGCCACCTAGAAAAGAAAGGTCAAGGTCATAAAAGTCAAAGTTGGCTGGATAACATGGCTATAAAATGCCTCAGCATTTACAGAGACTACTCATGGCACTCCAACATATTACCTGGGACTGGTGGGGAACCTGCTAAACTTTGTTTTGTTCTGTGTGAAGTTTGGATTCAGTCAAAGGGCTGTCCTTGAGGACCTAGAGGGGATTTGTTCCATGAAATAGGGATTCCATCAAAGGGCCCCACTTGAGGACCTAAAAGGCCACATGTGGCCTCCAGGCCTCAGGTTCCCCACCTGTGACATGGGAGAATGTTAGATATGGAAAAAGCATGGGGCAGCTAGGTGGCTCGGTGAATAGAGCACCAGCCCTGGAGTCAGGAGGATCTGAGTTCAAATGTGATCTCAGAAACTTGACACTTACTAGCTGTGTGACCTTGGGCAAGTCACTTAACCTCAATTGCCCTGCCTTCCCCCCTCCAAAAAAAGACAAAAAGAAAAAAAAATTTAATGGAAGAAGCAGAAGTTACTATGTGGGTGGCATTTCAAATTCTAGGAGTAATTCTACTTTGCCTGTTGAAATCTCCACTTTATCCTACCTCATAGGTATAAAGGGTATAATGAATAGTTTCCAGAATAGTGATCAATGAGAAAAGGTCTGGGCCCAGTTTAACATTTTTTTTTAATTCCAGGAATTAGTGTGTTTTAATCAGTCTCCAAAATCAGCACTAGTTCTAGATTTTCTGTCTGACCATTTACACACTAGGGGTTTATCTCCTATGTTGTTCCTTTGCAATTCCATTATTTGATTTATTGACCCTAAAGTTATAGTACCATTCCCATACACAGTACCACTTTGCCAGAAAGTCCTTCAGACAACAACGTGAGTGAAAATGCCTCAATCAATCACTCACCTTCTTTGTAATGATCCTCTACTGTAATAATACGTCCCTCTGTTACTCTGGCACTAGAAAGGATTGTGGCCCGATCCAGTGGTTTGATGGTGAACAGGTCAATTACTCGGATAGAAATACCTGAAAGACCAGAAAGGGGGCTAAGAGATACAGCCACATATTTAGAGAATGAGGTAAATGAAAATAAAAAGATCAAACCACGGCATGTACCAATTCAGGCACAAAGTCTTGCTATCTTTACTCAGATGTATAACATAATTCTTTTTAAAATATTTTTTTGTGTGTAATACAATTCTTAGTTCTTAATATATTACCTTCTTTAGAAAGTTCCGCAGCAGCTGCTAAAGCCTCATGGAGTGTAACTCCAGCTCCAATAACTGTGGCCTTGTCATCAGCACTCTGATAGATCACCTGGAAAAAATGTTAAAAATAGAAGGGGTACAGGTTAGGAGACAGATGGCATCTCACATTCTAGGAGGCTTTTGTTTCATTTCTTTTAATTTTATTTTTAGTTCCAAATTCTCTCTCCTTCCACCCCCTCCCCAATCCTTTGATAAGGCAAGAAAAATGATACCCATATATGAAATTATGCAAACCACATTTCCACATTTGCCATGGTTTTTTTAAAAGCAAGAAAAACAAAGGGAAAAAATATGCTTCATTCTGTACTCTGAGTTCATCTGTTCTCTATCTGAAGGTAGATAACATTTTTCATCATGTGAGTCCTTCAAAGTTATAGTGGATAATGATCCACTAAGTCTTTCACAGTTGATTATCTTAACAATATTGCTGTTAGTAAAATACAGTGTTCTCCTGGTTCTGCTCATTTTACTCTGCATCAGTTCATATAAGTCTTCCCAGGTTTTTCTGAAACTATTCCCTTCATTATTTCTTATAGCATTCCATCACATTCATATACCACAACTTGTTCAACCATTCCTCAATTAATGGACATCCCCTCAGTTTCCAATTCTTTACCACTATAAAAAGAGCTGCTATAAATATTTTTGTACATATAGGTCCTTTTCCTTTTTCCTTGATCTCCTTGGGGTATAAACCTACTAGTAGTATTCCTGGGTCAAAGACTATGCACAGTTTTTTGGAATAGTTCCAAATTGTTCTCCAGAATGGCTGAATGAGGTCTCAACTCCACCAACAATGCATTAGTGTGCATATCTTCCTACATCCCCTCCTAAAAGACATTTGCTACACTTTGTCCTTTGGAACCTCTGTTGTCATCCTTAAGCTTCTCTACATCCTCAGGCTTATATAATGCTCTTCCTTCAATTTAACTGAAATTTGCTTTTCCCCTGAAGCTCCTGCCATTCAAGTCTTCACTTTTCCCTCTGTACTATTCTCTTTGTTTAAAAACACATTCAGGTCTTCCCTATGTTGAAATGCAAACATCCTATCCACATACACCAAAAATCCAAGGAAATACAAAAGCAAAGTAATCCATCTCTCTCTCTCTCTCTCTCTCTCTCTCTCTCTCTCTCTCTCTCTCTCTTGCTGCTTCCACACATTCCCCTTCAAAATGACAGTCTCTCTTTTTTCTCCCCACCTTTTTCTTTCTCACCAATAATTTTTTAAAAGAATTGTTGGGGGGATTTTCAGCTTTCTAGGGCTATTGATCAGTTTATCCCCACTGTCTGTTCATTTAATTGCAGAAGCCTATGATCTGTTCTGGAATCCAGAATCTGATCTTGCAATATCTAGTTAGTAATATGGATTTTAACTCATTTTGGGCCATAGTTTGGAGATATGCATGTGTTTTTTGCAAATTAGTTCTTTTTGTCTTTTTAGAAGTCTGCTTTTCTTTATATACCACTTAAGCCACCCATGACCAAGCATCTATATTCATATTGCTGTTTTCTTTGATTATTTCTTTTTCTCTGGCTTGTACACACACACACACACACACACACACACACACACCTTAAACTCATAACCTGTTACATGAATTCACATCCTAAATCATTATCAAGCAATTTACCTCCAGATGAGTTAAAAAATATATAAGATGTAGTAGCAGAGACAAATGCATATCCCCTGAACTACAGACACCATCTCTATACAAATAAAAGTTAAAAAACATGTGCACCAGATACAGGCTTACTGCTGACATACAAATAACATAGTACAAAAATTAGAGTTAGCATGAATCCTAAATACTAAATCAAATATTTAGGGTAGAGGTGCCACGCAAGCGGCCCATTGATCTACAACACTCCCAAGTGCCACTGAGGCAGATTAAAATGTAATTGGGAAATGTTTTTTTAAATATAACATAGACAACATTATGCTTTAAAACAAGGTCAATAGGCAACTGCAGAGATCGTTATGTACAGGTTAGTGGCACCCTCTCTATTGAGTTTGATACTACTGATTTAGGGTATTGTTTTTAAGCTGTTTGTTGGCAAGCAAAGGACTCTATAAAAATGCTTTTTTGACAGCAACTCTTAAAACAGTCAGCTGACTTTTTAGTCAAAAATGGGAAGCATTGGCATAAATAATTGTAGGCTCTGAAACAGTTGAGGCAAACATTTAAATGTGTTACCCCTTTGGAAGGTACTGTAGAGATAAGGAAAATGAATTCCCTCAACACAGAAGTTCTCATCAGGGATGTTGCTTAGCTAAAATTTGACTAACACAGACCCATCTTGTGGGCAATGTGGAAAGTAAAAGAATTGTTTGATTCAAGCTAAAATTGATGGAGTTGCTCATTTGGGTGATATCCCTCTATGAGAAGCAGCCGAAGGCTGCAATGAGGGAAAACAGTCAGTTTCCAGAGCAGAAAGGATAAAACACAGGATAAAAAACAGTCCAGAAGACCATCCACATGAAGAGAAGAGGAAAAATGTGAGAACCTAAGCCTTTTTTTACCTTGGCCTGTCCAATCTTAAAGTTTTCAAAGGGAGAATAAATAACTGAAGTATCTGGTCTGCTGGTTCGGATGAAGCACATTCCCTAGGGTAAATATAAAGACAAGAGTTACATTTCAGAAATAGAAGTTATAAATTCTTTTTTTTAATTATTAGTTAGAAAAAGGTAAGAGAAAAAAACAAGCCAGTAAGACTTAGTGCCAGTCTCTTTTAGAGGAGGAAGTCTGTATTCTGACAAGGAATAAAATGCTTTAAAACCTTTAGAAAACACAGAGTAACATCTGATTAAACTTACTACTACAAATGGCCTTTCTATTCAGACATAAAACCAAGGAGGAACCCAGCAAACCCCATTGGGGATGAGCTTTATATGCTAAAATATTTGCTGTAGGTGAGTGATATCCCAAATACACACTGATGCTTGTTATATCTGCAAGCCTCCTCTTTTAGGGATAGGGAAATGGGTAGAAGCTTAGAAGGTACAATTTGGACATCTCTGAGATGGAAATGAATAACACTTTTACCATCACTAATGTAATTCTGGTACAGGGTAGCACAGAGGCCTCAGAATACTACATGCCTTGACTCCTTTGCTCACCAAAATGAAGCATCAACACCCATTAACATCCCTACCCACTACAGTAAAGACAAGAAGGGAGAAAAATCTAGGCCCCAACACCACAGCTGCATCCCAGGCTCTTCCTAGCTTCAATTCCCTTTCTACCTGCAGTCATGATACTCAATTTCACCATGTATGCGCTAGTCCAGGGGTAGAGCCATGTAGGTCCTCAAGTCTAGCCCTTTGACTGAATCTAAGTTTTACAGAACAAATCTTTTTAAGTCAAAGGGCCACACTTGAGGATCTAGAGGGCCACATGTGGCCCCCAAGGCCACAGGTTCCCTACCCCTGGACTAGTCTGATCCAAGTTACATGGACCTCATTACCACTAACTCCTTTAAATACTCTGATAGAAGTGCTAGTACAATTAACTTTGGTTCCATTCAGCAATCACATTGGAGCCAAAACCTCATAGGAACATCTAGGGCAAATCTACTCAGCCTGCAGAGTGTCCTCCTGCACCCTCTTCTGGCTGCTCCACTCTGCTGCATTCTCACTACCATGTCCCTATTGTTTAGTCCATACAGACTATAAGCTTAGGGCAGGGATTTATTTTATGTTCACTAGGAAGCCTAGGACATTTAAGAGCTCAGTACTCAGACTAGCATCTCAAAGGTCTGGAATATATCATACTTTCTCAAACACTTATTCTTTAAAAGCAGCTGTAGCTCAGTGGTTAATTAATTCCCCTCTGTCCACCCTCTCCAAATTTAGGTTGGTTGATGCTCAGAAAAGAGATGTCTAGTCCATCATTGGGCCCAGTTTGGTGGCACCAGATGGAATCTGTGGTTCCCTGGGAGAGCTAGGGAATTAATTAAGAATTAAGTAGAGGCTTTAGTGGAAAAAGTGTTCAATCTTAAAAATTCATTTTTTGCAATGAGGGTCCTTAGCCTCTTTTGTGCCATAGACCCCTTTGGCAGTCAAATGAAGCCTATGGATCCCTACTCAGGATGTAGTTTTTTTTGTTTGTTTGCATGTTTGTTTTTGGAAGGGGAAGGCAAGGCAATTGGGGTTAAGTGACTTGCCCAAGGTCATACAGCTAGTAAGTATCAAGTGTCTGAGGCTGGATTTGAACTCAGGTCCTTCTGACTCCAAGATCGACGCTCTATTCACTGAGTCACCTAGCCGCCCCTCAGGATGTTTTTAAATGCATAAAACTAATTATATATGATTTTAAAAGAAATCAGTTATATTGAAATACAATTATCAAAACATTTTTAAGACAAGTCCACAGAGCCCAAGTTAAGAACCTCTGCTATAAATGTACCTTCGTATTGGCAGCCAAATGAACAGCATATTCTGTAGAAACAGCATCACTTGGATAGAAAACTGTGCAGTTTGGAACAGTTCTGAACATGGCTAGATCCTCCAAAGCCATCTGGGAAGGCCCATCTTCACCTGAGAAAATCATAGGAAAAAAGAAATTTAGCCCAGGCCAGCATCAACCACTTCGATCCAATTCTCCAAACATTTATCTAGTGCCTACAGTATGTGGAAGGCACAGTACGAGAGATACAAAGGTGACAGATCTGGTTGAATCTCAGCCTTTCATTATTTTTAGTCTTTTTACCTCACAAGTAGCGTTATCTTCTTTCTCTTCAATGACTTAACCTCTCTAGTCCTTCAGGAAAATGATGGAAGGGAACAAATCACTAAACTACTATACCCTCTGAGCTTTGCAAGATGCCTTAAAAAATAATGCATAACCCTGTGTGAAGTCAGAATCTGATCCAGGTAGACACATAGCCCAAAACACTGGCGCTCTCGGCCTCTAATGTAATCAGACTCAGGAAGAGTACCTAGGCAAATTCGAGTTTTAAAACTATTAGAAAATTCAGTTTGCTTCTGAAATGATTTTTCTGAGGTATATACACAAATCAACTCCATGAATATATATGGTCTACACCAGTCACTGCTAATCACTGCTCACCAAGGAGTGATAGCCTAATCACCAAATTCAGTGTCATCATTTTTGCACATCCAGGGGCATTTGACATTGAACGTTCACTTTTCCTTGAAGTATGATCCCTCACAACTCATAATTTTTTTAGAGGGGGGAAGGTAGGACAATTGGGGTTAAGTGACTTGCCCAAGGTCACAGGGCTAGTAAGTGTTAAGTGTCTGAGGCCAAATTTGAACTCAGGTCCTCCTGACTCCAGGGCTGGTGCTCTGTTCACTGCCCACCTAGCTGCCCCTCAACTCATACTTCTTCAGCATTTCTTCAAAGTATGGAACACTTTCTGAACATTACCCCAGTGCCTCTTCACAAGCTGCCACAGTAGGTACAATAGAAGAGATCATCATGTCTGAGATGAACTCAACTCTGTGGGATTGGGCACATCACCTTCATCTCTCTGGACTGGGCTGAACTAGACTAGACTAGATGTGCCCTTAGGCCCCTACCTACTTACCTGGCCACTTACTTACTCCCCACTTCTTCCTTCTTAAGCCCATCATACCTTCTACAATCAGACTAACTTCTGTAAAGCACCTGTTTTCTATCACATTATTCCCTAGCTTGAGCCCACAATGTCTTTTCATTGTCACACATTCGAGTGCAAACTCATCTGCTTGGTTCTCTATAGCCTCCATTATCAGACTCTACCCTACCAAACATAGACCTATAATTTCTAACAAGACTGGTCTCCTCAGTGTCCCCCTAAAAAACACCACATTCACCTCCATGCCATTGTTCATGCTGTTTTCTCTACCTGGATTACTTCCTTTCTCTCTTTAACTAAAGCCTTGAAGGCCTGGCTCAGACCCCATCTCCTCTGTTGAATGATCTCTTTCACGTACTTATACTCCACCCCTTAATAATTTAAATATTTAATTCTTCTCTAAAGATTTTATTTAACTTAGCACCTCCCCAGCTAGATTCTTAAGCATGAGACTTGTCCTATTTCTTTTCTATCCATTTGCAGGATCCAGCATAGCAATAGTCACATATATGGCACCTAATAAATACTTTGTAATATATAATACTAGCACATAATATTATATATTAGTTATAATTAATATAGCTATATTATTATATATTGTTATATAATAAAATATAATTAATATATGATACATAACTAATATGTTAGTTATAATTAATATAATTATAGATTATAGAATATAAAATGTGAATATATATTATATATTAGTTCTAATTAATATAATATTATTGTATCATATATAATACTTATATAATATATATATTAAACAATTTATAATTTACTGAGAACAGTAGAGTGATCTGTTTAATGGGCTGCCTTGTAGCTTAATGAGCTAAGACCACATAGCTTCTTCTTTCAGAGGACCTAGGTAAAATGGAAGAGGCAGCCTGGTATAGTCACTGACTATACTGTACTATACTGGACAGAGGGCTGGCCTTGTAGTCAAGAAGAGCTGAGCTCAAGTCTTGCCTCTGACACATACTGGTGGCGTGAACCTGAACAAATCACATAGGCTGTGACTGGCCTAGGGGTACTGAGGGGTTATCAGTCACAGATCAGCTGCTGATCTATTTCTGTGGAGAGAGTTTCCACATCAGGAGTTTCCTACATCAGTGAAATCACAGGTCAGGACCATGGAGTTTCCCTGCCCCCGTACAAAAATACAAAGCATACAAACCCCCATGGTTCAATGGATTTACTTTATGATTAGTTCTCTGTAACTAAAAAACAATGAAAAGACAGAATTCTGACTAGCTATAAGACAGTACATACCAATGGAGACCCCACAGTGGGAGCCACTGAGGTTAATGTTACTTTGGGAGATGGCCCCCATCCTGATATGATCAAAAGCTCTGGTAAAGAAGGCAGCAAAGGTGCTAGCAAAAGCAATGGTCCGGTTTCGGGTGGCACAGCCCAATGCCACGCTTACCTGTAACACAAAAAAACAGTGAGTTAGGGGACAAGAGGAACTCGAGTGCCCTCAGAGATACCTGCAGCATGTGACATGTTCTGGTCACTGAATCCAAACTTCACAGAACAAATCCCCTTAATAAAAAGATTTGTTCTGTTAAACTTGGACTCAGTCAAAAGGCTGCACCTGAGGACCTAGAAGGCCACATGTGGCCTTGAAGTTACAGGGTTCCCCACCCCTGTCCCAAAGCTTCTCTTTCACCTACCTTCAAGTTCTAGATTATAAATTACCTACAGAACATCGTTTCTTGGATATCCCGCCATTATCTTAATCTCAACACTTCTAAAACTAAACAAATAATCACTAATTCCCCTGCCCCAATCAAAATTGCTTTACCTTCCAAACAACATAATTTGTCACCATTTTTCTACTCACCTGAGATAGAAATATTGTCTATCCAATGTTTCAAATTCACCCTTTCTTCTCTATTCCTATCATCTCTACCCAAGTCCAAAGTCTCATTACTTCAATACCTACCATGTTCTGCTCAGCAATAAAGCATTCAATGAAACGTTCTGGGTGCTCCTTCTTAAACAGCTCGGAAAAGGTGGAATTTTTTGTGTCACCATCTAAGGCAATCACTCGATCATTGGCATGGCCTAGCTTAGCCAGAGCAGCACCATAGGCTCTTCTGGTAGCCACCTGGAAGAAAAAGGATGCTACATTGTAGAGGCACACTGAGGGAACTTTTTAGCAAGAGACTAAATCCGTTAGCGTTAATAAATCCCCGTCTAGGAGAAAAGCAACTAAAATTCTTTCAAGGCTCTAAGACAGTGGTTCTCAACCTGTGGGTTGCAACCCCTTTGAGGGTTGAACGACCCTTTCACAGGAGTCATCTAAGACCATCAGAAAACACATATTTTGGATGGTCTTAGGAACCGAGACATCACTCCTCTATCCATCTCCAAGCGGGTCTGCCCACGTGCAGATATGCCCAGATACACCCACATATGAGTATTAAAGGGTCATGGCATTAGGAAGGTTGAGAACCACTGCTGTAAGAGATAGGGAGGGTCAGGAATATTAACCCAGATCACTAGGGGTAAAGAAATTCAAGCATTTGCCTATACCAAATACACTGTTTCCCCATGTAAACAAAAAAAGTGAAAAGAAAGTAGTGTTATCTTATGTTAATGTTTTATGAATTCATTTGCCTTAGGTCCTTGGCATATGAAAGAAGCATATTTACTTACTTCACTTCTTACTACAAACAGAATTCTGACATATGAACTCCCATGCTGCAAAAACTGCAGGGTCAATATCAAAATTGGTTTTGATTCCCTGATTTCAGAACAACACGATTCAACTCATCAAGTGTAAGTGTAGCAGAAGGAGCACAGGATCTGGGGTGTGAGCATTTGAGTTTAAACCTCAGCTCTGTCACTTACTAGCTGGGAACTTAGGCCAGTTCTCCCCTTCTCTGGAGGGTCCCTTCCAGCTCCAAGTGCCTACTACGGCAATATGGCAGGCATCAAGGATTCAAACAAGGGACAATACAGACCCCCTGTCCTAGGGGAAGATACTGTCAACTTGCAGCTATAACTTGTCAAATAGATAATATTCCTTCAGATCGTGTGAGGAGGGAGACAACGCTAGCAAGTGGGGGAGAGGGAGAGAAGAGTAATAGAGAAAAGCTTCCATAGGAGCTATGAGTCCAAAAGGTCAAAACAGGGCCTCGAGCATCTCAGGTGTTTAAATGCACGTGAACAGGTTCTAGGTCCCAAGGTGATGGCAAGAAGATACCCAGCAGCAGGAATGCAGAAATTCATCCATATAAAGATATTTCAAAGTCAAGTAAATAGGACCAAAGAGAACAGATACTTAGTAAGAGAGAAGTAAAGGCTATCTTTATTGCTCATTAACCAGTAAAGATCCTAATGAATACTTCATAAACATCTGTAGACTATTTACAAGACAAATGGGAGGGGTGAGTGAATCATTTAAGTTTGAATTTGTGCTTAGTTTATTACCACTAATTCTTAGTAACTATAGCCCCAGCCTACCTTGTCCCCAATTTGGTAGGCAGGTAGAGAAGGCATCTTCACATTCATGATATTGATCTCAGGGACATCTTCCACAGGTGACTGAGGAGTCAGGTTCTTATTACTCTGTATCTGGCTTTCGATGGCCTTGATAATGGAATCTACTTTGTCCTTTGGCATAGGCTTGCCATGCCAGTCATCTGCATCCTCAATACCTATGATCAAACAATAAATACAGATCATCTGCTTTCTAGTTCAGGAAACTGTACCTTTGTTCAGTAAAGCATCAATGTTAGAAACTGAAGGCACCTCAAAAGTTACCTCATTTGTTTTCTAGTTTAGCTCATTGAATATTTCTCTATAACGGAGCCTCAAAAGCTTGATGCAGTGTGAGCAAGAATTTCTAGCAACATCTGTTGATAGGGAAAAGAGCTTCCCAAAGCAGCAGAAAGCTCTGTGGACTGTTGGTTCTTTTTTGTTACCACTCCACCAGGACTAGCAGGGGCAAAAGTAATAGATTTGGAGTCAGAAGAGTGGATTCTCAACCCAGCTTTGCCACTTATCATCTTCCTGACCTTGCGCAAGTGGCACACAAGATTACCTACCCACATGAAATACAAGTTTGTATAAAAAAAATTCATTGCCTCTACTTAAATACAGAGTGAGCCTCTGATTTCAAGGAACCAAGTTTGCATAGGAACATGCCCTCACATCTTAGAAACATAAAGATATCACCAGTGTGTACCAACAGAAAACATATATACATATGTAACCTATGGCATCTATGAGCTCTACTGCATACACGGTCACTAACAATGCTGCTTATCCACTCTAGCCATGTCAATGTCAGTGCCAAACTTGTGCCAGTTCTCTCCTGTTGTGGGGATACAGGGCACATTGCTTACTTGGAATACCACGGCCTTTGAAGGTCTTGGCGACTATAGCAGTAGGTTGGTCCTTCACTTGAGCTGCCTGCCAAAAGACTTCACATAGCTGCTCCACATCATGGCCATCCACAACATAGGTGTTCCACCTAATAAAAGACAGTTGGTTATAGAAGACCTCCACCATTTAAAAAGAGCAACTAGGGGATTCTCCTTAGCATTTCCCACCCAGCTATTTTCCTGGACTTTATTTATCATGTTCAAAAACACACTATTGAGCAAGATGAAATCAACTGAATTTTACTCCTCAGCACCCCCTGCTCCTGGGACCTTCTTTCACTGCTGGTAGACACTGAAGACTTCCTCCCAGATCCTCCACCTTTATTAAGGAAGGAAGCCAGGGAATTCTCCTCCTCGTCAGACTTCAAAAAGCTACTCAGCTACTTTCCTGGACTTCATCATCTCCAAAAAATTCATCATTCTTCAAGATGAAGTCAATCTTGAAACTCTCACCTCCTCATATCATTTCCTACCCAGCTGCAAGACTTCATCATGTGTCCTCCTCCCCCCCCCCACCTTTTCAGCTTCATTTTATATGTCGTTCCACCTCCACGCCCATTAGATTGTGAGTTCTTTGAGGGCAGTTCTGTCTTGTGACTTTCTTTTTAATCCCCAGCTCTTAGTACATAGTAGGCACTTAATAAATGTTTGCTGTCTCTTTATTGACTTTTGCCACCTAGAAGAAAAGGAAATAAGCAAAAGAAATGTTATTCCTTACCCAAAAGCTTCACAGCGCTTCTGATAGATATCTGTGCAATGCTTTAAAGGAGCAGCTTCACTTTGTCCTAAACGGTTCACATCAAAGATGGCCACAAGGTTGTCCAGCTTATAGTAAGAGGCAAAAGCCAAAGCTTCCCAGACAGAGCCTTCCGAGGATTCCCCATCTCCCATGAGGCAGTACACCCGGTAACTAGAACCCAAAAGACACAAGTCACATCATTCCTGCATTGTCCCAAATTAAGATGAGTCTATCAGTCCAAGAGAGAAACTCAGAGACAGACTACAAAAAGCTGTTTTCCTGAAGACATTTACCCAGCACTGCTCTTTATCATCCTGGCATCTCTGCCTAAACTCAATATAGTTATATTACCAAACAACAAATTAGGCACTCAAAGTAGGTTTTGGCTAAGAGTTACTAACACAGTTCTACAGTTCATCCTTAAGGTTTTTACTACTTCAGGGCCACAAAGGAAGGGGGGGAAATCCAACTTTCCAGAAAATCAATTCCTATAAATGATAATATGGAACAAAGAAAAGGCAGCTACATTTATACGTGTTTTTCTTGGTTTAACGCAGTTCCATTTTAAAAAGAAAATCACCACTTTGTATTTTTCATATTTAAATGTTAAGGTGCCTATACTTCAATCTAGTGAAGAGTAAGCTCCATTAGGTTATGCCAAGCTAGAAAGGCTTCGAGAATGGTGACAGATTGTAGGTCTGTTGTCTGAATGCCAGCACAGTGAAGCATTCAAAAGGTTGGTTGTGAGGCAATGGCTCCCTGTGACCACTGCAACTCAGCTACAGAGGTGTAGTTACCAACAAGATATCATACATGACTGTCTGATATCCTTATCCCCTTGTGTAGTACTGTATAATCTCCCCCTTAGTGCAAGACAGAAATTGTGAAGAGGTTTGTTCTACACTAACAAAGGATAAGGATAGGGATTAGGATTGGTATGAGGAGCTTCCAGATGAAGAATTCTCCCTCTACTAATGTCAATTGGCACATTCTTTGCAACTTACTGTCTTAGAGAGTCACCTAGAGCAAGTTCTTCCTGGAAGTAAATGGATAAGTGGTCTTCCAGCTCTATCTCTTACCTGGCTTTATCAAAGTATTTGCCAGTATAGGCCATTCCACAGGCAGCACCAAGTCCCTGCCCAAGAGAACCAGTTGCCACATCAACGAATGAAAGTCTCTGTCATAG
Source organism: Pseudocheirus occidentalis (assembly GCA_028646575.1). NCBI lineage: Eukaryota > Metazoa > Chordata > Mammalia > Diprotodontia > Pseudocheiridae > Pseudocheirus > Pseudocheirus occidentalis. Next base: position 53,514,711 of record CM053602.1, read on the forward strand.
AAAGAAGGAAAGAAAAAATGAATTAAATGGCAGCTATGAAACCCAGCTGTCATCCTACCAAGCTATAGTAGACAAGATAGATTGGCTCATTCTAAGGAAGCAAGACAGTAGCCTTGGAGTCAGGAAGTTTGGGGTTCAAATTTCAACACTGGTACATGCTAGCTGTGTTACCTTGGGCAAGGCATTTCACCTCTTAGTACCCCAGGAAAACTCTCTAAGTCTACAAACCTTGTAGAATAGTTGCTGGTTGTCATTTGTAGAGTTTGTGGACCAGTAGTTCCCCACAATAGATCACTATTCTGTATGTCCACATTTTAAAAAGAAAATCCAAATGCCCTCTCTCACTAAAGTATTACTGATGTTCATTTTCTGCATCGCACCTTCACAAACTCAAGGCTTCCCTTCCAGACGGCAGCTTAAATGGAACATAGAAGACAATGCAAAGCATAGTAGATGCTTGCAGATTTCCCAAGAGTCAACCACCTACAAACCAGGTATTGAGTACACGTGTTGAAGGTTTTTGTTTTTAAAACACAATTTGGTTCTTAGATGGAAACCAGAAGAGCTCAAGAATGCAGGCTTGCCTGCTTGTGAAATCACAGATTAAATGGCATATTGGAAGTTTAGATTCTACAAGCATAACTATTCTGGAAATAAGAGCACATTCCATCCATCTCCTTTTTGTGCATTTTGCCCCAGGACAATCTTATTGTCTTAATCTCATCCTTTCACCTGTTGACCCAAAAGAATACAATTCTCTGCAAGAAGCACAATTGAGTTTTATTACTTTAAGCAGTGTCTTAAAGGCATGTGGAATTAGTATAAAAGCAGGCCAAGACCACCATTTTCAAGAATAGCTAGACTTGGGCACAAAGATACAAAGTTGATGCCAAAGCTCTCAAAATAAGGATAAAGGGAAGGGAAGAAGCATTTATAGAGTACCAGCCATATGCCAAATAAGCACGTTTTACAATATTATTTCATCTGATTCTCACAACAACCCTGGCAGGTAGGTGCTGTTATTATTTTCAGTTGAGGAAACTGAGGCAGACAAAGGTTAAGTGACTTATCCAAGGTCACAGTGCTAATGTTTGAGACCAGATTTGAACTCTCAGGTCTTCCTGAATCCAGCATGAATTTAGGGTCAGCACCACCAGCTGATTTGAAATAATTCATTTTCATTTCTTTCCCAAATATTCAATCTTTCCATCTATCTTTTCTTCTAGTCCCTCTATTGCTGATATAGATTTCTGTTCCTACCAACCTGCCTTCCTCTTATCTGCCCCCTGCCTTAGCTTTTCCCCTAGACTCCTTTTCTCTACCACAGTTTTATTCCATATGGCTTTTATCCCATGATCCTTTCTGCCCTTCAGACTCCTTCCCAGTAATACAGCTCCTACTCAATGTTTAATCATTTGTTGTTTAATTATAGTTGTTTAATAATATTTAACAACAGCTGACGCATATCATACCTTAATATTATATTTATATTTTATAAAACAAGTTTTTTATACATCTTCTATTTTATATTTAGTGCAGTGCATGGTATACAGTAAGTGCTTAATGAATGTTTATGAACTGACTTAAGATTTACAAACACTTTATGCACATGTCCTTCCTCCCAACTTCAAAAAGAATCTTTTTATGAGGCCGCTAGGTGGCGCTGCAGTAAGTACAACACAGGCCCTGTAGCCAGGAGGACCTGAATTCAAATCTGCCCTCAGACACTTAACACATATTAGCTGTGTGACCTTGGGCAAGTCACTTAACTCCAACTGTCCTGCATTCCGCCTCCAAAAAGCAAAAAAAAGAAAGAAAGAAAAAAGAAAAAAAATCTTTTTAGTGACAGCTTTTGTTTTTGCATGACCTTTATCTCCACTGCCCATCAAGACTTCCTATATAATAAACGAGAGAAAAACATAGTTCCAGAAAAGCAACTAACAAATCAACCATGACTGACATTATGCTAATATTCTCATATTCTCTCTCTCATATTACTCGATTTCTGTGTGTCTCTCATATTGCTGTTATCTTTTCTCTCATATTTCTGTCTTCCTGTCTCTATCTCCTTCTATCACTGTCTCGCTCATATTGTTCTGTCTTTGTCTCTCTCTGTGAAATCTCTTTGTCTCTTTGTTGTTCTATCATATTTCTCTCTCTTTCTCTCATATTTCTCTTTTCTCTGTATCTCTCTGATATTATTCTGTCTTTGTGTGACTGTCTCATATTTCTCTTTCTGTCTCTCACACTACTGTCTCTCCCATATTTCTCTCTCTCTCTATCATATTGCTCTGTCTCTGTATCTCTGTCTCTCTCATATTTCTGTCTCCCTCTCATTTCTCCCCCATATTTCTCTCTCGCTCTCATAGTGTTCTCTCTCTGCATCTCTATCTCCCCCATATTTCTCTCTCTCTCATATTGTTCTGTCTCTGTATCTGTCTCTCCCATATTTCTGTCTCTGTATCTCTGTCTCTACCTTATTTCTGTTTCTCTCATTGTTCTATCTCTGTATCTCTGTCTCTCCCATATTTCTGTCTCGCTCTCATTTCTCTCCCATATTTCTCTCTCTCATATTGTTCTGCTTCTGCATCTCTGCCTCTCATATTGGTCAGTCTCTGTATCTCTGTCTCTTCCATATTTCTCTCTCTCTCTCATACTGTTGTCTCTGTATCTCTGTCTCTCCGATATTTCTGTCTCTCTCTCATTACTCTCCCCTATTTCTACCTCTCATATTGTTCTGTCTGTGTATCAGTGTCTCTCCCATATTTCTTTTTTTATGGAGTGCAGTTGGTGTTAAGTGACTTGCCCAAGGTCATATTGGTATTTTTTCTCTTACATGTCTGAGGCCGCATTTGAACTCAGGTCCTCCTGACTCCAGGGCCGGTGCTCTATTCACTGTCAAACCAAGCCACACCCTCTCTCCCATATTTCTCTCTGGCTCTCATGTTCTGTCTCTGCATCTCTATCTCTCCCATATTTCTCTATCTCTCATATTGTTCTCTCTCTGTATCTCTGTCTCTCCCGTATTTCTCCTTCTCTCATATTGTTCTGTCTCTGTATCTCTGTCTCTCATATTTCTCTCACATATTTCTTTCTCTCTCTTATTGTTCTGTCTCTGTATCTCTGTCTCTCCCATATTTCTCTCTCTCTCTATTATATTGCTCTGTCTCTGTATCTCTGTCTCTCTCATATTTCTGTCTCTCTCTCATTTCTCCCCCATATTTCTCTCTCTCATATTGTTCTATCTCTGTATCTCTGTCTCTCATGTTTCTCTCTCTCTCTCATTTCTCTCCCATATTTCACTCTCTCATACTGTTCTGTCTCTGTATCTGTCTCGCCCATATTTCTCTCTCTCATTCTGTTCTCTGTATCTCTGTCTCATGTTTGTCTCTCATTTCTCTCCCATATTTCTCTCTCGCGCATATTGTTCTGTCTCTGTATCTCTGTCTCTCCCATATTTCTGTCTCTCTCTCATTTCTCTCCCATATTTCTCTCACTCTCATATTGTTGTCTCTGTATCTCTGTCTCTCCCATATTTCTCTCTCTCTCATATTGTTCTATCTCTGTCTCTCCCATATTTCTCTCACTTTCTCATATTGTTGTCTCTGTATCTCTGTCTCTCCCATATTTCTTTCTCTCTCATATTGTTCTGTCTCTGTATCTCTGTCTCCCCCATATTTCTCTTTCTCATATTGTTCTGTCTCTGTATCTGTCTCTCCCATATTTCTCTCTCTCTTTCATATTGTTCTGTCTCTGTATCTCTCTCATATTTCTCTCTCTCATTTCTCTCCCATATTTCTCTCACTCTCTCATATTGTTCTGTCTCTGTATCTCTGTCTCTCCCATATTTCTCACTCTCTCATATTGTTCTGTCTCTGTATCTCTGTCTCTCCCATATTTCTCTCTCTCTCATATTGTTCTGTCTCTGTATCTCTCTCATATTTCTCTCTCTCATTTCTCTCCCATATTTCTCTCACTCTTTCATATTGTTCTGTCTCTGTATCTCTGTCTCGCCCATATTTCTCACTCTCTCATATTGTTCTGTCTCTGTATCTCTGTCTCTCCCATATTTCTCTCTCTCACATATTGTTCTGTCTCTGTATCTCTGTCTCTCCCATATTTCTGTCTCTCTCTCATTTCTCTCCCATATTTCTCTCACTCTCTCATATTGTTGTCTCTGTATCTCGGTCTCTCCCATATTTCTCTCTCTCTCATATTGTTCTCTGTATCTCTGTCTCTCATATTTCTCTCTCTCTCATTTCTCTCCCATATTTTTCTCTCTCATATTGTTCTGTCTCTCTACATCCATCTCTGATATTATTCTGTCTATGTATCTCTGTCTCCCCCATATTGTTCTGTCTCTGTATCTGTCTCTCCCATATTTCTGTCTCGCTCTCATTTCTCTCACATATTTCTCTCTCATATTGTTCTGTCTCTGTATCTCTGTCTCCCCCATATTGTTCTGTCTCTTTATCTCTGTCTCTCCCATATATCTGTCTCTCTCCCATTTCTCTCCCATATTTCTCTCTCTCTCTCTCTCTCTCTCTCTCTCTCATACTGTTGTCTCTGTATCTCTATCTCTCCCATATTTCTTTTTTTTTGGAGGGCAGTTGGGGTTAAGTGACTTGCCCAAGGTCACATGCCTAGTTTTTGTGTTAAGTGTCTGAGGCCGTATTTGAACTCAGGTCATCCTGACTCCAGGGTCAGTGCTCTATTCACTACCCAACAAAGCCACCCCCTTTCCCAATATTTCTCTCTCGCTCTCATATTGTTCTCTCTCTGCATCTCTATCTCTCCCATATTTCTCTCTCTCGCATATTGTTCTGTCTCTGTATCTCTGTCTCTCCCATATTTCTGTCTCTGTCTCTCTGTCTCTACCTTATTTCTGTTTCTCTCATATTGTTCTATCTCTGTATCTCTGTCTCTCCCATATTTCTGTCTCTCCCTCATTTCTCTCCCATATTTCTCTCTCTCATATTGTTCTGCTTCTGCCTCTCATATTGGTCGGTCTCTGTATCTCTGTCTCGCCCATATTTCTCTCTCTCATTCTGTTCTGTCTCTGTATCTCTGTCTCATGTTTGTCTCTCATTTCTCTCCCATATTTCTCTCTCTCGCATATTGTTCTGTCTCTGTATCTCTATCTCTCCCATATTTCTGTCTCTCTCCCATTTCTCTCCCATATTTCTCTCACTCTCTCATATTGTTCTGTCTCTGTATCTCTGTCTCTCCCATATATCTGTCTCTCTCCCATTTCTCTCCCATATTTCTCTCTCTCTCTCTCTCTCTCTCTCTCTCTCATACTGTTGTCTCTGTATCTCTATCTCTCCCATATTTCTTTTTTTTTGGAGGGCAGTTGGGGTTAAGTGACTTGCCCAAGGTCACATGCCTAGTTTT
>CM053602.1:53520604-53559210 GCA_028646575.1 Pseudocheirus occidentalis
TGCATCTCTATCTCTCCCATATTTCTCTCTCTCGCATATTGTTCTGTCTCTGTATCTCTTTCTCTCCCATATTTCTGTCTCTCTCTCATTACTCTCCCCTGTTTCTACCTCTCTCATATTGTTCTGTCTGTGTATCAGTGTCTCTCCCATATTTCTTTTTTTATGGAGTGCAGTTGGTGTTAAGTGACTTGCCCAGGCTCATATTGGTATTTTTTCTCTTACATGTCTGAGGCCGCATTTGAACTCAGGTCCTCCTGACTCCAGGGCCGGTGCTCTATTCACTGCCAAACCAAGCCACCCCCTATCCCAATATTTCTCTCTCGCTCTCATATTGTTCTCTCTCTGCATCTCTATCTCTCCCATATTTGTCTCTCTCAGATATTGTTCTGTCTCTGTATCTCTGTCTCTCCCATATTTCTCTCTCTCTAATATGGTTCTGTCTCTTTATCTCTGTCTCTCCCATATTTCTGTCTCTCTCATTTCTCTCTCATATTGTTCTGTATCTCTGTCTCTCTCATATTCTTCTATTTCTGTATCTCTGTCTCATATTTCTCTCAGATTTTTCTCACATATTTCTATCTCTTGCATATTGTTCTGTCTCTGTATCTGTGTCTCTCATATACTTTGGTCTCTGTATCTCTGTCTCTCCCATATTTCTCTCTCTCTCGTATTGCTCTGTCTCTGTATCTCTGACTCTCATATTGTTCTGTCTCTTAATCTCTACCTCTCCCATATTTCTCTATCTCTCATATTGTTCTGTCTCTGTATCTCTATCTCTCCCATATTTCTTTTTTTTTGGAGGGCAGTTGCGGTTAAGTGACTTGCCCAAGGTCACATGCCTAGTTTTTGTGGTAAGTGTCTGAGGCCAGATTTGAACTCAGGTCCTCCTGACTCCAGGGCCAGTGTTCTATTCACTGCACCACCTAGCCGCCCCCTCTCTCCCATATTTCTCTCTCTCTCTATCTCATATTGTTCTCTCTCTGTATCTCAGTCTCTCCCATATTTCTGTCTCTGTATCTCTGTCTCTACCTTATTTCTGTTTCTCTCATACTGTTCTATCTCTGTATCTCTCTCTCCCATATTTCTGTCTCTCCCTCATTTCTCTCTCTCATATTGTTCTGTCTCTCCCATATTTCTCTCTCTCTCATATTGTTCTGTCTCTGCATCTCTGTCTCTCATATTGGTCGGTCTCTGTATCTCTGTCTCTCTCAAATTTCTCTCTCTCTCATACTGTTGTCTCTGTATCTCTTTCTCCCTGATATTTCTGTCTCTGTCTCATTACTCTCCCATATTTCTCCCTCTCTCATATTGTTCTGTCTCTGTATCACTGTCTCTCCCATATTTCTTTTTTTTTTTTGAGGGCAGTTGGGGTTAAGTGACTTGCCCAAGGTCACATGGCTAGTTTTTGTGCTAAGTGTCTGAGGCCATATTGGAACTCAGGTCCTCCTGACTCCAGAGACGGTGCTCTATTCACTGCCAAACCAAGCCACACCCTCTCTCCCATATTTTTCTCTCACTCTCATATTGTTCTGTCTCTGCATCTCTGTCTCTCCCATATTTCTCTCTCTCTGTGTTTCTGTTTCTCCCATATTTCTCTCTCTCTCTCTCATATTGTTCTGTCTCTGTATCTCTGTCTCTCCCTTATTTCTGTTTCTCTTATATTATTCTATCTCTGTATCTCTCTCTCCCATATTTCTATCTCTCCCTCATTTCTCTCCCATATTTCTCTCTCTCATATTGTTCTGTCTCTGTATCTCTGTCTCTCCCATATTTTTCTCTCTCTCATATTGTTCTGTCTCTGCATCTCTGTCTCTCATATTGGTTGGTCTCTGTATCTCTGTCTCTCTCAAATTTCTCTCTCTCTCATACTGTTGTCTCTGTATCTCTGTCACTCCCATATTTCTTTTTTTTTTTGGAGGGCAGTTGGGGTTAAGTGACTTGCCCAAGGTCACATGGCTAGTTTATGTGTTAAGTGTCTGAGGCCGTATTTGAACTCAGGTTGTCCTGACTCCAGGGTCAGTGCTCTATTCACTGCCAAACCAAGCCACCCCCTATCCCAATATTTCTCTCTCGCTCTCATATTGTTCTCTCTCTGCATCTCTATCTCTCCCATAGTTCTCTGTCTTGCATATTGTTTGTCTCTGTATCTGTGTCTCTCATATACTTTGGTCTCTGTTATCTCTGTCTCTCCCATATTTCTCTCTCTCATATTGTTCTGTCTCTGTATCTCTGTCTCTCATATTTCTCTCTCTCATATTGTTCTGTCTCTGTATCTCTGTCTCTCCCATATTTCTCTCTTTCTCATATTGTTCTGTCTCTTTATCACCGTCTCTCCCATATTTCTGTCTCTCTCATTTCTCTCTCTCTCATATTGTTCTGTCTCTCCCACATTTCTCTCTCTCTCATACTGTTCGGTCTCTGTAACTCTATCCCTCCCTTGTTTCTGTCTCTCATTTCTTTCCCATATTTCTCTCTCATATTGTTCTGTCTCTGTATCTCTGTCTCTCATATTTCTCACTCTCATATTGTTCTGTCTCTGTATCTGTCTCTCCCATATTTCTCTCTCTCTCATATTGCTCTGTCTCTGTATCTCTGACTCTCATATTATTCTGTCTCTCCCATATTTCTCTCTCTCTCTCATATTATTGTGTCTCTGTATCTCTGTCTCTCCCATATTTCTCTCTCTCATATTGTTCTGTCTCTGTATCTCTGTCTCTCCCATATTTCTGTCTCTCTCATTTCTCCCTCTCTCATATTGTTCTGTCTCTGTATCTCTCTCATATTCTTCTATTTCTGTATCTCTGTCTCTCATATTTCTCTCTCACACATTTCTCTCACCTATTTCTCCCTCTCTCTCATATTGTTCTGTCTCTTCATCTCTATATCTCCCATATTTCTCTCTCTCTCTCATATTGTTCTCTCTCTGTTTTACTTTCTCCCATATTTCTCTCACTCTCTCTCATGTTGTTCTGCTCTGTATCTCTGTCTCTGTCATATTTCTCTCTCTCATATTATTCTGTCTCTCCCATATTTCTCTCTTTCTCATATTGTTCTGTCTCTTTATCGCTGTCTCTCCCATATTTCGGTCTCTCTCATTTCTCTCTCTCTCATATTGTTCTGTCTCTCCCATATATCTCTCTCCCATTTCTCTCCCATATTTCTCTCTCTCTCATACTGTTGTCTCTGTATCTCTGTCACTCCCATATTTCTTTTTTTTTGAAGGGCAGTTGCGGTTAAAAGACTTGCCCAAGGTCAGATGGCTAGTTTTTGTGGTAAGTGTCTGAGGCCGGATTTGAACTCAGGTCCTCCTTACTCCAGGGCCAGTACTCTATTCACTGCACCACCTAGCTGCCCCCTCTCTCCCATATTTCTCTCTCTCTACCTCATATTGTTCTGTCTCTGTATCTCTGTCTCTCCCATATTTCTGTCTCTGTCTCTCTCATTTCTGTTTCTCTCATACTGTTCTATCTCTGTATCTCTCTCTCCCATATTTTTGTCTCTCCCTCATTTCTCTCCCATATTTCTCTCTCTCATATTGTTCTGTCTCTGCATCTCTGTCTCTCATATTGGTTGGTCTCTGTATCTCTATCTCTCTCAAATTTCTCTCTATCTCATACTGTTTTCTCTGTATCTCTCTCTCATTAGTCTCCCATATTTCTCCCTCTCTCATATTGTTCTGTCTCTATATCTGTCTCTCTCTTATTTCTGTTTCTCTCATATTGTTTTATCTCTATCTCTCTCTCTCCCATATTTCTGTCTCTCCCTCATTTCTCTCCCATATTTCTCTCTCTCAAATTGTTTTGTCTCTGCATCTCTGTCTCTCATATTGGTCGGTCTCTGTATCTCTGTCTCTCCCATATTTGTCTCTCTCATATTGTTGTGTCTCTGTATCTCTGTCTCTGTCTCATTAGTCTCCCATATTTCTCCCTCTCTCATACTGTTCTGTCTCTGTATCTGTGTCTCCCATATTTCTCTCTCTCTCTCATATTGTTCTGTCTCTGCATCTGTGTCTCTCATATTTCTCTCTCTCTCTCATTTTCAGTATTTCTCTGTCTCTTTCTCATTTTGTTATGTAGCTCTCCCTCGTTTCTTTTTCTCTCTCATTTCTCTTTCACGTCTTTCTCTTTCTCTGTCTTCTTGTCTCTCTGTCTCCCCCCACCTTGGGCCCGCCTTGGCTCATTTTAATGACAGTGTTCAGTTCCATTTACAATACTCTAGTTATTGTGCATATTCTTTTGCCGGTCTGGTGACTGCACTCTCAATGAGTCCATGCCTATCTTTCTATGCTTCTCTATATTTATCGTATTCATTGTTTCTTAGAGCATTTCATTACATTCACATACAACAATTTGTTTTCCTGATGGACAATTACTTCATTTCCAAGTTCTTCTCTACCACAAAAAGGGCTGCTCTAAATAGTTTGGTCTTTGTGAGGCTTGTCTGTCTATATAATAATCCTAGATCAAGCTGAACTGTGGTATTAATACCACTACCTAAATTCTTGGTCCTTGGCACAAGGCAACATACAGCAGAGAATGGAAGATAAGGGTTTTCTTCCCCTTTCCTGGGTAGGGCATTGGCATTAGGTAAGATTTTGAAATAAACTATTTTTCTTTGGTATATACTCACCTCTCAGTGTCCTATACCCTGGAGATGACAGAACAGGGATTCAAACCCAGATTTCCTGATTATTAATATTACCATTAGTATGAATAATGACAATTGTATAGCACTTCAATTCTTTATGTCACATTTATAAATATCTTATATATTGTCATATTTGACCCTTATATAGCCCCATGGTGTTTTACTCCTTCTTTCCCATTTTGGGCCCTTGTTCCTGGACCTAGAATTCCAGTCTCTAGTCAGTGCCTTTATTTTGATCTGAATCTCCACGTGTCCACCTAAGTCTTCCCTATCCCCTACAGTGTCCCAAGCTCCAAAATCACCTAATTCTCAATGTCTTAGTGTTGTGAATCTCATCTTGGTCCTAGAAGGAAAATCTTATTAATTTACACTAATATATGAATTAGTAATCTCCTTAACCTTCCCCAGAGGTATCTTCATTTTTTAATTAGGACTCACCCAAGTGAATTTTTAATTTGAGACAGTATATGAGAATATATTTTTGGTATGGATCTACTACCTAGAAAGCAGGAACAAGAGCCAACAAATAGCCATGTCCCTCTGACTCCAGAATTATGTTGCAAATCCAGAGTGGGATGAGGAAGGGACCCAACTGGCCTTCACCTGACTAGGGCAAGGAACATTTATGGACCCAAGGCCACACACGTACCAGGCAAGGAGCTGGAATAGAAGCAAGCTGCAGGCATGTGGCTCTTACCCCTGAGTGTTGTTCCAGATTCAGCACGCAGCTTAGTCTGAGGCCTGTAGCTAAGTAACCAGGTCAGGGAGGCAGTCCATGAGGGAATCTGTAGTTCCATCACTCTGAACCCACAAAGCCATCCAGCTAGCTGTAAGAAGATGGGGCCAGAACTATGCCTAAAGGGCTATAAAACTGTGCATACCCTTTGATCCAACTATACCACTTCTCGGTCTATATCCCAAAAAGATCATTAAAAATGGGAAAAGGACCCACATGTACAAAAATATTTGTAGCAGCTCTTTTTGTGGTGGCAAAGAATTGGACATTGAGGGGATGCCCATCAGTTGGGGAATGGCTAAACAAGTTATGATATATGAATGTGATGGAATAATATTGTGCTATAATAAATGATGAACAGGTAGACTTCAGAAAAACCTGGGAAGACTTGTATGAACTGATGTTGAGTGAGGGGAACAGAACCAGGAGAACATGGTACACAGTAACAGCAAATTGTACTATGACTAACTTTGATAGACTTGGCTCTTCTCAGCAATGCAAGAATCTAAAACAATTCCAAAAGACTCATGGCAGAAAATGTTATCCGTGTTCAGAGAAAGAACTATGGACTCTGAATGCAGAACAAAGCAGACTATTTTCTCCTTTTTGTTGTTTTTTTTCTTTCTTGTGGCTTTTCCCTTCTTATTCTTCTTTCACAACATGACTAATGTGGAAACATGTTTAATATGATTGTACATGTATAGCCTATATCTGATTGCATGCCATCTTTGGGAGGAGAAAAGGAGAATAATCTAGAACTCAAAATCTTATAAAAGTGAATGCTGAAAATTATCTTTACATGTAATTGGAAAATAAAATAAAATATTATTAAGTAGAAGGGAAAAAAGAAAGAGATGGGGCCAGCAACAGAGCTCCAAGCAAGGGCAAACCTTTCTTTGTATCACTTGGACCCAAATCAGTCAGGAGCTTGCAAAAAAAAAAAAAAAAGGACCAAGAGAGCAATCAAATTTTGCCCTAAATAGGTATAAATTTAGATGTATTTAAAGTCTACAGGTCCTCCCCTTGAGTCACTCTTGAGATTCTTGAAGAAATCAGAAGCTTGGAGAATACAAGGAAGGCCCAAATAAGGCCCCCATTTTCTCCTGCTCCTCATCTTCTCATATCTCCCTGCTACCAGCACCACTGCCTGAGTTTTCTGCTTCTTTCCTTCCCTCCGATCCCCAATCATTATAAGAATTTATTTAAGTCATTGGCAGAAACTAGATGCCCCGTGCCCCACTATGAGTGTCAGATCAAACCAAGCATAGACTTTACAAAGGAGAACTTACAGGAGTAGGATGGCCCTCTAGGTCGCAGTCAATCTTCCTCAAGTTCAAAAGGTCAGCTTGGTCAACATCACCAGCCTCAGCCCAGGCAGCATACAGGATAGGAGCAGCATGACCCTGCAGAAGAACTCACATTTGTAAGAAAAACAATTCAAAGCTTCTGGTGGCATTTGAATCCCAGAAGGAATAAAGTTCATTCATGTCCAAATTGAAGATCTCATAAAAATTCTCTGGTCAGCACAGATTTTAACTTAAGAAAATATCGCAGGGATTATACTAACAATATCCTTGTAGGATAGGTAAAGGACTAGATATCTTTGTATAAATGTCTCAGTCCTCAGCTGAAAACTAAAATTGTGGGGTCTTGGAAAGAGTATTAGATTTCAAGTCAGAAAACCTGGGTCTGAATCCTGTAGTACACCTATGTGACCTTGGACAAGTCATTTAATTTCAGTTTCTTCCTCTGTAAATGAGGGAATAGATGATTTTGGACATCCCTTTCAATTCTAAATCTGTGATACAAAAATTAATATTTCCCTTCATCCAATCTTGGTCACATTGTATTCCCAAGTTAAGTAATTCCATATCTAATTTCCTAGTCAGCTCCTAGAAATCAAATGGGAAATAAGTAGAGTAGGGAGAAATAGCATATATATAAGTATATACATATACAAATAAATTCAAAGTAAGGGTGGATATGAGGGTAGAAAGCACTAGCAGAAGTTATTACATTACAATTGCATTAGCTACATCACCTCAATGGGGCTTGGTTTTCTCACCTGTAAAATTAGGCAGCTGAAATACATACTCTCAAAGGTCCTTTTAAAAGAATCTTGAGAATTGGTCTTATCAGTAACTAATATCCCCCTCCCATCCAGCCCTCCACCCCTGCCACGATGAAGAAGCAAGAACACCTTGGGATCTTGGGTCATATTCAGCTAGATTCCTTGAGTATGTCTCATCTGAATCAAGAGAATCAAAGTAGGAACAGCCAAATTGAACAAACTTCTGTAAAATAGTACATGATAGTTAAAGGTTTCAAGTTTAGAGATACTTATTAAAATAAACAAAAAAGGGCAAGGTAATTCATCGCAGTTATTAAGCCATCTCTTTTTTCAGAATTCTATCTTCAAAGAACTCTCATTAGCCGCAATGTCCAAGTACCCTGCCCCTCTTACCTTTGACAGAATAAATCGGTCATTGTTTGGATTTCCTGGTTCTGTTGGTTTGTATTTCATTGTGTAGAAGAACAACACAGACATGATTTCAGCTGCACTGCAGCAAGAGGTGGGATGACTGAAAGAAAAACAATACTTTCCATTTTTATGCAACACTAAACTGCTCATGACAAGTTATAAAACTGACTGATTAAACTTATAGCACAAGGTTTCTCAGACCTACAAAGCCATTTCTCCTGGCCTGCAATGACTACAGTCTAGCAGGGGGGAAAGAAACCAAGAGCCATTCCCTAATATAAACTTACTGCCTCTACTGCCTAGGACTTTAAAATCATGAGACATCAAAGTTGTCCATTGTACTCTTCTCAAATCAAACAAAAAGTTATCAAGCAACAGCAATATGTAAAGCAAACCCATCCAAATGTTTGGTCTCACTAGGACTGATCTGTGGCATTTTCAGAAGGCTAGACATTTATTTCAGTCATATAATAAAATATCAAATCTACTAGAATGATATCAAATATACAATACTGGGGTGGCTAGGTGGCGCAGTGAATAGAGCACCAGTCCTGGAGTCAGGGGGACCTAAGTTCAAATCCAGCCTCAGACAATCAACACTTACTAGCCATGTGACCTTGGGCAAGTCACTTAACCCCAATTGCCCTGCCTTCCCCCTTCCAAAAAAAGCACACACACACGTATGTATGTATGTATATATATGCCTCATGTTTAGATAAATATTTATAAAGCAAATAAACCACACCAGGTACTAAGTACCCCAAGAATCTATAAAACTGGATCATCAGTTTGGTAAGGAATTTCAGCCTGTCATCAGGTATAGCCAGTTCAGAGAGAAGGTTCTCCTAAATTAGAAAATCAAGAATATCAAGCACATTTCTCATATTTTTAGATGAGACAGAGATAGAAGAGCTAACACGTTGAATCACAGAGATGCCAAAATGTCTTGACAAATGAATGGACTTAAATATGTTGAAACCAAATTTGAGCTACTGGAGAAAGATTGCTGGGTCAGAAAGATTGCTAGTCTGAAGACATAGGTTCAAATCCCAACTCTTATATTACTACTAATGTAATTTTTATTTTTATTTTTTATTTTTTTTTTTTTGCTTTTTGGAGGGCACTCTGGGTTAAGTGACTTGCCCAAGGTCACACAGCTAGTTTTTGTCTTAAGTGTCTGAAGCTGGATTTGAACTCAGGTACTCCTGACTCCAGGGCTGGTGCTCTATTCACTGCGCCACCTAGCCTCCCTAATGTAATTTTTACATTAAGTAATAACATTAATTACATTACCATATCATGGAACTGCATAACTACTACTAATAAAAATGATAGCATTTATATAGTACTTTCCAGTTTACAAGGTGCTTTCCATATTACAATATTTTGTCCTCACAACCCTACATGTCTCCAGTAGCAAATACAAAAATGCTCCATTTGGTATTTAAAGCCCTTCATAACCTACTCAGTCCCCTTCTTCCTTACCAGTCTTCTTACACCTTACTCCTCAACATGTACTCTTCAAACACTAGCTTCCTAGGTGTTCCACAAACAAAACATTTCATCTCTCAGCTCCAGACCTTCTCTCTGGCTGTCCCCCATGTATACCCTCCCTCCTCCACTCTGAGGGCAAGAATGGTCTTTTGCCTCTTTTTGTATCCCCAGTGCTTAGCACAATGCCTAGCACATAGTAGGAGCTTAATATATGTTGTCTGATTGATTTATCCTGTTGATCTGTACCTTTTAAATTAATCCCATTTTTAAGAGGGGCTGGAGGGAAGCTTCCATGGGATTTCATGGGATTTAAAGGAAGCCAGAGAGGTCAGTTGTCAGAGAAGAAGAGGCATTCCAGACACAGAGGATAGCCAGAAAAATGCCCATTGATCCTGCTGACCTGTAATCCTTCCTTCTGATCTCTTCTGTATATTTTAAATGTTTCATCGATCCCATTTTTTGGCATCACTTTTATTAAGCCCTCCTCTTCCCCAAATCTCCCTCCATTTAAGCAACAAACAAGGGGCAGCTAGGTGGCACAGTGAGTAGAGCACCAGCCCTGAAGTCAGGAGGACCTGAGTTCGAATCCTGCCTCAGACACTTAACTAGCTATGTGACCTTGGGCAAGTCACTTGCCCAATTACCTTGCCCGTCCCCCTTCAGAAACAAACAAAAAATTCTTGTAATAACTAAGCAAGACATAGCCACACAGTGTCCATATCCAACAATGTATGTCTGTTTATGCTTTTCCATCATCTCTCTGTCAGAAGGTGAGTAACATGCTTCAATCCTAGGTTCCCTGTAGAGACATTATTGCTCACTGCATTTGATCAGAGTTCTTAAGGCCTTCAAAGTCATTTTTCTTTATAGTATTGCTGTCCTTGTATAAACAGTTCTCCTGGTCCTGCTCACTTCACTTTGCATCAATTCATACTACCCAGGATTCTCTAAAACTGTCTTTCATTATTGCTTACAGAGCAATAATAATACATTTCTTTACCATCATTTGTTCAAATGATGGATACTTCCTCAGATTCAAATTCTTTGCTTTGTTTTTTCCCTCCCTCTCCTTTAAACTTCCCTTTGGGATAGGGAAGTTTGTTTTGCTTGTGACAATTCCTACCCTGACATTTTTCTCCCTCATAACCACACTCCCCCATCCCTGATTGTTTCCCTGTTGAGTCTGATGTATTTCTACACCAAACTCTGTGTGTACTTGTGTGTGTGTGTGCATGTATACAATGCTTCTTTGTCCATTTCAGATAAGAATGTAAAGTTCATCTGTTGCCCATCTCCCCCACCCTCTCCTCTGTGTACAAAGTACTCTGTGGTACTCTTCTATCTCATTTATAAGAAACTGCAAGTTCCATCCCCTTCTTCCTTTCTCTATCACAATCTTCCTCCTCTTTCCCTTCTTTGAATCCTCAGAACAAATCCAACCTACCAGTCCCCCCACCCCACACCAGGGGCCTCTGTCTTTCTTATTCAATTCCCTCAAAATCCTTTGAAGATCTTAAGGTTCTGAAGGAACTCTTTCTCCCCCTTTTAGAAAATTACCAGTACATTATCATACAGACCCTTCTAATTGCTCCAATAAATTTCCTTTTCAGGTTTCTCTGGACTCTTGTGTTTGCATTTCAAGGTTCCTCTAGTCTTTTCACCAGAAATGCTTAAAAGTCTCCTGTTCCATTAAAAAATCCATTTTCCCCATAGGACTAGAGTTAACTTTGCCAAGTGAGTTATCCTTGGTTGTAAGCCTGTATCTTTTGACCTCTGGAATACTGTATTCCATATTCTCCTCTGGGATATAATAGAAGCTGCCAGGTTTTCTGTGATCCTGATTATTTCTTACTCCTTGATACCTGAACAACTTATTTCTAAATATCTGCAGTATGTTTTCTTTGATGTGAGAGCTCAGGATTTGGGCTATGACATTAATATGGGGTGTTTCCTTTTGGGGTTTCTTTAAGGAAGTGATTGGTGGAATCTTTCCATCTTTACTTTGCCCTTTGGTTCTGATAGATCTGGACAGTTTTCATTAGTGATTTGTTGAAATATAGTGTTCGGCTTTTTTTAGTTCTGTGACCCTAGGCAGGTCACTTAACCTGTTTGCCTCAGTTTCCTCATCTGTAAAATTGAGATAATAGTAGCATCTACCTTCCAGGGTTGTTGTGAGGATCAAATGAGGTAATAATTGTAAAACACTTAACATAGCGCTTGGCACATGATAAGTGCTATCTAAATGTCAACTATTATTAATTTTTTAAATCGTGGTTTTCAGGGAATGCAATGATTCTTCAATTCTCTCTCATTTACCTGTTTTCCAGATCAGTTCTGTTGTTTGGTTTTTTTTAAGATCAGATTGCTTACGTGGCCTACAGGGGAGCCCTATGCACTTGCTGCCTCCTGAAAGGGCTTTGTGTATGTATGTATGTATGTGTCTGGCCTTTCTCTGGTCACCCTGGGAGTCTCCTCAGGCACTCGAATCGGTCTTGCTAAGGGTCCCTTTTCTATTGCCTGTGGGCTAATGGCTGACTTGGAAGCCCCTTGCTGTAGGTTCTCACTGATTTTTTTATCACCAGTCAATCTAGTATAAATTTCCAGTGCCTGAAGTAAGCGTTTAATAAATGCTCGCTGACAAACTGATTTCAGATTTTTTGCTGCCGTAGGTAGGTATACGGGAGGTGAACATCCTGCCTTTTTTTTTTCCTATTTCGGCAGCCATCTTAGGTAGCAGTCTTTATCAGAAAAACAAAAAAAAAATCCATCAAAAAGAACCCAAGTAACCTTTATCTTAGGCAAGCAGGAATCTCGATAGAAATCTCAAAAAAAAAAAAGGCGATTTAAGTTCTCCCTCTAGATACCTGAGAAAACAGGCGTTCCCTGCCTCCTCCCCAAATGCATTTGAACTGAAACCTGCACCCCATCTCATAAGTGAATGAAATGAGGTGATTAGAAAAAAATTAACTATAAAAAATTCCAACCAAGAAAAGAAATGAATGAAATCAGCTGTGGCTACTTGTTTCTTTCAATTCCTTCCTCCTTGGAAAGCCACCAGCCTCCTTCCTCCTCCTTTTCAGGAGGCTTCAGCTGGGAGGATGCTAAGGCAGGTCGCATCCAATATATAATCGCCTCGGACGGGCTTTCCCCGGGGCCAAAACACGCCCGCGGCTGAGTTTGTGAGATCAAAATCATAGTACACCTCTGTCTCCACCAGGCGGAGACTTAAAGGGGCGGTGGCCGATACAGCACACCCCACCCCCACTCCCATCATCTGCCACCATGCAGTGCATCCAACAGAACAATAAAACATCCAATCAACCAAAACGTGGGGATAGAGATGGAGAGACTCCCGGCTCCAATACCAAACCACCCGAGAGCGCCTAACCTTTCTCTCCGAATCTATCGATCCACCGAAAGTGGGGAAGAGGGGAGGGGAACAGTAAGGGGAAGGGTAATGGCAAACCACATTCTCTCACCCTTCCTAAAGCTTGCCACAGAAGAAAGAATATGTGACATTACCCGGAATTGGACGAGCATGTAGCCTGGATGGAGTGGATTCTCAGGCGATTAGCCATGTCCCGGAGTGCCTGGAGGGTCTCCTCCTCAGGTTGGGGATAGCTAGCCATGATGCTGCCAGCTCGTAGACCAGGCGCCAAACAGCCTCTTCTTCTCTCAGCTCAGCCTTTTCTCTTCACGCCTCTCAGGCTCCGCCTCCTCGAGGAAATGATCTCACCACAGCTGGGCGGTGGTGGAGAAGAGAAGCTGGGCAGGGTTCTGGACCAGCCTGAGTTCCCTTCCGCATCTCACTCAAAGCACTGCTTACTGTGAATGCCACCGAAAGAGACCGCAGAGCCAGGGGCCAGGTTCGCCGCAGAATTGGTCCTTGGCCTGATTTTCTGGACCTACTGAGAGAGAAATCTCGGCCCCTCAGCCGAGAGGCGGGCATGTAAATGGCAGGGGCTAAATTTGAACTCATCTCCCTGAGCACAGCTGTTTGCTCCCAGAACACAAATGGGATTGATTGTTCCTAATTCGAATTAAGTTGCAAATCATCCTTGGCATGATATGGAAATGTATGCCATTTATGAAATACCTCCTTTCAATTCTTCTGGAGGAAGCCACTCTATTTTAATTTTTCTATCTAGCTGTGAGATTATGGTCAAGTTGCTTAAGTTAAAGAAATGTTCTCCCCCATCCACACTCTCAGGAATGCTATTTGAACTTCTTACATGTTAGGTGAAATGTGGAGATCAATGGGGAATAACAGGAAAGAAAGAAATGATAAATAGTGCAGGTCAGTTTTACAATTTACCTACTGTGCGCAGGGGACTAGACTTGGGCTTCGGGAAGAAACCAAAGTTTGGCTTTTGTCTAGTAGAGCTGTATGTCACACCCTAAGGATGTATGACATGGACATATAGCTATATAATCCATGATAGCACATTTCTAAGTACACTAGAAAGGAGAAAAGTCAAGGCCTGTAAAAAGTTCAATAAGAAAAAGGCCATTACAGACTTGGAGGAGGGGAAGAATCAGGGAAGACTTCCTGGAGGAGGCAACATTTGATTTGTGTTATAAAAGGGGCATAAAAATACAACAGGTGAAAACTTGGAAGGGGGACAGCCAGTCAACTACCCCTCAGTGTGGCAAAGCAATCCCTAATTAACTCCCTGTCCCACTCAACACAGCAGCTTTTTCGAACCTTTTCAATCCTTCCTCAAACCTCCCATGGCCCCCCTGCCCAGCTGAGAACCTGGCCTCACATTTTATTGAAAAATAGCTCTCTCTTCTCTGTTCCTTCTCATTTCACATCACCTACATGCCTTCCTCCTGTCTCAGAACATGTGGCCCTTGTCCTTACCTAGGTGAACTCCTCTACATGCACAAATGATCCCATTCCATCCCATCTTGAGTGCAATCCCAGCAGATTGCACCCTCCATCATCCACATTCTCTTACTTATCTTCAATCTCTCCTCTATTGGCTGCCTCCTACTTAGCTACAAACATGTCCATTTCTCTCCTACCCTCAAAAAAAACTTCATCCATCCACCCCTTTTATGGCTAAATTCTTGGAGAAGGTGGTCTACAATCACTCCTTCCATTCCCTTTCCCTTTGCTTTCTTTGAAACTCTCTACAGTCTGGTTTCCAACCTCATCATTCCACTGAAAGTGCTCTCTCCCATGTTACCAATGATCTCCTAATTGCCACATCCAATGGCCTTTTCTCAGTCCTTATTCTCCTTGATCTCCCTGCAGCCTTTAATGCTGTCTGTCACTCTCTTCTCCAGGATGCTTCTTCTCTTCAGGTTTTCCTGGTTCTCCTACTACCTGACTGCTCCTTCCCAGTCTCCTTTGCTGGATTTTTGTCTACTATCTACTTTCCACTTCTGTTGAACCCCTTGCATAAACAGGTTTACTTGCTATTGCTATTCATGATGGTCTTTTGTATGCCTTTTAATATTTGTTGAGAAGGGGGTCATCTTGAGCCCTCTTCTCCGACTCTACTATTTCATTTAGTGACCTAACCCATTCTCATAGATTCAATTATCTCTACCCTGATCATTCTCATATCTGTATATCTAGCCCTAACCTCTCTCCTAACCTCCAGGCTTGCATCTGCAGCTACCTCTTAGACATTTCAAACTGGATATCTCATCAACATTTTTAATTCAACATGTCTGAAACTGAAATCATTATCTTTCCCCCCAAGTCCTTCCTTCTTCCTCATTTTCCTATTATTCTCCAGCATGCCATCATCCTCTCAGTACCTAGGCTTGCAACCTAGGTACCATCCTCAACTTTTCACTGTCTCTCACCACTCCAGACATACCCATCCATATTCAATAGGTTGCCAGGTCTTGTCAATTTTACCTTCATAATATATCTCCCGTATGCTTCCTTCTCTCCTCTAACACCTCTTGCTGCCACCCTGGTGCAGACCCTCATCCCCTCATGCCTGGACTATTGCAATAGCCTGCTGGTTGGTCTTCCTGTCCATCAAGTCTTTCCTCACCCCAATCCATCCTACACTCAACTGTCAGAATTCTTAAAGTACAGATCTGAGCTTCTCACCAATGCCTCCTTCCCTCCCTTCACCTACACAACCCCTCCCCAATTCAACAAATCCCATTAATTCCCTATTACTTCCAAGACCAAATATAAAATCTTTTGCTTGACATTCAAAGCCCTTCACAACCTGGCCCCCCTCTTATCTTTCTTCTTCTTTCACCCCACCCCCTATACATATACATACATACACATGAACATATATATAATATATATTTTACACACACACACACACACACACACACACACACACATATATATATACACATAGAGGGCACAACTGTGAGCTGACTATGAAAGGATGGTATCTAAAAAAATAAAAATAAAGGGTGATAGAGGAATGTACTGGGAGAAAGAGAAAGGGAAAGGTAGAATGGGGTAAATTATCTGACATAAAAGAGGCAAGAAAAAGCTTTTACAGTGGGAAGAAGAAGGGGGAACTGGGAGGAGTAAGTGAACCTTATTTTCATCAGAATTGGCTCAAAGACAGAATAAGATACACACTCAATTGGATATAGAAATATATCTTACCCTGCAGGAAGTGGGAGTGGAAGGGGACAAAAGAAGGGGTGGGGGTGATAGAAGGAAGATTGGGGGAATTGGGTAGTTAGAAGCAAAACACTCGTGAGGAGGGACAGGATGAAAAGAGAGACAGAATAAAATAAACAGAGGAGGAAATAGGATGGAAGGAAATAAGGTTAGCAGTCCTAACTGTGAAAAACATTTGAAGCAAGCTTCTCTGACAAAGGCCTCGTTTCTCAAACATATAGAGAAATGAGTCAAATTTATAACAATAAAGGCCATTCTCCAACTGATAAATCACCAAAAGATATAATGAGTTTTCAGGTAAAGTAATCAAGGCTATCTATAGTCATATGAAAAAAATTACTCTTTCTATTTAATGCAAATTAAAACAATTCTGAGGTACTACCTCATATCTATTAGATTGGCTAATAGGACAGAAAGGGTAAATAACCGATGTTGGAGGGGGTATGGGAAAAATGAGACATTAATGCACTGTTGGTGGAGTTGTGAACTGATTCAACCATTCTGTAGAGCAATTTGGAACTATGCTCAGAGTGCCATAAAACTACACACACACTTTGATCTAGCAATACCACCATTAGACCTGGATCCCAGAAGAGATTTAAAAAACAAAAGAAAAAGGACTTATATGTACAAAAATAATTATAGCAGCTCATTTCGGGGGGCAAAGAATTAGAAATTTAAGGGATGACCATCAATTGGGGAATGGTTGAACAAGTTATATGTGATTATGATGGAATACTATTGTATTATAAGAAATGATGAGCAGAATGCTGTCAGAAAAAAATGGAAAGACTTACATGAACTGATGCAAAGGGAAATATACTGTATACAAAATAACCGCGTTATTATAAGATGATCAACTATGAATAACTTCGCTATTTTCAGCAATACAACTCTTAAGGACTTCGGATGAAAAATGCTATCCATCCCCAGAGAAAGAACTGATGGTGTCTGAATCAAGTTGAAGCTTACTTTTTAAAAATGTCTTTATTTTTCTTCAGGTTTTTTCTATGTTTTCTTTTACAAGATGACTACTTTGCATATGTTTTACATGCCTACATACATGTAGCCTATATCAAACTGCTTTCCTTCTCAATGGGGGTGAGGTGAGGAGAAAGGGAGAGAATTTGGAACCCAAAGTTTTCAAAATGAACATTAAAAATTGTTTCTACATGTAACTGGGGGAATTTTTTAAAATAAGTAAACATTAAATATTTTTTAAATGAAGGACAAATAACAATAACATCACTACCCTCCCTACACTCTGTGATTCAGCTCATCTGGTGTTCTCTCTGTTCCTTACAAATGGCACTACAACTTCCAGATCTGCAACTTTGCAATAGCCATTTTCCATGACTAGAAGACACTCCCTCCTTACCTCTGCTTCACAGAGTCTCTCTCTTCCTTCAAAAGGAAGCTAAAGTAACACCTTCTACATGAGCTTTTCCTGATTCCCCCCAATTGCCAGTGCCCTCATCCTTAGGTACCTTTTATTCAACTACCTTGTATTTATTTGTATTTATTCCGTATATAAGATAATATATGTATACTATAAAGAGATGTGGCTCATAGATGGGATAGATAGTTATGATCTGAAGTTTGGTTCACCTTTATGGGAAGTAGAAGAGTCATGCCTTCACTGGCAGCAGACTAATTGGAGGAAACCAGGAGAAGTTATGATCCAGGACCACTGAGGGCTAGGGGACCTTTCCTTTCTCCAATAGGGGTATTGGCCTAGAAGTGTATCTTTCAGTTATTCCTCAAATATTCCTAGTCTAGGGGTACAATTTTTAGGGGTATCAGAACAAAAGTCACTTCTCTCATCACTCTTTTTTTTGGCTTTTTTGGAGGGAGGAAGGCAGGACACAATTTGGGTTAAGTGACTTGCCCAAGGTCACACGGCTAGTATGTATTAAATTCTGAGGCTGGATTTGAACTCAGGTTCTCCTGACTCCAGGGCTGGAGCTCTATTCACTGTGCCACCTTTCCACCCCTCTCATCAATCTTAAGGAGACTAACCCTTAGCCTCTACTAGCCAATTTAGCTTCCTTTCCACCAAATACTAGTTATACAAAAGACCATCATGAATAGTAATGGCAAATTAAACTCATTTATCCAAGCAAAGCAGCAAAGGAATGGGAAAAGTTTGACATATTAGTGTACACAAAAGTAAAAAAAAAAGCTCTTCAACTGGGAGTGAGATTTTTATTTCAACCCAGATTAAGAAAAAGGTCTACTGTCCAGTCTCTAAAATTGCTAGCCCAGGAGGTCAAAGAACTTAATGAGACCAACTCCCATACACATTTCTTGTTCCCAGTGCTCCTGTTTCCCCTTTCCTGCCTCTCTCTCTCTCTCTCTCTCTCTCTCTCTCTCTCTCTCTCTCTCTCTCTCTCTCTCTCTCTCTCTCTCTCTCTCTCTGTCATTGTCTCTGTGTGTGTGTGTCTCTGTCTCTCTCCCTGACACACTTCCTTGGAGCTCCTCTTTTCATATTGTGTCTCTATGCTTCTAGACATGAATTTAAATGAGAAGGCTGGCATGGAATGTTGAGAATGTGCCTTTGCCTCGACTTTCTTCCTCTTCCCTCTTCCTACGGCTTGCCCCCAGGCTTTGCCCCTCTCTGAGTTGTTAATTCCCTCAGATTTTCTTGGCTGGCACCACGTGTAAAGAATTCAGTTGTGCCCTTTGCCTGTGGAATGGTTAGAATGTCAACTCCTGGCAGCCATCCTTGGCTCTGCACACTCTAGAATGATTGAGGGATGTGAATTTCAGCCAACCAAATTGAATAGTGGCCTACTGAAAGCTTCCTTTGTATCTAGTCTTGTTATCACTATCATTTGATCCACGGACCTTTTTCCAGGTTGCCAGTTTGGTCAGAATGACACAATATAAACATTCTCCTTGGATTTGGAAAGCATAGTAGGGATTTCATCCCAGTACCATAGTGACAGAAGTAATTATAGTAATATTCCCCCAGCACTTGCCTCACAACAACCCTGTAAAGACAGCAGAATCAATCCTGTTGTCCCTCTTGTGCATAAAAGGGAACCAAGACCCACAGAGATGAGAATTTCCACACATTCACAGGGTTTTGTTGGTGTCAGAGACAACACTTGGATCCTTGGGCATGGCAAACAGTCTCCACCAGTGCACCAGTGCATGGAGGTAGATTCTTATCCCACCTCAGGCATGTCATAGCTGTGTGGCCATGGACCTCAGAAACCATAAAGTCCTATACAAACATGAGCTGCTTTCATTATTGGGGACCTGCTAGTAGTATAGCTTGGTTGTGATTCAGAATGTGTGAAAAGGAGTCTATGCGTGTGAAATAACATCTAGATTACAACCAGAATATGGAGGATCTGAAAACAAGATTCCATCTCACAAACGTGTAACTGTTTCCAAAAGGAACTAGGTGAGAAAAAAAGTTCAGTGGCACCCTCCTGATGACTATGGGTCAGTAGCATGGTGCCAACCTCATAAAGGAAGGAGCAAGCCAAGATGGTGATCAGAGGAATGAACTCCCATGTCTCCCCAACTTTAGTGTTTACCAAGTGATTTCTCCCATTTTACAAGTGAGGAACTTGGTACATGAAGAGTAAAGTGACCTGTCCAGTCAGGTCCAAGTGGAATTCTAACTCTTGTCTCCTGACTCCAAATTTAGCAGGCCTGCCACTATACCACATCACCCCTCTGCCAATCTCTCCTGTTTATACAAGGTTTATGGGATAGAAACTGAAGTATCAAACTGGAAGCAGCAATTCCATTTTGTTAGTTATCAAAGCATGGTAATAACAAAATAGATTTCTCTAGAACTTGAAAGGTGGTAAAATGCTTTACAGTCATTGCCTCGCTTGAACCCCACAGCTACTCACTAAGATAAATACTAAGGCTATTTCAGCGTGTTTAGAAGATGGCTCATAGCCTCAAGCTGGTGTCAGAGGAAAGATTCAAATTCAGGCTCTGCTGACTCCTGATTTGGTGCTTAGTCCGTCAGACTAGTGGTCTCGAAACTTTTTTAAAGCATGCACCCTTATCGGTAACAAATTATTTAACATATACCCCAATACATGTGTATATAGTAATTTATAAATTATATACATGTCCTACTATACTAATGTGCACATTATAAGCAAAGGATGGTGTAGCAGGGGCCCGGCCAATGAAAGATCCATTCTGAGAGGACGTGCAGTGTCCTCTTCCTACTGTCAGACCAATGTCAAAGGTGCTGGAGAGCCTACTTTCCAGAAAGATATGATGATGATTAATAAAAGATTTCTGCTCCCCAATTTGGAGCATGCATGGACGTTCTATAACTGGTTCCAGTCATCTAACCATGTAGTGATGAGATGGACTTTGGAGGCATCTTCCATCTGTCCCTACTCCAAAGCAACAATTTCCATCTGTACCACTACAAGGCAATTTCCACCACTTGCTGCCAGCCAGACATCCCAAACAAAATGTGAAGAATTTACAGTGCAAAGAGGAGCAACCTAGACTTTGACCTCAGACCTTCCATTTCTTACTATGCCTATCCCTTGAGGGAATAAGAAGAAGAAAGTCAGTGGGGAGTTAATCTTCCTTCTCCTACTGTGTAGGTTTGATTCACATCCTCTACTACACACTTTCCTACCAAATCTCCATTCTTCAGAGGGAAGAGGAATAATGAAGCTGGGCCTTGCATCTGACCATTTGACCATGTACCTCTCATCTCATATTACACTTGCCTCTAGCCTGATCTCCAACCTCTGTTTAGAAGAAGGGTGGCACCTTTCATTCAATAATAATTATGTTCACACTTGGTCACACCCTTCACATCCCAGTGATTCTGATCCTCTGAAGATCATCATCCAAACCCTATTCCCTACCCCAAACTTATTCTCAATACTCAACTCTCCACCCCAAAGTTCCAACTAACAACCACCTAACCCTTACACTGTGCCCCCTGGAATGCCTGTTCCATCGGTAATAAACTTCCTTTCATACTAAATCTTTTCCTCTCTTACTCCTTCCATCTACTAGCTTTTATTGAAACCTGGCTCCCTCTGATGACAACCTCCCTGGCCACTCTTTCCAGTACTGGCTGCACTTTCATTCATTCTCTTCTGCTTACTGGTTAAGTTGGGGAATTTGGAAGACCCCTGGCTCCCCACTGCCACTTCCAGATTCTCCTCCTACCTCTATCTCTCAGTAACCTTTTTTCCTTTAAAGTTCATGCAATTCAATTCTACCACCCAATCAAAATCCTAGTAGCTGTTGTCTATAGACCTCTAGGTTACTCCCCTTCTTTCCTCAATGAGTTCGGTATAGGGCTCACAATTATTCTCTCCTCCCCAACTCCTGCCTCATTGTAGGGGCCTTCAACATATATACTGAGTCTCCCTGAAATCCCCCAGCCACTCAGTTCTTCAACCTACTCCCTTCCCTTGAGCTACTGCATCGCACCTCAGTCACACACAAAAATGGTCATACCTTTGATGCTTCTGTCATCCACAAATGTAACACCTCCATGTTCAAGAATTCTGAAATTCCCTTATCCAACCATAATCTAGTGATTTTTCACCTCTCCCTCTGCTTCCCTTACAAAACCCTACAATTTGTGTGCATCGGCAATCCCTTGACCCTTCATTTCTCTTTCAGGGCATCTACCCTACTCCTGCCACTCTCTCCTCTCTTCTCCATCTTCACCCCTTAGTGGAACAATTCAACTCTAGACTGCCCTCATCTCTTGAATCCTTAGCTCGCTCGTTATGGTGTTGATTTTGCACTGCCAAGGCTCAACCTTGGATCACTCCCACCAATCACTGTCTTTGTTCCTACATACATGCAGCTAAATGAAGGTGGAGAAAATCAGCCAACTCTTCTGAGTACAGATTACACATTTATGTTAGGCAATTCTACTACACCTCACTTGGCAACTATCTATCCCACTCTCCAACAGAAACTCTTCCAAACCTTTTCATCCCTATGACTCCTTCTGCCCCTACTCTCTTAGCTGAGATCCTTGACTCATTTCCACACACACCCCAAAAGCCATTCACTGTGAATTCCATCATCTCCCCTTTTCTTCACCTCATTTATATGCATTCTGTCACTATTTCCACATTCACCCAGTCTCACATGATAAAGTGACCTTACTCCTTCCAAGGTTAAACTGCTCTACTTGTTCAAGCTATCCCATTCAATCCTGTTTCCTCAAACAGATTGCCCTCTGTATCATCCCCACTCTCATTTGTTTTCAGTCTTTCCCTCCTCCTGGCTTATTCCCTACTGCCTACAAACATGCCCATGTCTCCCCCATCCTGAAAAAACTCTCTCTTTATCCTCCCATGCCCTATATCTCTTCTGCCCTTTGTAGCTAAACTCCGTGGGAAAACTGCTTACAATACATGCCTCCACTTTCTTCTCACTCTCTTGTTGTTGTTGTTTGGTCATTTCAGCCATGCCTGACTCTTCGTGAGCCCATTTGGGGTTTTCTTGGCAGAGATACTAGAGTAGTTTGCCATTTCCTTCTCCAACTCATTTTATAGATGGGGAAACTGAGGTAAACAGGATAAAGTGACTTGCCCAGGGTCACACAGCTAGGAAGTGTCTGAGGCCAGACTGGAACTCAGGAATAGGAGTCTTCCTGGTTCCAAGTCCAGTGCTCTTTCCACTACAGTGCCCAAATCCCTTCTTATCCCCTTACAATCTGCCTTCTAACCTTGTGATTCCACTCAAACTGCCCTCTCCAAAATTACCAATGGTCTCTTAGTTGCCAAATCCAATGGTCTTTTCTCCATTCTCATTCTCCTTGACCTCTCTGCAGCCTTTGACATTGTTGATCACCTTCTCCTTAATGTTCTCTGCTCTCTAGGTTTTCAAGATACCAATTTCTCCTGTTTTCATATGGTTCATTAATTTGGATTATGGATAACAGATATTTTAATTTCCTATTGTTTTCAGATACTTTAGTTTTGAGTTTATATGAAAAAGAGAAAGGAAATGTAGTAGAAGAGGGAGAGTAATGTATAGAGAATGTTTACAGAGGTGGACTGGATCCGGGTTGTAAAGGACTTTAAATGCCAAACAGAGGAGTTTTTATTTGATCTCAGAGGTAATAGGGATCCATTGGAGTTTATTGAGCAAGGGATTGAAGAGATCAGACCTGAGCTTTGGAAAAATCACTTTTGCAGGTACATAGAGATTAGAATAGAGAGAGAGACTTAAGACAGAGAGAACAATTTGAAGGTTATTATAACAGTCCAGGCAAGAGGTAATAAGGATCCAAGCTACAGTGGCTGTGGGAGTGGAAAGGAGATTGATAGGAGAGATACTGTGGAGAAGGAAATGACAAAGTTTGGTAACAGCTTTTAGAAGAGCTGAATTAGAATGAGCTGTCCAGGATGACATTAAAATTGCAAATCTGGGAGACTAGAAGGATGATAGTGACCTTGACAGAAATAGTCACATAGTTGGGAATGGCGGTGTAGATAATGTAATGAGATTTGCTATGCAATTCACAAACCATCAATACTTGTTCATCCTGGGCAATGTAGTCTGCCCTGACCAAAATGAAAGGGGCAGGGAAGGATAGAACAATGTTCTTATAGGCTATTGTCTCAGAGTACAGATTCTGACTCTTCCAGGCACCTGCCACAGTCATAAGGTGTTTAGGAAGCAGGGGACGGGTATGCTACAAATAGGGGAAAAGGACTTTTCCAAATGGGAAATAGCTGCCTATGCTAGTATTGTTGGGGGTGCCAAGGTCTCAATTAGGTTATAACTGACTTGAGTGGCTAATGTTCAGCTGCTGAAGAAGGGCAGTTGGGAACCTGCAAAGCTGTAGAAGGGAGCAAAGTGTGGGGGGGGGGCGGTGTTTGAAGAATGAAAGGTAAAAGCTGGTTGATTTGGAGACAAGCCTTAAGATTGGTTTTCATGGGCAAGTAGGATGTGACCCATCTTCCAACCTTCCAATTGGTTGAACACATATCCTTTGGGGTCATACCAAACCCTCAATTTGAAGACCACTGACTATATTAGACCATGCTACCTCTGTATCATACTCTGGGAATTGGTGTATGATAAAAGAAATTGGCATATGATAAAAGAAACCCAGGGTATCCCCCACAAGATAGTTCTCTGGTGTTTAGTTCATGGTAATTATCTGCCACCAACACCCTGGGATTCTTTTCTTTAGATCATGCCCTTGGATTTATAACTTTTTTCCTTAAGTCCTCCTCTAGAATGGCTCTTAAGTAATATCTTTCCATAGGGTTTAAGTTTTTACAGAACACTTTACACACAGTATCCCATTGGATCCTCATAACTATCCCAGGAAGTAGCATTATTCTCCCCAGTTTACAGGTGAGGGAACTGAAATGAAAATGAAGTGACTTTTCCAGTATCATAAAGCTAGTAAGTGTCTGAAATGAATGAAAAGCCAGATCCTCCTGACACAAGCTGAGGGCTCTGCTTACTCTGCCCTCTCAACACAATCTCTACTTGGCATGTCAAGATATAAAAAGTCCAAGCACAATAGGAAGGCCTGTGTTGGAGGGAGGAAGGGTTACAAATACTACACAGGGAATAAAAGGACAAGTATATAGACAGGGTTCTTAGTGAATTCATCAGTAATTGGTCTCTTATTGTTACTCCGTTTCATTAAGAGTTCTGGTCTTCTACCCCAGCCCAAGCCAGAACAAATAGGGTAGCATTGCTAATCTAGCCACATTGAAGCGGAAGATAACACATAAGAAATATCTTGTAATTGGTTGAAGAGAATGAAGTGCTTCCTGTGAGGCTATGAATAAAACGCTAAACCAGTCTGGGAGTTTGAACATTCCCACAACAGAGAGCTGAGTGCTTGATGGTAGAATCTAGTGGTGAAGGATTTCTGAGAGGGCATTGGCCTTGAAGGGGTAGAGGAGGAAGGATCTAATTTCCCTCTATCTCTACCTCCAACCCCGAAGACCAGGTGATGACCTTGTGAACTTTAAAAAGTGGGAAAATCTGGACTTCCCAACAGCTTCTGTTGGAGCATCAGAAGCTGAAGACAAAATAGACACACTCTAAAGGAAAGGCAGCTTTACAAAGGCAATGACCTTGGGAGCCCAGAAGAGAGTTGGCCCTAAGGGGGACTACAGATATTCTTTACTTGTAGTTGGAGACAGAAGTGGGAGGCTGTTGGCCTTCAAAACTTCATCCAGGTTTGGGTAATGGTGTAACAGTTCCCTAGATTGGGGTGATATTGAAGCAGTTCACTAATGATCATATGCAGATGTGCAAAAAACTCATAGAATTAATAAGAAAGCATGTTTTAAGTATTTCCTATGTGTCAAACAGCATGCTAAGCTTAATTAGTGCCTGTCCTCAAGGAGCTTAAATTCTGATAAGTACATACAAGATACATATATAGTAAATAGATGTTAACTTAAAAAGAGGGAAGACTCTAGAAGCTGAAAGTGTTTGGGAAAGACCTGCTGGAGAAGTCAGGATCTGATCTGTCTTTAAAGAAGCCAAGGATTCTAAGAAAGAAATGGTGAGGAGGAAGAGCATTACCATCATGATCAAGCCAGTGCATAAAGAGATGAAATGGTATGTGGGAGAAATAGCAAATAAGCCACTGTGGCTGGATCCTTGAGTGCTGAGAGGGGAGTACAGTATAAGAAGACTGGAATGGTAGGACAGGGTCATCTTGCAAAGAGCTTGAAATGTCAAATAGAAGACTTGCTATTTGATCCCAGACATAATAGGGAGCTACTGGAGTTGATTGACTTGGGCAAGCCTATGCTTTAAGAAAATCATTTTGACAACTGTGTGGAAGATGGATTTGAGTTAAGAGGGCCTTAGAAGGTTATTGCAGTAGTCCAGGTGAGAGATGATGTGGACCTAGACTAGGGTTGTAGCCATGTAGGGATTAGAGAGAAGGGGACACATTAGAAGAGATGTGAATGGAGAAATGACAAGATTGGGCAAATTATTGGCTATGTGGACAAGTGAGATTGAGCAGTCAAGATTTTGAACCCAAGTGATTAGAAGGATGGCACCCTCAAAAGTAATAGGGAGAGGAGTAGGGTGCCAGAGAGAAGGCAGAGTCAAGATGGAGTAGCAGGAGGGACAGCTTAGCCCCACTGTAGACTCTGCCAGAGCAGCATGGCACCCTGAGGGAGAGACAGGAAGTATCTTGTGCCAGCCAAGTTAAACCACCTCCATCACTTTAACCACTATCTCCCCTCAGTCCCTGATGAAGAAAGCCCAGGACTCAAAGTCTAAGAACATTGGGAATAAGTGATGCTTTCAGCCCATTGCCCATAGCCATCATCCTGAGAAACAGCCCCCATGGAGATGCAACCTGGTAACCATTTTTGCTAGTACTGCAGACACATCTATAGAAGATCTTATCTCCAAAGTCCTTGGCACTGTCAAATGGCTCAATATTAGAAACTGAGAGGACTTTGTCAGTGAAAATGCCATTAAAGAAGAGGAATTAACATCTGCTTTGCCACTGTCCCCTAATGACCATGGAACCATTCTACATCACTTGCAAATGAAACTTTCTGTGTGTGGAATCTCCCCTGTTAGAATGTCAGTCAAGGGCTGACTAAAGTCCAAAACCAGCCTCAGACACTTAACACTTACTAGCTGTGTAGCCTTGGGCAAGTCATTTAACCTCAACTGCCCTGCCCTCCCCCCTCCAAAAAAAAAAGAAGAATGTCAGTCAGTCAATAAACATTTATTTAGCACCTACTATGTGCCAGGCACTGTACTAAGCTCCCTGAGAGCAAGAACTGTCTTACTTTTCTACTTATATCCCCAAGTACGTAGCACAGCACTTTACACATTTTGTTGTTCTTCGGTCATTTTCCAGTCATGTCTAACTCTTTGTGACCCCATCTGGAGTTTTCTTAACAGAGACAGGAGAGTGGTTTGCCATTTCCTTCTCCAGCTCATTTGACATATGAGGAAACTGAGGCCCACACAGCTAGTTATCTAAGGTCTGATTTGAATTCAGGGAGATGAGTCTTCTTAATTCCAGAGGTGGCCCTATATCTAAGGGACTCAAGACCAGAGTTCAAATTTGACCTCACATACAATAAGCTGTGTGATCCTGAGAAAGCCACTTAAGCCCTGCCTACATAAAACTGTAGGAGGAAATGGCACACCTCTCCAGTGTCTTTACCAAGAAAAAACCCCATGGACAGTTGGTCCATGGGGTCACGAAGAGTCAAACACAACCGAACAACTAACAAATAAGTAAGGCAGTCCACGAGCAAAGTGTTACTTGCAAATTCTCTCATCTCCCGGCACTAACAATATTTACTGTGAGGAAACTTGCTATTGCTTGTGCTGCTTTGGGGGAGGCCAGCAAGATGAGCTATACCAAAACCCATTATAGGTTACATTCAGGTCTTATACAAGCCAGATATGGAAGAATAGGTGTAGCCTATATTAGGCTCAACACAGTAAATGTTACATATTTAGGTCTTGTTTCCTGTTCATCTATGTGAGGACACTGCAATTCAACATTCAGATTTTTATTCTTTCTGAGTTCCTGTTAATATTTTGCTCCTTTTGACTTCTCATAGATGCAATCTATAGTGACTTCTAAAGTGGCCAGCCCAGAGAACTTTTGTAGCAATTTTTGTGGCCATATTGTATGGAAAGCTCTCTCAGCTCTCAACTCTTGCTAATTAATTGTCAATAACCAACACAATGCATTTTTGTGAACAACCACAAACATTGCAACTCCATCCTGAAACCAACTTGTACCTAAAATTCCTGCTTTTAGACACGTTGCAGAATTTGATGTCAGCCTGCTTCATAGAACTGTTACATAGAGACATTCTATTTCTGTCTTGGAGAAAAGAACAATAGAGGACTGTTTGTGTGTTTTCCATGTATGCCTTGTATCAAAGTCTCCATCCTAACACAAAGGGCCTATGTATGCTTTCAGGATTTGGGGCTTCTCGGCCTCCATGTCTCTGCCCAGGGCACACCTGAGATAGTCAGTATCAAAGAGTTTCAACAAATTCCTGTAATGAATACTTGAAATATATAATACTTGTGTCTACAAACTAATGGACACAGAAAGGATGTAAATCCAAGTCCATCAAGAAGCAAGGGAGACCTCCTGCTAACAACTGTCCCATGCTATTCCACATACTTCTCAGATCTATACAGTCTGGAACATATGGCATTGTACTGAGAGGGTCTCTGACATGGGGTAGGGCCAGAGTTTGCTGCTCCCTGCCACTGTCCAGTCTCTGCTTCTTATAGAAGACCTTCTCTGAAAGGAGGAACTAATTTAGAAAGGAGGAGAGATTTCCAGCATCTAGCAGCAGAGAAGGAACAGAGGCATTAAGACCTGAGCACCAGGCAACTAATGGAAGGAGAAGGAGAAAATAGGACTAAGCTATGGCAAAGATGGGAAAGATTGAAGAGGGCCATTGACTCTATACGCATCTTGAAGCAGACTCAAACTGATGCCATGTAATAGCAAGCACCCTACCACACCCAGTATGGCTTGCTAGCACAGGTTCTTTGGTCTGCTTTTAAAGAAAAAATAGATTGTAAAGGGGTTAACAATCTTTAATTCCATTCACTATTTCAGGGGGAAAGGTCAGTACTCTGAACGTGAAGAAAATACAGGCAGAGAAAATACAAGCAGAGAAATGAGCACAAAGAACAACAGACAGGGCTCCAGTTGTCTAAACATAGCAATATTGCTATATGCTTTACATATATCATTGAATCAAGGGAGTACAGACATCTGAGCAGTCGGGGCAGGGAGGGCTCTCAACATAAAACTACTCAAGAGTCTCGACCAGGAAATCAAAATATCTTTCTCATGAGTGAACCCCCAAAGCAAAATGCCAACCTCCCAGGATATATAACAAAGACTCAGCCACTAATTGGCTCAGAGTCAGGAAGCTCAAAACCTACATGACTCAGCACAGCTGTGAATTATCAGGGTGCAAAGGAGATTAATCCTTCAAATGTTTATAATTTAGTCTGAGTCTGGAAAACTAAACTCCAAAAAAACAACAACAACAACAAAAATCTCACCTTCCTTGCGCTTATATGCCACCAGTTTGCCTCACCCCCTCAAGGACTGAGGGAAGTACTAAAAAAAGTGTGGCTCTTTCCCCAGCTTCCTTCCTTCTAGCACCTGCTTATGCTATGCTCTGCCATTTCTTTGCCCAAATATTTTTGGTAATCTGAATTTTGCTTCACTCACAAAAAAAAGAGGACAGGGATTAGCAAGAGAAATATAAATATAAATATAAACTAAGGCAAAGAGCCAAACTTCTACCTAAATATTAGGAAATTTTCCTATTTGGGGCTCAAAACAATTGTAATGGTATTTCTAGCTTTTAATTTAGTGGTTTTTCAGTTGGGTCTCACTCTGCGTAACCCCATCTGGAGTTTTCTTGACCAAGATGCTGGAGTGGTTTTCTATTTCCTTCCCTAACTCATTTAAACTGAAGCAAAGTGAAATGACTTACCCAGAATCACATAGTTAGTAAGTGACTGAGGCTAGATTTGAACTCAGGTCCTTCTGACTCCAGAGCCAGTGTTCTATTCACTGTACCACCTAACTGCCCCAGGATAGGGATTTTTAAAAAAAAATTTTAAGTTATCTTTGCCCTCATTGAGATTACATTCTATAGAAAAAAATGTTCTTCTCAGAAAGCCTTAGAAATATAACAGTAGAATCCTTCAAATTATCTCCTCTAGAGCTATCTAGTGTTGATTTTTTAGCTATACTTTCTTAGGACCTACCAAGCTACAAAATAAAGGAAATAATAAT
Source organism: Pseudocheirus occidentalis (assembly GCA_028646575.1). Taxonomy (NCBI): domain Eukaryota; kingdom Metazoa; phylum Chordata; class Mammalia; order Diprotodontia; family Pseudocheiridae; genus Pseudocheirus; species Pseudocheirus occidentalis. The sequence goes on from CM053602.1 coordinate 53,550,372, forward strand.
TTAATCACAGAATCTAAAAGTGGAAGGGTCCTCAGAGATCACATAGTCCAATTGCCTTATTTTGATAAAGAAAATTATTCCCAGAGGGAAGTGACATCCAAAGTCTGGCCATGATAACTGTGACATGCAGTCATCTGGTATGTCTATGATCACTAATATAACACAGAACTAGTCTGGCAAAGGTATTCTTTTATTGGTTAAAAGATTTCTGTACAAAGTAGAGAAGGAGGTGGGTATTATCTATGCCAAGGGTTGTTGGTTTAATGTTAATGTTTTATTTCTTCATAAAGACAAGTTGTATAGGACCATGTTTTCCCCCTTCCACATCCCTCCATACTTAGTTTGCCCTTAGGTTCATTTCAATCTGATTTCACCTATATAAGAACACTAGGAGTGGGGAAAGAGAACAGAGACAAGTAATGTATTTTGTCCCAGGCACTCCCTAAAGAGGATTACTGGGTATTAGTACCCTCTAAAATTACCATTCTATATTAAAGGATATCAACAGTTTTCAAAAGAAGAAATGCAGTCTATCAATAACTATATGAAAAATACTCTAATCAGAGAAAAATAAATTAAAACAATTCTGAGGTTTTGCCTTATGCCTATCAAATTGGCAAAGACGAGAAAAACTGAAAATAGTCAAAATGTTGTAGGTTTGGAAAGGTAGGCACATAAGTATACTCCTGATAGAAAGTTCAAAAGAAAAAGTGACTAAAATATTCATATTCTTTGACCCAGAGATCCTGTCATTGGGTATATACCCCAGGGAGGTCAATGACATACAGATAATTTACATATAAACAAAAAATATTCCTACTAATACTGTTTCTGGTAGCACAAAATTAGAAACAAAGCAAGTACCTGTGAGCTGGGGAGTGGCTGAACAAATTGTGGAATATGAATGACATAGAATATTATTGTGTCATAAGAAACAGCAAATATGAAGAATTTAAGAAACGGGAAAAGACCTATATGAAGTGAAGAAAGCAGAAAAATTAAATATACGCTAACTACAACAATATAAATGAAAGTAATATCTTTTGGGGTGGCCCTGCTTGCCAAAATGAAGTTTAATCCATTCGTGACCTTGGACCAAAGCAAAAACTGGAAGAGACACTTCAACATGCCATTGCACATCCGGCACAAGATTATGTCATCCTCACTCTCCAAGGAGCTAAGGTAGAAATAAAATGTGCGCTCAATGCCCATCCAAAAGGACGATGAGGTCCAGGTGGTTCGTGGACACTACAAAGGTCAGCACATTGGCAAGATAGTTCAGGTTTATAGAAAGAAATAGGTCATCTACATTGAGCGTGTATAGCGTGAAAAAGCTAATGGCACAACTGTCCATGTGGGAATTCACCCTAGTAAGGTAGTTATCACCAGACTAAAACTAGACAAAGATTGCAAAAAAGATTCTTGAGCAGAAAGCCAAATCTCGACAAGCTGGAAAGGAGAAGGGCAAATATAAAGAAGACGCAATTGAAAAAATGCAAGAATAAAATGGTCTGTTGTACAGTTGTAATTAAAAATGAAAATTAAGAAAAAATAAATGAAAATAATACTAAAAGAATTCAGAGCAAATGTGATGATCAATTGTAGTTTCAGATGACTGATGTTAGAATACACTTTTTTCAGGGTAGTGGACTACTGGGGTAGAATGTTACATACCCTCAGTCACAAGCATTGTATCAGATGGTTTTGGTTAACTAATTTTTTTCTGTTATAAGAGAGGGTGCTGAGGAAAAGGGGACTATTAGGAAATGAATGTAATAAAAAAAGATTCAAGTATTTTAAAACTTTTTAAATGATCACTCTAGTGAGGTACGCAAGTATCATATCATCAACTGCTATTTAACCAGAATGAGAAGAAAAAGCACAGCTAAATGATTGATAGGTATATGTTTTTATTTATAGATTTTAAAAAAACATCAATGGCAAAGGAAGTATCATGGGTGAATTTTGTAGCCAAGGAACGCTAGCTCACAGGAACCACCAAGTGGTTACACAGGGACATTACAAATTGGTTGCCTACGTGTGATGCCTTCTAATCCAGGGGCTTTCAAACTCTCTTCCAAGTCATGGGATATATTTCATGTATTTATAGTTATAAGACAAATACAATATGATTTGGTCTTAGATATCCCCTTATACCTTCAGTGACAGTTACAGAGTGAAATTAAAGGGGGAAAAGAAGGCTAAGGATCACACAGTTCTTAGACCACCTATAGATGTGAACTTTACTGTGAGCATTCTGAATGTGAGATCTTTGTCCAGTAACTTTTGAATAAACTACTGAAAGAACAAAATTATGTTAATGGTGACATATTTAATATAAATGAATCCATAAACATTTATTAAATCCCTACCATGTGTCAGGCCCTGTGCTAAGCATACAAAAAGAGGCAAAAGACAGTCCCTGCCCTCAAGGAGCTCACAATCTAATGGAGGAGACAATAAGCAAACAAATGCGGTTTGGGTTTTTTGGTCTTTTTTGGAGGGGGGAAGGCAGGGCAATTGGGGTTAAGTGACTTGCTCAAGGTCACACAGCCAGTAAGTGTTAAGTATCTGAGTCTAGATCCAAACTCAGGTCCTCATGACTCCAGTGCCTGTGTGCTATTCACTGTGCCACCTAGCCGCCCCAGAAGATTGGATTTTTGTCAGAACTTAAAGCAGCAGTTCTCAACCTGTGGGTTATGTTCAATTTGTAACAATGAAAATACATCGTGCATATCAGATATTTACATTATGATTCATAACAGTAGCAAAATTACAGTTATGAAGTAGCAATGAAAATAATTTTATGGTTGGGGTCACCACAACATGAGGAACTGTATTAAAGGGTTGAGGCATTAGGAAGGTTGAGAACCATTGACTTAAAGGAAGCCAAGTAAGTCAGTAGGTGAAGATGAGGAGGGAGAGCATTCCAGTCATGAGATATAGACAGAGAAAATTCCCAGAGCCAAAAGGTGGAGTGACTTGTTCATGGAACAGGCAGCAGGCCAGTGTCACTAGATCAGAGTAAGGTATAAAGAAGATTTGGAAGGGTGGTAGAGGGCTAGGTCATGAAGCACTTTGCATGCCAAACAGAGAGTTTTGTATTTGGTACTACAGGAAATAGGGAGCCACTGGAGTTTATTGAGGGGAAGAGGTGTAACATGATCACACTCATGCTTTAGGAAAACCACTTTAGTGACTTAATGGAAGATAGATTGTAGTGGGGAGAGACTTGGCAGGCAGACACCCCCCCTCCCAGCACCTATTGCAATAATTCAGGCATGAGGTGATGAAGTCCTACACCATCCATAGTGGTGGTGATAACAGAGGAGAGAGGAAGGGTGTATTTGAGAGAGATTGCAATGGTGAAATCAACAAGCCTTGACAACAGATTAGATTGTGGGGAGGGCAGGTAGGGGTGAAAGATAATGAAGAATCCAGGATAACATCTAAGCAGTGAAAGGATGGTGTTGCCCTCAACAGTAACAGGGAAGGTAGGAGAGGGGAAGAATTTAGGAGGGAAAATGTCTTTTTTTAGACATAATGAGTTTAATACATCTACTAAACATCCAGTTTGATATATCTGAAAGACAATTAGAGATATGAGATTGTAAGTCAGCAGAAAGGTTGGAGAAGGAGAGGCAAATGTGAGAATCATCAGCATAGAGATGGTAAGTGATTCCATGGGAGCTGATGAGATCACCAAGTGAAGTAGTCTAGAGGGAGAAGAGAAGAGGGCCCAGGACAGAGCACTGGGGGACACTCTTTGTTAGAGGGTATCATCTAGAAGAGGATTCAGCAGCGGAGACCAAAAAGTTTCTATTGGATAGATAGAAGAAAAACTAGGAGAGGGCTTTCCCAAAACCCTAGAGAGAAAAGAGTATCAGGAGAAGAGAGTGGTAAATAGTGTCTGAGGCTGCAGAGAGGTCAAGGGAAATGAGGATGGAGAAAAGGCCATGGGATTTGGAGATCAGTAGTAACTTGGATGACAGAAGTTTTGGTGGAATGCTGAGATCAGATATCAGACTGTAAGGGGTTAAGAAGAGACTGAAAGGAGAGAAATTTAAAACCCCCACTGCATCCTTTTCAAGGAGATTAGGCGCAAAGGACAGAAGAGATATAGGATTATAGTTAGTGGGAATGGAAGCATCAAGTTCAGGGTGGTTTTTTTCAGGATGGAGGAAATAGGGGAATGTTTGTAGGCAGGATGGAAGGAGCCAATAGAGAAGGAGAGATTAAAAATAAGTGAAAGAGGGGCAGCTAGGGGGTGCAGTGAATAGAGCACCGGCCCTGGAGTCAGGAGGACCTGAGTTCAAATCTGACCTCAGACACTTGGCACAAAAACTAGCTGTGTGACCTTGAGCAAGTCACTTAACCCCAACTGCCCTCCAAAAAAGCACAAAAAATTTTTTTAAAAAATAAGTGAAAGACTGGGGGTGACAGATGGAGCAATCTATTGGAGGAGACAAGATAGAATAGGATTACTTAAACAAGTAGAAGCGTTAGCCTTGGTAAGGAGCAAAGGCAACTTCATTGTGTAAGACATGAATGAAGGAGGAAATGGTGGCGGAAGGCACCTGAATGATAGATGAGGAAGAGTGGAAAAGAGGGAGGTCATGATGAATGACTTTAATTTTTTCTGTAAAATATGAGGCAAGGTTCTCAGCTGAGAGGCTGAGGGAACAAGGAGCTATGGGAAGTTTGAGGAGGAATGAAAAGGTTTGGAAGAACTGCTGTGGAGAGTGGGAGAATAAGCTGATAAGTGAGTTATAGTAGGACTGCCAAACCGCAGCGAGAGCTCATTTGTGGTTATTTAAAATAATTTTGTACTGGACCCAATCAGAATGGTTGGGTTATTTTCTCCACCAAGTGAAGATGGTGAATAATGGGTGTGATCCAAGGCTGAGGCTTGTCAGGGTAGCAATCAGCGACATAATAAGGGAGTTAGGACTCAAAAGAAGAGGGATAGAGTGGAATTGATTAACCAAGATGGGAGGAAAGGAGATAATGCTAGTGCACTGGCCTAGGGCAGATTGGGAATGACCAGGACCCAGAGACCAGACTGACGCAAAGAGGAAAAAGAGATAACCGAGGGAGGTTTCAGAAGCAGGCAAATAGCAGTGGTCCAGGCAGGCAAGTTGTCACTTCTTATCGTTGTTGTGTTCCCCTGCCTTAGGAGACCTTACTGAGTATTTTGGTAGAATTACATAGCACTTTGTTTCCTCATCCTATGCAACACATACAACACTACAAAGACTGCATGTTTATACTCGTGATGATTGTTTTGCAACTGCTTGTCATAAGCTGGATAGATTGGAAGAGAAGTGAGGGTTTGAAGGACTGATATCATAGTATGGATGAAGAGCAGGGTTTGGTAAGGGAAGGCAGAGGGAGAGGTAGAAAGCTAATAGATTATGGTCAGATAATGGGATTTTGGAATTCTTAAACATGAAGGTAGTGAATTTGTAGGTGATGGCAAGATCAAGGTTATGACCATCTTTGTGTGAGACTGAAGGTGGGGTGGAGGAGTAGCTCATGGGAAGTGAGTAGGTTAAGGAACTGAGTGGTTAGTATGTTTCAGGAAGAATCGATCAATAAGTCCCCTAGTATGAGGGCAAGAGTTGGGCAAGAGAAAAAAATGCAAACTATATTGAACTTATTGAGACAGGACAACCTGGAGGTCTATAGACAGCAACTATCAGGATTTTGATTCACTGGTAGATAAGAAATGCATGAACATCAAGAGAAGATGAGTGATGGAGATAGGAGGAGAACCCGGAAGTGGCAAAGGGGAGTATTCCAATTTCCCTGCCTCAACCAGTGAATTGATGGGAATAAGTGAAGTTGGAGCCAGTACTGGAAAGGATGTCCAGGGAGACTGTGTCATCAGGAGGAGGGAAGGGAGCTAGGTTTCAGTAAGAGCTAAAGGTGCAAAGAGAAGGAGAGGGAAAGATTTCATATGAAAGGAAGTTGGTTGCTGTGGAACAGACACTCTGGAGGGCACAGTGGAAGGAGTGGATGAGATTTAGTTGGGATTTTGGGATGGGAGGATCAAGGGGTATGGGAATAATGCATCGGGTAATGGGAGTGGGGAATGGGGTTTAAATGATGAACAGGGATGCAAATCATTGGGATATGTAGGATATGATCAGCTCTGAGAATGTTCATCACTGAGTTGAAGGTGTGACTCTTCTAAATGTAAGGATAGTATAAGGGTCTCCTTGGGAAAGCAAGTAAAAGAGTTGGTCCAGTTTGTTTTATTATGAGTCCAAGGGCAACAAGAAACAGTACCATGTCACTCTTGGTCATCTGGCTTTGCAGAGCTTATGATGTGCTCTGTGAATATAAATATGCAATTTTTGTGCCAATATGTGTTGCATAGGATGAGGAAACAAAGTGCTACAAAATTCTACCAAAATACTCAGTAAGGTCTCCTAAGGCAGGGGAACACAACCACAATAAGAAGCCTTGTATTTAGCTGAAAATTTGCCTGCCTGGACCACTGCTATTTGCCTGCTTCTTAGACCTCTTGGATACCTCTTTTTCCTCTTTGGGTTGGTCTGTTCTCTGGGTCCTGTCATTCCCAATCTGGCCTAGGCTATTTATGACACATTCTATATTTTCTAGGTTAGGCTCAAATTGTTGCATCCATCTCTAGAGTTCCATGGGATATTTTCTAAGGGAAGTTAAGTTCTGGTTTTCTTTACATATTGACTCATTTTTTAAACATTTATTTATTTATTTTTAGTTTGCAACATTCACTTTCATAAGTTTTTAATTTTCTCTGCCTCCTTCCCCTCCCCAAGATGGCATGCAATCTGATACAGGTTCTACATATACATTCTTATTAAACATATTTTCACGTTAGTCACGTTGTAAAGAAGAATTAGAATGCATGGGAGGAACCATGAGAAAGAAACAAAACAAAACAAATCCAAAAAAGAGAGCAAATAGTATGCTTCAATCTGCATTCAGACTCCATATTTCTTTCTCTGGATGTGGATGGAATTTTGACTCATTTTTAAAACAATTAAGCAATATTATAAACAGCAATGATAAGTAATATTTTAAGTCACAGAACCTTGATTAAGACAAGACTAAGATGGGATTGATTGATTGGGGCAGTGTGGTAATGTGGAAAAAGTACTAGATTTAGCATCAAAAGACTTGGATTCAAGTCCAACTTTATGTTTCCCAACTTTATGCCCTGCTATGCCTTTCATAAACAGAAACAGAGCATTCCAAACAGTTTTAATAAAATAACCAAGTCAGGAGAGGTGGAGAATCGAACCCTCTACAGTAGAAAATCCAAAAGTCCTGGCTACTTTGGGACCATCAAACTTTTTTAAAAAGATGTATTTTTCTCTTCTTTGAATTGAATGGTCACTGAAGTAGAGGGTGGGAGCTGACTTGATGCCATACAGAGCTAATTATAAAGGGGCTACTGGCCCCCCTACAATCTGATCAGCTGCAAAGATACTTACTGATGGTTGGAGAACCCAGATAGCTTATTTTGTTCTCTAAGATCTGTTAAAGATCATGATCACCAGTAGAAAACGGCTCAGATATACCTAGAGAACTTCATCTGAAAATGGTATGGGGGTTTTAAATTTCACGCTCAGTATCAGTCAACAATGTGATATGTCCATCAAGAAAATAAGCATTGGGGCGGCTAGGTGGCGCAGTGAGTAGAGCACCGGCCCTGGAGTCAGGAGTACCTGAGTTCAAATCCGGCCTCAGACACTTAACACAAAAACTAGCCGTGTGACCTTGGGCAAGTCACTTAACCCCAACTGCCCTCCAAAAAGCAAAAAAAAAAAAAAAAGAAAAAAGAAAATAAGCATAGAGGGGCGAAGCCAAGATGGTGGTGTAGAAGCAGCAAGGTTTCACAGCTCCCATACAGCCACCCTAAATACCCATAAAATACAACTCTAAACAAATTTTAGGGCTCACAAACTCACAAAAATACAGAAAACACATCTCTAGCTGAAGGCAGCTTGGCAGGAGGGGCTCACCACAGCAGACTGGGAGCCGAGGCTAGCCCAGCCCGAAACTGAAACCGCGGCCAGGCCCCGGGGTAGTCAGGAGGAGCCAAGCTGCAGGATAAGTCTACCAGAGAGCAGATCTGCAGCATCTGGAGCAATCTCCACATTTATCAAGCCAGGAAAAATAAGGCTTAGAGAAAGGTCAGTGGAATTCAAGGTTTCAAGTTAAATTTGGGGGAGGAAAAGCAGTCTGGCCAAAATGCTCTAAGAGCAGGGAAGCAGCAGGAAGCAGCAGGATCTACTGCAACCAGCAACTGCCTCCACAGGGCTGCTTTAGAGCTCCTGGCCTGCCAATTGCAGGGGGACTGAGACTATTGATCAGGGCCAAGGGCTCTTGGGTTGAGCGGCCTGGATATGGATCGTGGTCTTGGGTGGCAGTCCTGGGGTGCGCTTTCAGCAAGCCAAAGCTGGTGGAGGCTACAGCACCCCCTTAATAGCTCCAGCATCTGGGAAAATCCCAGGGATTTGGGACAGAGCTTTTCCCCCTGGAAGCAGAGTTCCACAGAGCTAAAAAAAAATCAAGCAATTAATTGACTGGCCAACATGAGGAAAAGGAAGCAAAATAAGAACAGCAATAAAACCCTAGAATCCTTTTTGCAGACAAAAAGAATCAAAGCATGGAATGGGAGGAAGACAACACAGTCAGAACTCCCACACCAAATGCTTCCAAGAAACATGAAGATTGCCTACAAGCTATAGATCAACTTTAAAAGGACTTTGAAAAACAAATGAGAAGTGGAGGGAAAATTGGGAAGAGAAATGAGGATGATGTGAGAAAATCATGAAAAGAGAGT
>CM053602.1:53559710-53625122 GCA_028646575.1 Pseudocheirus occidentalis
CTTTAAAAGGTGAAATTCTGAGGTGGGAGAGGACTAGCATGAGAGGAGACAGGGAGAGATAAAATGGGGTTAATTGTCACATACAGAAGAGGCAAGGGATAACTGTTACGACTTTACTTTCATTTACTCTCATTGAATTTGGCTTAGGGAAGGAATGACATAAACTCTAAACTGGGTATCATGCCACACAGGAGAATAGAGGGCATGGGGACAAGAGGAGGGATGATGGAGGGGAAGGCAGGGTCTGGGGGAGGGTTGCTGGAAGCACACACTTCAGTAAAGGGACAGTGACAGGGTAGAGAACAGAACAAGGGGGCAGGATAGGAAGGAGGGACATATGATCAGACTGTCACAATATGTCCACTGTGAAGATGTGCTGTGTAATTACACATGCACAGCTTGTATTGAATTGCTTTTCCTTCCAGTGGGGGTGGGTGACAAGGGAGGAACCAAAAGAATCTAGAATTAAAGCTCTGCGATACATGCAACTAGGAAATTAAGATATACAGGAACTTCTGTAGGAAAACCTCCCTGCCCTACCAGAAAGTAAGAGGGCAGACCAGGGTAGGGGTTTACAGTGGGATCACTGTTTTGGAGTTGGGGGTAGGGGAAAGACAGGGAGAAAATTTGTAACTCAAAAATCTCATGGAAATGCATGATACAAACAAGAAAACAAATAAAAAAAATTATATCTAAAAAAAGAAAGAAAACAGGCATACAATCTTAGGGTACCTTTTCACCTTTGGCCCCACATTAAAAGATTTAAGAAATAAAGGAGTGATGGTTCCTATGTTCCTCTGCCCTGCTTAGATCATATCTGGAGTATTGTGTTGCATTTATTAGGCACCTACTATGTGCCAGAAGCTGTACTAAGTAATTTATACAAATAATAAGCCAGAGAGCATGCAAAGAAAGGCAACCAGGAATTTGAAGGCCCTCTTGATCATGCCAGATGAAGACCACTTAAAGAAATGCAGGGCTGTTTAGCCTGAAGAAGGGAGGATCTAAGAGGGACATGATATGGGGGAAACTTAGGCAATGTGAAACCCAAAGATAGCTATAAAATATTTTTTTAAAAAGAGGGACATGATAACCTTGAACTTTTGAAGTGGCTGAATTAGAGTGGGGGCTCTCTACCTGCTTGACAACTAGGCAGATGTAACCCTGGTTCCAAAGCCCATTGGTATGGGATGATCTCCTCACTGGTGGAGGTGAATGCCTTTCCCTGCGTGAGGGCTGGAGTAGAGTTGGGGAGACGCAAGACAGCTCTGGTCTTCATTAGTCCCATATGAGTCCCCCTTGGGGACTCATCAAGCTTCAACTTGTTTTGGGCACTCCAGTCTTCCAGTTTTGAGAGGGAAGATCTACAAAAAAGAATTAGACTTTCTCTGTTTGGCCCCAGAGGTCAGAACTAGGAGCTGAAGTGGCAAACAAATAAATTTAGGTCTAATACACTGGTTCTCAACCTGTGGGTCGTGACCCCTTTGGGGGTTGAATGACCCTTTCACGGGGGTCACAGGGGTTGACTAAGACCATCAGAAAACACATTTCCGATGGTCTTAGGAACCGAGACACTGCTCCTTTATCCATCTCCAGGCAGGTCTGCCCACATGCAGACACCCACATATGAGTATTAAAGGATCACAGCATTAGGAAGGTTGAGAACCATTGCTCTAACAGAAGGCAAACATTCCTGATAATTAGGAATTATTATACAAGAGTATGTGTATATATATGTGCATATATGTGTGTATGTGTTTACACACACACACACACACACACACACACACACACACAAATAGAAAGTATTGCCCTGGGAGGTAGTGGGTTCTCTCTCACTGGAGATCTTCAAGCAAAGTCTGTATGACTACCTGTTAGTTACAAAGGGTTCAGGTATGGGTTCAACTGGATTTCCTTAATTATTTATTTGTTTGTTTGTTTATTATTGACTTGTTTGTTTACTTTTAGTTTACAAGATTCAGTTCCAGGATCACTTGAGTTTCAGATTTTCTCCCCTTCCTCCCCCCCCCCCCATGGTGGCATACAATCATGTATGGGATCTGCAAACTCTTTTACACTGTACAATAGTCTGGTTGTATAGAAGCATTGTAACCAATGGAGTGAACAATGGGAAAAAAGAAATAAAACCGAACATGGAAAAGAATGATAGCATGTATTGCTTCAGTCTCCATTTAAACTCTGGTCTTTGTAAATCATTCTCTGAATGTAGACATCTCCTTCCATCCTGAAACTTGTAGAGTTGTCTTATAACTGTGCATTTCTGAGAAGAGTCAAGTTTATCAAGGTAGTCATCACACATATGATGTATCTGTGACTGTGTACAAATTTTTCCTGGTTCTGCTCTTCTCACTTAGCATCAATTTGTATAAACCTCTCCAGGTACATATTAAGTCCATCTCCTCCCCATTTCTTATAGCACAATAGTATTCCATTACATTCATATACCACAATATGTTCAGCCATTCCCCAATTGATGGGTATCCCCTAAATTTTTTATCCCCATTCTACTTGACCTTTCTGTAGCTTCTGAGAGTCAGTCACCCCTTCCTAGATACTCTCTCCTCCCTTGGTGTCATGATACTGCTCTCTCTCTGTGTCTTCCTGTGTGTTTCTCTCTGTGTGTCTCTGTCTCTCTCTGTATCTGTCTGTCTCTGTATCTCTGTTTCTTTCTGCCTCTCTGCCTCTCTCTCTCTCTCTGCCTCTGTCTCTCTCTGTCACTCTCTCTCTTTCTCCATCTCTCCCTCTCATTCTTCTCCTCCTCCTGTCTGACTGTTGCTTCTTTTACCCATTCATAACGGACATCCCCCAAGGCTTTGTACTTAACCCTTATCTTTTCTGTCTCTATACTCTCTCAATGATCTTAACTGCTTCCATAGGTTCATTTATCATCTCTATACAATAACTCCCAAAATTTATATAATTAGCCCTAATCTCTCTCCACTCCCCCTTCTCTAACTGTTGGATATCTCTACTTGCATGTCCCATTGACATTTCAAACTCAACATGTTCAAAATGGAATTCATTATCTTTCTCCTGAAATCACCCCATCTCCAAACCATTCTATTTCTATTGATGGCACTGCCATCCTTTCACTCACCCAATTTCAGAGTTTCAGAATCACCCCTGGCTCCTCACTCTTCTTCATACTCGATTTAATCAGCTGCCAAATCTGGCAATGCTATGCCCACAATATCTCTGGCATCTGTCCCCTTCTCTCCACTCATCCTAGTCATTACCCTCATCACTTCTCACCTGGGCTACTATAAAAGTCTTCTAATTGGTCTCCCTGGCTCAAATCTTTCCTCTCTTCCATCCATCCTTCACACACCTGTTAAAAGTTATTTTTCTAAAGATGAACACTGTGTAATTATAATGACCAAGCTTGGCCAGTGGGAAGAGTTCAGAAAATGTCCCTCCCTCCCTTATTAAAGAGGTGGAGTACTATAGACATTGAATTTCACATATACTATCAGACTTGGTCAGTGTACTGGTAAGTGGGAGCTAGGTAATATAATATAGATTTGAGAGGGGGAAAACTGCGTACAAGGGAACCAATGAAAAGATTTGCAACAGTCAAGGTGAAAGGTCATGAGAACAGACAAGGGAACCAAGTTGACTTGTTCATATAGTGTAGTTTGCAAATCCCCCTTGAAAAATCTGGCCTATTTCTTGACTTTTTCCTTTCATTTAGTCTCATACCAGGTGCCACCAAGAGCATCCAATTTAACTCCTCATGTGCAGGGCAGCTGAGGGGGAGCAAGCCCGCCTTTTGGGGAAGTGTAGAAATGACAGAAGGGGAGGCCAAGAGGCTGGAGCTGCTGCAGGCAGGGTTGGATGTATGAGATAAAGAACCTGAACCGGGGAAGAGGAGAAAACATTGCTTAAGCTTAAGGGATGGTGGGCTCTGGGGAGCCCAATATTTGGATCATCTTTAGATTTTTCCAAAATGAGTTTTTTCTACCTAGGGAATATTTGGAGTATGGGGGGACAGTGGGGGGTTCCTCCCCATTATGGTTTCCTCTTCATAAACCCAAGAATGAAGGAAGGATGATTGATGATGAGTCCCTCAGTGGAGTGGGAAGGATAGCAGTCAGAGTCTCTCTATCCCACCAATCCCTGGGGTCCTCTCTTCCCGCTGCCCCCCAGCCTCAGCTAGTCCTTTCCTAATGCCAAATAAGCACCCAGCTCCTGAAGGGGGGGGGTGAGTGAGGGGTGAAAGTAGAAGGCAAGCTGGAGGGTTCAGATGGAAGGTCTAGGGAATGTAGACAAGCAGTAAAGCATAAAGAATTCTCCCTCCCCAGGGTGAGAAGTGAGAGCTTTTGTCTAGAGTCACCATGAAAATGAAGGCCTGCCATAGAGAATTGCCCATTAGTATACTCATTCTAAAGCCTCCCATCAGGGTGTCACCATAGAGACTGGTTACCAGGGAGACCACCTAAAAGGTCTAATGAATACAGAAACTGCTACCTAGGATTTGCTGTGCTGCACTTGTTGCCATGGAAACAAAGACAGGTCATCATGAAAACTGTCTCCCCCTTGGTGTGATGCAGATAACAAGAAGGACACCAAGGTAACCAGTAGCTGAAAAGATCAATTTATGTCCTCATAATTGCCACTGCAAAAACGGGAGGCTACTTGTCAACAATGGTAAGCTAGGCATATTGCTTAGCTGATGCGGTAGGTAGACATGTTTCTGATCTCCATGGTGGGTCTCCCATCTCCTGCCTCCCTGACAGTCTGGTACTGACAGCCTGTCAGCTTGTTATAGACCAGCAGGCATTCCACAGAATCTGTTGACAGGGCCTTTAGATTGATGTTGGCATCAGTTCCAAAGCCCTCCATGTGAAAGAAGCAAAATTCACCTGGTGGTGCCTGGAAAAATATGAGGAGTCTATAGCCAAAATCAGTTTAAGAGATATCCCCAGAGTCTGGCTGTGGGACAGGAACTATTGAGTATGTGTGGGGTGCAAAGACCCTAACCCAAATTAACTACTCAGAGATTTCTCCAGGTGAAAGCAGAAAGGTTTCTTTATTAGAATCTTGCGAGAAGCGGGCAGTCCACACCACTGGAACACCAGAGGGAGGAGGCCACTGCACAGAAGCAAAAGCTGGGTTAAATAGCCAAAAACCACAAAACCTCTCCCTAATAACTGGACCTTCATTCCCATTGGTGGGAAGGGGTGTCCTTACAATCCTTTTACCCAATACAAAATTTTTTATCAGAAGTTAAGCTTATCACAGATTACATATTTTTCTCTATTTTTCTCTTGTTTACCAAAAAGCAGAGAATTTACAGAAACACCTGGCAAACATATTACTTGTTGCAAAAAATAGGCAATTTATGGATCACTTGTTGCTTTTCTTGTTTACCAAAGACAGGTAGCCAGCAGACACATTATAGAAAAACAAAATTTGGGCCTATCAAGACTAAAGCCCAGCTCAAGTTTGGTGACTGTCTCCTTTACTTTATGGGAATATTTTCATTCGTTCCTCTCAATCTCTATCTAATTTCCCGTCAGCATGCGTGGTGATAGGAAACAAGGAACTTTAGCAGATAGTCCACCTGAGAAACCACATTCTGTCCCACACAAGTACATAAAGTGAAAAGCTGCTCAATCTTTTGCAAAGGAACTCCCCTAGCCATTCATTTTCATGGAGGAATCTTCATTCAAGGGTACCATCACCTTGATGGGTGGGAGAACAAGGCTAGACTCATGACTCTCCACAATCATCCTCATGGCGTTCTTGAAGAGCTCAGAGAGCATATGGTAGAAGTTGGAGGATGTGTAGAGCATGTGGATAGACTGTTTGGAGTTGGAAAAACTGATTCCCTGGATCTCCAAACTAGAATAGGGCATGTAATACTTGAGTGACATATGACATACGCCTATGGCCTTATCACAGGCATCTTTCATCACCTTGAAAAAAAGTCTGACAATTGCACCAAAGGAAATCACTTCAGTAGGAATGGGTCAATTGAGTTAGATATAAAAAACAAAATTTTCTGATGTGACTTGTTAAATATTAGAACAGATGACCAAAGAAGGCTGGTCAAAGGTCAAAGGAAGACCAAAGAAGTAGACCAAAGATCTACTACCTTGATAGGAGGACCAGCTGAATTAGATAGAATGTAGAAAGGGGGATGGACTATGTGAGCTTTAGTGATCATTTCTTTATTTGTATATGGCTCTGTAATCATAATATAGCTTCATCAAGTGCCTTATCCTTTTATTATCTTTCCCCATGAATGATAACTTACAAATGTGTGTAATTTATCTTGACAAGTCTTGAATATTATCTACTGCTTTCAATACAGATAAACAAAAGAATCTACATGTCAGCTGAAAGCATTAACTCTCTGCAAGGCACTATAAGGCTTCAGAGGATACAAAGATGTTTTGTTTTGTTTTTACTATGAAAAGCAAACACAACGGGAGTAGCTAGGTGGCTAAGTGAATAGAGCACCAGCCCTGGATTCAGAAGGACCTAAGTTCAAATCCAGCCTCAGACACTTAACACTCACTAGCCATGTGACCTTGAGCAAGTCACTTAACCCCAACTGCCTTGCCCTACTCTCTCCAAAAAAAAAAAAAACACAACAAACTGTAGCAAAGGCTTTTCAAACACATAAAGAAAGAAAAGAGGACAGTGATCTGACAGTAGTCCCATCCTGTGTAAAAAAAAAAAAAAAACCCAGAGGATATCAAAGTGACAGCACAAGAATTGGAGCTGTTTACATCACAAAATAAAGTAAATGAATACGGTACCTGAAGTCTGGTACTCACTTCTGTAACTCCATTTCTAAACCAAAGAAAATGCCTTCTAAATGGTTAGATGTATTTGTGTATTAGTAACAAAGCCCCACTACCATAAAATAATACAATATTTAAAAATAAAGAACTAAAATTCTGCCATAATTTCTTGCCCAATTCTCCCCAAATTTTTCTGGTTTTCTTGCATTATTCTTATTTTTTCCAAATTTTTCCTCAATATCTCTTATTTTATTGTAAAAGTCCCTTTCAAGCTCTTCCAAGAACTCTTTTTGGGTTTGTGACCATTTTATACTTTTCTTTGACGTAGAAGTAGCTGTTTTGACTTCACTATCTTCTGAGCTTGAACTCAGATCTTCTCTATCACCATAGTAGTTATCTGTGGTTGAGTTCTTTCTCTTTTTGCTTCTTTTTTTAAGTGGCTTATTACTTGGCTGTTCATTATGTTAGAGTCAAGTTCTCATCTGGAAGTGTGGGGGATAACATCTCAGGCTTCAGGTTTTCTGTGCTGTTGTTTTCTGAGCTCTATCTGGGAGCCTGATCTCGGGTAGTCCTCTCTGCCCCTAAACCACAAACCAGGTCCTCCAGCAACACTGTCACCATAAATGCTCTTACTCCCTGCTGTCCCTCCCATGGTTGCAAGCATCAACTTGCCCTTCCGCCCTGGAACCAAAGCAGGGGACTCTGCTTTCCTGTGGGTGTCCACAGTCAGCAGGGTCCCTGCCCCTCTGAGACCACATTCACCAGCATCCTCCTCATCCACATCCACAGTCTGGGAGCACATCTGGTCATTGTACCTGAGCTCTGAGTCCAGTGCGAGCCAGCAGAGGTCCCTGCAATCTTCCCTTATCAGCCACCTGACCCCCACATTGGGCTTGGGCTGAAAGTTCCTGAAGCTAAGGTTGTGACCTACACAGCTGCCCCCAGGACTTGCTGTTCGTTGATTCAGTAGTATCTTGACCATTCGAGGTCAAGTCCTTCCTAAAGCCCTCTCGAGTTGTTTTAGGCTGAACCACTGCTTTTTCTCAAGTTTTAATTATTTCTGCAGAGCTAAAATTCACTTTGAGAATGTTGTAATATTTATTATTGTATTTTTATTTAAATTAACAATTTAATAATTAATAAATAATTTAAATAATTAATAAAATGTTTTAAAATATTTAATATTTTAAATTCTGGGGGAATTTGGGAGAGTCAGGTAATTTCCTACCTTATTCTGCCATCTTCCCAGAATCCCCTACTATGACTACTTCTAGATTAATCTTCCTAAATCATAGATACAAACATGTGTTTCCCCTTTTAAGAATGTTCAATGGACAACAGCTAGATGGTACAGTAAATAGAACTCTGGCCCTGGAGTTAGGAGGACTTGAGTTCAAATCCAACCTCAGACACTTAACACATATTAGCTGTGTGACCTTGGGCAAGTCACTTAACCCCAATTTCCCTGCCTTCCGCCCTCAAAAGAAAAAGAATGCTCAATGAGTTGCCATTGCCTAATGAATAAATTCCTTAGTTTGATACTGAGGGAATTCCACAGGCTGGGACTTTCTCTTTCTAGCCTTATTTCCAACTATCTCCCTACACATACCCTATGTACTCACTGCTTTCACTTTTCAGTTGAATTCTTCACCACTTTCTTAAGTCTAGACGATCAACAAAACAAAGCCAAGCCCTAATTTGTAGCCAATTTCCAAAGTATAAATACTCACACTGAAAGTTTAACAATCTGCTTTCATGAGCCCAGATGCAACATAACCCTGCCAGTCAGAGCAGACTGCTCACTGTTCCTTGAACATAGAATTATAAAATCCAAGAATTAGAAGGAATCTCAGAAGCCAATACATCCAACCTGTACCAGCTGAAGAATCTTCTTTACAACATCCTTGACAAACAATCCCCCTGCCACAGCTTGAAGATCTGCAGGGACAGGGCTCCCTCAGTCTCCCACAGTCACACTCCCAACCAAGCCTGGAGCATCTGGCATGTCGTGAAGGAGATAGAGCTCTAGATTGGTGTGATTCCTGATTGAGAGAAAATGATGAGAAAAATATGACATTGAGTATGGGATAGAATCGGTGCCAGAGGTTCTTGGAGGGAAGGCAAAAGACTCTTGTAGGGGTGGCTAGGTGGCGCTGTAGTGAATAGAGCACCGGCCCTGGGCCTGAGTTCAAATCCGAACTCAGACACTTAACACAAAAATTAGCTATATGACCTTGAGCAAGTCACTTAGCCCCAATTGCCCTACCTTCCCCCTCCAAAAAGAAAAAAAAAGACTCAGAGTGACAGAGTGACACATAGAAAGAGAAGCTACATCCATGTAAGGAAATCCAGCTTTTCAGTATGTACCTGATTTCTAACTTGGATCCCTAGAAACTACTAGAGTGGACTTCCTTGATTTAAAGGAGAAAAGCCTGTTGAGTTCATTCTCAATGGGGATCAACATCTGTAGAGACTGAATCAGATGATACAGTGAATCCTGAGAATGGATGTACAACTAAACTTTGGAGACTGAACAGGGCTCAGTATAAGACCTTCATGCAACCAACAGCATCACAGCTCTGCAGAAACAGAAACCACTCCCAAGAATGCCTGAGGTGAACTTAAGGAGTTAGCCCACTATGAAAGTCCCAGCCCCAACTGATTCCAGATCTTCTTCTCAAGTGTGGGCCACAGAAGCAAAGCAAGGGAATAGCACTGCCATTTCTGAGCCCTCGGTAGAGGTCCAGAGACACCCAGGTGAAAGAAAGAATAATTCATGCTCCCGTTCTCCAGAGGGATGTAGAGGTCCAAGGGAATGGAGCACATGAAGACATGCCATCTGTTATCATTGTGGACATGCACACAGTGACCTTCCTAGTGTCAGAAATGCAGAATTGGTTTTGCAAAAGCTGACATCTCCTTTTTTTGACTTTTGAAAACCAAGGAGAGGTCAGGTAAAAGAGGCAATGAGGATGGTCCCAGTGATTTTATTGTCAGTTCCTGGGTCAGCTAGCCCTGGGCTTAGAGTTAGGAAGGCCTGTGTTGAAATCCGGTCTCAGACACTTTCTATCTGGGTGACCCCAAATGAGATACTTATCCTCTTTCTGTCTCCATTTTGTCAACTGTAAAATAGCTCTAATAGTAGCTCTTAGGGTTGTTGGGAGATGTTGTTTGTAAACTGCTTAGCACAGATGCCTGATTGGCAGGTAATAGGCACTTGGTGTTGTTAAGTCTTTGGTGGACAACTATTGAGGGGTTTTCTTAGCAAAGATACTGGAGTGGTTTTCCGTGTCCCTCTCCAACACATTTGACAGAAGAGGAATTGAGGCAAACAGGGTTAGGTGACTCTAGTCTAAGTTCAGTTATAGGTTTTAAAGATATTTTCTCAGTTTTCTGTCATTAAAACATTGGAAAATATAGTGACATGAAATCAAATTTCCTGGACAGCATTGAACTTGACAGTCTAGATTTTTACCATCACCTCTGCATGAGGTCCTATGGATCCAGATAGTCCATTAGATCTATAAGGAAGGAAAGAGAGAGAACAAAGTATTTATTAAGTGCTTAGGGCAGCTAGATGGCCCAGTGGATAGTGCACTGGGCTTGGAATCCCCAGGTGAACTCATCTTCATGAATTTAAATCCAGCTTCAGATACTTCCTAACCATATGATCCTGGGAGAGTCACCTAACGCTGTTTGCCTCAGTTCCTCTTCTATCAAATGTGTTGGAAAAGGACATGGAAAACCACTCCAGTATCTTTGCTAAGAAAACCCCTAAATAGTTGTCTACCAACTGTCCGGGGTGTGACAGTGTCAGAGGAGAGAAAGGGGTGTATATAAGAGAAGTTACAAAGTTAGAATCAACAGGACTTGGCAATAAATTGGATATGAAGGGTGAAAGGGTCAAGGATGACACCTAGGTTTTGAACCTAGGTTATCAATAGGATGGTAGAGCCCTCAACAGTAACCAGAAAATCAGAAAGAGGAAAGGATTTGGGGGGAAAAGATAGTAAGTTGAGTTATGAACATGTCGACTTTAAGATGTCTGTGGGGCATCCAGTTCAAGGTGTTCAATAAACAGTTGGAGATGTGAAACTAGAAGTTAGGAAAGAGGCTAGGGTTGGAGAAACAGATTTGAGAATCATCTGGATAGACAGGGAATCATCATGGGAGCTGATAAGAACACCAAGCGAAATAGTAGAAAGGAGGAGAAATATGGGAAGCTACCTAATGGTGATGGATCAGGAGAGGGTTTTTTGAGGATGGGGGAGATATAGGTATGTTTGTAGACAGTAAGGAAGCAGCCAGTAGTCAGGGAGAGATTAGGGATGAGAGGGTGTAATGTTAATCATATATAAGCTCTTCCCCTGACCATTAATAGGCCTCAGGTGGAGCCCATTAAGGGAAGCTTGCTTAGGAGAGACTTTGCTTGTTGGAAGGCTTTCACACCTTTTGTTAATTTCTAATTAGGCACTAAGTCATGAGGGTTATGAAAGGGTATATACACTCTGAAGTTAGCATTTTGGTTTTGGGCTCACTCATTGGAAGGAAGAGTGTTCTTGTGAACTGACTGTATGAGACTCTAGATAGCCGTTAAGGAAGCCTCCACCCACCCGCCTTGCATTGAAAAACCCAGATGCTGGTGCTTCTCTCTCTGGTAGGTATGTATGTATTGCCTTTGTCAGACAGTTGTATCTATCTATTGATCTGTGCTAATTTCTCAGACAGTTAGAAGCCCTGTCTATTGGTCTTTATTTTTCTGCTTATATTTTCTCTATTTTCTTTGTTTGGATTTTCTCTGAAGTTCAGGGTGCTGACTTTTCCCCTGAACTAATGAATGTAATTTTAAAAGGTTGTTGACCCTTAAACAGCTATCTTTCCTAGTAAAGCAGGTCTAAGAGCCTGTGCTAGCAGCCATCCTGGGGATGTCAACGTGGTTGCTGCTACAGAGGGCAATCTGCTGGAGAAGAAGAGAATGGAATGGGATCACTATATATATGTAATATATACTTTGCACCTGGCGAAGAGAAAGACCACACCATCATGTGAGACAAGGATGAAGGAGGTATGGGAGGTGAGGAGAAGGAGAGAAGGAGCTCACAGTGAATGGTCTCAATTTTTCCAGTAAAATATGAGACAAATATCATGAAGACTACCCATAGCTAGGATACATGAGATAAGCCCAAGATTTCCTTAGCAAATTGGCGTCAACAGGAAAGTGGTCACTGGTTCTGCTATGTCCAGACACTCCAACACTCACCAGGTGTTGTCAACAATGAGTGTCAGCACCGAGTTGAACTAATTCTAGTCTTTTCCAAGTTGTAGCAAGATATTGCAAATGACCTAATATCGGCACACATTGAACATCCATGCATACTGTGCAGAGGTTTAAAAGAGGATAAACATGAATAGCATAAGAGCCCTGACTGTTCAACCTCTGGACTGGATTCTAATGTACTTGATTTTGGGGATTCCCCGGTGCCCAAGGATGAGAAGGACAGGTTGAAGCTAATCCTCAGCAAGAAGACTGGTGTCTTCTCACTGGATTAGTGAAATGTAGGATGCACTCGGGAACAACCCACAGCATCCCATTCACCAATTCCTGAACATTCAGAGAAAGGACAAATAATAAATAGCTAGTATTTGTATAGTGTGTTAACATTTTCAAAGTACTTAACAAAAGTGAACTCGTTTGATTCTTATAACAACCCTGTGGGAGAGATGCCATGATAATCCCCATTTTACAGATGAGGAAACTGAGGCAAACAGAGAGACCAAGTGATATAGCTAATAAGAGTTCTAGGCAGTATTCCAACTAAGGTCTGCCTGACTTGAAGACCTATACTCTAGCCTCTGTATGTAATGGAAATGTAATTTGAATTTGAAGATCCCTTTGTATTGGAAAAGGTAACAGGTACTTAGACAGTTTGGTGAATCCAGGTAGGAGCTGGGACCATGGAAGGGAATCCAGGGAATCTGAGAAACCACTCTGTCAAGCTGAGAGAAGACTTTACTTAGATACTGTGTACTGACAGAAATTGTAAATTTACCAGTGACCTAGGGGTGAATGATGAAGGATAATTGAATGATTGAGTTGATTGAATGACTAAATGTTTGTACTTAGTGACTGATGACTGAATAAGTGACTGATTTGTAACTTAGTGTGCCCCATGAGTGGAGAACTTTGACTATTGCACTTTGTGTTCCTTGAAGAGCCAAATCTCCTTAAGAATGATTGAATGAATGAGTTACTAAATGATTATTCTTTGTTGAAAACTTTACTACCACTGTGGTGAAAACTACGTGGCCATTTTCTATGATAAGTTGTTGTGAGTGCCATATTTTGATTTTCTATGATAAGTTGTAACATTGTGAATTCTGTACTTTGATTTACTTGTGAATGTTTTGCTCTGAGTTGTTATGGAATAAATAGTGTTCACCATACTATTTTATCAGAACCTTAAAAGCTGTTCACAGTACCATTCTTCTGGGAAGCTGCTCGTGCTTGGCTTTACACTGCACTATTTAGCTGTTCCTGCAATTACTTTAACACTTCTTACTTTATTTTATGTCCTGTGCTACTTTGGCAGTCTAGTGAAACCCATGGACCCCTTCTTAGAATAATATATTAAAATGCATAAAATAAGATGTGTGGGAATATACAGGAAATCAATAATATTGATAGTTATTTTTTTTAAAGTTCACACACTCCACTTTAGGAACCTTTGATTTTAGGAAAATTCCTCTACTTATGATAAAAGATCTCAGAAACCATCTTTTTGAACTGCTGACTAATGACCACAGAATCCAACAGCCCTTAGTGGTACTGCTTAAGAAAAATGGAAAGATACAGATTGAGTAGATTGCTAGACTTTGAACAAAAAACCTAAAGTGTGCCAGGAGTCCAGGGCCCAGTTCCAAGACGCTCTGCATTGTCTTCCAGGCAATCAGTATTCTTCAGTCTTGAACTTGTGTAGTGCAGACTAGTGATGTCAGACTCCAATAGAATATATTGACTTAGAAAACCTCAAGTTAGTAACCTCTCTGCTATATTATATTTTGATTTATTTTGTTAAATATTTCCCAATGACATTTTAATCTGGTTCAGATCTCAGTAGGGGATTTTGCAGGCTGCATGTGGTCTGTGTGCTACAACTTTGACATCTCGTGTATACTACTGAATTCCTATGTCTGAAGACAAGGTAATGACTATTTTCATCTGTCTAGCCTACTTTTGCCATTTTGTATGCCAAGGCATCTCAGGGCATATATACTCTAAGTGGGACTAGCCACTTTCCAACAGTTATAATAGAGAAAGTAGTTAAGGACATGATCTACCTAGAAGTATTGTCATCGATGTCTTTGGTAAGACACTGGAGGAACACAAGGAGAAACTGATAAGTGTTGGATCAGCTGGAGGAAGTTGGTATGAAGCTGTCAATTGACAAGTGCCAATAATAGAGGGAGAAGAAATGGAAGCAGTGTCAGATTTTGTATTATTGGACTCAAAGATCACCGCAGATGGTGACTGCAGCCGTGAAATTAAAAGATGCTTGCTCCTTGGAGAGAAGGCTATGGCGAATCTGTATGGCATGTCAAAAAAGCAGACATCACCTTGCTGACAAAGGTCCATAGAGTCAATGCTCTGGTTTTTCTGGTAGCAATGTATGGCTGTAGGAATTAGACTATAAGGAAAGCTGGGTGCCACAGAATTGATGCTTTTGAATTGTGGCACTAGAGAAAACATTTGAGAGTCTCTTGGACAGCAAAGAGATCAATCAAATTAGTTAATACTTAATTATAGTAATTTAGACTATTCACTGGAAGGTTAAATATTGAAGCTGAAGCTTAAATACTTTGACTACATAAAGAGAAGCCAGGACTCATTGAAAAGACCCTGATGTTGGGAAACATTGAAGGCAAAAGGAAGGGGATGGCAGAGGATGAGATGGATAGAGAATATCATGGAAGCCATGAGCATGAGCTTGGACAGACTTCAGGAGAAGGTGGAGGACAGGCCCAGAATGCTAGTATGGTCCATGGAGTCACAAAAAGTCAGATATGACTGAGTGACTGAACTACAACAACAGAATTTTATAGAGCTTCTGTTATGTGGTTCATGTTATATCTCAAAAAGTGTGAGAACTGATTCAGAGAAGGTAGAAAACACTTCTCAGGTGTTCACACCCATGAAAATCTTATAGACTTTTGAGAGGGAGAAGGAACTTTTCTGGGATTTGGTGGTTATTATCACAATTTAGAGCTATGCTGCTATTGCTAAACCATTGAATGATTTCACTTGTGCAATATGATTGAAGACAATCAAAAGCACAAAGGCAAAATTATATTAAAACCTATAAAGTGAGGAATGCAGATTAAAACAATTCTGAAGTACCACCTCACACCCATCAGATTGGCTAATATGACAGAAAAAGAAAATAATATATGTTGGAGGGGATGTGGAAAAATTGGGACACTAATGCACTGTTGGTGGAGTTGTGAACTGGTCCAACCATCCTGGAGAGCAAGGGCTACAAAACTAGGCATATCCTTTGTCCTAACAATACCACTACTATGTCTGTATCCCAGAGAGATTGTTTTTAATGGGGGAAGGATCTATTTTTATAAAAATATTTATAGCAGCTCTTTTCACAGTGGCAAAGAATTGGAAATTGAGGGGATACCTATCAACTGGAGAATGGCTAAATAAGTTGTGGTATATGAGTACTGTGCTATAAGAAAAGATGAACAGGCAGACTTCAGAAAAACCTGTGAAGACTTACATGAACTGATGTTGAGTAAAGTGAACAGAACCAGGAGAACATTGTACATAATAACAGCAATACTATATGAAGATCAACTGTGAATGCCTTAGCTATTTTCGGCAATATAACGATCCAAAACAATCCCAAAGGACTCGTGATGAAAAATGCTATCCACCTCCAGAGAAAGAATTGCTGGACTCTGAATGTAGATTGAAACAGACTATTTCCACTTTCTGTATTTTTTTAATTTTTTTTCCTTTAGGTCTGTGTCTTCTTTCACAACATGAATACAGTAATGTGTTTTGCATGACTGAGCCTGTATAACCAATAATAAATCACTTACTGTCTCAGGGAGAAGAAAGATGAGGGAGGGAGAGAAAATTCATAACTCTACATTTTTTTAAAAAAATGAATGTTAAACTGTCTTTACATGTAACTGGGGGAAAATGAAATATTTTTTTAAACCTACAAAGCCTTTTGGCAATAGATGGTCATATAAATGTGAAAAGGCCTTCAAGGGCCTAATGAACTATCTTACTCATGCACCAGTATTGGTTGCAAACGCAAGCAAACGTTTGTTCAGTTTTGGGAGCTGTCCTATACCAAGAAAGCAGTGGTCACCAGAGGCCAATTGCATTCACCAGCAGAAGTTTGACTTATACTGAGCCTCATTACCTTGTCCACAAGCTTGAGTTCTTGGCTTTGAAGGGGCTCTCAGTGAGAAATTCAGAGACTGTGTATTTAGAGCAAAACTCCGAATATGGACTGATACAATGCTACTTGCTAGTGAGGGGTAGCAGCGTTGGCCAATTATGATTTCAGTCTATACTATAGGCCTAGTAAGATTAGCGTGGATGCAGATACTTTGTCCAGAATTCCACAAAACAGTAGAATTGTGGTGATACCAGAAAATATACGAGCCATCTGGGACATCCAAAGGACTAGACTACAGCCAAGAAGAAGTATAGCTGAAAACTTGGGATTTCCGCTAGACAGCATGCCAAAAGCATACATAAACCATGTTTCATTGAGCCAATCTCCTTTGCCTTAGTTGTCTGTGGATGACTGAACAGAAGGCTGAAGAAAAACTAAAAGAAGTAATATAAGCAGGGGCGGCTAGGTGGTGCAGTGAATAGAGCACCGGCCCTGGAGTCAGGAATACCTGAGTTCAAATCCGGCCTCAGACATTTAACACAAAAAACTAGCTGTGTGACCTTGGGCAAGTCACTTAACCCCAACTGCCCTCCAAAAAGCAAAGAAAGAAAAACAAAAAGAAAAAGAAGTAATATAAGCCAAAGACCAACATAGTGATTCTAAACATATTAAAGGAGAAGGCAGTTTTCCTTCTGAAACTACAGCAGAAGTTAATGCTATGCAATAGATTGTTGTATTAGACTATGACTGAACCCCGACATGGAACCACGAAGCAATTGGTGCCCAGGGCATACAAGTCAACAGCCATGATTACCTTACTTGATGACTTTGGGCATATGGGTCAGGAAAAATTCCTATATCTGGTAAGAAATTAATTTTAGGAGTCTGAGATGGGTGCAGATGTGTACCCAAAAAATGTATTACCAACTCATACAATAGAGAATAAGTGCCAACAGGCCTTTGGAACTTGCCTGTATTGTCTTTCTATTTATGGAAGGAGATAGTAAAAATATAAGTCCTATCTTAGTGATGACTGATCATTTTACCATACTTAGTACATAAGCATAGCCAACCAAAAACCAGAAAACACATATTGTTGCCAAAATGTTATAGGAAAAGCATTTTTAATTCAATTTTAAAAATAATTTCAAGTCCACAGTCTCTCTC
The DNA here is from genome assembly GCA_028646575.1 of Pseudocheirus occidentalis. NCBI lineage: Eukaryota > Metazoa > Chordata > Mammalia > Diprotodontia > Pseudocheiridae > Pseudocheirus > Pseudocheirus occidentalis. Next base: position 53,577,070 of record CM053602.1, read on the forward strand.
CCCATCCCACATTGAGAAAGCAAGGGGAAAAAACCCATTACAAATGTATATGGTCAGGGTGGCTAGGTGGCGCAGTGAATAGAGCACCGGCCCTGGAGTCAGGAGGACCTGAGTTCAAATCCGACCTCAGACACTTAACACAAAAATCTAGCCGTGTGACCTTGGGCTTAACCCCAACTGCCCTCCAAAAAAAAAAAGCAAAAAAAAAATTTATATGGTCAAGCAAAACAAAATCCCTCATTGGCCATGTGCAAAAATGATTTTGCATCTTGAGTCTATCAACTCCCTATCTCAGCGGTTCTTAACCTGTGGGTTATGTTCAATTTGTAACAATGAAAATACATCCTGCATATCAGATATTTACATTACGATTCATAACAGTAGCAAAATTACAGTTATGAAGTAGCAACAAAAATAATTATTTTATTTTTATATGTAATATGTTTTATTAATATATTATATTATATGTTATATAAAAAATTAAAGGGTCATGGCATTAGAAAGGTTGAGAACCACTGCTGTACCTGGAGGTGGGTAGCATATCTCATAAGCAGCCAGGTGGTGCTACAGTAGAGAGAGAGCTAGGCCAGAAGTTGAGAAGACCCATTTTCCTGAGTTCAAATTCAGATTTGAGGTCAACCTCAGACATTTTATATGGGCAAGTCACTGAATCCTTTTTGCCTCAGATGCTCATTTGTAAAATGGGCTGGAGAAGGAAATGGCAAACTATTCCATATCTTTTTTCAAATATAAATGTGTTTATTTATTTTTAGTTTTCGACTTTCACTTTTACAAGATTTTGAGTTCTAAACTTTCCCTCCTTCCCAAGACAGCAAAACCATGTACAATCATATTAAACATATTTCCATAATAGTCATGTTGTGAAGGAAGAATCAGAACAAAAGAACAAAAGTCAGAACAACCCACAAGAAAGAAAAAAACCAAAAAAAGAAAAAATCATATGCTTCCATCTGCATTCAGACTCCATAGCTCTTTCTCTGGATGTGGACAGCATTTTCCATCATGAGTCTTTGGGAGCTGTCTTAGATCATTGCATCGCTGAGAAGAGTTAAGTCTATCAAAGTTGGTCATCTCACAAATGTTGCTGTTACTATGTACAATGTTCTCCTGGTCCTACTCACTTCACTCAACATCATGTTCATGTAAGTAAGCACTCAGTTCATGTAAGTCTTTCCAGGTTTTTCTGAATTCACCTGCTCCTCATTTCTTATAGCACAATAGTATTCCATTACATTCATATACCACAATTTGTTCAGCCATTCCCCAGTTGATGGGCATCCCTTCAATTTCCAGTTCTTGGCCACCACAAAAAAAGAGCTGCTATAAAGATTTTTGTAACATGTGGATTCTTTTCCTCTTTCTTTGATCTCTTTGGAGTATAGACCTAGTAAGTGGTATTGTTGGGTCAAAGAGTATACACAGTTTAGTACTTGTTAGGCAGATCACAGCTCCACTAACAGTACATTAATGCATATATTTTCCCACAGCACCTCCGGCATTCTTCATTTAGGGGAAAGTATTTTTGAGTGTGCTTTACTCCCTTGCCAATATTCACTCTGCCCAAAGTAGAGACTTTGAGACCAAACTACTTGAGGAAATGTTTGCTTTGACAAGTATCAAAAACTATTCCTCGCCATCCACTCGCAGTTCAACTGCACCCAGTTAAACAGAGCAAAAATCTCAGTGGAGGCAATATGTGCTATTCCTTAATACATGCATAGAATTCCACCAGGAATTGTGCTCTGGGCTGTTCACTGTGCTCATAAGAAGCACACCTACCTACCTATCGGATCATGTTTTGTTTCGGTGCTTCAGATGAAGGAGGTGATGCTATTCACAGTTAGCACATTTGACAGAGAACCTGAGGGGCCTCAGAAGTTGTGACAGAAACAAAAGACAGTATGCTAGCATGTGTTGTCGAGATCTTCCACAAGACAGAGTTCTGTTAAGAAACCTTGGTGTTCAAGAGACTCACAAGTAAACTGACTGATAGAAAGCTAACTCTTACAAAGCCGCTGAGAGACCTGGAAACTTGTCTTTTTGCAAAATAGCACCAGAAAATGCAAGGGGCCCTATCAAGAACATTCATCACAAGCACCTACTGCTCATTGGACAGTTAGTTGAACTTTCTAATGAGCAGGTAGAAAGAATTGATGTATATGGGGTGGCTAGGTGGCACAGTGAATAGAGCACCGGCCCTGGAGTCAGGAGGACCTAAGTTCAAATCCGGCCTCAGACACTTAACACAAAAACTAGCTGTGTGACCTTGGGCAAGTCACTTAGCCCCAACTGCCCTCCAAAAAAAAAAAGAAAAAAGAATTGACATATACTCAACTCAGCAAATGCTAAGCAAAAGAGAGCGTCCGCTTGTTGTACAAGAGATTTTCTAAGCTAGATATGGGCACTGAGAGTGATGTATGTGCTAGCTCCTGCATGTAACATCTCACTGTAGTACTCTCAGGCACAATGATCAGTATACTGTCATGTATATTGTATGGACTGCTAATACACATTTGTTTGCTTTTGTTTTCAGTGGTATGTTAGTTTGGTTACCTGGGGGAAATTGTCCTTATTTTTTAAAGTACTCATGTTTGTGTTTATGCTATATAGTTACAGGTTTTGAGTTTGGACCTGCTGGGCCTTTCAAGGGACTACAAAATTTTTCAACCCAGGGGAGGAAAGTAACTTAGCCTAGGGTGTTTTCCATGTTGCTATATACATGGAAGGAGACATGGCTCTGGATCACCAAAGAGAATGCTGACTGAGATACAACAATGAGTACTTACTTGTATAAGGAGGTTAGAGTTGGTGCCAGATCGTCTTGGAGAAGAGATGGTGATTCCAGAGATTCTTTGGGAGAGACATGTGGAGAGGGAAGCTGCAGATATGTAGGGGAAGCCAGCTCAACATTTCCCTGATTTCCATCTTGCCTCCCTAGAAACTGAAAAATGCCCCTCCTTGGATGAGATCAAACTCCCTTGGTTGGAGCTGAGATTTCATCTCACTCTCATCTAAAGAGGTCATTCAAGTGCCACCACAGGGTGGTACACATCTATAATTCCAGCACCAGGGAGGCTAAGCCTGGAAAATCTCTTGAGCTCCAGAGTCCTGAAGCTGTGCTGATTGAGTGTCCACACTAAATTCAGCATTAATATAATGAGTTCCAGGGAGTGGGAGGCCACCAGGTTGCCTAAGGAGGAGTGAAACAGGCAAGGTCATAAACAGAACAGGTCAAAGATCCAATGCTGATCAGTAGTGGGACCAGGCCCTCAAGTAGCCCCTGTGAGAGATAAGGAGATTCTGTCTGGGAAAAAAAATTTTTTTTAATTTAAAAATAAAGAGTTCATTCGCTCATTTGCATAACTTCTCTATTTTATATTTTCTAATTTCTTGGATAAATGTATTTACTCACCATTTAACTATCTGTGATAGTCTTTTGTATAACCAGCATTTGGTGAGAAAGAGCTAAGCTGACGAGTATAAGCTAAAGGCTAGCTTTCCCCCTAAGACTGACCAGGGCAACAGCTTTCCTTCTGAACTAGACTTCTACTCCTATAATACCAATATTTGAAGGGATAGATAGACATCATTTTAGTTCAATATCCCTCTTTGAGATAGTCAAAGGAAGAAGTCTTCTGTTTCCCTCAAAAAAGAAATTGCAGTCTCACTTATAGAGGGGGAACAAGATCACAGAGACATGTCTACACATTTAGGCAACCCACGGGGCTAATCCTTAGGATATACACATCTCACATGGGCACATGTATCTCACAGAATGGCAGCCCATTCTGGTTTTGGCTATCTTGGACTTAACAGCCTTTCTTTACATAGAAACTAAATCTGCCTCTCTTCAACTCCTTCCCATCCCCATTACCACCCCTGCCCCACTACCACCACCTTTGCTCTAAGTTCTCCTCTGGGGGCCAAGCAGCCTCAGTCTAATCCGTCTTTTACATGATGGCTCTTCAAATTCTGAAAACCAGCTATCATGTCTCCCTAGTCCTCTTTTTCTTAGACTAAACCCTATTCACTTAAAATGGCATGGTCTTCAGGTCACTCATCATCCTGGTTGACTTCTAGACCTGTTCCACTTGGTCTGTTCTTCCTAAAATGATCACAATGCCCAGAATTAAGCAAAATACTCCAGGTAGGAGAGACCTTAAAGGCCATCTTATCCAAGCTTCTTATTTTACAAAGGAAAAAATTGAGGCCCAGAAAGGTTGTGACCATGGGAATACATGGCAAAATCAAATTTCCAGCACAGACCCTCTGACTCCAAATCCAATACTCCCATCATACCACACTGCCTCCTCAAAGTCCAACTCCCCCCATTTTATAAATGAGGAGGAGCCCCATGCAGCTACTAAGGAGAAGAAGGGTGCTATAGGAGGATATGAGAAGGTGTTTATAGGAAAGTTAACCTGGACTTGGAGTCAGAAGACCAGTGTTAAAACCTCAGAGTTTCCATTTACTAGCTGTGTAACCATGGGCAACTCATTCCCTCTCTGGGCTATGTTTCCTTCTCTGTAGAAAGGGGATAGACAGCCTCTAAATGACTCTTTACAAATGTTAAATCTCAAATTTGCCTAGGGTTTCTCTTGAATATATATATATATATACATATATATATATATTTAAGAGTTATAGCTAATATTTATTAGTATTGATACTGATTAGTACTTTAATGTTGGCAAAGCCCTTTAAAATCATTTCATTCAATTCTCACAACCCTGAGAAGTAGGTCCTATCATGATCTCCATTTTACAAATGAGGAAACTGAGGCAAGCCAATGCTTCCTTTAACTATCTCAAAGAGGGATATTGAGCTAAAATTGTATCCATCTGTCCACTCAAATATTGGTAGTATTGGGGGTCTAAGTCTGGTTCAGAAGGAAAGCTGTTATCCTGGTCACTCTTAAGCCTTTAGCTTACCTCTTAACTTTAACTTTAACTTACTTCTTTCTCACCAAGTTAAGTGATGTACCCAGGATCACATGATTAGCAAGTATCTGAAGTGGAAATTGAACTTAATCTCAGGCCCAGCACTCTTTTCACTGTGCCAGCTAATTGCTAAAATGTCACTGAATCTCCCAACATGTACTAGTTGGTCACAGTATCTCCAGCTTCGTGATTTCTGTTCTCCTGATGCAGGCAAAATATGTGAAGAGTCAAAGTTTCCCACACCCTCCCAGTTGCCCCATGGACCAAGACAGATCCTCTTCCACCAATGATGAGGGCTCCAATGGCAACCCCAGCCAATCAGTCAGCGAGATTAACCGAAGCCTCCAGAATAGTGTCAAACATCGAATTCTGTACTTGGCAGAGCAGCTAAAAGTAGAGAAAACCAGCCGGGATGAGAACACAATGGGCTACCTCAAACTAGTGTCCAAAGCTGACCGGCACCAGGCCACTCACATCAGACAAGCCTTCGAGAAGGTGAACCAGCGCACTTCGGCCACTATTGCCCACATAGAACACAAGCTGCGACAATATCACCAACAACTCCAGGAAATGGAAAAGGATAACAGGCCCAAGTGCTCAACACTAGAGGAGGAGAAGGCCAACAAGAGCCAGGAACCCAATGACAAGGCTCCTTTGTTGGAGAACGCAAAGCGCAGAGCAGAGGAATTCCCATCCACAAATCCACTGGATGCCTTTGAGAAAGATAAGCTGGCTGCTGCCTTCCCACAGAAAAAGTACTCAAAGAAAGGCCGGCAACAGAGCCTGTTCTTCCTGAATATCAAGGAAAAGCTAGAAGACATCAAAAAATCCCATAGCCTCCTTGAGCTATCTTATCAAGCCCTGAAGGAGAAGTACTTGAGCGATGTTGAGGTGATTATCCAGTCTCTTCAGGAGGAGAAGTATAGGTAAGACCAGGCCCTTTGCCTTCACCTGCTCAGGACCTTAGCTAAAGGACAGGTTGTTGGGGCAGCTAGATGGCACAGTGAATAGAACATCGACCCTGGAGCCAGGAGGATGAGTTCAAATCTGGCCTCTAACACTATCCATGTGACCTTGGGCAAGTCACTTAACCTCAATTGCCCTGCCTTCTCTCCCCTCCCCCAAAAAAGGACAGGTTGTTTTCTTTTAGGGCCCATAAGCCAGACAGACACAAACTCATGAAATGTCAGAGCTGGTGGGGACCCAAGACATGACTTAGAAACTCAAGATTGTAGCTCAGGAAGGCATCTTGGAAATCACCAAGTCCAACCCCCTTATTTCTCATATATGGAAACTGAGTTCCAGAGAGATGCAATGATAAGGTCCATAAAGGCCCAGAAACTATCCCCAAGCTAGTCAAGGACAAATTCAGAACTAGAACCCAGGGCTCTCAGGCCCCAGGGAAAGATTTTTTTCTACGTTCCAAGACTGCTAAGAATTTTCTCCCAAAAACTTTGAAATATATTTAAGGATACTACTTTGTAGGCAAACTCACAGGCTGCCAAGCCTGGGGAGCAGCTAGGTAAAAATTCTTTCCTTCTTTTTGTAATTTGCATCTAACAACAGCAGAACCATAACTAGGATTGCTTGTGCCTTGGGCAAATTGTCCTCAGTTGAGTAGGGGTGGGAAGGCATAGAGGAGTTTATCTTAGAATAGTAATGATAACAATGGCATTTATATAGCCATTTACAGCTTGCAAAGCACTTTACAAATGTTTCATTTCATTCTTCCAACAATCCTTATTCTCCCCATTTTACAAGTGAGGAAACTGAGGCAAACAGGTTAAATGAAATCAAGTGACTTACCCAAGGTCATACAGCTAGTGTCTAGGGCTGGGTTTGAACACAGGTCTTCCTGACTTCAGGCTCTATCTGCTGCACCACCTACCTACCACATGATGGCTTCCTTTTTAACTACTCAGACTTTCTAACCACGTGCTAAACTAGTTTCTGAATATTGCAGGACTGCATATGCTATTAGCATCCTCTAAATTCGGTGCCCTGGAAAAAACTCAGTTCATCTCACCCTAGTTTCACCTCCGAAGTATATCAGGCAATTGATGCATCAGGGTGATTTGAGGATTACTTCTGTGCCCACCAGGACCAAAGAGCCCATCATTATAGTCACTTTTCTGGGTTAGACAACCGAGGGGATTTGCTCCAGTTAGGGAGCTGTGAAAAATCAGTCAATGTCTTTGTTGAGCACCCCTCTCTAATGGAAAGATACCTGGACTTGGAGTCAGGATGTAGCAGCAAGCACACTGACATCCCCAGGATGGCTGCTAGCACAGGTTCTTAGATCTGCTTACTAGGAAAGCTAGCTGTTCACGGGAGCAACAATCCTTTTTAATTACATTCATTAGTTTAGGGGAAAAGTCAGCACCCTGAACTTCAGAGAAAATCCAAACAAAGAAAATAGAGAAAATACAAGCAGAGAAATAAAGACCAATAGACACGGCTTCTAACTGTCTGAGAAATTAGCACAGATCAATAGACATATCCAACTGTCTGACCAAGGCAATACATACATAGCTACCAGAGAGAGAGGAGCACCAACATCAAGGTTTTCAAAGCTGGGGGAGAAGGGGTCCTTAACATCTACCCAGAGTCTCATCTGGCTACATCACTCAAACACTCTTCCAGTGAGTGAGCCCCCAAAGCAAAATGCTAACCTCAGAATATATCCTAATTATGCCAGTATGGTTGCCACTATATATACTTCTTCAGGGTCAGAGGGCATCATAACCCTCCCGACTTACTAAAGAGAAATTAATGAAAGGTGTGAAAGTCTTCCTACAAGCAAGGTTCCCCTAAGCAAGCTGCCTTTAATGGGCTCCACATGAGGCCTATTAATGGGTGGGGGAAATCTTAAAATCCTATTAACATTACGGAAGACTAGGTTAAAATCTCAGAATTTCCACTTCCAAGCTGTGTGACCATGGACAATTCATTGTCCTCTCTGGACCTGTTTCTCCTCTATAAAAAGGGCATAAATGACTCTTTATTGATATAAATCCTCTGGTCCCGTATTCTTAGTTCTGTGCTAAATATTAGGAATCTTTCATTCTTGCCTTCAAAGAACTCATGAGGCAGTTGAGAGATCTAGAAATCAAGATTTGTGAGGAAAAAAAATGAACAAACTGTTGAATCTAGAACATGGAACCTAGAAGGCTGAGCAGAAAATTCACATTCCTTGGGTGGCTAGGTGGTGCAGTGAGTAGAGCACCGGTCTAGGAGTCAGGAGGCCCTGAGTTCAAATTCAGCCTCAGACACTTAACACTTCCTAGCCATGTGACCTTGGGCAAGTCACTTAACCCCAATTGCCCTGCCATCCCTCCTCCAAAAAGCACACAAAAAAGTTAATGTTCCTGTGGGTGGTTTAGACTCCAAGGCAAGGGGGGTTGGATTTCAGGGATAATAAAGATCAGTAGGGGCTGGGATAATCAAAGGAGAACATAGGATGAGTTGCATCTTTAAAGCTGGTCATGTGAACAGATAGACAGGAGGAAGGATTCCAGGTGAAGGATGATCTGAGCAGAGGATCAACCTGACCTCTGACCCATCACATCCAAAAGCCAGAATGATTGCATCAAATGCTCAAGAAATTAGCAGCTCACTGGTTCTCTGATTCCAAGAGTCTTTAAATTTTATTTTATTAAAAGTGGGGAAAATAATTTCGCCACTGATGCAATGGGGGGAAATGCTAGATTGGAGCTTGAGGAGCTGGGTTTGAATCTTGGCTCTACTATTTTTGTGACTTTGGACAAGTCACTTACCCTCCCTGTGGCTTTTGTTTCTTTCTGTCTAAAATAAGTGGGTTGGACTGGATGAAGTTTAAGGACCTTTCCAGCTATAAAGCTCTTCTTCCTTTTGTGTGGGAAAATGAATACTGGTTGAATTGAGTCTCATGAGGTATTTTAAAAGGAGGTCGGGTTTTAGTCAAACTTTAAAGAAAAGAAGAAAGGGGAAAGAGGAGCCCAAGTATTTTCCAGGCCCTGGAGAAGTGAATACGATTTCCTAAGGTGGTGTTAACTTTCTTTTTCTCATATAAGGCAAAAGGTGATTGAGGAACAGGTCAATGACCACATGCAGTGGCACCTGGGTGAGCTTTCCCATATCAAACAGAACTTGGCCTGCACTGAAGAGAAGATGGTCTATCTGTCCTATGAGAGAGCCAAGGAGATATGGGTGAGATCTTTGTGGTATGATGGGGTGGGGGGAGAGAAATATATGCCATAGTATTCATTTCTAGGAGAATGGAGTGCAGTGACTATATACAAAGACTGAGTACTGAAGTCAGGCATTGTTCTAATGCAAAGGTTCTAAAGCTAGCCCAAACATCCTAATATTCCAAAGGGTCTGGAACCCACCTGGTGTGATGCAGGTGGCAACAGCTGCTATTTAGGGTGACTCCCATAGGTCTTCCTCAGAGGCCCAGGCCCTCTCTCAGGTCCTCTTGCTGTTATAAGAAGGTGTTTATTTCAGAGCTGGAAAAGCTTCTGCCTTCGCGATGCTTACTCTTTTGTGTTAGGCCCCACTTTAGTTTAATGGGTTAGAATATTCTATTATTGTGATAGGAGGTACAGGCTGGGTATACACTTGGTAGTCCTACAGAAAAGTGGGCAACGGGTCATTAATTTACCAGCCTGGCAATGTAGAATATCATTTGGACACCAGGTGGCATTAACCTCGGGCCACCAGCCAAGTGGTTGGTTAACTGTAGTGAGTACATGTGTACCAGTTTCTCCAAAGACCACATTACCCTTACTTCTCACCAGAGGGCGCTTATCCTAGAAACTCTTAGACTTCTCCTGGCATAAACTCTGGAGGCCTAAGATCTAAACTAGATTCAATACAGATCTAAGGAAGGGTTTGTGAAAAGATATAGTCAGAGAGACAGAAACAGAGGGAGACAGACAGACAAACATATGAAATGTGTAAATATGGAGGGGGGAAGAAAGAGAGAGACAGAGAGGAGAGGGAGAAAAGAGAGAGGGAGGGAGAGAAGAGAGAGACAGAGAGGGGGACCGAGGGATAAAAGAGACAGAGAAAAGAGAAGGGAGAGGGAGGGAGAAAAGAGAGGAATGAGAGAGAGAGAAGAGGGGAGAGGGAGAAGAGAGACAAAGAGAGGGAGGGGGAGGGGGAAAGAGAGCAAGAGAAGAAGGGAGAGGGAGGGAGAAAAGAAAGGGAGGGATAGAGAAAAGAGAGAGAGGGAAGAAGAAAAGAAACAGAGAGGAGAGGAAGGGAAAGAGAGAGATAAGGAGAGGGAGGGAGAAAAGAGAGGGAAGAGACAGAAGAGGGGGAAAGAAAAATAGAAAAAGAGAGGGAGGGAGAAAAGAGAGAAAGAATTGAGAGAGAGAAGAGCTGGGGAAGAAAAAGAATGAGAGAAAAGAGAGACAGAAAGAAGGGGGAAGGAGAGAGGAAGAGAGACAGAGAGCAAAAGGGAGAAAAGGGAGAGGGAGTGAGAAAAGAGAGGGAGAGAAAAGAGGGAGGGAGAAAATAAAGAGGCAGTGAGGGAGAAAAGAGAAGGGAAAGAGAAAGGAGGGAATAGAGGAGGGAGAAAAGAGAAAGAAAAAAGGGAGAGGGAATGAGAAAAGAGAAAAGGGAGAGACAGAGGGAGGGAGAAAAGAAAAGAGGGGTGCAGAGATAGGGAGGGAGAAAAGAGACGGGGGAAGGAGGGAGAAAAACAGCTATTTCTTTGACATATACAAATTACAAAAAATTGGCTCTGGCTCTCTCTCTCTCTCTCTCTCTCTCTCTCTCTCTCTCTCTCTCTCTCTCTCTCTCTCTCTCTTTCTCTCTCACTCCACCCCCAGCCTGCATTTGGAAGATGCCCGTTCAGTCCTGGGCCTCTATATTTCATGTCATTTTCCCGGCAGTCTATACTGCAGCCACACATACTTTTACTGTACCAAGAACCTGAATGAGATGCTTGTTCAGTTACCCTAGGAAGTGCTCAGCTCAATTACTTTTTCCCACCCATTCTCCTGACCTTTTCCCAAAAAGGAAAACTTCTAAACTTCCTTCGTGTAGAGGGTGTGAAAGGATTATGTGCAGAGTTATGAGTCTGGGACCTCTTTTCAAGGGTCAATGACCTTAATCAGTTCAGAAAAAGAAATCCTGTAAGGGAGGGGTTTTGTCCCCCCATCAGCTGATCTGGCTTTCAGAACACTACCCAGTCTGGCGCCCCAGAGACTGGCTTTGGTCCGGATCTGACTCACGTTAGCACTACTGCTCTGGTGGGCAGTGAGCATCTTTGCTCTGGGCCTTCGCATTTCAGCTCTCCCACTCCCTACCGTGGCCATTTGTGCCCCAGAACGTCATTGCGAAGCCAGAGGCTGGTTGCCTTCTGTGGCCAGCATTGCAGACACAGCACACAGCTCTTTTTCTCCTTCTCTCCAATGTGCACCCCCAAACTGACAGCCGGAAGTCTTTTCAAGGGCAAAGGAAATGGGAACTTGAGAATTATGAGCTTCCTTTTACTTCCTCCCTCCTCCTTGCTGCCGCTTTAATAAGGGTATCCCAAGGACCTGGGAGCCGGTATAATCAGTTTGTTTCAGACAGTTCCAAGCCCACAAATTGAACTCCTAACCCCTGCTGTTCTGGCATAGACCTTTGATTTCAACCATGGAGGGAATTAGCGTAGAAAGGTTCGCTCCATAAAGGATAAATCTGTACAAAAATATTTATAGAGGCCTTTTGTGTGGTGGCAAAGAATTGGAAATTGGGAAAAGCTAAACAGGGTGTGGTATATGATTGTGATGGAATTGTTCTCCTGGTTAGCAATTAATACAATTAGGAGAACAATTAATATAATGACGACGATATTGTAATGAAAATCAGCTGTGAAACACTGATCAAAACAATGATCCACCACAAAGGGCTAGTGACAAAGGTGCTGATGGTCTCGGAGTGCAGAGTGAAGCATATTTTTTCCTTTATTTTTCTTTTTTTTTTTCAGAACATGACTAATGCAGAAATATGGTTTGCATGACTGTATATGTATAATGGGAATCATATTTCTTGTTTTCTCAATGGGTGAGGAGGGTTTGAAAGAAAAAGAAAATTTGGAACTGAAAATAAAAATTTAATTAAAATCTAAAAAAAAAAAAGCCCCACCTACAACTTAGTTCAATCTCTGATAATCGCTAAGAGCATTTGTCCAGTCATATAACCAATGGTCACAGGCCATTGAATGTGGGTCCTCTTGATGGCAAAGCTGGCCCTCTGTTCCCTAGTGCTTCTTAAACTGTGGATCTCAACCATCCCAACCTACAATTTAAGGAGCACTGAAGGGGGTCAAGAGTGGGAAAAGCTAAATAAGCCCTGGATGTTGCCCCTAAATCCCTGCTGGATCGGCAGGCCCTCTTGCTCACAAGGATGAAAAGAAGAGCTGGGTCCCAGCAGCCTCCTCCTCACTACTGGAAGCAGCACCCGGGGTGGTCCAACTGGCCCCATGTTTATCATCATTTCTCTTGCATTCCCTCTGGTCTCTTTCCTCTTAAAAGGAGAATGTTCAATTCAATTCAATCCAATGATTGATGCTTATCTTTTTACTTCATTTCCCAGTGACTCTCCCACTCCCAATGGAGTCCTCCTATGCAGTAAAGCACAATGGAGCAAAAGGAATAAACATATTGGCCCCACCTAGCAGTGTATGCCTCACTCAGTGTCCACTATCTCCTAAGCTAGAGGCAAAAGATATGCTTCACTATAAGTGACTATACCATTGGGCATTCTCTAAGAACTCAATAGCATGTACATCTAGAACTTCTAAGAGGGCCCTGTGACATACGTGTGTGTGTGTGTGTGTGTGTGCGTACGTGTGTGTACACTTTTGTCATCCTCAGGAGGTGATGGGAACCTTTCAGAATCAAATTTCCAGGCTGGAGAGGCAGCAGCAAACAGTCCAACTAGAAATAATGGAGAAGCCCAGAAGTCACCCCCACCTCTTCCTAGCCAAGCTCATGAGCTTGCTCCTCACTTTGACCACCATTCTCCTTGTCTTCATGTACACCATCTGTATGTGCCCCCTGCCTTTCCTCAGGTGCCGCATCCGTTTCTGTACCGTTCTCCTGTTCGCTGGACTGGGGATGATCATCTGGCGGAAGTGGAACTCTAGCCTGTAACACGTATTGGCAGAAGTGGATCCTACCAAGATGGAAGTTGTATTCCAGAGACTCCAGGCCTCTGCCAAGTTGGGCTTAAAAGAGCAGGACAACCCTTCACAGCCTGGGAATGTTTGCCTTTCTTCAGGAATGGCCCAGCTTTTGTTCCTTCTTTCTACTGCTGTGAAGTTTTCAAAAACTCAATACCCTCCCCCAAGTTATTTCTGCTCATGCTTCCTAACCTCCTTCTCCCAAAATGGGTAACTCAGATAAGGGAAGGGGTTTCCAACTGTCTACTGAGTATTTAAATATTAAAAGCTGAGAAGAAATCCATCTCCTTTGTGTTCCCTGGTGCCTCCTCCTTGGACCTGTCTTTGCCCTCTGTTCCACCTCTGCATTGAGAACAGTATGACCTTGGCAGCCTTAGACTCTGGCTGCCGAGAAAGGGAGGAATGGGGTCTCTCAAACAACTGGAAACTCAGAGGGGGGAAAAGCTGCCGGGAGACTAGTATTGGCAACCTTTGTGGCTGGTTGCCTAGGAGAGGAGAATCCACACTTTGTTCCACAAAGTTGGGAAGGAAACAGGGCAGGATGAGGGTTGGAAGAAAAGCAAAGACCAAGGCCTGGAAAAGTGGGGATGGAGGGTTTTGTTTCTGTGTGAGGCACAGTTCCTTGTTCTCAGGCCTCAGGATGGGGGAGGTGGGGGGTAGTTTATGCAGGCGCCACAGAGGACACAGAAGAGACCTCTGTCCTAGAGGTGCTGGAAACTTCGGAGCCATCATCCACCTTCTTCCCGAAAAGCTGTAGGATGCAGGTTCTAAACTGGAAGGAAAGAAAGCATTAGATAATGTTGCAAAGTAGTTCTGCACTTAGTATTTGATTCACCACATGCCACTAGAAAACTTCATAGTCTTTCCTTCTGCCTCTACTTTCGACCTTAAGAATACTCTGGATTAGATAGATACCTAGATGAGAATGTAAGAAACCCCAAGCTATCTCAATTTAACAAGAACAGCTGACATTTACATATAATCTCATTGAACCCTCACAATAGCCTTCACATGAGGAAACTGAGGCTCAGAGAGGTTAAGCAATAAGAGACACACAGCTGGTAAGGAAGGGCCAGAGAGGCTGGCCTCCAGTCTAGATCACCAGACAAGTCTAGCCCTATGGCCATGTCACAAAGCTGCAGAGGGAGAGCTCCTTACTGCTCTGTCACCTTGGACAGCAACTGCCCTTGCCTAAAAATGGCAGTTAGTTACACAAACCATCTCAGGATATTTGGACATACGTAGGTGGGAAAGAAACCTCTAGAAAAAGCCTCAAAAAAGTGGTTTACAGTGCTCCTTCCTTTTTTTCTGTCCTACTGTTCCTAAGGAAAGTCAGGAGAGGAAGGAAATGCTGAGTGGACCTTTCTCTACTATGCTAACCTCTTCCCCACCCAGAAGGGCGATTTGGATCCAGTGGGTTTTGTTTTCCTTTTGCCAGTTGGTACCTGAGGGGATCTGGGCAGCCTAAGGTCCTAGACAAGTTCCCTCATCATATCTGAACTGATGCTAATCTTTTTTAATTAGCCCAAAGGAATTTCTTATGTAACCCAGCCATTCAAGAAATTTCTTAAAATTGCAACTTCACTACATTTACCCTTTTCCCTCCCCCTCCTCATGTGCTCTCTCTCTCTCTCTCTCTCTCTCTCTCTCTCTCTCTCTCTCTCTCTCTCTCTCTCTTCCCCATCTCTGTCTCTGTCTCTCTCCACCCCCTCCTCTCCACCCCTCCTCCCCACTGAAAGTAGCTTCGGACTTCCCTGGATGACTAAAAGCAGTTCACATTTATATATCACTTTAAGCTGTACAGAGCATTTTACCACACTATCTCATTTCATCCTCACAACAACTTTGGGGGTAGGTGCTCTAATTCTCACCATTTCACAGATGAGAAAACTGAGGCTGAAAACAGTTAGATGACTTGCCCAGAGTCATACAAGCTGGAAAGTATTTGAGTTGGTATCTGAATCTGTATCTTCCTTGACTCCATGATATGGAAATGTAGGGAAAGGCAACATAGTTTCTTTTTTTTTTTTGCTTTTTTTTGGGAGGGAGGAAGGTAGGGCAATTGGGGTTAAGTGACTTGCTCAAGGCCACATGGCTAGTTTTTTGTGTTAAGTGTCTGAGGCCAGATGTGAACTCAGGTCCTCCTGATTCCAGGGCCAGGGCTCTATTCACCTTGCCACCTACATACCCCAGCAACATGATTTCTTTAAGAGAAAATGCTTCAATAACTTACTAGAGTACTCCGTGGAGGCGGAAAAGGGGGAGCAGAATGTTGACAAGGTGAAACAATAAAATACAATTGGGAAGATATTTTTTCAAAGCCCTTGGCAAGATTTCACGGCAGTCTCCCCACTGATTCTTGGAGCATCTTACATGCCCACCTGGAAAAGTGGCTGAAGTGAGGAGGCAGACAGCCTGTGCAAAAGCATGTCATGGAAGGAGCACATGAAGAAGCGAATGAGAGACAAGCATGAGAAAAATTCTAGAAAGTCAGGTTGGAACCACATTGTAAAGAGTTTTCCTGTGGACAGTAGGAAACCAGTGAAGCCTCTTCAGCAGAGGAGGGGAAAAAAGAGGGGGGAAAGTCACTAGACTAAGACTACCATAGGGCTTTCCTAATAATAATGATAACAGGTGACATTTAGATAGTGCTTACTACATGCCAGGCACTATACAATTATTTCTTTTGCTCCTTACAACAAGCCCAGGGAGTAGGTGTTAATATTATCTCCACTTTACAGATGAGGAAACTGAGACAGGCAGAGGTGAAGTGACTTGTTGAGGGTCACTCAGCTAGTGAGCATATAAGTTTGCATTTGCAGTTAGATCTTCCTGACTCCAGGCCCAAAACTCTGTCCACTGTGCTACCCAGCTGCCCTGATCCCTGATGTGAAAGAAGATGATGAAGATTCCAGGAGACAGAGACAGAGACAGAGAGACAGAAAGAGAGAGAGAGAGAGAGAAGAAGAAGAAGAAGAAGAAGAAGAAGGAGGAGGAGGAGGAGGAGGAGGAGGAGGAGGAAGAGGAGGAGGAGGAGAAGGAGGAGGAGGAGGAGGAAGAGAAGGAGGAGGAGGAGGAGGAGACTGGAGGGAGGGGGAGGAGTGGAGGGGGGAGGGGGTAATTCAAAGGATAACCAGGGATTTGTTTACCAAAGCCTAGAATATTGGACTTTGGCTCAATCCCTTGAAGTCTGAGAATGGCAGTTAGGGAGCAGACAAAATGCAATTATTTTTCCCCAAGGCAGATAGTAAACATAGGAAGATGGTTTCCCAGAGTGGTGTCATAGGAAGTCAAAATACAAATCCATTTAAGAAGAGTATGAGAGATTAGAAAAAGTAATGGGCTTCCCACTTACTCTCCATGTGGCCTTCAGCAGGTCACTTATACCTCTGTCCTCTATAAGATGATGGGGTTGGACTGGATGATCTGTAAGAATCTTTCCAGATCTAAATCTACCATCTTATTTGCAATCGGTGACCAGTGTGTTTAAGGTATTATCCTCTTTGTGTTCTCCTTCTTGGTATGAAGTTGCTGTTTCACTGGTACAGAGAAAGTCCAGGTAAGGGCAATGCCTCTAACAAAGCAAATCAGCAGCTTTGCTGCAATTTGTTGCCTTAGGGGCTGCCCTGAGAGGACTAGTGACTTTGCTGGGGTCAAACCGCCACTAAGTGTCAGTTCTTCCTACGGCCAAGGCTAGCTCTCTGTCCAGTCCATCAGGTTTATTAGTAGTAGTATCAATACTGTTATTTTACTTTCTTTTTCTTGTTTTGGTTTTTTGGTCTGGGTTTTCTTTTACAGCATGAATAATATGAAAATTTTAAATGACTGCACATGTAGAACCTTTGCCAAACTGCTTGCCATCTCAGGGAGGGATATTGGGAGAGAATTTGGAACTCAAAATTGTAAAAAAAAAAAAAAATGAAGGTTAAAATTGTTTTCACATGTAATTGGGAAAAATAAAATATTAAAATTCCCAGAAAAGTATTTGTGTTGATATTAGTACAAGTATTATTACCTTGGTGGCCTTGGGTATGGCTATGTGAGCCTCAGTTTCCTCAGCTGTAAAAGAGACAATCCAGAAGACCTCTTGCAATGCTAAAGCTTACAATACTCTGATCCTCACCCATGGCTGATAGATGCTAACAGCTTCTGGAAGGCTGTACAGGCCATAACAATCATGCTCTCCTACCAAATGTCTGTCCCTCAGTAGATTGTCACATACAAGACAGTGGAGAGTCTGGCCCAGTGATTGGTGGCCATTTCTGAGGGCACTCTCTGCACTCAGAGAGTGGCAGGGCTGAAATTCGAACCTGGTTCTTGTTGTCCTACTTACCTGCCGGTTCATGAAGACATATATGATGGGGTTGTAAATAGTGGCACTCTTGGCAAAGTAGGCAGGCAGGGAGGCTGTCAAAGGGTGGAAGGAGTAGCCAGGGTTGGCCGCGGCAAAGCACGCAAAAAGGGTATAGGGCCCCCAGCAAAAGCAATAGGCAAGGATCATTACCACCACCATGCGGGACACCTCCTTCTCAGCTTTCTGTGTAGACTCCGATTCCTTCTGTTGCTTAGCAACCTAAGGGAAGAAGGCAAGCAATTAGGAGCAGACAAGGGAGAGCTATCGCTAAGACATCACAAATTGGGGCAATTGTCCTGGGTCCTGTGCCTGAGGGTTTACGGTAGGCCCCCCTCCTCCAGCCACACACACACACACACACACACACAAAGATAGACAAAGATACACACATATACAAATACATGCATACATAAATACACACAGACACAAAGATACACACACAAACATATAAACACACAAAGATACACACACACACACACCAGTAATTCAAGGAGTTCTTTGGATTAGAATTCTCATATAAAACACTGATTTTTTTTTTTGGTCATTATTTGACCAGAAAACTTATTCAGAGCTCAGAAGAAATTTGGATTCAGGCTTGGCTCCTTGAAAGTTGGAAGAAGATGGGGACTCGGCCTTTGAAATCTGCGTTCTGCTCAGTTCTCTCCTCCAAGTAGGAAATATGTATCCCTTGAGTGTGAAGGAATGAGAAGTCTCCTCAATTCCCTTTCCAAATTGTCTCCTAGAGCACCTCTGAAAGACAATGACTCTCCCTCATCTAGCAACTTACTAGTCCCAGGAGATATCCTGGGGTAGTGGGAAGAGCTTTGATTTGAAAGATCTGAGTTCAAATCCTGACTCTGCCACTTGCTATCTGTGTGACCTTAGGCAAGTAAATTCACCTTTCTTAGACTCAGTTTCCTCATCTATAAAATAGATTGGACTGGAGGACCTCAAATATCCCCAGCTTTAGATCTGTGATCTTATAACCTTTCCAGGTGACCTGCATAGAAAAGTCCTTTACCACCCCATTCCTTTCCCCACCCACTGCCTAATTCTTGACCTTGAGTAAGTGACTTTGACCTTCTAGGCCTCAGTTTCTACCTTTGTAAATGAGGGAGCTGGACTAGATGACTATGTTCCTATGGTCTAGATGACGATTTTCATAATAATACTAAGATGTTTTCATTTCAAACATGATAGTTAACGGTAGATAGAACTCACATAAATAAAATGTGGAGGTTCTCTTGTGATTTTTAGAAGTGTAAAGGGTTCCTGAGACCAACAAGTTTGAGAATTACTGGAGTAAAAGCTATGATAGGAGAAAAATGACTGAAAATGAATAGATGAAGAATCCTGATGGGAATTTAAAGGGAGAAACCAAGAGAGCCCTGATTGAAATTGAGTCATTTAAATGAGAGGCAGTGAAGGATAGTACCAAGAAAACTAGAGCTGATCTGGAAGTAGGAAGGCCCTGGGTTCAAGAGCCGACCGGCCATGTTGGTGCTGTCAAGCATCTCTACAAAACTCTTAGGCTTGAAATTGAAGAGCCTATGCTCCCACCTTGATGGGAGCGACTTTCCCATACCTATGAAATTACAGGCTCAGAATAAAAATGTAAACAGAATGAAGTATGGTTGTTTGTACTGATGTCTAATCATTAAGATTTTAATAAAATGCTTATTTTTTTTCAAGTCCCACAGTCCACAATGAAGCTGATGATGGTCACACTCTCACTGAGGCAGAAAGGGGATGGGCCTCTCTTCTGCACAGCTCCTTCTAATGATGACACCCCATCACCACCACCACCATCAATCACTTTCAAAGTATCTATGGGACCATGGCCAAGCCTGGGGCAAGATAATAATTAATAACAATATCAGATATTTACATAACACTTAAAGGTTTTAAGATGTTTTACAGACATTCTCTCATTTAAGCCTTGCAATAATTCTGTCCACAAAGGGCTATTACTGCTTCTATTTCCAGGTAGTCACACGGCCTATTTGTGCCTGACCTGTGGTAGAGCCCTCTGAGTTCATATTGGTCTGATCAGCCACAGTCAGACACACTGGAACGTGGCCCCTACATAGTAATGTCACTTTGGTCCTCTTTAAGAATGAAGGACAACTATCAACCAGTCATTTCTGTTTTACAGATTAAGTGATCCATGCTCAGAGACATTAAGTGAAACACCCAGGGTCACACAGCTGTTCAATGTCCAAGGTGGGATTTGAATCCAGGACCCCCTAATTTCCTACCTAGCACTCTATCTACTATGCCAGGCTGTACCCACTCACAGTTGGAATGTCCTAAGGGCTTCTGAGGAAGCTGGACCCCTAGACTGTCCTGGCCTCATCAGATAAGCCTTTGGTGTCTTCTACTGTGCCCATGGATCACTGGAGAGAGCAAATAAAAAGGACCAAAAACAAGATGCAAGGCAGTCATAATCCATTGGGGGGGTGCCAGGTAAAGATGCTGCTGGGAGGACAGGGGATGGGAGGATGTAAGGAGACCCCTAGAGTTCAAAGCTAAGGACCTATAATGGATTTGGATCCCAGGCCCTTCCACTGTGTTACTTTGGCCAAGTCACTTCTCTTCCTGGGCCTCCTCTGTAAAGTGAAGGGGTTGGATTAGATGTCTTCTGAGGTCTCTTCCAGCTCTCAGTGTGTGATCCTATGATCCCATCAGCAGCATTAAGGGACAGCCCTGGATTCAGGGATACCTAGGTTCAAGTCCCATTTCTGACACATGTGTTTGTCCTTCATTTTCTTTTCTTTTTTTTTTTTTTGCTTTTTGGAGGGCAGTTGGGATTAAGTGACTTGCCCAAGGTCACACGGCTAGTTTTTTGTGTTAAGTGTCTGAGGTCGGATTTGAACTCAGGTACTCCTGACTCCAGGGCCGGTGCTCTATTCGCTGCGCCACCTAGCCGCCCCTGTCCTTCATTTTCAAAGAGGACCATGACATAGGGAGATGATGCCATGACTTGCAGTTGACTTTGATCTGAGGGAGGGAGGGCTGGGCAAGGTCACCAACCTCACTTTCTCCTCCAAGGCCATCTGGGTCCAGTGGCCAGATATTCATCAAGATGACTGGAGATGGCCCAGGATGCCAGGGGAGACCCAGGGCCTTTTACTCTAAGGCCTTTTCAGGTTCTCACTTAGAGTGAGGTAACTCCCACTCTGTGAATAGGCCTCTTTGAGAAGTGAGTGAAGGGATGGCCACTTTAAGTAGAAAAAAGAAAAAAATCAAGCTGTCACCATCAGCTTGTGACCATGGGACCTATCTGGGCCACAGGAAGCTCATTAAGACTACAGGGAACAGATGAACTGTATGGATCTGCATTATTGGAAGGAATTTCCGTAATGGAAGTTCTCTACACTAATGAAGTAACAGATCTGAAGCAAAGAAATAAAATCCCATCACAAAGTACCTCATTTGACTGTGATTTGAACTACCCTAGGGAGCCAGGTCATTCTTCATTTGCAGTTCTCTCACTGGAACCGGAGAGCTGAAAAATGGACTGACTACATTGTTGCCCACTTAAATAAAGTGCAAGAGCTGCCTCTGACCTCTAAGATTGAATGGGAACTCTTTTTTTGGTCTGCCCTTTCCAGCCTCCCCTTTTACATGGTCACCAGTCTAGCCAGACTATCCTTCGGGCTCATTCCCACACACACAATGCTCAGCCTATGGGCTCACTGCCTTCTCCCATTTTCCTCTTATACTCCTGGCTTTCCTTCAAATCAGAAACCTTCATTTACACAAAGACTTTCAAAGCACACCCAGTGCCTTCTCACCCCCAGCTCCAGCCTGCCCCCCAAAATATATTGTGTTCCTTTGGCACATATTTGTTTTCAATTAAATTATTATAAATTACATTGTGTTTAGTAAATATTTGGTTTAGTCATATATATGTAATATGCATATACATATGTGTGTATACAGTCATCCCTTCCACATTGAGGTTTTCCCCATCATGGTTTCAATATATCATGGGTCAGCATAAGAAATTAAATGGGAATATTTGGGGAATTTTGTAGAAGCTGCAGATAACACTTGAAGACCAACAGATGACACAGAGTCTGTGATCAAACACAACCCAAATTTTATAAGAAAGTACTATAAACACCCCCATAAAAGAAAAAGAAAAAATTCATTCTGGTAGAGAGGGTCAAAAAATTTTACATGAATTTTCCAGCTCTCAAGGAGTACCATATGTCTAACCTGTGCAATGTGGAAGGGATAACTGTAGAGAAAGGAAGGAAGGAAGGAAGGGAGGAAGGAAGGAAGGAAGGAAGGAAGAAAGGAAGGAAGGAAGGAAGGAAGGAAGAGAGAGAGAGAAAGAAAGAAAGAAAGATAGACAGATTAGATATAGATAGACAGATAGATGGACAGATAGACAAATATAGACATATATTCTTTGTGTCTCCAGGGTTTAGCAGTGTCTGGCCCATAGGAACCACTTGTTATCTCCCCAAAAGAATAGAAGCTCTTTGAGGGCAAAGACTTTCATTTTTGACTTTGTACTCCTAGCACCTTGGACAGTACCTGGCACATGCCTAATAACTTCTTGTTTATTCAGTGATCAGTTGATAGCTCAGTTAGTACACACTGTGGCAGCTCAGTGGCCTAGTGGCTAGAGAGCTAGACACAGTCAGGAAGACTTGAGTTCAAATCCTGCCTTAGATACTTATTAGCTGTGCAAACCTAGACAAGTCACTTAATCTCTGTCTGCCTCAGTTTCCTCATCTGTAAAATGGTGACAACAATCCTACCTCCCAGAGTTATTGTGAACATCAAGTGAGATAATATGCATAAAGTTCTTTACAAACCTCAAAGTGATATATAAATGTTAGCTACTATTGTTATTAATAAGGACAAAGGCATAGGTCTGGTGTCCAGGAAGTCCACTACTAAAGCCGTGAGCCATACCGTCTTTTAAATATATACGTGCAGTCGGGGGGGGGGGGGGCCATGGGTGAAAAAAAGAACATAAAGAGATTAAAATACATTCATCTCCACTATAAAAGAAACTCATACTTTTCTGATTCTGGGTCACAAATATTCCATTAACATAGATCTAATGCCTGCCCCCACCCACCTCCACACTAACCAGACTTGGAGCATTATTCTACAGTGTCTGACAGATGAAGGTGGTAAGAGAGATGGAGCAAGACTCGGGGACAGAAAGCTGTCTGACACCTCTGACACTTACTATTCTCTGAACCTCAGCATCTCCTCCTAATTTAGGGTCAGGATCTCTCTCCCAGGGTTGCTGTGTGACTCAAATAAGATCATGCCTCTGAAAAGCTTTCTAAATGTAAGTGATTAGTATGGAACATTATTAATTGAGTTGCACAATGCTGGTGTCTCTTTTCACAACTCATCTGAAGAGTTCAAGCAATCTGTTAAAAAGCCACTGGTTTGGGAGCATTGAACGGCTTCCACTCTCAATCCTACCACTTACTGCCTATGTGACCTTGGACAAGTCCCTTCCCCTCCCTGGGCCTCAGTTTCTTCCTCTGTAAAATGAGGGGGTTGGATTCCATGGTCTCTGAGGTGCCTTCCAGCTCCAGATTCAGAGTCCTATGATCCCACAATGTGATCCCTCCTTCCTTGGGGGAATCCCTCTGCACTTAGTGTATTTTTCACATGATAGGCAGGTTCAGAATGACGATAGAAATAATAAACATATAGCACTTTAAAGTTTATAAAGTGTTTTATACCCATTCTCTGATTTTAGCCTCGCAATATTCCTATCCATTAAGTACTATTGTTATCACCTGCATTTTATAAAAGAAATCAGTGCTCAGAAACATAAGTGACTTGCCCAATGTCACACAGCTATTAAATGTCCAAGGCAGGATTCAAACTCTGCCTTTCTCAGTTTCATATCCAGCACTCCATCCACTATGCCCTGTTGCTTTTCCAATTCTTCTTAAGTCTCTCACTTCTAGGAAGCCAGAGCTTGAGCCCCTGGCAAGGTGAACTTTTTGAGGTGAAAGGTTACTCACTGTCCGGATGGCCAACCACACTTGGATATAGCAGAGGAGGATGATGCTAAGAGGAAAGACGCAACAGGTAGACATGAGGACGATCATGTAGGACTGGACGCCAGGGTCAGAGTTGCCACTAAACACATCGGGGCCGCAGGATGTCTTCAGCCCATGAGGCCAGTACCTGAGAACAAAGGGACAAGAGTGAAACTGAAGGGCTTTAGGGTGATTGTAAAGAATGACCTATGTGACAATGACCTGCCAACCCAACACTTTCTCCTGAGCCAAGATGCAGTTCAACAATGCTCCAAAAAGCATGTATTAAGCACCTGCTGTGTACAAAGCCCTTTGCTAGACACTAGGGATACAATGGCAAGCTGGTCTCTGTCCTCTTGTTCAATCATTTTTCAGTCATGCCCTACTCTTTGTGGTCCCATTTGGGGTTTTCTTGGCAGAGTTACTGGAGTGGTTTGCCATTTTCATCTCCAGTGAAATAAGGCAAAGAGAGGTAAAGTGACTTGCCCAGGGCACACATCTAGTGTCTGAGGTCAAACTGGAACTCAAGTCTTCCTGAGTCCAGGCTTGGCATTCTATCCATTGCAACGTCACCTAGCTTAGGAGGTGCCTACTTCAGTAGGAATACTATTCCCATCCCTTTGAGGACACAGCTCCTTCCACAGGAGGCTAGCAGAAAATACACTGAAGCCACTGCTCAGAGCTCACAGAGCTCTCAGAGGTCAGCTAGCTCAAACCCCTGTTTTTTCAAAGGGGAAAACACAAGCCTAGTAAAGATCACACTTTGCAAAATGCTATGATATTATAGACTCAGCTGGAGGGACCATCTCATTCAAACCCATCATTTTTCAGAGGAGGAAACTGAGGCACACAGAGAAAAAGACCACTCCTTTGTGTTTAGATCCTCAGATCTCACAGCCTTTCTTTCTTTCTCTGGTCTAACCTTAATTCCTTTTGCTACAGTTTAATCCCTTTCCTTGGCTTGGGAGGAATGTGGAGTGTAGAGGTCAAAGGACACCTGCTGACATCACCAAGAGTCAGAGGGCCCTCAGAGAGCATCATTGGGGAGGGGCATGGTAAAAAACTCTTAAAGTCTTGGTTTAGCATTTTCAGAAGAACCACAGCAAAAGAGATAAAGAAGCACTTATTAAGTGCCTACTGTATGCCCATCACTGTGATGAGCACATTACAGATATTATCTCATTTAATTCTCACAACAACCCTGGGGGTAAGTACAATTATTGTCCCTATTTTACAGTTGAAGAAACTGAGGCAGACAGAGATGAAGTGACTTGCCCAAGGTCCCACAGCTAGCAAGTGTTTGAAGTCAGATTGGAACCAATGCTCTATTCACTGCGCCACCTAAATGTTTCAACAGAGAGACGATGAATAAAGGAAGGAAAGACCTAAGAATGTGAGGGCTAGAGAGGCTTTTGTCATTTTACAGATAAGGAGACTAAGGCTCATAGATGGTGGAGTCAAAGTTGGTTGATCTGACTGAACATTAAGGAAACGAATCGACATCAAGCACAGACTCGTTGGTCTCCTTCACCTAAAAGAACCAAACTTCTTCATTTTACAGATGGGAAAACTCAAAGCCAGAGACAGAAAGTCCCACGTGACCAAGGTTTCAGCACAAGTGGGAGGCAGAACCAGCATGAGAAATCCTGGAGGCAACGGAAGAGGCCCCAACTTGCCAGAGGCCTTGTTAGGGAGTCAAATCTCACTTGGCCGCCAACTGGCTATGTGACCCTTAGCTGAACTCTGTCTCACTCTGGTCCATAATTTCTCTTCATGAAAAATGGGGAGAAAATCTGCATAATCTACATCATAAAGTATAGTAAGAATCAAACAACAGATGTAACACAAAAGCATCAAAGAAATGGAAATAATAATGTGTGGTAGAGAGGGCTGCTAGGCGGCACAGTGAATAATGAGGTGTGGTGGAGGCAGGAAGACTGGAGTCCAAATCCAGCCTCACACTTCCTAGCTGTGTGATCCAGGGCAAATCGCTTACTTACACCTCTCTGTGCCTCAGTCTCCTTAATCATAAAACGGAGCTAAGAAAAGCACCTACTGCCCAGAGTCCCTGTGATAATCAAGAAATCATATTTGTAAAGCACTTAGCACACAGTAGGTGCTTAGCTGTTGTTGCTCTTCTTCTTTGAAGAGGACCAATGACATCATGAGGTGATGTTTTGACTTGCCTGTCTTCCAGAGTGATAGAAGGTGCTTAACAGTTTACCTTTTTTGACAAGTATTTATGTTCCCTCCAGTCAAATTGACCTATTGGCCATGTACCCTACAAGGCATTCCATTTCTTTTCCTTCTTTTCCTTCATGTCTGGAACATTCTCTCTCCTCACCTCCTATGGCTCCAATGCTCAGTTCCGGTTTTCTTCCTAGGCCCCCGGCCCTTCCCCTACTCCCACAAGTTCTTCTCATTCTCTTTCTTGAAATCACTTTGTATATAATTTGGGTTTCCTTCCTGGGCCTGAATTGGATCTTCCCCAGTAGAACAGAAGCTTCTAGAGGGCAGTTTCTATCCTTTGTATCACTAGCACGGGGAATTACAAATTTGGAGGACAGGGCAGGAAAGAAGAAGATATCCAGAGGTATAATTTCATTGGAAATCGCTGGTGAGGAAATCCTGCAGAAGTATAAATCTGCACCCAGAATCACAGGACCTAGGAGAAACTGACCATATAAGGTATTTAATACCAATTTGGTGGATTGAATTGAATCAAGCTGCATATAATTCAAGCCCTGGTGGGGTCTCTGTGTTTCAATTATTCTTATTAATAAGAATAATAGTAATAGCTCCCATTTCTCTGGTGTTTTAAGGTTTGCAAAGCACTTTCCTCCCACCAACACTGTGGAAGAAATAGTAGAAGTACAATTATTCCAATTTTACAGATGGGGAAACTGAGGCCCAGAGAACTGTCCTGAAGCAAGTATGCATGACTCTGTCTGATACGTGAACTCTGAGGAAAGGGTAGTCGAGCTCTTTTCCTACTCCTTAGGAATGCTCACCTGCTCCAGCCAAAGAGGGGTGGCGAAGTCCAGATAGCTGCCCAGACCCAAGAGAAGATAATGCCTACCATGGCCAGCTTGGCATCAAACTTCACATTACCAAAAGGCTTGCACACCACCACCCACCTCTCCCAGGAAATGATGGCCAGGGACCAGAGACCTGTGATGCCTAGAGAAAGAGGGAAAAAAGCAAGGGACAGAGGTCAGACCAACAAGTTTTCCAAGAAATCCCCAGGTGTGAAGAGACTGACTGCCTGTCATCGCTCCCTCCAGCCCCCACCAATCAGCCCAATGGTGGAGAGGCATCAGGACTTCCAGAGAAAGACATGCTCTCAGCCTCCCAACCACCTAGAAAAAACTTCCTTCCTTCCTTCCTTCTTTTCTTCTTCCTTCCTCCATCCCTCCCTGTTTCCTTCCTTTCTTCCTTTCTTCCTTCCTCCCTTTCCTTCCTTTCTTCCTTCCTCTACCCCTCCATCCTTCCTTCCTTCTCCCTTCCTTCCTTTCTTCTTTCCTTCCTTTCTCTTGTTCTTCCTTTCTTTTTCTATTGTATTTCTTTCCTTCCCTTCTTTTTTTCTTCCCAACATTATGCAAATGCACATAAAATTCCTCATCTCTTTTCCTTTTTCTTCCACTTTTTCCTTTCCATCTCTTTTGTAGTCATTTGCTTCTCCACCCTCATTTTTATGGCTCGGCCACACCATAACACTGGGGTGGCTCTACCAAAGCAAAGTGGTCTTTTCTGTTTTCTGGCACACCCCCTCACTTTCATAAACCTTCAGACAACTGGGGCAACCACCACAAGACGTGGTGAGTCTGCAGTTGGGAGAGCACAAGTCAGGAGCAGGTGGGAGCTCAGCCCAGCCAACCATTTTGGATAAACCTATTGTAACTAATGATAATCATTTAAGATCATTTGGGCCCCAGTAAGGGTCAAAGCCTGAACCAATCAACCAGAAGAAGCACCCTGACATAACAGACATGCTTTGCTCTGCTCTCTGAGTTAACCCAGAATGCCCCTTCCTGTGTCAACAGCTGAAGCTGACCAGGAGCATTTTTCTGTTTGTGACCACTAAGGACAAGGCACCTTGAACCACACACTATCTTGAATAGTGGGACTTTTCCTATCTTGCTATCCTATAGACATGCTGTGTAGGGGAAATACAGATATCCTGGGGCTGTCGTTTCTCTTATTGTATTTACAACCTATTCGACTAAGAAACTTCCTTTCTCATGCTATTGTTAAAACATCTGGAGGCTATAATTTTTGAGGGACACAGACATCCTGAGTTGGAATTGCTCTAAGAATATGTAGGTCTTCCTCAGCTTGCGTAAGCAACTCAGAATAATCTTCTGACTCCATGTACGTGCCTGCTAGCTTGAGGGAATAAATAATATGAATATCTATTACCCAGCTTTTTTGCCTCTTTAACCCAAACTTCCAGGTTAACATTGATCATTCTTGTTGAGTGCTAAGCTCTGCTGTGTCTGCCTGGTGAAGGACCAGTTCCCCTTCCAGTTCCATGCCTTTTGAATCAAGGAGCACCTTAGGCCCATCTCTGTTTCCAGGCTGCTCCTGGAGCTGCCTTACCACATAGAGAGACTGTGTAGCCCTCCAGGACACACATCGGGTGGCCCAGGATGAAGTAACCATAGATCTGATTGATGACACTGATGGTACTAGCAATGATGGTCTCCCCCAGGTCAGCCACGGCCAAGTTCACCAGGATCCAGTTCAGGGGGTGGCGCAATTTCTTGAACTTCATGGTTGCCACCAGCACCAGCCCATTGGTGAAGATGGAGGCGATGACCACAAAAACCATCCAGAGGCTGGTGAGGTTGAATACCCAACGTGGGGCGATGTGATAATTGGGTCCTTCAAATGGGCCTATGAGAGAGGGGCATTGAGTGGTTGATGGGAGGGACTGGAGAGAAATCAGTCAGGTAATGGACCCTGGAGTGGGAGCCCTCTCCCAAAAACCAAGATGTCCGAAAAGAACATCTCCCCCAGCCAGAGAAGCCCCCACAGCCAATGTTGGGCTGCCTTCATGCCACCACCCACCAAGGGGGAAAAGCAATTCATGACGCCTGGACTGGATTTCTCCTTCCATGGCACCATTTCTGGGCTCAAAATCTTCCGCCCTCCACACTCTGCCTTCCTTGATGAGGCCTGCCCCACTCACTAAATCCTTCATTTTCCCCTCTCTGTCTTCAATTATTTGCTTTCTGAGCAAGACTTTCTGTGTCTCTGTTCTAGCTTCATGTTTCCCCCATTCAATCCCTGAGTGACATACCAGTGTCTTCTGGGTAACAGGAGAGGACCTATGAGGGTCTAGCTGTATGTACACTTGCTTTGATTGCCCCTTTCCATTCCCAAATGAGAAAAACCTGAGCCTCTATCCACTCTAGCCATTGATGTCCAGCCCATTGGCCTGGGGTGGGAAGGGCAACGTGTCCTGTTCACCTGTAACCTCTCTAACATTTTGAGCACAGACTTACCCTTTGTGTTGTTGCTGTTGGTATAAACAAAAAGGCTTGCCCGAGTAGTCTCCTCGTTCTCGTCCCGCCGCCAAGCCAAGAACCCTGCAGGGTCCCATGCCTGTGTCATGGCCCCCTTATTTCCTTCCTTTTCCCTGCCTTCTCTATGCACCTCAGCTGCCTACCCACAGCTCTTCCTCTGCTCTGAAGCCTTCCTCCACCCCTCCCCCACCTGCTGTCTGTCCTGGTGGTAGTCCTGTCACTGGGTTTTATACCAGCCTTACTGGATTAGCTGTAGCCTTCCTCACCTTCCAAGCTCCCCAAATGCTTAAACTTCTGATCTCTTAATTGGGCCAGGGGCCTAAGCCTCTCCATCCCCTTCTCCCTACCCCCACTGGCCTACCCAGGGAAAACCATAATCATTTTTCCCATTTATTTGCATTGAACAAGCTTGGAGGTGGTGGGGAAGAGAGGCCTGTGAGGTGAGGAAGCCCTGGCCATCTCTTTCTGGTTTCCTTCTCCCAAGGGCAGGACCTGGGGTAGCTGACCTGCCTTGCTCTCCTGGAGTTTCCCAGCTCTAAGGGCCTGTGGCGGTTCTTCAGACTGGGTGGGGAAGATGCTCTCTCCACTTTTAACCCTAACCCTAATTCCATTTCTATCAAATCCACTGTGCATCTCTAAAGAAATTTCTCTGCCACTAGAATCTGGGCAGGGGTGAGGCCAGGACATTGGGCCAAGTACTGATTCCAGGGGTTCTGGTGGCAGCCAGCTGCTTCCCACCCCCACCCCCACGCCGGTGCTGCCTCCTACCCCCTACTCCGAGTGGGCCAGCTCATAGCCTGCTTCTGGTTGCAGCATGCCTGCTCTTTCCCACTTACATGGTCTTTCCTTCCATGTCAGAGCCCTCAGGCTGTCTCTTGGTGGCTTAGGATCTCCCACTATAAAGGCTCACACAAAGTCTTTCTTCTTGACATTTCCCTCCCTTCACCCCATTAAGACAGAGAGGGAAGAAGGAAGGAAGGAAGGAAAGAAGGAAGGAAGGGAGGAAGGAAGGAAGGAAGGAAGGAAGGAAGGAAGGAAGGAAGGAAGGAAGGAAGGAAGGAAGGAAGGAAGGAAGGAAGGAAGGAAGGAAGGAAGGAAGGAAGGAAAGGAGGGAGGGAGGAAGGAAGATCAATAAAACATTTAAAATACATAGAAAACAGTTCAGAAGAGGATATAAACAGGGTAATTTTGTTACTACGGTGTTAAATTTAATATATACTTAAAAAACAAATTTTACACAACAGAGGTTCAGTGTCATGTACAATACTCTTTTTTGTTCTCTGTAATTTAAAATGTTTGTTGATTATTTTTAGGACTTGTTCAGTTCTGTCCAACTCTTCATGACCCTGTGAACATCATAAACCAATGCTGGCCATGGGGTTTTCTTAGCAAAGACACTGGAGCAGTTGGCCATTTCCTTCTCCAGTGGATTAAGGCAAACAAGGTTAAGCAACTTGCCCAGGGTCACACAGTTAGTAAGTGTCTGAGGCTGGATTTGAATTCAGGTTTTCCTGACTCCAGGCCCAGAGCTCTATCCACTGAACCACCTGTTTGATTAAGTTTATAATTTTTAAAAAATAAAAATTTTACCCCACTCCACCCCCACAAAACTCTCTCCTTGCCCTCACTGGCAAACACTGGGTCATAAAATCCTACTTGGAAATGGGGGGCACAAGGGGGCAGGGGAGCCTCCATAGAGGCATCTAGTCCAACCCCCTCAACTTGCATATGTTTTACCATAGCAGACCTGAGTTCAACTTCTGATGATCTGAGTAAACTCCTCTGGGCTTCAGTTCCTTCCTTCATGAGGTGATTAGAAGGGCATCTCTTTTTAACCTTCTGCAATCTGCTTCCTTTGTTAGTGCTCAATGAAGCCAATTCCTCCTAGGTCACCAAATGCAGTGCTGGTGCTCTTTCCTTGAACTTCGCACCCTTTCATCCATTGCATTGGGCCCTACTGAGTGTTCCCTCCTGGATACTCTCTCTTGCTTTGATGGCTCCTTCTCATGTGACCTGGGGGATCTTGAGCCCCTCCCCTCCCTGCATCCCCCTGTAAAATGACGGAGCTGGCATAGATGGCCTCCAAAGCACCATTCCAACTTTTGATCCTGTGAGCTACAATCATGTCCCCAACCCCCAAATGTCAGTATTCCCTCAGGGCTCTGGCCTTGGTCCTCTTGGTTCTCTCCCTCCCTCTGCAGCTTCATGGACTCCATTGGGTTCACCTGTCCCCTGTCTGAAGCTGACTCCTCAGTCTGCCTCTCAAGCATTGACCTTTCTGGCTCAGCTCCAACCTGAAACCTCCAATGGGTTATAGGATGACTTTCTATGAACGTGCTTCTTTCGTCTTAAACTCAGGGGGGCCAAAATGGAGCACATCTCTTGTCCCAGCTGGAGGGCTGACAGCTTTACTTATAACCACAAAAAAGGATAAAACCAAACTGTCCAAAAGAGTAATTAATTCAAATAAGAATAGAGGGTTAGGGTTAGGGATAGGACCCTTACCAGAGGTCCCCCTTCTCACCCTTGCTGCATCTCCCTAGCCCAGTCTCACATGGCTCCCATCTCAGGGGGTCTCCAGCCATGGACCTGTGTCCCTGGAGCCTTGGCCTTCTCAGACATGAGGCAGTGTCCCCAGGTCTTTTTCCCTACAGGACCTTTTGGCTTAAGGTTTGAAATCACTACCCCTACCCAGCAGCATATCCTTAGTTAAATATGTCCAGGGGGTTCTATTCTTCCCCACACACCCTATAATGGCTTGCCTTCTTAGCCATCTCATTTCTGTCAGCAGCACGACCACCCTTCCAGGCCCCCATGTTATCAGTCTTGGAGTCATCTTGGAATTCTTTCTAACTCTTGAAACCCTCGAGCCAATCTGTTATCAAATCCTATTGGTTCTTCTTCAAACTATCTCACCTATCCATTCCTTTCTCTCCACCCACCAGATAATACCTTAGAGCAGGCTTTCATCATCTCTCACTGGGACTTAATGTGCTATACTCGTAACTGGCCTCCCTGAATCATCTCTCTTCTCTGTAGTCCATCTTAACAAGAATCTTCCCAGGCATGGGTCTGGCCACATGGTGTTCAAGTTCAGGACTCTTTTCTTTCTGACATTCAAGGCCCCTACCTCCCTAGCCAGGCTTATTTCCCACAGCTCTCCTCTATGGAGCCACCTTTCCAATGACACCAGTTCCTTATGTCTCTTGGACACACCACATTCATTCCTGCCTCTGTACCTTTGAATATGCTATCCTCCCCACCTGTAATGACCTTCCCCCTCCTCCCAGCCTACTGAGGGCAATTTTCAGAAACAGGATCAAATCCCATCAAAGTTAATGCAACAAGTATGTATTAAGCAATTACATGTGCCAACCTGCAAGTAGCAGCACAAGTTGGCCAGTGAACCCCAAGGGGAGGAGAGTGTTACAATAAATACTAAGAAGGAGAGAGAGAAATAGGTAGGTAGATACATACATACATGATGGATAGATAGAAGGAGAGGATGGATAGATAGAAGACATGAATATGTACATTGACAGGTACATAGATGAACAGATATAGAGATAAAAACACAGAGGATAGAAACAGAGAATACATCGATAGAGGATGGATAGACAGAGGACTGATAAAGAGATACATAGAGGATAGATAGAGAATAGGAAGAAAGAAAGAAAGAAAAAGAAGGAAAAGGAGCTACCTTTTTTAAGCTCTGCAAGGATCTGTCTATTCTCTGCAGAAGGAGGGACTGAAATCTTTTCTAGGGTAGTTGAGACACAAGGCAACAGCGAGAACCAGCCACTTCAGTCAGACTGCCGACAGAGACACAGTTCTCTGAAGACAGCTGTAGTGAATATGATTCAGACTTCTCTGTGTAAATTCCCATCATGTATAGTACCAAGAAAGAAAACAGGTGGGTGAAAAGCCTAAGACTCAGGCTTCTACCCTGACTAAAAGACTAGGCTCCTTGGGGTGGGGAGAAAAATCTGAACTCAAAATCTTGTGGAAATGAATGCTGAAAAATGAAAAACTGATTAATTTAAATTTAAAAACAAACAACCAAATAAATAAATAAATAGACTGGGCTCTACCCACCACCCCACTTCCATGGATATAATTGACGTAGTTCCTCAGAACAACCCCCGGGATGAAATGAGGAAGGGCTATTATTGTTTAGTCCTGCCATCATGTCCAACTCTTTGTGACCCCATGGACCATAGGATGCCAGGCCCTTCTATCCTCCACCACCCCCCAAATTCTGTCCAAGTTCATGTTTGTTGCTTCTATGACACTACCTTTCTCATCCTCTGCCATCCCCTTCTCCTTTTGCCTTCAGTCTTTCCCAACATTAGGGTATTTTCCAGTGAGTCCTATCTTCTCATTATGTGGCCTAAGTATTTAAACTTCATCTTTATTATTTGACCTTCCAATGAATAGGTTGAATTAATCTCCTTTAAGTATTGATCGATTTCATCTCCTTCCTGTCCAAGGAACTCTCAAAAGTCTTCTCCAGCACCACAATTCAAAAGCATTGATTCTGTGGTGCTCAGCTTTCTTTATAGTCTAATTCCCACAGTCACACATTGTTACTGGAAAAAAAAACCAGAGCTTTGACTATACAGACTTCTGTTAGCAAGGTGGTATCTCTGCTTTGTAGAATGCTGTCCAGATTTACTACAGCTTTTCTTCCAAGGAGCAAACATCTTTTAATTTCATGGCTGCAGTACCATCTGCAGTGATCTTTGAGCCCAAGAATATAAAATCTGACACTGCTTCCATTTCTTCTCCCTCTATTTGCCAGGACATGATGGCACCAGTGGCCAAGATCTTATAGTTTTTTTATGTTAAGCTTTAAGCCAGTTTTCACATTCTCTTCTTTCATCGTCATCAAGAGGCTTTTTGTTTCTTCTTCTCTTTCTGCTATCAGAGTGATATAATCTGCATATCTGAGACTGTGGATATTTCTCCAAGCAAACTTAATTCTGACTTTTGGGTTGTCCAGCCTGGCATTATGTATGATGTACTCTGCACAAGTTAAATAAGTAAGGTGACAATATATAGCCTTTTCATATTCCTTTTCAAATCTTAAACCAATCAGTGGTTCCATGTTCAGTTTTAACTGTTACTTCTAACTGTTGACTCTCATACAGGTTCCTAAGGAGACAAATAAAATGATCTGGTACTCCTATCTCCCATCACATTTTGCTGTGACCCACGTAGTCAAAGGTTTTAGTGTGTATCAGTGAAGCAGAAGTAGATGTTTTTCTGGAGTCCCCATATTTTCTCCACAATATAGAAAATGTTGGCAATTTGGTCACTAGTTCTTCTACCTCTGAAAAACCAGCCTGCTCTTCTGGTAATTCCCAGTTCACATATTGCTGAAGCCTAGTGTGTAGAATCTTTAGTTTAACCTTGCTAGCATGTGAAATGAGAAATTGTTCAAAAATTTGAACATTACCTGGCATTGTCCTTTTTTAGGATTGGAACATAAATTGATCTTTTCCAATCCAGTGACCACTGTTGAGTTTTCCAAATTTGCTAGCATACTGAGTGCAATACTTTAACAACTTCATCTTGTAGGGTTTCAAATAGCTCAGCTGGAATTCTATCACCTCTACTAGCCTTATTGTTAGCAATGCTTCAGAAGGCCCACTTGACTTCATTCTCCAGGATAAGTGGCTCTAGATCAATAAGCATACCATCTTTGTTTTTGGTACTGTTAAACTATTTCTTGTATACTTCTTTTGTGTATTCTTGCCACCTCTTCTTAATTTCCTCTGTTTCTATTAAATCCCTACCATTGTTGTCTTTTATCATGACCATTTTTGTATGAAACATTCCCCTGATATCTCTAATTTTCTTGAAGAGATCTCTTGTCTTTCCTATTCTATTGTTTCCTTCTATTTCTTTGCATTGCTCATTTAAGAAAACCTCTCCTTGTTGTTCTCTGAAATTTTGCATTCAGTTGGGTATATCTTTCCTTTTCTCCTTTCCCTTTGCTTCTTTCCTCAGCTCTTTATAAAGCTTCATCAGACCACGATTTTACTTTCTTGCTCTTTCTTAGGTATGTTTGTTTTTTGGGTTTTTTTGGTTTGTTTGGCTTTTTTTGGCTGCCTCCTGTACAATATTGTGAACTTCTGTCCATAGTTATTCAGGCACTCTCTTTACCATATCTAATCCCTTAAATCTATTCATCTCCTCCACTTCATATTCATAAGAAATGTTATTTAGGTCACACCTATATGGTCTGATGGCTTTCTGTTCTTTCTTCAATTTAAATCTGAATTTTGCAATAAGAAGCTCATGATTTGAGCCACAGTTAGCTCCAGATCTGGTTTTAACTGACTGTATAGAACTGCTCCACCTTTGGCTGCAAAGTATATAATGAATCTGATTTCTATATGGATCATCTGGTGATGTCCATGTGTAGAGTCACCTTTTGAACTGCTGAAAAAGAATGTTTGCTGTGACCAGCGAGATATCTTGACAAATGAAGCAGGACACTTATCTTTGAGAGATAATAAACTCCTGGTAAGGCAAGAGCAATGCCTTGAGCCTAATGAAGTGATTCAGATTTCTAACCAAAGAAAAAAACTGAATTGAATTGAACTACATTCAATGCTTTTGTCATCTGTCTCAGACTGCAAATTTGCAATGGTGTTTAGGGCTCAGAAAACCCACAGTGACCAATATGGGATGTAGGCAGTGACCTTTGCCCCTAGAAAGGGGGCTCTCCAAAGTCTGGGTTAGAATGGAAGCCTTAGTGCCTGGGAGACCTGGAGAGGATCTAGAAAAGAGGCACAGATGACCGGAGGCTCATCAACTCCTACTGTCTAATACAAACAGAAAGAAAATATTGAAAAGGACAGTTAATTGACAATCAGGGCTAATGGGAGATCATGACCTGATTTAGTATAAGGAAGATTAGGGATCTAGAAATTCACTATGCTCTGTGTGTGTGTGTGTGTGTGTGTGTGTGTGTGTATGAACTGAGACCATTTTAAAGCCTATTTATTTCTTCAGAAAATAGGCTGAATACCATGGAGGGAGTAGAAGAAAGATGATAGCAATTCTGAGGAATTCAAGGGCCATGAAGTGAACCAGAAAGGGGACAGACAGAAGAGTGGGGAAAACCCTGCTCTGGACATCACAAAACCTGGTTTCTTGACCCAGGCTCTACTGTTGACTTCCTGTATGACCTCAGGCAAGCCATTTTCCTGCTTTGGGCCTTAGTTACTCTATCTTTAAAGTGAAGACAATGCTCACAGACCTGTCTTTCTTCTTATGTCCAAGAATCAAATAAATTAATGGAAAATAATAATTCCCATTTCTTTTTTTGGAGATAATTTCCATTTCTTAAAATGTTAAGGTTTGGAAATGTTATGCTTTATAAGTACCTTGGGAGGTCAGGAGGCCAAGGACTGTAATCCCCATTTTATAGATGGGGGAAATGGAAACACTGAGAAGTGATTTATCCCAGGTCACACAGCAAAGAATAACTCTCTTAACCCCACAGGTGGGTACATGGGCTTCAGAGTTTTCAAATTATTTCCTACCTACAGGAGGAGCTCTGGAATAGCAGGTAGGATTCTCCATCTAGAGTCAGGAGACATAGGTTCAAATCCTAACTCAATGGATCAATAAACATTTATTGTCTACTATATGGGCACCTAGGTGGTGCCTGAAGTCAGGAAGACCTGAATTCAAATCCAGCCTCAGACACTCACTATGTGACCCTAGGCAAGTAACTTAACCTTATTTGTCTCATTTTCCTCTTCTGGAAAATGAGTTGGAGAAGGAAATGGCAACCTGAAGAGAAGTTGGCATCATCCATCTTCTCCCTCAAAGTTGGAAGTCAGAAGCACCCAAAAAGGGTAAAGAGCCTGAAGAAACTGAAGAGGATCTCTCTTCTGTTTTGCTCTCAAAAAAAGGATATTCAATGAGATAGAGGACTTTCAAGCATTCTTGATGAAGAGACCAGAGATGAACAGAAAATTTGACTTTCAAAAACTCAAAAGAAGCATAAAAAGGTAAACAGAAAAGGGAAATCATAAGGGACTTAATAAGGTTAACTGTTTACATCCCTACATGCAGAGATGATATTTGTAACTCATAATACGTTTCCAATTATTACAGTAGTTAGGAGTATATTTAGACAGAGGGCACAGGTATGAGTTGAATATGAAGGAATGATAACTAAAAAAGTAAAAAGTAAGAGATGAGAGATGAATGTACTAAGAGAAAGGAAGAGGTAGAATAGGGTAAATTATCTTATATAAAAGAGGCAAGAAATGGGGAGGGAGAGAAGGACAAAGGAAGGGAGAGAATTTGGAACTGTTCTAAAGTTCTAAAAGTGAATGTTAAAAATTGTTTTTACATGTAACTGAGGGAAAATAAAATGCTAAACAAAAACATATTTTAAATAGTATATCCCTAATAAAGAGGGGGAGGGAAATTCCCACCCAGAGTCACAGAAACAACTGGCAAAAGGAAAGATGGCTCCCAAGATGAAAGGAATCCATAGGTATTTAATGCTGAGAAGAGGATGCTTATTTCAAGTCTAGGAAGGGAACCCTAAGCAACCTGAAGGATATGTGTCCCTCAACTAAGCAAGAGGCTTCTATTAAAGCAAGAAAAATTGTCCAAGGTCAGAAAGAATGTTCATGCCCCATAAGACAGAGGTTGTTAACTTGGGCTACATGAACATTTTAAAAAAATTTTTATAACTGTATCTCAATATTATTGTTTTCCTTTGTGATCCTATATATTTTATGGATTTAAAAAATTCTTCTGAAAAGGGGTCCATGGGCTTCAGCAGACACAATAGGGGTCCATGGCACAAAAAGTTTCCAAACACCTGTCCTAAGAGGTAACATGGAAACAGATGATTAAGAGAGGAGAGGCTACCTCTGCTCTGCTTGGTTTAGCAGGGGTGGGGAATCTGTGGCTTCAAGGAAATATGCAGCCCTCTAGGTCCTCAAGTATAGCCCTTTGACTGAATTCCCAACTTCACAGAACAAATCCCCTCTAGGTCCTCAAGGGCAACCCTTTTACTGAACCTAAGCTTCACAGAACAGATCCCCTTAATAAAAGGATTTGTTCTGTAAAATTTCAATTCAGTCAAAAGGTCCCACCCAAGGACCTAGAAGGCCACATGTGGCCTCAAGGCCGCAGGTTCCCCGGCCCTCACCATGTCTGACAATGTTAGCCCATTCTACCCCCTATAGTTCACCACCTTTTTTGCCCAGAGGTAGGAAGAATACATGCTTCATCATTAGTCTTCTGAGGCAAGACAGGCAGAGGTCAGAGGTCAGATGTCCTTCAGTGTTGTTTCCTTTACACCATTTTGGTTGTTGTATAAATCATTCTGCTCCTGTGCCTCCCTCTGCATTAGCTCATTTATCTTCCCATGCTTCTCTGAATTCTTCATATTTATCATTTCCTACAAGTCATTAATATTCTACTATATTCATATGCCACAATGTGCTTATCTATTCCTCAATCCATGGGCACTCAACTCACTTTGCTTCCAATTATTTCCTATCACAAAAAGGTGCTCCAATAAATGCCTCCTTGGCGTTTGTGCCTAGTAGAGAAGTCACTGGGTAAAAGGATTTGGAAATTTTGGTCACCTTCTAAAAATAAATCCAAACTGCTCTGGCCCAATTCTCAGTTCCACCAACAATGCATTAGTGTCTCTGTCCACAATCCTTGCAACACCAAGTATTTCCATCTTCTGTCATTTTTGCCAATCTGATAACCAACTCCTTCATTTTACAGAGGAGGTAAGTGAAGCTCAAAGAGGGGAGCAGACTCATATATTTGTCCAAGGTCACATCCAAGTTCATTTCCTCTTCAGTGTCCTTCTCCTCCTTTACATCCACCCCCAAGCAGTAAGCTAGTTAATGAGAAGTGCTCCAAATCAGCTCACTTCAGGGAGGGAAGAGGGAACACCTCCTCTTTTCCTCCCTGACCCCCCCACCTTCTGTTCAGTTATAGGCACAGAGCCTGATGAAAAGTGACACCTAGCCACCAGAGATTCTCTAATCCTCCTTGGGATCTCCAGTTCATTCTGGGATAGTCAGATTAAAGACAACTCCAAATTGTAATCCCCTGGTCAGGCAGAAGGAGGATGAGGGTCTTTTCTGGCTTGGTGGATAGCAGGAAGAAGGAGGATATTTTTGGGCAGATGGTGAGGGTGAGAGGGCAGGATAGGCCAGAGAGTAACATGGCTGTCATCTTCCCTGTATTAAGAAGGTGAAAGTAGCCATTCTCCCAAAACAGGGATAAGCCAGAAAGATAATTTCCAAACTCAGAAAAGTATTCAGCTGAAATGGGAAGCTTAGCACTGAGGTCTGTAGAGAATTAAATCTCAGGGGAAAGTTCAGGGGTGTGCTGGTAAATATTTAACAACCAGCTCTAAAAAAAATCTACTTTTAAAAGTAACACACTTTTAAATTTAATTTACACCATTAACATTTTCTCTATCACTTTCTTAAGTTTAGACAACCAACAAAACAATAAATCAAGCCCTTATTTCTAGTGTTTGCCAATTTCCAAGGTGTAAATGATCACACTAAAAACTTAACAACTGGCTCTCCTATGTTGGTGAGAGCTGGTTCTACCCCACCCCTGGATAAAGTCCTCAGTTCAGGGGAAGGAGGAATGAGGAGAGATGCTAGTTACTAAAATGTGCAGACTCTCTGACCCAGTGTTACTGATAGTAGGTCTATATCCCAAAGAGAGCAAAGAAGGAGGAAAAGAACCTGTATGTACAAAAATAGTCAGTATAGCTCTT
Organism: Pseudocheirus occidentalis; assembly: GCA_028646575.1. NCBI lineage: Eukaryota > Metazoa > Chordata > Mammalia > Diprotodontia > Pseudocheiridae > Pseudocheirus > Pseudocheirus occidentalis. The sequence continues at coordinate 53,616,901 of CM053602.1, forward strand.
TTGTGGGAGAATAGAATTGGAAACTAAAGTGGGAGCCCAGCCATTGAGAAACGACTTAACAAATTATGACATGTAGTGTAGCAGAATATTATTGTGCCATCTGAAATGACAAAATGCACTGTTTTAGAAGAAACTGGAAAGACTTGTATGAATTGATACAGAGTGAAGTGAGCAGAACTAAGAGACAGTGTATACAGTAACATTCTAAAGGGGAAAAAACTTTGAAAGGACTCTAACCAATGCAATGACCAACCACAATTCCAGAGGGCTGGTGATGAAGAGTTCTACTCACCTCCTGACAGAGAGGTGAGGGGTTCAGGGTGCAGACTGAGACATATATTTTAATATGGCCAATGTGGGAATTTGTTTTGCTTTGACTAGGTGTATTTGTTACGAAGACTTTATTTTATATTTTTGGATTGGGGGTGAAGGAGATAGGAAATAGATCAAATACATGCTTGTTTATGAAAAATAAGTGAGTCTAATGAACTTTTCTCAGGTCTCATTCTCTTTGACCTCTCTGGAGCTTTTGACATTGTGTACCACCCTTCTTGGCTTGGATATTTTGTCCTTCTTTGTCTTCTGAGATGCTGTTCTCCCTTGAACAGTTCCTTTGAGGGAACATCATTCATCAACAAGGGTAAATACTTCTCACCCCCAACCCCCAACTGTCTGTCCTAGAATCTGCTTTCTCTCACCAATCTCATTAAGTCCCATAGTTTGATCTTTACAGAGATGACTTCCCCGTCTATGAATCCAACCCTAATATCTCTCTCTTGAACTTTAGTTTGGCATTACCAACTGCATGCTTGACCTCTCCATCAGGAGGTCTTATTGACATCTTAAAATCAATATATCCAAAACAAAACTGATTACCTTTTCCCCTAAATGTACTCTGCCTCAAAACTTCACCATTTTTATTTTTCTTCCACTGATTTTTACTATTTTGTGAGGTGGCTGTCACCTTCCTCTGTAATATTTTTCAAATGATTTTATACCCCAAAGTAAAGATCTCTAAACTTTTTTAAATAGCAGACCTCTATCAGCAAAAAAATTTAAACACATATCCCTAATATGTTAATTTGTAAATTATATATATATATGTATATATATATATATATATATATATAAAATCTACTATCCTAACAATATTTTACATTATGCAAGGTGTGTTGCCCAAGTAAGATGTGCATATTCACATGGATATGAAACATAGATAGGCAGTGAGGCTTGAACAGCTATTTCTACAATCTTACTCACCCCTCTCTAAGAAAGACTGTGAGTCCTTCTTTGAGGAGAGAGTGAAAAGGGGTCACAGAGCTGGTCACTCTGTTGTCTGAGTGAGAAGGGTACTAGAGTAGAATTTTGTCTCTCTGTCTAACGGTAACATTCAAACTCTCAATCCTCTTAAGGGCCATTATCTGCCAGCACCTTAAATTATAGAGCCTACTGCTTTCAGTTAGCTTCCTTTCAAAGATTCATGGAGACAGTCTCACTTTCCCATCCCCCTCTTTTTGGAGCCCATAAAGCTTCATAAAGCTCTAAGGGTTGGGACATGCCCTTCTAATGTCCTTCAAGAACAGAATTTTAATATACCATCCTGCAATAATTCCATGCTGGAAATCTATGTCTATGGTTTCCATTTGGTAAATGTTATAACTTGATAGAGGGCAGCTAGGTGGCACTGCAGTAGATGGTGTGCTGGGGCCTGGAGTCAAGAAGAACTGAGTTCAAAAGTGACCTCAGACACTTCCTAGCTGTGTGACCCTGGACAAGTCTCTTAATTTTGCCTCAGTTTCCTCATCTGTAAAATGAGCTGGAGAAGGAAATGGCAAACCACTCCAGTATTTTTGCCAAGAAAACTCCAAACGGGCTCACAGAAAGTCATGACTGAGAACAACTGAACGACAACAAATAATTTGAAAGAATATTGTCTGTCTAAAATTGTTAACAGGCATTTCTCCAAAAAGCTTCTCAAATCCTTTTTATCTCAGTGGAATAAAAAAAAAACCTCCTCAAATCTCTTCACAACACTCAAAATCCTTGACTTTCAAACTCTCTATTCACAGTCAGTATAAACAGACTCCAACTCTCTTCAATGTTCCATCCATTCTACTCTTATCTCTACTTAAATCTTCTCTCTTGCCTTCTTGACTCTAATAAAAAGCCTACCAACTTCAAAACTGACCTTTCTTGTTATGCTCATTTCTCACTTCAATTCTTAAGTCTCTGTCCTCTCATTTCTCAATCATATTGTAGTGCAGGGGTGGGGAACTGTCAGCCTCGAGGCCACATGTGTCCTTCTAGGTCCTTGAGTACAACCTTTTTACTGAGTCCAAGTGTTACAGAACAAATCCTTTTATTGGGGGTTTGTTCAGTAAAGTTTGAATTCGGTCAAAGGGCCTCACTTGAGGACCTAGAGGGCCACATGTGCACTCAAAACCACAGGTTTCCCACCCTGTTCTAGTCTAACATTCCACTGAATCTCTCCTATAAAGATTTCCCTACATAATACCAATTAAGTGTTATACTTTTACTTCTAGAGTTGCATAGTCTATTTCAATTTAGGTGACTTTGCTACTAATTTAGCTAAAGAACTAAATTCTGTTGAATCACTTCAAACTAGCTTTAGTTCTACTTATTCTCTAATAGGTGAAATCACCTTCTACTAGAACAAAATGCAACTATCACCCTCTAGTCTAGAAAGGGGAGAGAAAGTAATGTGTGTTATTTGTCTGTAATCTTTCAAAAATCCACTAAGATATTTTAGCAGTTACAAAAACCTTTAAACCAGTGGTTCTCAGCCTTCCTAATGCCACAACCTTTTAATACAGTTCCTCATGTTGTGGTGACCCCCAACCATAAAATTATTTTCGTTGCTACTTCATAACTGTAATTTTGCTACTGTTATGAATTATAATGTAAATATCTGATATGCAGGATGTATTTTCATTGTTACAAATTGAACATAACCCACAGGTTGAGAACCACCACTTTAAACCATAATTTGGAAATTTACAGTAAAGTTATAACATTTCAGTTACAATTTTTAGTCCCTAATTAGTTTATAATGCCATACATTTCTACGAATTGGGAAAAAAAGAGTTCCCTTCTTTTCTTGTCTGTTTTTATTTCTGCAGTCTCTAATCTGGTCAGAATTGTGAAAGCAGAGATAGAATCTCACAGTTCTTTTCCTTATCTCCCACTGAAAGTCTAAAAAAAAAGAGGAAGTCCCTGCTTGGAGAGCTGTTTTAGGTATGAGACTTCACTGGTCTTCGCCACCCATCTAAGTTCCCTTTCTGTTCTGTCTCATGGCAGTTTTTATTGGTGATTAGGTATTCCCCTTCAAAGTTCTCCAAGGTAAACAAGACCTTGTGGACACTGGAGAACTTCTGAAATGGAAGTTCCATCAAAACCCATAATAGGAATAAGTGATAAATGATAATCGACAGGAGAAAACATGAATATTGAAAGTATATATTGAAATACATATTTTGAAATATATATATATATATATTGAAAGTAAGCTATATACAGGATAAATAGGAAATAATTAACAGAGGGAAGGTATTGAAATTAAGAGGGGTAGGGAAAGGCTTCCTATAGGAAGTGGGATTTTAGTTGGGACTGAGAGGAAACCAGGGAGGGCGGTAGTCAGAGCAGAGGGGGGAAAGCATTCTGGGCATGGGGGATAGCCAGAGAAAATGCCCAGAGTCAAAAGATGGAGAATCTTGTTCGTGGAATAGCCTTTGGGCCGTTGTCACTGGACTGAAGAGTACATGTTGGGGAGTAAGGTATAAGACTGGAAAGGTAGGAAGGGGTTAGGTGATAAAGAGCTTGAATGCCAAACAGAGCATTTTGTATTTGCTCCTGAAAACAAGAGTTTATTGAGGTGGGGGAGGGAAGTATGTGACATGATCAGACTTTGGTTTAAAGAAAAACACTTTGGTGGTTGAATAGAGAATGGATTGGAGTAAACCTGAGGCAGACAGACTTCCCCCCAGCAGCATTAGTGAGGAGGGTCTGTACCAGTGGTGGCAGGGTCAGAGGAGAGAAGGTGGGGGAGGGGGTGTATTTGAGGGATATTGCAAAGGTGAAAGTGAAAGGCTTTGTCAACAGCTTGGATATGGAGGGTGACAACGAGTCAGGAATGCAGGATAACTCCTAGGTTGTGAGCCTGAAGGAGGCTGGTGTTGCCCTCTGCAGTAATGGGATAGGTAGAAAACAGAAAGGGTTTGGGGTAAGGGGGGGGGCAGATAATGAGTTCTATTTTAGACATATTGAGTTTAAGATGTCTACTAGACATCTAATTTGAGATGTCTGAAAGGCAGTTAGAGAGGTCAGCAGAGAGTTTGGGGCAGGATTGGTAGATGTGAGCATCCTCAGCACAGAGATGGTCATTAAATCCATGGGAGCTGATAGGATCACCAAGGATAGAGGGAAAAGAGAAGAGAGCCCAGGACATAACCCTGAGGGACAGCTATGGGTTAGAGGGCGTGATCTGGTGAGGAGCCAGCAAAGGAGACAGAGAAGAAATGGTCAGGGAGGTAGGAGGAGAAACAGGAGAGAGTGATATCACAAAAACTTAGAGAGGAGAAGGTGATGAACAATGTTAAAGGCTGCAGACAGCTCAAGAAGAATGCGGAATAAGAAAAGACCATTGGATTTGGCAAAATAATCGCTCATTACTAACTTTGAAGAGAGGGGTTTCAATTGAATAAGATTGAAAGACAGATTTTAAGGAATTAAGGAGAGAGCAAAGGAGAGAAAGTGGAGGCCCTTATTGCAGACAATATCTTCAGGGAGTTTAGCTCCAAAGATAGAAGAGAAATAAGATGATAGTTAGTAGAGATGGAAAGATCAAGTGAGGTTTTTTTTTTCAGGATAGGGTAGACATTGCAGGCAGTAGGAAATAAGCCAGCAGATAGGGGAAAATTAAAAATAAGTGAGAGGGTCTCCTTTTCTCTGCCAGAAACTCTTCTGCCTTTGACTCTCATCCTCTGAGAATGTACCCCTGTGCCAAGTTCATCTTGACTCATGCCTTTCTAGGAGCAGCTCTCAATTGCTGAACTGGCCATTGTCTACAGCGATGCTAAGAGCGTCAGAAGTTCAGACAGATGAGAAGCAAAATCTTGGCAGCATCAGGTCCCCTGAACCCAGTTGTCCCCAGATGTGGTTTCCAAACTAGCACCATATCAAGGGATATGGACACAGCAGACAAGTTCATCAGGGCAAGGGCTGCTACCATGGGGAGCAGGGATAACTGGTTCCAAAACTGGGATCAGGACTGTATTTGACAGTCTTATCATAGGTTATCCCAGGAATCCCTCCCTGGAGCAGCAGCTCTCCTATGCCCATTGTGAACTTTGCCCTATCTGAGGCCATGGGGTTCTTTTGCCTAATGGTTGACTTCTTCATCCTTTTCATCATGTGATAGAGCCAATTCTACTCCCCAACATTTCCAAATATTCCTTTTCTTCCTCCTGGTCCTTTTATGTCTCATCCAGGCTGTGCATACCTCCCCCTCCCCCTCCTCAGGGAGCCCCAGAGAAAGTCATTGACTCAGAGTTTGACAGGAAGAAGACAAATAAATACCATATGAAGAAGAAGAAGAAGAAGAAGAAGAACAACAACAACAACAACAACAACAACAACAACGCTTGAACAAGTAGAAGGGTTAGCTTTGACAAGGAGTAAAGTTGCTTCATTATGTGAGACAGAGGTGAAGAAAGAGACAGTGGCAGAAGGCACCTGAGTGATAGGAGATGAGAAAGAGAAAAGGAGAAGGTCCAGTTGAATGGTCTCAATTATTTCAGTAAAATACAAGGTAAAATATCAGCTGAGAGAGTGAAGGGACAGGGAGCCATGGGAAGGTGAGGAGGAATGAAAAGGTGCGGAAGAGCTGATGTGGAGAGTGGGAGACTGAGTTGACAAGGGATGTAGAATAGGATTGCTGAGCAACAGTGAGAGCCCAGATGAGGTTGTGTAACAAATTCACAATGAATCCATTCAGAATAGTTGTATAATTTTCTCCACCCTTGTTCAGCAGCATATGTATAGGAGTGAAGACAATGAACGGTGGGAGTGATGCAAGACTGAGGCTTGGCTGGGTATAACCTATGATACTATAAGGAAGCCAGTGATTAAGGGTAGAATTGAACTGGTTCACCATGAGGTCAAGATGGGGAGAAGAGGGGAGGGTGGCTAGTGCCAGGGACACAGCCTGAGAAAGGAATGACAGATCTGCAAGGGATTGGAGGTCACAGTGCCCATGAAGAGTAGTTTTGTTAGGGAAGGCAGAGGGAGAGGTGAAAAGCCAATAATGACAGATAAAGGGATTTCAAAATTCTTTAACATGGAGGTGGTGTACTTGTAGGTGATGGAAAGACCAAGGGTATGACCACCTTTGTGTGTGGCTGAGGTTGGGTGGAGGAGTAGTTCATGGGAGGTGAGTAGCCTGAGAAACAGCGTGGTTAGGGTATTTGAGAGTCAACATGTATGCTGAAGTGCCCTAGTATGAGGGGAGGAGTTGGAGAGGAGAGAAAAATTGTAAGCCATTACAATTCATTGAGAAAAGGAGATTGACCTAGGGTAGTGGTTCTCAACCTTCCTAATGTCACAACTCTTTAATACTTGTATGTGGGCGTATCGGCATGTGGGCGGACCCACCTGGAGACAGAGAGAGGAGCAGTGTCTCAATTCCTAAGACCATCGGAAATATGTGTTTTCCCATGGTCTTAGGCAACCCCTGTGACCCCTGTGAAAGGGTCGTTCTACCCCCAAAGGGGTCGTGACCCACAGGTTGAGAACTGCTGACCTAGGGTGTATGTAGACAACCAAGATTTTGATTGTTTGGTAGATATGAAGAGCATGAACATCAAAGGAAGAGAAATTAATGAGTGAAGGAGGAAGGGGAAGAACCTGGAAATGGTCATGGGGAGCAAGAAATATTCCAACCTCCCCACACTGATAAGTGAACTGAGGAGAATGAGTGAAAGTGTAGCCAGTACTAGAAAGGGTGGCTAGGACCACTGTGTCATCAGAGGGGAGCCGGGTTTCAATGGGAGCTAGTAGATAGAAGGAGTAGAAGAGGAAAAGATTTAAGATGAAAGGAAGTCTGTCACTTCTAACATTCCAGAAGGTACTGTGGAAGGGCTAGATGGGGAAACTTAAGGGTAGGAGGGTTGAGGGGGATAGGAATGAGGAATTAGGTGGGAAAGGCTTCTGAGTGGGGTTTGGATGGTGATCTACAGGAGTTCAGAGCCACTGGGATGTGAAGAGTATGACTAAGTGTAAGAATGTTCATCACTGAGAGCAGCAAAGGGCAGGCACAGTGGGAGATGAGAGGCCTGACTTTCAAATATTTCATTCTTTCCCAACATCACATCTGAACAAAGGGGTGGGGGGGGGGGGGAGGTGGCACTAGGGCCACACATCTGACACCAGCATTCAGTACTGCTCCTGGCACATAACAAATGCTTACTAAATTTTTCTTAACTGTTATTGTTGGTGGTCCTTCATTCTCAAAAAGGTCCAATGACCTCACTGGTGAATTGAAGGGAGGCAGAGTTGCTCCAAGTTGTCAACCTCCGTCAGCCTCTCTCTCTGTCTCTGTCTGTCTGTCTGTCTCTGTCTCTGTCTCTCTTTCAGGGTCATCCAAGTCCAGTGACAGGATGTAACTGACTAAATGTCAAAGGAGGGACTTGAACTCAGGTCCTCCCAGCAGCAAGGCCAGTTCTCTTTCTATTAAACCATACTGACTCTCAAATGAGTAGAAACAAGCAAAATAAATCTGTTATATGTCTGAAAATGCACATCTCATCCTGTACCTACAGTCTATCCCTTCTCTTGACCTGTGTTTTCTACCACATTCTTCACTGTCCTCCTATATGATTCTTTCCCACTAAAGTAGCCAGATGGAAATGGAGAAGCTAAGCAGCTGCTCCATGGAATTTCTCTACTTCTAGATTCTCTACAACAAATATTAGCACAAAATGACACGTGCCATCATGGGGGTCTTTTGGCTGATGTTCAACAGAGTCAGGCAATGAACGAGTATTCCATGAAAGGTTGTTTCATGATGCCTCTAGGTGCATCATTGTGTGGAACATGAAATTAGTGAAAACTTCTCAGTCTGGAATGTAACCCCCCCCTCCTGAGTGTCTACCCTCCCCCTTCTCCTGTCAATTACTTTTATCTTCCTTTGTTCATTTCTTCCCGCC
>CM053602.1:53625622-53655481 GCA_028646575.1 Pseudocheirus occidentalis
ACATCTTCATAGTGGACAGATTGTGACAGTGATCGTCTGTCTCTCCTTCCTATCCTTCCCCCCGCCCTTGTTCTGTTCTCTACCCTGTCCCTGTCCGTTTACTGAAGTGTGTGCTTCCAGCATCCCTCCCCCCTCTCATCCCCATGCCCCCTACTCTCCTGTGTGGTATGATGCCCAGTTTAGAGTTTAGAATCATAAGACTTTTATACATTTTTAGAACCATCCCAGTTTAGGATGTCACAAAACTTTATGACTTTCATTTGTTACCATCTACATGTGAAACAGAGTTCCTTGGTTTTAAATGCAAATTGACAAGGACCAGATCAGGGTCTCTTTACATTTTATGGTCTCAGAATGTCTGTTTTGCTCTCATGTGGAGGAAGTCCCAAGATAAGGAGGGTCTCACCTCTGGTCTTTGAAGCTGCAGACCTAGGAAAGGTATTTTTAAATCAGTCAGAGCAGTTTGTTTAACTCAGACTTTGGCCAAAATATGATATTTAATGATTATCCCTGTGTACCAAGCACTCTGCTAAGCACTAGGAATAGGAATATAAGGAGAAAGCAAGGCAGTCCCTCCCCTCAAGGAAATTATATTCTGATAAAGAAAGACAATACATAAAAGGGGCCTGAAAGGGGGTAGGGGAGCAGGGAGAAGGCACAGAGCAAAGGAGAATGGAAGGCAATGGTGGAGATGAATCAGCAGTGGAGCTTAGTTGGCCTGAGCCTTCTCCTTACATTGAAGGTTCTGGGAGGAGCCCACCTCCAACTCCACCAACATTCATTAGTTATGATTATGCCAGACACTGTGGTTTCAGCAACAAAAACAAAGCAATCCTCACCCTCCCCAAGTTTCCTTTTACTGCAGATATCTGGCACCTACACAAGTAAAGAAATACAAAGCAGCCTTTCCCCCAAGATGGTGCTGAAGGCAGAGAAAGAAGCCATTGCCCCCCTAAGACAGAAGCCAAGTCCAAGGCCTTGAAAGCCAAGAAGGTGGTACTCAAGGGTGTCTATAGCCACAAAAAGAAGATCTGAATATCCCCCACCTTCTAGCAACCCAAGATACTAAGACTTCAAGGCAGCCCAAATACCCTCAGGAAAGTGCCCCTCAGACAAACAAGCTTGATCATTATGCCATCATTAAGTTTCCCTTGACCACTGAGTCTGCTATGAAGGACAACATATATCCTATTCCTCATTGTGGATGTCAAGGCCAAGAAGCATCAGATCAAACAGGCTGTAAAGAAGCTGTATGACATTAATGTGGCCAAAATCAACACACTGATCCCACCTGATGGAGAGAAGAAGGCCTATGTCCGACTTGCTCCAGATTCTGATGCTAGATGTTGCTGACAAAACTGGAATCATCTAACTTACTGTGTCCAGCTGTGTCCCATCCCACCTACAATAAAAAGTTTTCCAGGGGAAAAAAAGAAAAAGAAATAAAAAGCAGTACAAACTCATTTCAAAAGGAAGAGAATGATGATACCTGGGAGCACCTTGGGTAGGAGGTGGCCCTTGAGACATAGCTGTTCAATTGAATTGAATAGTCCAAAGCTCTGCTCAAAAGCAAGCTAAGGCTACTGAGTTCATGTCAGCATGGAGAGAGTATCAGGGCTGGGAACCTCTAATGTCAGCCAGAGTGTGGAGAAGGTAGGAGTCAAGTGCCAAGAGAAATTGAAGCCTTGACAGGGTTTAGGAATGGACCTGTTTGCCACTGGCACTAAGCAACTCCCAGACCTACCTCAATTCCCTCATTTGCTCAGATCTGGAGCTAGGCTGGGGTGGCTGGTTGGCAGACAGTGCCCGCAGCCAGGATCCCCCTGTGGGGCATGCCAGCCTCTCTACACTGCCCCACCATCAGCTCATACCAAAAGGCTACGCAAACAGACTCAAGCCAGTGGGAGCAGGCAGTATTCCAAATGCTCATTTGGGTTTTCTGGCCTGGAGGCAAACTTCTCTCCTGGAGTTGGCCACCTGAACCCTCATCCAAGATACTGCATCATTTGTACCTGTAGCTGAATTTGCCACTTTGTGGATGCTGAGAAGGCAGGTGACCCCCATCTTCCTGCTCATAGTGGGACAACATCTATGAGGCAAACTGAACAAATGTCATCATACCAGGCCCCTGGATAGAGGAATCTGGAGTGGGGAGTGGCAGGGGGATGCCAAGAATGGTGCTGGCTGCCACTACTCTCCCCAGCCCCAGTCTGCCCAGGGAGAAGACAATTGAGCTATTTGAACACCTGGCACAGCCCTCCCAAAAATGTGCCCTCAAATCAATTTTTTAAAAAGACAAATTCAGTTGCAAGAGAGAATGGGCAAAGAGAGGGGGGGAGGGAGAGAGATGCTAGGTCACTGTTTCGGATGAGCAGAAAGGTAGTTTGGCCATTTGGTGGCTTCTGGTTATTGTCACTAATTATTCTTGCTAACTAGGCACTTCTACTGCTCTTACCAGGACCCTTTAATTGCAATTCCCCTAGGCAAAGTCCCAGTCTCCTGACCCCTAGCTCCAGCCCTAAGGTCAACTTTACACAGGCACAGGCAGGAGGTGGCAAGCTCTGAGAGAGAATTTGAGGGATGCCTGAAAACTCTTCACTGTATGAAACTCTCCCCACTTCCTGTCTCAATTAGTCTGTCTTTCAGGTCAAGGTACTGAATATAAAATTTAAAAGCCAAGTATTATGGTAGGAAGGGGGCTTTTAAAAAAAGCAACCCCGAGCTACCTCTTATTCAAGATTCTTCTACCCCCGAGCTACCACTTATTCAAGATTCTTCCACCCCAGGGCTTAATATGATGACAGGTCAGCCTGCCCCAAAGATGCTGACCACTCAGAGTAGGAAGACAGTGGGGCACCAGCCTCCTCAGCAAACACAGTGGGGCACATTCTACTACATGTTCATGTGGATGCAGTATTACCCCAATAATGATCCAAGTCAACACTGTCTAGCACAGAGGCTATGGCGGGGAATGGTAGACAATGGAGGCAATTCCTTATGAATCCTGGATGCTCCTGTTACAAGGACAAAACTCCATGGTTGCTAGGCCAGGGTTTGGAAAATCTCACGTGGGCTTACGTGCCTTCACTTAAGAAGTCAATAATCCCTCAAGGACACATAATCAGCAAATTCGGATTGAACCCCTGTTGTATGTCCAGTCTTGAGTCAGGCTGTGCCATAGGGGAGCCAGTATGAGCTACCCCCTGACAGCCCACAAGGGAAAGGTAGCAGTTGTGGCCCATAGTCCTGGAGACTTGGGGTCACTTGAGAAGAGCATAGCTGAGTGGGAAGCAAACTCCACCTAGAAGAGAGGAAGCCAGAGTTTGAATCCTGCTTCCATGGCCTGTGTGCCCCTAGGTCAGTTGCTTCACCTTCCTGAGGCAGTTTCCTCCAGCTAAAGAGGACTTCAAGTGAAGAGGGAAGGGCAGATGAATACAGAATTCACCTACTTCCCAATGCTGCCCAGGGCTGGCCCCTTTGGAAATAAGCATTGACTATGCATGTGATTACACTAGTCTGTCTCAGCTCTGATTCCTGCCCTCTGGAAGCTTAGCTACAAAAGCTTTCCTGACACAGATAGCAAGGAATCAATATAAGAAATATGTTTTATGTTGTTGCTGTTTAGTCAATGAGTCATATCCTGATCATCATGACCCCATTTGGGGTTCTTTTGGCAAAGATACTAGAGTGGTTTGCCATTTCCTTCTCCAGAAGATTAGGGCAAACAGAGGCTAAGTGACTTGCCCAAGGTCACACTGCTAACAAGTGTCTGAGGTCAGATTTGAACTCAAGTCTTCTTGACTCCAGGGCCAGCGCTCTACCTACTATACCACCTAACTGCCTCTAAAATGACAATACTGATGGGGTGCTTGGGTGCCTGTGCTCGAACCTCAATTCTAAAATCACATTTCTCCCTAGCCTCAAAACCCTATCCCTGGAAGTTTCTCCCCAACTCAAGGACACTATGCCTAACAATTACTCATGAGTGGGATCCAGCCAAACATTTCTCCCTCTCCCTGGTACAGTAATAAACCACACCTGTAGGAATTATTAGTTTGAACTGGCTTTGTGATAGGATTTATTAGTTTGAGCTGGTCTTGTACTGACTCATAAAGATATCCTATAATCACTGGACTATCTATACCATCTTCTTTCCTCATTGGAGGAGTTCACATCCTGGACTCCTCATTATGTATGTCCTTGACCTAAGACATAGGTATACTCTCTACATCTATCTTGTCTAACAAGACATTGATGGGGGTTGCCTGCGCATTTCTCAGTCAGCCCTGTCCATTAGTTGACTTAGTGACACTGCAGGCCTAAAACCACACCTCCATGTGGTCCCTCCTTGGGCTATTTCCCAGTGAAATATTCCCTATTTCCTGCACAGTAGATACTAAAAGTGCATGTTCCTTTAAGAACTGACCACACCTTAGCCACTCTCTAATCCCACCCTAAATCACCTAGTTAGCATATTTGGCATATGTTTTCCTATATAAACTTTAACTGTATCCCTTTTGGATCAAAGGTTCCCTAAGAACTTTTGCCTGCTGTATAATGCAACAATAAACTTTTGTCAACTTGACTTAAAGACTGCTTGAGTCTGTGAATTCATTCCAGATGACCCTGTCCGGGAACTCTAGCCTTTGGGATTCCTGGACCTTCCAAATCCCATCAATAATACCTAAATTAATTCTCTTATTCAGTGCCATACTGATCAAACTACTAAGGAATTATTGTATAGATCTAGAAAGAATGATAACAAAAGTCACCTGAAAGAACAAAAGGTCAAGACTATCAAGGGAATCGATAAAAAAAAATATGTGAAGGAAGGTGACCTGGCAGTACCAGATTACAAAGCTGTAATCATCAAAACAATCCAGTGCTGGCTAAGAAATAGAGTGGTGGATCAGTGGTACACAATACTCAGTAATAAATGGCCACATTAATCTAGAGTTTGATAAACCCAAAGATCCAAGATTTGGAGCAAGAACTCACTATGTGGCAAAAACTGCTAAGAAAACTGGAAAGCAGTTTGGCAGAAACTTGGTATGGACCAACATCTCACACCATATACCAAGATAATGTCAAAATGAGTACTTGATTTAGACATTAAGGGTGATATCATAAGCAGATTAAGGAAGCATGGAAAAATTTATCTGTCAGATCTATGGATAAGGCAAGAGTTTATGACCAAACAAGAAATAGGGAGGATCATGGGAGGTAAAATGCATAATCTCAATTATATGAAATTTAAAAAGTTTTGCAAACACAAACACACACACACACAACTTGATGCAGATAAAATGAGAAGGAAAGCAGGAAGCTAGGAGAAGTATAGGTTCTCTGATAAAAGCCTCATTTCTCAAATTTATACAGGGAACTGAGTCAAATGTATGAAAATAAGAGCCATTCTTCCAACTGATAAATGATCAAAGGATATGAACAGGCAGTTTTCAAAAAAATAAATCAAAGCTATCAATAGTCATGTGAAAAAATGCTCTAAAACACTAATAATTAGAGAAATGCCCATTAAAACAACTCTGAGGTACCACCTCATACCTATCAGATTGATTAATATGACAAAAAAGGAAAATGACAAATCCCGAAGGGGATAGGGAAAAATAGGGACACTGATGCATTATTGGCAGAGTTGTGAACTGATCCAACCATTCTGGAGAGCAATTTGGAACTATGCCCAAAGGGCCATAAAACTGCATTCCCTGTGACTCAGCAATACCATTACTAGGTCTGTGTCCAAAAGAGATCAAAGAAAAGGGGAAAAAAACTTATATGTATAAAAATATTTATAGCAACTCATTTTTTGGTGGCTAAGAATTAGAAATTGAGGGGTTGCTTATCAATTTAGGAGTTACTGAACAAGTTATGATATGACTGTGATGGAATACTTGTGCTTTAAGAAATAAAAAGCAGTGGGATGGCTAGGTGGTGCTGCAGTGTATAGAGCACTGGCCCTGGAGTCAGGAGGACCTAAGTTCAAATCCAACCTCAGACACTTAACACAAAAAACTAGCTGTGTGACCCTGGGTAAGTCACCTAAACCCAACTGCCCTACCTTCTCTCCAAAAAAAAAAAAATGAAAAGCAGTTACTATGCATGTTTGTTTTGCATTTTCCCCCAGCAGTTTGATGGGATGGAGAGACTTATTTTTTATTCATTTAAAAACACACATGTGTATATGTGTGTACACATATACACATGTATATATGTGTGTATGAGAGAGAGCACACAAGACATGTACTTTTGGATATGTCCAGTAACTATACATATTTATTACAAGGTTTTGTCTCTCCCTATAACTTCCCAAACTCCATGGTGGGGGAGAAGGGAGAGAACATAAATGCTTATTAGTTGAATGAAAAAGTAAAATAAAAGTGACATTTTAAAAACTTCTGTTAACTCATTTCCAAATTGCTTAAAATGACACATTGTCTATTTAAAAAAAATAAAAAAGAGATGAAAAGCAGAATGTGTACAGAAAAACCTGAGAAGACTTATATGAAGTAACACAAAGTAAAGTGAGCAGAACCAAGAGAACATTGTACACAGTAGCAGCAATATTATACAATGATCAGCTATGAAAGACTTAAGCTTCTCTGATAAAAAAAAACCAATGATCCACAATAATTCCAAAAGATTCATAATGAAAAAATGCTATCCACCTTCAGAAAGAGAACTGATGAACCCTGAGTGCCGACTGACAGATATTCCTCCCCCCCCCCCAGCCTTTCTTGACTTTCCTTGTTTTTTTTGGTTTGTTTTCCAATATGATATATGGAAATATGTTTTGCATTACTTCACATGTATAATGGGTGTCCTATTTCTTGCCTTCTTAACTAGGGGGGAGGGAGCAAAATGGAAGGGAAAAATTAAGAACATTTTTAAATGAATGTTTTTAAAATTACTTAAAAATACATTTTAATAATTTTTAAATAAACAGCAAATACAGCACATACAGATACATGATAAAAGCAGTAGGCCTAAGCTATGGCTCTCACCCAGGGGCCAAAGGGGATAGGCCCAGAAGGATCCTGCTGTAAGGCCTGCCTTTGGGGCTAGGGGACAGGAGTCTGAGCCATAACTTGAACTCTCCTTTCTATCTAGCCTGATCTCCTGAGGATGGCTTTGGGAGAGTACATAAGTGAAACCCAAGTTCGATAACGCTATTCAATAATTAAACTTTTTTTAAGTTTGTAGCCAAATGCCAGACATTGATAGAGTGCTTTAAAGTTTACAAAGCACTTTACATATGTTCTCTCATTTGATCCTCACAAAGACCCTAGGCGCTATTTTTTGTTAGGTTCTATTTTTATCCCTTTTTTCACTTTTGTAAAGGGGGAAGGCTGGGCAATTGGGGTTAAGGGACTTGCCCAAGGTCACACAGCTAGTAAGTGTTAAGTGTGTGCAGTTGGATTTGAACTCAGGTCCTCCTGATTCTAGGACTGGTGCTCTATTCACTGTGCCACCTAACTGCCCCAATATCCCTATTTTTTAGATAAAGAAATTGAGGCCCAGAGAGTTTGAGTGACTTGCCCAGGGTCATGCAACTAAAAAGTATATGAAGTGGGATTTGAAGTCAGTATCTCCAAGATGAATACTCTGACCACTGAACCACAGAGGTTCCCAACAAATAAGCATTTAAGCACCTACTATGTGTCAAACACTGTGCTAAGCCCTTTACAAATACTATCTCACTTGATTTTCATATCAACCCTGCGAGGTAGGTGCTATTATTATCTTCATTTCACAAATGAGGAAACTGAGGCAGGCAGAGGTTAAATGACTTGACTAAGGTCACATAGCTAGAAAGAATTTAAGGCTGGATTTGAACTTAGGTCTTCCTGACTCCAGGAAGGACATTGACTCTATACACTATACCACACCAAGCATGTAGAAGTACTTACTACATATTCTGAAAAATGACAAAATCTCTGCAACCTGCACCTACTTGAACATGCCCTCAAATATCAATCACCAAGCCATGGGTATGCCTAGGAGATGGATACAGTCAATGCATCAAAAACCACAGAGAGGTAAAGTACATGTTGTCCCAAAAGTCTATTGAAGCTTAATCCTGCACTAAGACTTTGGGGACACCCTGAACTTAATAAGCTTTATGAGCTTAAATTTCACTGAGATTTTTGGGTTACCCTATAGAATGAGAACTTGGGAAAAGGTCAGTGGAGTTGGAAGTTAACAAGCCCTCCACCATGTAGAGGGAGGCTGCATTTCCATGCTCACTGACCATTACTTTCTCCACCTTCCAGCTAAAGGCGGTGCTCCAAGTGCCACCCCTTAGAATGCCCAGCTCCCTTCAAAGCATAGCTCCTAAGCCATCTTCTATGGGGAGCCTTTCCTCAAGGGGATCACGCCCTTGGCCACCATTCAAGCTGTCTTATGGCCTCCTCCAGTTCTCATGCTTTTGTGCGGTGGTCCCAAGGGGAGGAACTGTGGTGCTCTTCTCTCTATGTCTCCACAGGTCTGGCACAGGGTCTGGTACACAGTAGGTGCTCGATAAATGCTTGTTGAATTGATTAAGAGATGCATTGGTAATGCTAAAGACAGCAGTTTCAGTCAAGGGCTGAGGTAAAAAACCAGACCTCAGTGAAGGACTGAAAAGTGAATAGGATCCAGGAAAGGGCATATTTTTTAAATGAAGATGATGTAAAAACATCATAAGATCACAATAATTGCTTCCTTTTAAGAGACTATGGGAACAAAGACTTCAATAATTTCAATGCAAATAACAAAAAACCTGAAAGTGGCCAAGCAAGGCAGGCACCCGAGAACAGTAGAGAAAATGGAGAGGCAGGGGACTATGGTTATGCAACGACATATAACTGTGCAAGGAAGAAGACATAAGATGACTGAGGGGATGGCAGGGACAAGTGAGAGGTTTTTTTGTTTTTTTTAAAAGGGGGGGGGTAGGGAAACCTGAGCATTCTTAAGACATCAGGGAAAACACCAGTGGATTAGGAGAGAAAAAAGGAACTGAATGATGACAGGGACAAGACCTCAAGTGAACAAGTTGGTCTTTGTAAACAGAAAACTCACTTCTTCATTTGAGATTGGAGCAAAAATAGACAATGAAAAAAAGAAAAACAAAATAAATGAGTGATGAAGAAGGAATATGTAGTGTGACATGGCTGAGAAGAGGAAAAGGATAATTGATGGCATCTCTTGGGTCTGTAAAGTTGGAAGTAGGGTCCTCTGCTCAGTGGGAAGGGAAAATACAAATTAAAACAACCTCATACCTATCAAATTGGTTAATATGACAAAAAAAGAAAATGACAAACGTTAGAGGTGATGTGGGAAAATAGGGACACTGACGCACCGTTGGTTGAATTGTGAACCAATCCAACCATTCTGGAGAGCAATGTGGAACCATGCCCAAAAGGGCTATAAAATTGTGCATACCCTTTGATCCAGCAATACCACTACTAGGTCTATGTCCAAAAGAGATCAAAGAAAAAGTAAAAGTTAAAAAATATGCATAGTAGCTCTTTTTGAGATGGCAAAGAATTGGAAATTGAGGGGATTCATTGGAGAATGGTTGAGCAAATCATGGCATATGATTACGATGAAGTACTATTGTGCTATAAGAAATGATGAGGAGGGTGGTTTCAGAAAAACCTGAGAAAACTTACATGAACTGATGCAAAATGAAGTGAGAACAACCAAGAGATTATGAAGCACAGTAACAGCAATGTTGTAATGATGATCAACTGTGAAAGACTTAGCTACTCTGATCCAAGTGATATAGCGATCCAAGACAATTCTAAAGGACTCATGATGAAAAAATACTATCCATCTCCAAAGAGAGAACTGATGAATTCTAAGTGCAAATTGAAGTATAATTTTCTTACTTTCTTACTTTTGCTTTTTTGCAATATGGCAATATATTTTGAACAATTTCATATGTATAATTGACACCATGTTGTTTGCCTTCTCAGTGGGTGGAGGAGTGAGAGAAAGGGAGAGAATTTGGAACTCGAAATTTAAAAAGAAAAGAATGTTAAAAGTAATAAATAAATAGAATCTTTTTTTAAAGTAAGCTCTTTGAGGGCAGGAGGTCTATATTTTTACTTGTATTTTTATCCCCAGTGCTTAATACAGTGCTTGGAACAGAGTATAGACTTAATACATGCTTGTTTCCTTCCTTTTACTTTCTTTCTCTTCCTTCCTTCCTCCATTCCATGATAAAGCACCAAAGGAGATTGATACAGGGATATTCCTAAAACACAGTTTTTAGCATGTTTCCCTTTCTTTTCTATTCTCCTCAAAAGCATTCAGTGGCTCCCTACTGCTGGCCACGTTGTTCAAATGCCAGACGTATGCTTACCTAAAAGACAACATTACAGAGAGTTCACACAAGGCAAGTGCTCACATGGAGGTCAGAAGAAGTAATACAAGAACATTCTCAAGTCTCTCTGAAGAATTTTGGAATTGATTGTGTGACATAGGAGACACTGACACAGGACTGCCCTGCATGGCATGCCCTCATAAGAGAAGGTGCTGTGCTCTGTGAGCAAAGTAGAATTGAGACAGCTCAAAGGAAATGCAGGATGCACAAATTTGGAGAATCCACCCCAAACATTCATGTGGACTATCTGTACCCGACCTTGGGGAAAGCATTACAAACTCTTATGGGTCTGGGCATACCGTAACTTGACTCTAATGTTGGACACACTGGTACTTGCCTATAACACAGTGATATTTATTTTGGTCCTCTTCAAGAACAAAGGACAACCAACCACTACCTCCAAGATAAACTTCTGTCTCCTAACACATACTGCATATGCCCCAGACTTGGATTACTCCAACCATCTCCTGCCTTCTCTCCTATTCACATGTTGCTGAACAAAGCTGGAGAAAATCATGAAACCAGGCTAACTGGAGCCACTCCAAATATATGTTATACTATCTCACCTGGGTCTTCACCTCTCTTTCTTCTTAACCTTCTGCAATCTGGCTTCCAGCCTCATCATTCAACTGACCCTGCCCTCTTCAAATTCTCCAGTGGATTCATACCTATCCAATTGGCTAATATGGCAAAAAAAAAATGCAAATGATAAATGTTGGAAAAGATGTGGGAAAATTGGAACGTGAATGCATTGTTGTGAACAGATCCAACCATTCTGGAGAGCAATTTGGAACTAGGTCCAAAGGGCTATAAAACAGTGCATAACTTTTGACCCAGCAATATCACTTCTAGCTCTGTATCCCAAAAAGATCATAAAAAAGGGAAAAGGACCCACATGTACAAAAATATTTATAGCAGCTCTTTTTGTGGTAGCAAAGAATTGGAAATTGAGGGGATGTCCATCAACTGGGGAATGGCTGAACAAGTTGTGGTATATGAATGTAATAGAATACTATTGTGCTATAAGAAATGATGAAGTAGATTTCAGAAGAACCTAGAAAGACTTATATGAACTGATGCTGAGTGCTAAACCAGGAGAACATTGTACACAATCACATTGTGTGATGACTAATTTTGATAGACTTATCCCTTCTTAGCAATGCAAAGATCCAACACAACTCTAAAGGATTCATGATGGAAAATGCTATCCACATCCAGAGAAAAAACTATGGAGTCTGAATGCAGATTGAAGCATACTATTTTCACTTTTTTTGTTATTATTTTTCTTTCTCATGGTTTTTCCCTTTTGTTCTGATTCTTCTTTCATAACATGACTCATGTAGAAATATGCTTAATATGATTGTATATCTATATCTATATCTATCTATCTATCTATCTATATATATATATATACATGCATACACACACACGCACCCTATATCAGATTGCTTGCCATCTTGGGGAGGGGGAATAGGAGGGAGGGAGAAAGAATTTGGAACTCAAAATCTTATAAAAGTGAATGTTGAAAAAATTACATGTTTTCCATGTAATTGGAAAAAACTAAATGCTATTAAGTGGAGAAAAAATAAAAAACAATCTCCAGTGGTCCAGGTGCAAGCCAAGCACACAGCTGATAATCAGTGCATGTGCTCTGTGGAATAGTTGAGTCTTTCTCTCATTCTTTCCCCATAACCTCAGCGAGTTCTACCCAAAGGCATTCTGATGCTTTGTCAGATGCTGAAGTCCACAGGATTGACATCAGAAAAGAGAGAGGAAGTGGGAGATATGGCTGTTCTAGGCCCTGAAGTACTTAACCCTAGGCTCACTAGCCTTTCCCCCAGGAAAGACCCCATGCAGTAGTGACAGTAAGGATTGAGGATGGCATTTGACCATTTAAAGATCATAAGTACACAGTAGGTGCCTAATAAATACTTATTCCCTTCCCTTCAAGACATCCAGTGTCCTGCTGCGCTGGGCCAATGGATCTATGGAATTCTGGTCATTTTATGAAGAACTTTTCACAGCCAAACAATCAACCCAATGAATTAAACATTCATTAAGCACCAACTACGTGCTCAGCACTGAGGATATGAAGGCAAAAAAAGAAAGTCCCTGTCAAGGAGGTTAATTCCATGGGTAGAGACAATATGTACATATATAACCATAAACAAAGACATCCAAAATAAATACAAGGCTATTTTGGGTAGGAAGGTACTAGCTGTTAAAGGAATCAGGAAAGGTCTCATCTAGAAGGCAGCTGGTGAGCAGAATTCTGAAGGAGACTAGAAATTCTAAAAGGCAGAAGGAGATAGGGGATGGCTTTTAGGAATGGGGCAGAGCCAGTGCAAAGGTTCAGGAATAGGAGATGGATTGTGGGGTGTGAAGACCAGCAAAGAAGCCGATTTAGCTGGACTCTGTGTGAAGGCAAGAAAGGAGGTCAGGGTCACATTGTGGCTTTAAAAGCCAAATGGACTAGTTCATATTTCAAATTAGAGCCGCTGGAGTTTACTGAGTAGAGAACTGCATGGTCAGCTGTGAGCTTTAGGATAATCACTTTGGCAGCTGTTGGAAGGTGGATTGGAGAGGGGAGAGATCTGAGATTGGGAGACCAGGGAGATTATACAGGGATTAAGCTTTTGTGGACTGAGTGAGAAGGATTACCCATATTGGGTTTTATCAGCATAAGCTTACAGTTTCCTTGGGGAAAGAGTGTATATTCCAAGGAGGTAGGCACTACCACCCCGGCATGTCCAGACCTGGCCAACACACATGGGGTCAATTCAGACCAACTCCAGGCTCTTCAGAGTCCTGGAAGAGTTCCAAAGGCAGCAAGTTATAAATTAGCACCTGGCCACCGTTACTCTGTAGCTCCCATTCAGAAATGTATAGAACAGAGGTCAGAAATGTCCATATGCATGGTGTGACAACCCTGAGCCCTGCAGCTCAAGGGTGAATCCAAAGAAGTTTGACATAGAGCCTCTCTAGTGTCTGAGGTATGGAAGGAACAGGTGGTACCCAAGATGGAGGACCTCAGGAACCACCAGAAGGATGTGTTACTCAAGAGCATAGTAATGGAGTACCATAGTCTGTATGTTCTATCCACTACAGTGGTAGGAAAAAAAGGTTGAAAGGGTCCAGATGTATGGGGCCCACCAGATTTGAGTAAAAGGACTAACATAGATCAATATGCCAAGCTTAGGAGTTTAAGATGCTCTTGTCTGCTGGGCAGTCAGTGATTTTCAATACTTGTGAGACTGAACAATAAGACAAAAAATGCCTCTTACAGAAAGTAGCTCTTGAGCTGAGCTTTGAAGGAAGGTGGGGAGGGTGATTCCAAGAGATAGAGGATTCCAGGCATGAGGTACAGACAAAAGAAAAGAGGCAGGAGAGTCTGGAAGCTCATGTACCATAGAATCATAGGCCATAGATTTAGAGTTAGAAAGGACCTTTAAAGGCCACTGAGTTCAACTCCTCATTTCACAGATGAGGAAACTGAGGCCTGTGTTGTCTCTAATAGAATGTAAGCTCTTGAGGGCAGAGTCTATTTCATATTGTCTTCTAGTCCTCAGTGCCTAGGTGCTTAAAAATGCTTACTGATTAACTGAATGATATATAGGGATCAATGAGTAGGCTAGTCTGGCTAGAACAGAGTATTTGAGGGGAAGTAATGGGAAATCAGTCTGGGAAGACAGGTTGGAGCCAGTATGTGAAGGGTCTCCACTGACAAACAGAAGAATTTGAATTTTATCCTAGAGGTAAGAGAAAACCATTGAAATAGCATGGTTATTTATTATGCATGCTTTAGAATTACCAGTCTATTCTGGGTGTATAGCATAGATTGGAGAGGGGAGAGATTGGGGGCCTAGCTTCTTGTCCTGAGAAGATCATGCTCCCGGGTTCACACACCTCCTCCCAGTTCCAATCCATTCTTGCAGCTCTCACCTAACCAAA
This sequence comes from Pseudocheirus occidentalis, assembly GCA_028646575.1. NCBI lineage: Eukaryota > Metazoa > Chordata > Mammalia > Diprotodontia > Pseudocheiridae > Pseudocheirus > Pseudocheirus occidentalis. The sequence goes on from CM053602.1 coordinate 53,639,958, forward strand.
AAGAGCTCTCTCTCCTCCCCCCACACACACACCTGAGCAGTAAGCCACCTCCTGGAGTCAGGACAAGGAGAAAAGTATCTGACCAGGGGGGTTCTGTGCCTTTGATCAGGGGCTTCTGGGGGCTGACCACTTTTCAGAAGTTCTCAGAAAAAGTATATGGTGAGTGGCTTCTTTGCAGGAGACATTCTGGCCCTCAGACCTCTTGTGAAGACTACCACAACAGTCTGAAAGAGAACCCCAAAGTTTAATCCACCAGCAGTCAGATTGACATGTCCAGAACAAGCAGAACCAGCATAAGCCAAACATGTTGGAAGAAGATTCAAGGTCAAGTCTTGACCTCCTTTCCTGTCCTTGATTATGGAAACAACAAGAACATACACAAAGAAACAAAGAAAGCCAAGCAGCTGTGGAGGGGAGGCAGACTACCAATGGCTATACAATGTTACAGAGCTCCTCAGCCCTCTTGATATGCTTTAGGATGGCTCACAATGTTTCTTCTAAGATCACTGTGCCCTGGGGTCTCTAAGGGAGGCTGAATTCACAGACCCAAAGTTCAGCTGGGGGACTGAAGGAAATGAGGAAATCACTTTATCCATTTGATTTGGGTTCAATTAAACCTCACACTGAAGCTCAAACCAAATTGGACCAAAAGGAAACTAAAGAAGAGGCTGGTGACATAAATCGGTCTGAGGTCTCCATGGATCCCAATGACGTTCTGTTGGGAATGATATTGAGAAGCCATGAAGAAAAATACTGAAAGTCTTAATAAGACTTTAATAAAATGAAATTTTAAAAAGATAGACTTAATAAGCCCTATAATAGGTCATCTGGAAGCCATTGATCTAAAGCTGCCAAGTACCAAGTGCTGGCTCTGAAGGGGCTCTGTCACTTGAATTGGTCACCTGGCATCTCAGCCAGGGGTAATACTGAACTGGCCCTCATTTTCCCATCCAGTTCTGCCCATCCTGGCCTTCCATTGTGCCCTCTGGCATCCCATTCTATAATGAACAAACTCTTCTTCTCCTTAGGCCTTTCCCTCTAGTGCTCCTTCAGTCTTCTGGCACTCAAGAGACCTGCCTCTTCCCAGAGGACACTACATCATGGCTCATCCTCTCCAGTACTTCACATACCTTCTTTCACGTTCCCATAGCACAATAGTTCTGGAGGGGTAGTGGGGTCATTCCTTGTTCCCCATTCCCATCATCACTCAGCAACCTCCCCATCTTTGAGGTTTCTTTTATCCAGATAAATTACTGATCTACTGGGCCCCAGGCCTTCTTTTCTCAAAAAGTTCATTCCTGGTCCACAGCCTTCCTCTCCATCCACCCCATACCACCCCCACACCACTTCATACTTGACACACAGGCAATAAGTATTTATTGAGCATTTACTATATGTGTCAGGCACAATGCTGAGTGCTGGAGATATAAATGCAAGCAAAAAGAAATATATCCTGACCTTAAGAAACTTACATTTTAATAGGTGAAGGCAACACATAAAGGGGAAAAAAGTATGGCCAATCCAGACCCATTCCCCAAAATGGATGTCCTAAGAAGAACTCACCAGTGCGGGAAGTGGGCCAGCATGGTAGAGGGATGTTTCAGTGTGAAAGGCAGCTACAGCAGTATGAAGAATCAGAAGCACATCTGGGAGCTTGGTTGGGTCTGTCCCCCAAAATGAGGACACCTCCTTCCCCCAGGAACCTCCAATGGGAGAACTTACATGCAGATGTTTCCTCAAACACCCTGGCATCTATACTCATCTACCTCCTCAACTCCAATGACTTCAGCTACATGTAGGCATCATCTTATCCTTGACCTTTATGACTCTGAAATTCTTCTCTCAGATCACAACCTCCATTACTTCCAACCCTCCAGGGCCTTCACTACTCTGAAACCTCTTCTTTAGTACAGCTGTTAGCCCCTCTGCTCCTTGGAGCTTTGTCCAGTCCATCACTCCTGGTCTGGCCTCATTTTTCTCTCTTTCTCTCCTGACTCTATAGCTGACCAGTGTCATTATACAATGCCCTGGGTTCTCCAATACTTTGCTTACTGCCATTAACAAATTGTTAAACCTCACCCCTAGGGCTGGCTTCAGTCTTTTCTGCCAGGATCTCCAAGATTGTTACTTCTATCACCCGCCCCCTCATTGAATGCAGTAATGCCCACTGTCCATGTCCAGAGGCCAGTGTGACACCCCAGATGACTGTGTACTTGGTAAGGCAGAAAGGACATTTCATGTCCTCTGACTTATTTATCATGTGCCACTTGGAAAATGCCCTATGCCCATTTCATGACAGTGAGACTCTGGGAGAGCCTGGCTTTTCTACAGAATGATCTAGCTTTCTCCAGCAGATGGAATCTATGAGGTCTTTGAAAGTGTTTTAAATTCTTTTTTCTTCACTATATAATAGACTCAGATATAGGATATTGCTCTTATGATAACATAATTTGTTATTACAAACATGTAGAAATACATTCACAGTCCAGAAATGCACCTATACAGAGACAGTGCCAGACAAGTTGTAACATGGGGAGGGGAAGATGGGGTTAATTAACAAGCGCAAAACAGGGGTGGCTAGGTGGCACAGTGAATAGAGCACGGGCCCTGGAGTCAAGAGGACCTGAGTTCAAGTCCAGCCTCATACACTTAACACTTACTAGCTGTGTGACCTTGGGCAAGTCACTTAACCCCAATTGCCCAGCCTTCCCCCTTCCAAAAAAAAAATGCAAAACATAAAAAGTGAAAGCTGGTCAGCTCACAAGCCCCAGTGGGGGCTAAATCACATGTTATTGTGATATTAAGTTCATTAGAATGAAAACATTATTAACCAAAACTAAGAAACATGAGGGTTCCCATTAAGGATTGTGAGGTGCTAATTTCTCTGGCTTCTCACCTGCTGGCTTATGCTATGGATTTTCCCTTTGCTTTTTTAACTTAAGACCTTAAACAGAGGCTTCTTGGTCACAGAAGCTTGATATGTTTAGTAGAATTGACTTTCTATTTCTGGGATAAGCACTGAGTTTGCAATCTTATAACAACCAGGTGAGATAACTACCCCCAGGTTTTCTTTTAGACAGCATGGTCTAGTGGGTAGCCCAGTGGACCTGGAGTCAGGAAGACCTGAGTTCAAATCCTTCCTCAGATACTTAGTAACTATAACCCTGAGCTAAATACTTAACTGGTCTGCCTCAATTTCCTCATCTGAAAAATGATGATAGCACCTACCTCCCAGAGTTGTTATGAGAAGCAACTGATATGGTGCTGTAAAGCACTTTGCAAATGCCAGCTATTACTACTTTGAGCACTACAATTATTATTATCTTCATTTTACAGATGGGGAAACTGAGGCTGAAAGAGATTCATTAAGTCACTTGGCCAGGATTATTAGCAAGTGTCAGAGGCTGGACTTGAACCCTGGCTCCACCTCCAACATTCTACCCACTAGAGCCCTGCTGCCTAAAATAGAACCTTGAGACAGTTATTTCTGTCTCAGTGTGCTCAGTAAAATTTTCCTTCAGAATTCCATGGATCCAAACTTGTAACCTTAAATGGAGTTATGACTTATTTTCCATCATAATCAGAGAATGAGGCATTTCACGTCAATCAGTTTTTCAAATAAGTCATTCAAGTGAATAGGCTTTAGTCAACGGGAAGACAGTGAGAGGCAGAAATGGATGTCTGGGGGGGGGAAGAGAAGAAGGCATCTTCTATGACCTCTTCCTGACTCTCCAAGATCCTCATCTAGACAGAGCCATTTGCACCCACATAAACTACATGGCCAACACACATAAACCTTAGATATAAGTGATGTTGAGAGAATGCCTTTAAGGTTCATAAAGCACTTTGCACACATGACCTCATTTGCTCTACAGCACAGTTAGTTGATATGTCCAGGGCCTAATTTTCAATGAAACGGTTATAATCAAACCTCATTGAATGAAACCCTACTCATTTCAAATTAGTGATCACTTAGATACATTCTCCATGACTCCTATGGCATCAGAAAGTTGGCCTTTTTTTAAATTGTAAACTCAATCCCTGTCAACAAAAGTTGTTCAGTTGTTTCAGGTTCTTTGCGGCTGCATTTGAGGTTTTCTTTGCAGAGATACTGGAGTGGTTTGCCATTTCCTTCTCCAGATCATTTTGCAGATGAGGAAACTAAAGTAAACACGGTTAGGTCACTTGCCCAGGGTCACACAACTAGGAAGGGTCTAGGCTGGATTCGAACTCAGGAAGATGAGTCTTCCTTGAGTTAAGGCCTATCTACTCTATCTACTGAGCGCTCTAGCAGCCCTCAACAAATATAAACATTCAAAAACACAAACAAGGGACTTCTCCTCACAACAAGGTTTTTACAACATAAAAAGTTTGACATAAATAATGAGATTTAGGGCATTTTACATTCAAAAGATCACAGGACAATGGTTCTAGGGCTGGAAAGGACTCTAAGCCCAGCTTTCCATCTATTGGGCCACCCAGCAGACAGACTGGAAGAAGTGATTTACCCAAGGGCCCACAGAGGAACCAAGCTTAGCATTCCATCCATTAGGCAACCCATCAGCCTCCTCAAAGAGCGTGACAATGATAAAAGAAAACAAAGTGATTTATGCAAGGGCCCACAGAGGAACCAAGCTTAGCATTCCATCCACTGAGCCACCCACCTGCCACCTCATACAGGAAGACACTGAGACAAGAAATAAAAGTAATTTACCCAAAGGCTCACAGAGGATCCAAGCCTAGCATTCCATCTACTGGGCCACCCAGCTATCTCCTCATGGAGGAAGACACTGAGACTGGAAGAAGTGATTTACCCAAGGGCTCATGGAGGATCCAGCCCTAGCATTCCATTCACTGGGCCACACAGCTGCCTCTTCATAGAGGAAGACACTGACTGAGACTAGAAAGAAAAGAGATTTACCCAAAGGCCCACAGAGGATCCAAGCCTCCAGTACTTAGTAGCTATTTGTGACCCTGAGCAAGTCACTTAATTTGGTTTTTCTGCATTATAAGATGTGGTCAATAATAGCATGTCCTTCCCTAAAACAAAATCAAAGAATGAAAAAATAAAAGGAAATGTGAAATATCAGATTGGAAAAACAACTGACGTGGAACATAGAGGGAGGGAAGATAATTTGAGAATTATTATTGGACTACCTGAAAGCCATGATTGAAAAAGAGCCTAGACATCATCTTTGAACAAAGTATCAAGGAAAACTGTCCCAATACCCTCAAACCACAGGCTAAAATAGACATTGAAAGAATCCACTTCCTGAAAGAAATCTCAAAATGAAAACTCCTCAGAATATTATACACCAATTCTAGAGCCCCTATGTCAAGGAAAGAATTCTACAAACAGCCAGAAAGAAACAACTCAAGTATCATGGAGCCATGGTCAATATCACACAAGATTTAGTAGCTTCCACATTAAAGGAGTAAAAAGTATAAATTTAATGAAATAGAGGACTTCCAGGCATTCCTGATGAAAAGACCAGAAATGAAGAGAAAATCTGACATTCAAACAAAAGACTCAAGAGAAACATTAAAAAAGAGTTTAAAAAGTAAAACAGGAAAGAGGAATTATAAGGGATTCAATAAGGTTAAACTGTTTACATTCCTATGTGGGAAGATGATTATTGTACATTATTAGGGCAGTTAGAGTCTATAGAGACAAAGGGTATGGGGTGTTGAGTTGACTGTGATGAGAGGATTTCAAAAAATTAAAATTAAGGTGTAAGAAAGAGGGATGTCCTGGGAGAAGGAGGAAGGGAAAGGAAGAATGGGGAAAATTATCTCACATAAAAGGGATGTGCAAAGAAAAACTTTTATAGTGCAGAGGAAGATGGGGGAAATAAAGAGGGAGTGGCATAAGGAGGGGAGGGCAACAACACCTGAACCTTACTCTCATTGGAATTGGCTCAAAGAGGGAATGACATACACACTCATTTGAGTAGAGAAATCTATCTTACCCTATAGGGAAGTAGGAGGGAAACGAAAGAGGAGAAGGGTTGGGGGGAGGGGGAAAGGGAGGGCAGATTAAGGGATGCAGTAGTCAGAAGAAACACAAATTTTGAGGAGGGACAGGGTAAAAAGAGAGAAAGCAGGATAGATAGAGGAAAAATAGGATGGAGGGAAATACACAATAATCATAACTGTGAATGTGAATGAGATGAACGCACTTGCATTCTGCAAGTGGATTGTAGAATGAGTTAAAAACCAGAATCCAACAATATGTTGTTTACAAGAAACACACTTGAAACTCTGTTTCAACTCTGTTTCAAACTCTGACACACACACACACACACACACAGAGTAAAAATAAATGGCTGGAGCAGAATCAAATATCCTTTTTTTTTTCAGTTGCACATGGTACCTTCACAAAAACTGACCATGTATTAGGCATAAAAATCTCACATACAAATGAAGAAAAGCAGAAATATTAAATATATGCTTTTCAGACCATAATGTAATAAAACTGTTTTCAATAAAGGATCGTGTAAACATAAATTTAAAATAAGTGGAAACTAAATAATCTCTACTGGTCAAAGAACAAATCATGGGAAAAAATCAATAATTTCATGAAAGAGAATAACAATGAGACAGCATGCCAAAATGTATGTGATACTGCCAAAGCAGAATGCAGTGGTAAATTCATAAATCTAAATTTTATTCATCTAAATTAATAAAAAAGAGAAAGAGAAGATCAATGAATTAGGCATGCAACTAAAAAAAACCCAACAAATTGAAAATCCCCTATTAAACACCAAATTGGATATATTGGAAATAAAAGGGGAGATCAATAAAACTGAAAGTAAGAAAACCATTGAACAGATAAATAAAACTAGGAGCTGAATTTTTGGGGTGAGGGGGAAATAAACTAGATAAACTTTGGTTAATTCGATTTTTAAAAAAAGAAAGAAGAAAACCAAATTACTAGTATGAAAATGAAAAAGGGTGAACAATGAGCAAGAAAACAGTTCATTTTATATTTTATCCTACTTTGTTTCATTAACGGTAATATTAAAGTGAGCTTTGTCAGTTCAAAAAAAAAAAAAATGAAAAGGGTGACTTTGCCACCAAATGAAGATGAAATTAAAGCAATTTTAGGAGCTATTTTGTCCAATTATATGCCCATAAAACAATTTAAGTAAACTCGGTGAATATTTACAAAATATGAACGGCTAAATTAACAAAAGAGGAACTAGAATACTTAATCTCATTTTAGAAAAAGAAATTTAATAGGCCACAAATGAGCTGCCTTGGGGGAAAAAATAAACCCCCAGGAACAGATAAATTCCCAAGTGAATTCTATCAAACATTTCAAGAATAACTTATTCCAATATCATATAAATTATTTGGAAAAATTAGCAAAGAATAAGTCCTACTAAATTCCTTTTATGACACAAATGTAGTGCTGATACCTAAGCCAGGAAGAACAAAAACAAAGGAAAAAAAACTATAGACCAATTTTCCGAATGAATATCAATGCAAAAATTTTAAACAAATACTAGCAAGGAAATTACGGAAATATATCACAAAGATCATACCTATGACCAGGCGGAATTTATACCAGGAATGTGGGACTGGTTCAATAGCTTTCCTACCAGCATAACTGACCATATCAATAGCTTTTTTGCTTTGCCCAACAAAAATCATATGATTATCTCAACAGATGTAGAAAAAGCTTTTGACAACATACAATACTCATTCCTATTAAAAAATCTAGATGATCTACTTGGAAAAAAGCTAGTTGAAACAATTAATGATTTTAGCAAAGTAGCAGGATATAAAATAAATCCATATAAATCATTAACATTTCTCTATATCATCAACAAAACCCTGCAAGAAGAAAAAGTAAGAAGAATCCAGGAACTACATGAACCTAATTATAAAATACTTTTTATAAAAATGCAGTCAGATTCAAGTAATTGGAGAATTGCTAATTGTTCATGGGTGGTCAAAGCCAATATAATACAAATTATAATTCTATCTAAACTAATCTACATCTTCAATGCAATTTAAATTAAATTACCAAAAAAATTTTTTTCAACTCAAAAAGATAATAAAATTCATTTGGAAAAACAAAAGATCAAGAACATCAAAAAATTTAATGAAAAAATATAAAGGAAAGAGTAAAGTTAGCAGTGTTAGATCTTAAACTACGTTATAAGGCAATAAATATCAAAACTAGCTACAAAATAAAAGATGGATCAGTGGAACAGACTAGATGTACAAAACACAGCAGTAAATGTGACAACCTTGAATAACCTTGTGTTTGATAACTGTAAAGATTTAAGCTTGTGGGATAAGAATATACTATTTGGTAAAAAATTGTTGGGAAAACTAGAAAACAGTCTGGCATAAATTGGGTTTAGAACAATATCTTACACCATTTACCAAGATAAGGTCAAAATGGTGACGTGACCTGGATATAAAGAAAGATATTATAAATAAAATTAGAAGAACATGGAACAAATTACCTATCAGACTTATGGATTGGAGAAGAATGTATGAATAAATGAGAGACAGCGAGAGTAATGAGATGTAAAATGGATAATTTTGATTACATTAAATTTAAAAGGTTTTATACAAATAAAACCAATGCAGCCAAGATGAATAAGAAAGCAGAAAAATGGGGGGTGGGGTGGGGTGGGAATTGTACAGTTTCTCAGATGAAAGTCTGACATCTTGAAAATTTAGAGAATTTTGTCAAATTTATAAGTATGAGTCATTCTCCAACTGTTAAATGGTCAAAAGCAGGGGTGGGGAACCTGCAACTTCAAGTCCACATGTGGCCCTCTTGGTCTTTAAGTGCAGCCCTTTGACTGAATCTGAACTTCCCAGAACAAATCCCCTTAATAAAAAGGATTTGTTCTCTAAAACTTGAACTCAGTCAAAAGGCCACACCCAAGGACCTCGAAGATCACATGTGACCTCAAGGCCCCAAGTTTCCCACCCCAGTCAAAGGATATGAACAGGCAGTTTTTGGGTAAAGAAATCAAAGAGAGTCATATGAAAAAAGATGCTCTAAATCATTATTGATTAGAGAACTGCAAATAAAAATAACATAGAGATATCTCGCACCTATGAAAGTGGCTAAAATGATAGAAGGGGAAAATGACAGATGTTGGAGGGGATATGGAAAAACTGGAACACTAATATACTGTTGGTGGAACTGTGAATTGATCCAACCATTTTGGGGAACAATCTCAAATTATGGCCAGAGTTTATAAAACTGTGTATACTCTTTGACCCAGCAATATCACTATTAGATCTATGCTATCAGAAACTATGAGAGGGGATCATTTCAGAAAAACATGGAAAGACTTAAACGAAAGAATGAAGAGTGAAACGAGCAGAACCAAGAGAAGGTAATATACAGTAACAGCAATATTGTTCAAAGAATAACCATGAACGACTAAGTTATTCTGAGTATTATAAATATTCAAATCAACTACAAAGGACCTGTGAAGAAAGATGCTATCCACCTCCAGAGAAAGAACTGATAAATAGAAGCAATCATAATATGTCTTTACATATGTGTCTGTGTACACACACACACACACACACACACACACACACATGTTCACTGCTGTGAACTCATCCAACCAAGAGCAATTTGGAACTATGCCCAAAAGGCTATAAAACTATGCAGACCCTTAGACTTGGCAATATCAATTGACAATTCTAGGTTTGTATCCCAAAGAGATCAAAGAAAAAAGGGAAAGAATTTCTATGTACAAAGGTATTTATAGCTGATCTTTTTGTAGTGGCAAAGAACTGGAAATTAAGGGAATTTTCTCATCATCTGGGGAATGGCTAAACAAGCTGTGGTGTATGACTGTGATGGAATACTACTGTGCTATAAGAAATGATGAGGAGGTGGATTTCAGAAACAACTTGAATGACCTAAATGAACTGATGCTGAGTGAAGTAAGCAGAACTAGGAGAACATTGTACACAGTAACAGCAATACTATGTGATAATAAACCATGATAGACTTAGCTCTCATGAGCAATACAATGATCCAAGACAATTTCAAAAGACTCATGATGAAAAATGCCATCGACCTCCAGAGAGAGAACTATGGAGTCTGAATGCAGATTGAAACAGACTATACTTTTTTGTGGCTTTTCCCTTTTGTTCTGTTTCTTTTTTTACAATATGACTAATGTGGAAATATGTTGAACATGATTGCACACGTACGACCTGTATCAGATTGCTTGTCATTGTGGGGAAGGGGGATGGTAGGGCAGGAGAAAAATTCAGAATTCAAAACCTTATAAAAATGAATGTTAAAAACTTTTTATATGTAATTGGAAAAAATGAAAAAATTTAAAAGAAATAATGAGCAGGTTGATTTTAGAAAACATGGAAAGCGTGAAATAATGAGTAAAATGAGCAGAACCAAGAGAATGTTGTATACAGTAACAGCAACATTATTTGAAGAACAACTATGAGAACCAAGTTATTCTGAATATTATAGATACTCAAACCAGCTCTAAAGGGCCTATGAAGGAAAATGCTGTCTACCTCCAGAGAAAGAACTGATAAATAGAGTATGCATGGTATGGTTTTACACATAAAATGTGTTAAATGGTGCAGGATGGAGAGGGAAAGAGACAATTTGGAACTTAAAATGTAACCAAAAATTAAATTAAAAACAACAAATAAAGTAACATCTAAAAAATGAATAAGTGCAAAGATTGTATGAGTTCAATGAGTCACTTCCATAAGTTTGACGCCAAATCTCTCTTTCTCCCTCCTCCCTCTCCTCTCTGTTTCTCTCTTTCTCCTCCCCCTCCTCTCTCTCTGTGCCTCTCTCTGTCTGTTTCTCTCTGTCTCTCCTCCCCCTCCTCTGTCTCTCTTTCTCTCTGTTTCTCTCTCTGTCTCTGTCCCTCCTCCCCCTCTCTGTTTCTGTCTCTGTCTCTCCTCCCCCTCCTCTCTCTCTCTGTTTCTCTGTCTCTGTCCCTCCTCCACCTCTTCTCTATTTCTCCTCCCCCTCCTCTCTCTCTCTGTTTCTCTGTCTCTGTCCCTCCTCCCCCTCCTCTCTCTCTCTCTCTGTTTCTCTGTCTCTGTCCCTCTCCCTCTCTCTCCTTCTCCCTCTCCCTCTCTCTCTCTCTCTCTGTTTCTCTGTCTCTGTCTCTGTCTCTGTCTCTCTCTCTCTCTCTCTGTTTCTCTGTCTCTGTCCCTCCTTCCCCTCCTCTCTCTCTCTGTTTCTCTATCTCTGTCCCTCCTCCCCCTCCTCTCTCTCTCTCTCTCTGTTTCTCTGTCTCTGTCCCTCTCCTTCTCTCTCTCCCTCTCTCTCTCTCTGTTTCTCTGTCTCTGTCTGTCTCTCTCTGTTTCTCTGTCTCTGTCCCTCCTCCCCCTCCTCTCTCTCTCTCTTCTCTCTCTCTCTCTCTGTTTCTCTGTCTCTGTCTCTCCCTCCAATCTGTTGCCAAAGCCTACTGATTTTCCCTCCTTAACATCCACACTCTTTTCTTCTCTGCCACTTCTCCCACCCTGGTGCAGACCCTCATCACCTCACAACTGGGCAACTGCAATTGCCGGCTGGTGGGTCTGCCTGCCTAAAGTGCAGATCTGACTGTGTCACCCCTACCAAACTCCTCCGAGTGTCTCCCTAGCATCTCCTGACTCCAACAGAGATTTCTTCTAAGCTGTCCTCCCTCCATTTGCAGTCTGCTTTCACCTTTCTCCCCACCATACGCTCAGATCCAGTGACACAGGTAGCCTTTCTCTATCCCCTTTCATTTTATTGTCTTCTCTTTTGATTCTTTTATGCTCTATGGCGTCTTTGTACCTGCTTGTTTGCTTGCCTCTCCCATTTGATTGTTAGCTCCTTGAAGGGAGGACATCTTTTGCCTTAGTCATCCGGAGAGTCAATAAACATTTATTAATTGCTTACTATGTGCCAGGCCCAATGAAATGCCAAGGGGATACAACTAAAGGCAAAAGACAGCCCCCACCCTGGAGAAGCTTACAACCTAGTGAGGGGAGCCTATGAATATAGGTATATTCACAGAGATAAGGGACTATGTTGGTGATTTCATTGGTACATGGCAGTTGTTCTTAAGTGTTGTCCAGAGACCCCTAGGGGTCCTGGAGATCTTTTCAGGGGGTCTGCAATGTCAAAACTCTTTTCATAATAATACTAAGGTGTTTTCATTTCTAACATGATAAATAACAATAGAAATAACCCACATAAACAAAAGCTCTTTAGGAGCATCTTCAATAATGTTTAAGAGTGTAAAGAGGGCTTGAGACAAAAGCGTCTGAGAATCACTCAGAGAGGTAACTCCAGGGTGAGGAAAAGCCTTCTACCGATGCAGGTTGGAATTTTCTTTACAAATAAATCACAGAGCGTTTCCTAGATCACTAAGAAGTCACCTCTCTCTCTCTCTCTCTCTCTCTCTCTCTCTCTCTCTCTCTCTCTTTCCCTCCCTGCTTCTCTGTCTCTGTCTCTCTCTGTCTTTCTCTCTGTCTCTCTCTTTCTCTGTCTGTCTGTCACACACACACACACACACACACACACACACACACACACACACACCTCAGTCACACAGCAATCATGTGTCAGAGCAGGGGCTTGAAGCCAGGTGTCTCTGGCTCTGAGGCTCACTCTCCATACTTTACATCATGGTGCCTTTTGTATATTCAAAATAGACACTAGAGACTTTTTAAAAATTACTAAGTACTTATTTTCTCTCCTACCCCCACCTCACTCCACGTTGGAAAAAAAAAAACCAAAAAGAACAACCAAACTGTTGGAACAAATTATAGGGTGTCCCCAAAGTCTTAGTGCAGTATTAACAGCTTAAAATTTTACTAAGACTTTGGAAGACACTACATATGCATAGACAAGCCAAACAAATTCTCACCCTGGTGATAGGCATAAATGTCTCTCTCATTGTTTCTAACATAAGATGCATTTGTTACTGGAGGTTCAGCAGTGTACCTCCCTACTCAATCTGTGGTCAGCTCAGCTGGTCTTGGGGCAAAAGGCAAACAAACCATAGCTGCGTCCATAGTCAAAGCTTTTCTGATCTGGAAGGAAGAATCCGGGCTCTGCTAGGCATAGCAATATGAAAATGGTATTGTTAATATTTCTACTCTCTGTGAGCCCATTTGGAGTTTTCTTGGCATAGATACTAGAGTGGTTTACCATTTCCTTCTCCAGCTCATTTTCCTGATGAGGAAACTGAGGCAAACAGGGTGAAGTGATTTGCCCGGGATCACAAAGCCAGCGTCTGAGGTTGGATCTGAACTCACATCTTTCTGACTCCACTGTGTCATCTAGCTGCCTTGTAATGTTCCCACTAGTATCTTTATTTAACTTGGGGGAAAAGCCCAAGGATGGCCTATTTTCGAAGGACGTCATCAAAGGCAAATACTGTGTAATTTGAGAAGTCAGGAAGACCTGCATTCAAATGCTGCCGAATCCTAACAATGACAGCCTTTCTCAGTTTGATCCCTAGCTAAGATAATATTAACTCCCAGTGCTGTGAGAATCAAATAAGAAAAAAATATGTGGTGTTTTGCAAACCTTAAAGCTCTATAGAAATCTAAGCTATTGTTGTTAGGAAATTTAACCTGAGCGGAGCTTTAAAAGGGGTCAGGGGTTCTAAGATGGGAAGGTGTGGGAAAAGCGTTCATCTTCGAGAAACAGCAAGGCGGCCCAGTATGGGAATGTCACTGGCAAGCAAGTGTAGATTGGCTGCGAAAACCTCATCTTAGAGCAACATGTTGTGTGATCCACGGTGGAAGGCTGTCCTATCAGCTCACATTTATACAGCACTTACTACATATATGGACCAGGCACTGTGCTAAGAGCTTTACAATTATCTCATAACAAGCTTGGGAGATCGGTGCTATTGTTATCCTTCTAATTCTTTTTTTTTTTATCCTTCCAATTCTACCGATGAGGAAAACGAGGCAAAGGACTTACCCAAGGTCACACAGCTAAGAAGTATCTGACTCCAGATCGGTGTTCTATCCACTAGCTGCCCCCATTAACATTGGAATCGAAAAGAGGAGCCTTTGTACATGCTATCCCGGTCCTGCGACCAAAGCCCACCTTCTACATAAATGCAGTTGATGTGGCCTGATTTTTATAGCCACGTTTATATGGACCTGCAGTGGCGTGAAGGGGGGCGGAGGAAGGGGAGGGTATCCTGAAGCCATATCCTTGCTCTTGAGGTTGCCTTCCCTAAAGGTACGGATAGACATAAATGAATGGGTTCAAAGTGCGTGTTAGACGGGTATACGTGCAAGTACGTGTGTATGTGACCAGTGGACATTAAGCTGGTTTAGAAAAGGGACAAATGGATAATACTTAGAAGCTTCACAAGAGAAAACAGCAGAAAAGACAGTTAAAAGCGTTAATATTCAAATCCCAACCGCTAGACCACCCCAAACGTCCTGCCACGCCCACTTTCCTGAACCGACAGCTAAGAACGCCCAATTGGCGCAGTCCCATTAAATTACCATCATCCAATCAACAGTCAGGAAGGGCTTCCTCTCTCCTCCACCTGGGCGGTAATTGACAGAAACTTCCGCCAATTCATGGAGCTGCTACCAGGACTCCGGCCCCCTTCGCTTACTCCATAGCCAATCACCCACGAGATTTAGGAATGACGTCTCCACCATCCAACCAGAAAGGACTATGGGTGGAGCCGCCCAGCCCCGGAGAGAAGGGACGGGATAGTGGTGGGTAAGGGAACTGAGGAAAGCTGGAGGGATGGGGAGGGCGTGGCGTGGCTAAGACGTGGGGTGGCGCGCGCGCTCCCAGGTTGTCGGCGGCGCGCGCGCACCCTCCTCATCTAGAGTCCTGTGGTAAAAGCCGTTCGGAAAATGGCCGCCGCCGCCGCGCTGAGCGGAGGAGGAGGAGGCGAGGAGGACAGACTGTGAGTGGCGCCGCTGTGGCCGCGGGCGGGGGCCCCTCCGCGGAGAGGAGGCAGCGCGGGCGGGGGCCGCGGGGTCGGGGAGGCGAGCCGGGCCGGGCTGGTGGATGGCGTCCCTCCTTCCCTCCCCCCTCCCTCGCTCTTGCTCCCCCCTCCTTGGAGCCCGGGGCCCTCCGTCGGTGCCACCCCGCCTCTCGCGGCGGCCGGCCTCCCGGCGCGCGTCCCAGCGCGCGCACACCCTCCCACCCGCTTGCTTGGCCCCGGCTAGGCGCTCGTGCGCTCCGGCCCGCTGCTGGTGGGCCTTGAGCGCCGTGCCGCGCCGCGCAGTCCTCTGCTCTCGCGCCGTGGCCGCGCGCTCCTGCCTGGCCTGTCTGCCCGCCCCCTCCCTGCCCTGCTCGAACTCGTGCACGCCCGCTGTCGCGCGCTCGCTCCTCCATCCATCCTCCCCTTTCCCCCCGCCTCCTCATCCCCTGTTTTCTCTTCCCCCCACTCCCGTTGTCTCTTAGCCCCTTATTCTCCCCAGCCCCCTAGTTCTTTTTCCCCCCCTCCACTTCTCCCCCCCATTTCTCCCCCATCTCTCTGACTTTACCCCCTCCCCCCGCCACTTTGGCCCCTCCCCTCATG
>CM053602.1:53655981-53698556 GCA_028646575.1 Pseudocheirus occidentalis
CTGTTTTCTTTTTCGTCCCCCACATCTTTGCCAGTCCCCACAGGACTGTCAGTTCTCCTCCTCCTCCCCTCCCCCGTGGCAGGAAGAGGGAGATGGGAATTACTGCCCACCCCATAGGGAGGAGTGTACATTGTGTCCCCTCTGTCCCGCACAACCTTTTCTAATAGAAGCAGTACGGGAAATGTCACTAATTCTGATACTTGCAGCCCAAGGAGCTCTTCGGTGAAGAGCCCCACATTGTGCCTCTCATCATCATCTTGGGGGATGTCTGAATTTGTAGCCGTTGGAGTATGGTATGCACACCTCACATCCCTCCCCCACCACCCAAAACCTTCCAGTTACGTAAAAGTGATGGGCCATACTCTGGAGCCCTGAGTTCGGATTGTTCATTTGGAGCAAAGTCATAGGCAGGGCAATGGGTGTCTGGTTTAGTGGTTTCTTGAGTCTGATGCACTCTGTCTACCTTCAGTTCCTTCAGCTTTATTTTATTCCTGCTTTAGTTTTGATGGCTCCGCAAACTGAAACTCATTTCAAATTTCCAAAGTTTAAGTAACAATCAGGACCTTCATATGTGACACTTGGCCCAACTGACTATAAACTTTCAAGTTCTTAGCAAAACCAGGTGACTGGCCTGGTTTTAGGTTTCAGTACAAAGTGTACAGCTTTCCACTGAAGACTTAAGGAGAATGGGAAGAATATGAAAAGACTTATCTCATCCCAGAGACCATTTATGAAATTAATATATACAAATAATGTAGGAAAAATAATTGCTCTAAAATGCAAGTAAAAAACCCAAACCAGTTTTTTTTTCCTTTCACCTGTCAACTGTTTTTAGGCTTAGGTATGTAGGAGTGTAGCTTGTTCACAGCAAATGTACATCATTACAAAGGAGACATTCTTGCCTTTTTTTTTTCATAAGACATGTGCAGGCAGTTATTTTTTTGTTTTTATTTTTTTGCTAGTGGGGTTTGGTTGTACTGAGCCATGCACACCGCTTGTGACTAGTAGCATGCATGGTTGAAACAACTGGGTTCTATGGGAATTGAGGGCTATGGCTTTGGAACTAAACTTGCTCTGTCTTAAGCTTGCTGACCTACGCTTTCTAACAGAGGAACTTTATAGGATTTATGGATTTAGTTAAGCTATGAAAATGAAACATAACCTTGCTCCTATGGCTAATTAAACTGAAAATAAGGCTGAAAAAGCTGAAAATTATACTGAAAACATTTTCCTCGATGGGAAATACTGGGCTGGCCAAATGTGAAGCTTTTATCTGGATCCCCACATTTTGGTAAATTCAACAAATCAAATTCCTAGTCTTTCAAAATATGCTGGGACCCAGTAAAAAGACAGGGTGGTTTCTTTGGTTTTTTCCCCTATTCATAACTCCTAGTCAAGCAAACATAATAATTCATACTGTAATGTTTTCACCAGGAACCTTTTGAAATTCTCAAAACCAAAAAAACAAGCTAGAAATAAAAGTGTCACTCTTCTTGTGCTCTCGGTGTTTTGTTTTTTATCAAACCTGTAGGTTTAAAAGCTGGAAGAAGAAGCCTTAGAGATCAGCTAATGTTATGGATGAGGACACTGGAAAGGTCAGACACAAGTAGAGAAGGAGATTTGAACTCGATTTCTCCACCTCCAAACTCAGTGTTCTTTCTACAATACTAAACCAACAAGTAGCCTAACCACTGTTTCGTTGCTTTTTGGTTGGAATCTGTGATTTCATACCCATGGGAAACGCCTGGTCTGTAATTTCTAGTCTTAGAAAGTTGCCTGGGCCACTGAGAGGGTAAGTGACTTGCCTAGGGTCACATAGCCTGTATGTGTCAGGGGCAGGACTTGAACCCAGGACTTCCTGATTGTAGGGCTTGCCTTTAGTCCACTAGACCATGCTGCTTAGAAGTCACTGTTATAAATAAATATGTACAAATATATTTAAGTGGGCTTTGTTGTACAAGGCCCACTTAGATAAGTTAGAGGTATCTAACTTACGAAATGGAGAGAGTAGGTCCATGAGCAGACACCTCCTTGATGACTGTCATCTGTTCTTCACACCCCTGGTCCTTTAAATAGAATAAATATAAACCTCATCCAGAGAGGGGTTTCTTTGAAAAGTACATTTAACTGAATTAGTGGTGTGAATTAGGCATCAGAGTTCTGACTGTCCTGATAGCTCATAGAAATGCCACTTCCTGATTTCTTTGCTGGTGTCAGCTTGTCACATCTCTGAGATTATAATACAAGTCAGTGGAAAAATACAATTTCTTTTTTTCACAGATTTCCTTTGCCCAGCCCTAAAGTAAAGTATACCTTTAAGTCTCTTATTTAGGGTTAGTGGGCTTTCAGTAGAAAGAAGCCTCTGCTCTCACCTGCACAAAGTTGGTCGGTTTAAGGCATGTACATTTTTCTTAAAACTTTAATACTTTAGTAGGGCTTACATTATACAGCACCATAAAAGGGAAATATGATTTTGAATAATTCTGTCACATGAAAAGGAAACACTGCAGGTGGTAAAATAATTTTGTAGCAGATCACTGTATGTGTGTTTTGTTAGAGTTTTGTGTACTATTTCTAATTGGAATGCTTCTCTTGCTAACTTAGCATAAAGTACTGTTAGTCACTCAGGTAGAATTACTGATTCCTCTAGCTGAGTCCACTTTTCAGCTTTGGCATACCTTCTTGCTGCTATTTTGGTAGTAAACAATGTGTTGTAGAATCTGTTAACCTTTCATGAAATACGAGCATCAGTGAAAATCTAGTAACAGACTTAAAACATCTCATCCCACTTTGTGATCAGCTATCATGGTCAGCCCTGAAGAAAAGGGCATGAAATCTTTCAAGTTGTCACTGTTGTGTGTGTACTAGGTTCTTAACATCATGCTGAGTCCACTGTTGAATTTTCAGAGAATGTTAAGGGGACCCTCCTGTAGACTGATAGGAGCAGTAACATAATCCTTCACAAAAGGTCATTTCCTATGAATTCGAATGTGTCCAAACACACTCTTTTAAAATTAGCTCTCTTGGCCGTGTTTAATCTTGGCCATTTAATCCATACAGGCCAGCCTTGATGTAGGGATTCGACTGTCGTTTCAATTCAGCAACCATTCAACTAAGCACCTATGTGCAAGCTACTCTGCTACTGAACTCTGTGGGTACAATGACAGTATGTATGGAGGGAGGGGAAGATACACTGTGTGTGTGTGTACATGTACGTGTATACCCCTATGGCTTTATCAATATTACATTCTCATCTTGTGCTGTGCCTCTTGTCCTTTCTTTCTTGGAAGTCCATCCCAGGGGGGCCACTCAAGGCTAAGGGCTTTTCCCTAGACCTCTTGACTTTGTATGGATAGCAGTTGGATGTCTGGCTGGCTATCCATTATCCCTGGTTTGGCCCAACAGTTCTCTGATGGCATGAATAAAAATAATTAATACAGGGTAAGATATGATCGAGCAAAGGGGAGATCTGAAATTTCACATGGAAGTATGAGAGACGAAAGAACTTTTATATCTTATTCCATGCAAACTCAGGATAGAGATGGCATCCTAGAGTGGCATCTGGAACAACCTTTGTAGGAACAAAAGGATTTTAACTGGTAAAGATGAGAAAGGAATGTCTTCTAGGCACAAGGGGAAATGCCCAGAGGAAGGAACCTCAGCTTGAGGTTAGGGAACAGCTAGCAGTCCACTTTGGCTTACAGGATGCCATCTTCTTGCTTTGGAGATAGAGCAGCTGTGACTCTGAAACTGAAGAATCATCGCCTTCATTCTCGTAGCACATCAGAGCTCTCTGGCAGCCTTGCTGGTTACCAGCTCCCTATTGTGACATTGTTTGGGGTATCAGTGTATCTTTGAAACTCTAACCTCTCTATCCTCCTTCAGCTCATTGTACAGAATTCATTGGAATATTCTGTTTTGTTCCTTCTCTTTTGCATTTCTCAGTGGAGCAATTTTTTTTCAAAATGCAAACTTTATTTGCATGAAATCCAGTCAAATCAACAAGTATTTAATAAATCCCTACTGTGTGCCAGAAACTGTGTTCAGTTCTAGGGATACAAATACAAAGAATGAAACAGTCCCTACTCTCACAAGGAGCTTACTTAATAATGGGGAGACAAGAACACACACATAGCCCAAATATAGTAAATAAATAAGAATCTGTACATATGTATGTTAAATGCAAAATACCAGATGGAGGACACTAGCAACTGGAAGGTTCTTTATGCAGAAGATGGTGCCTGAGCTGCCTCTCAGAAGACAAGGAGGCCTGGGGGGTTCTGTTAGGCAAAGGTAAGGTGGGAGTACATTTCATGGATGCTGGATGGCCTTGGAAAAGGCAAAGATGGGAGTTGTGTGTAAGGCGCAAAGGCTGGATCACAAAGTTCTGGAGAAGGGGGAGGAATATCCAGTGAAGCTGGAAGGATAGGTGGGCCTGCTCTTTGCAAGTTTGTCACATTCTTGAATGATACTGTGGTGTGGGGTTGCCAGGAACAGCCCCCTTCTGTGATGACGTTGGGGCAGCTGCACCTTTTGGTAATAAGATGTTTCTTGAAGGATAGCCTTGTGACTTAAATTGCTCATACAATGCATGTAACTTGGACATAATAACATACTTTATCCTTGTAGTTGTTTGCCGTTAAAGTATATGTTTATTTGTATGTATATCTGCCACTACCTCTGAAGCTGTGAGGTACCTAGGATAATTCAGGGTTCATTTGTCTTGTTTACTTTGAAAGCTAGAAGTCTTCTGGTAGGTCTGCCTGCGAATCTCATTTTTGCCAAGTTCTTATTTTTTATTGGTTCATTTTTGTTGTTTGTTTGTTTTGTTTTGTTTTTAAACTTAAATCTAGATTAGATTGAAGCCTTTTGGAGTTGGAAAGTACCTTCCTTAGAGATCATCTAATCTGACCACAGCTTTACATGTGAAGAAAGACCCAGAGAATTTAACTAATTTGCCAGAGATCATCTAATTTTTGCTTCTCCACCAGTTTCATTTTTATTTATCTAATTAACTTTACTGCCTAGATCTCAAAGCACTCATCAGTCTTGAATATGAGAGACAGAAGCATTCTTTTCTTCCCCACTATTCTGGGGAAGTGATGGCTCAGATGATGTACCCTTTGGTGGGGCTAATATACATATAATTGTTCCCATGAACAGTTTCCAAAGCACATTCTGGTCCTCTTTCATGTAAAGATAAAGGTGTAGCGCTTGGGTACTTCAGGGACCCAAGAGATTAGCTATTTTCTTGGCAGTTTGGATCATAATAAGGAAATGAGGACGGATATCTTAGTAATATCTAAAAATACAGTCATCTAAGCAGCCCTAGACCTCTCTTTTAGTAGCTAAACATTTTATTCAAAAGCCAAAGGGATTGGTAATAATTAACTTGTAGTCTTTTGGTTATTGCAATATAATAGTTTTTAGAGGTTTCAAAGTTATCCCTGGTAGTAGAAGATTAAAATATGTTTGATGATGGCTCTTGATTGCCTAGGTCACCATATTTTCACTGTTGCTGGCAATTATTATGAGTTCGTTCTTTCTTAGAATGTAAAGCCTTTTCCCTTCAAATGATTCTATAGTAGTTGCTTGTAAAATACATCACATCATACAGTCTTCTGCTGTTTGGAAAATAAGGCCTGCTTTGTTTCTGGATTTAAAGGGTTCCTTGTAGAATGATACCTTGACATAGTACATTGTCTTAAAATATATATATATGTTCACTCCCAGAATGTTTCTGTGTGGTTTATGCCTAGAGGCAGAGGAATATGCCAAAGATTGTTGCTAATGGCCTGTTTTATAGTGTCAGGGCTTTTTTTTTTTTTTTTTTTTTTTTTTTTTTTTTTTTTTTTTTTTTTTTTTTTTTTTTTTTTTTTTTTTTTTTTTTTTTTTTTTTTTTTTTTTTTTTAAGAAAGAATGGTCATTATTTTCATTGTAGCAATTACATGTACTCGATGTTCCAAAGACTTGTGGTTTGTGTTTAGCTTCCAGTTATGAAGTCACTTTTCCTGGTGTACATAGGATTTTTCTACATTTTTATCTTCAGAATACTCCAAGTAGCCCTGGGGAAGAAGGTCTTGAAGCACATGGGGGCTTTCAACTTACCATTTTCTTTGTTTTAGGCTCCATAAAAACACAGAATCACCAGTTCCTGCTTTGATGTGACATGTGACTCCCCAGAACACATCTTGCTTCTGTAGACCAGCTCCAGCAGGATTCCATGGTAGCTGGGATGTTAGGGCTCAGGTAAGTAACCTTCTTTTTTTTTTTTTTAGTATATGTCATGGTTTGGCCAACTGTTTAAAAAAAATGTTGTGCTACACTTGGACAGTATAAAAATACCCCAAAGACTAAAGATATAATAACTGTGCCAAACTGCGCCATATAATAAAAAAAATTTACTTCCCTGAGCCCTGAAAGGTCAGTTTTTGTACGGTTACTGCCTCATGGTATGTGTTAAGGAGTAAGATTAGAGCAAAAACTGGTGATCTGTAACTTGAGTTCACCTTTCAGAAGGTCAGCTAAGCTTAAAATCACCTAGTGCTCTGACCACCTGTTATAGTAGTTTAACATGTGTGATAATTTTTCTAAAACGCCTTCCGTGATTTATAGTTCATAATTGTGTAGTGTAAGTAACTCTCAGTAGTATAGCTTTGTGAATGTTACTTTCTCTAGATTCTCACCAAGCAGCCAAGACCTAGCTATGGGGGGATGTTCAACACATGACTGCTTAGGTTGCCTTCCTGAGGTGAGAAGCACACACACAGATGAGCATGTTGAGCTAGTCAGGGAAATAACATAGAGTGCCTTTTGAAAAGTTTATGTGGCAGATAAACTGGAAGTTGGTGCCTTTGGCATCTTTATAAGGATTATGTTTTTTGGGGGTAAATGGTTTCTTAATTTCTCCATTGTGTTATTATGCACAGCATCTCCGTTTAAAAAATATATTTAGCAATCATGCCACTTTTCATAATTTAACAAAACATGTAGCGATTGCCCTAAGTTTCTTGGGAATTTGTACACTTGGAGCTCACACACCCAGTATATTGAGGCACAGAGGATTTGACAGCTTCTTTTCCTCTCTTCGTGGTAAGTTTCCCCTGATGTTGCCAGTTCATTGAAGAGATCTTAACACAGACTTGAGACCAAGCAGCACTTTAAGCCCTTTGTTCAGTCTCAAAGGGGGTGTTGTTAGGATAAAATGAAATAATCATCCTAAAGCGATTAGCACCATGCCTGGCATATAGTGCTATAGAAATGTTAACTGTTATGTATTGTTCCATCTTCTCCAAACACCGCACTACACAAGTGTTGTATTAGAGGACAAAATTTGTGCAAAGGAAAATAGACTATGTGGAAGAAAACGGGTAGCATTTTGCATTTATCAAGGCCCAGATTTGGCCCTGCTTGTGAATCTTATGATTGAAACAGCCATTCATACCATCCATTGCCATGGAATGTGATCTGAGCTTTGTTCAGGGGAACTTTCTCTGTGATTCTCTTTCTTACTAGGGGTAATTGTGTGGCTTATGCTGTTTTGTCTCGTAGACTGGGTTGATCAACTATAAAAGATGGAACCAGCCGATTTCCTAGATAGGTTTTAGAATTTTTTGTTTGTTTGTTTCATGGGTTTTTTAAAAATTATTTTAAAAGAGTAGGTAATGCTGGTATTTTCAGGATTTGCCCTGAAGATTTTAGGAAACAAGTAGAAAAGTTCCCTAAATATGTATTGTGAATGGGAATGCTTATAAGCCCCAGCTTCAAAGAATTTGTGTTTTTTAAATGTTACTGTTGCTGATGAGAAAAATTTTAACCGTAGAAAATGATTACCTACATTTAGTAAATGAGTACATTACTTTTAAAAAATTGTAAACTGCTTTTAGAAATAATTTATGGGGACAGAGGGTGACTAAGTGGTGCAATGAATAGAGCACCAGCCTTGGAATCAGGAGGACCTGAGTTCAGATTTGGCCTCAGACACTTAATACTTACTAGCTGTGTGACCTTGGGCAACTTGCTTAACCCCAATTGCCTTGCCTTCCCTCCTCAAAAGAAAAAAAAAAGGCCAAAAAAAATTTATATGGAAATTAGAAATAATTTAGGAAAATGTAAATTATCTTACCCTTACTCCAATAATAACTAAAATGGCATTTTCAAATCCTACCTGGAAAGGGTAAAGGTAGTTTCTATTTAACCACTTGTAAACTTAAAAACAAAGGAAAAGGGAACGTGTTACATGTATAAATTTTTTTTTTACATCTCCAAACCCTTTAAAATATGATTATTTATTTTGTTTCTGTAGCTAACTGCAGCTGGAAAGTGGGTTGAGTTTATTATACTATTAATTTTTATAATGTGGCCTAGAAACCATTAGCGAGTTTGAAAATTGGAATTTAAATAGATAAATTAAGACTTTCTTTAGTTTCACTGGTTCTCAACATATTCTAAATTGAGATTATGATGATGGTTCTATATGATTTTTATAGTTAAGACTCCTGTCTGTTAGTCTTCTAGTATATCATTGTCAATTAACAGATACTTTCTGAATGCTTACGCCCCTTGTGCCTAAAGTGTTAGTGATTTTAAAACTGTACTCTTAAAGTGTTTTTAGTCAGATTTACTTTAAACTTTAAAAAAAAAACTTCTCATTTTATGATTTCTTTTTTAATGTTTATAATCTTTAAGGGATTTGTTTTTTTCCACTCTTGACAGCAGGGAGGGTGACAGTGCTGCAGTGATAATTCTACTGACTGACTGCAGTGTATGTTTTGAGTGGCCCAATAAAATATTGGTGATATTACATGAAGGCCATATTAATTTTGTGTCAGCTGTGTAAGTTTAGAATTTTTCTGTTTGACACAGCTTAGATCTTTTGAAATGAGGTTAACACAAGTTGATGAACAATCTTTTAGTTCTTTACCAGTGCCCTTTTTCTCCATAAATTTTGCAAGTATAAACTGGTTCTTGTCTCAAACCCAAATAGAAACTGTTGTTGTTGAGGCATGGTTTTATGTTCAACATTCCTTTTATTGTTACAGAAGCACAGTTTAGTACTGATGGTTGGAGGGATTTCCTTTTACACTGTTTTTGAGGGTTCTCTTAAACATGTGGTATGGGCACTGAGTTTCATTTTGAATTACGAGATACACTGACCTTTTTTAAAAATGAACACAGTTCTTTGGTGAAGAAAACTTAGGAAATTGAACCAGATTCACCCTGATGTATCACCCTGATTCTTATTTAACAAGAAAAAGATCTTCTCTGAGGCAAAAGGAAAGTGAATTCTCCTTTCTTCTTCCCTTCCCCACACCCCCCCCCCAGCTTTTTTAATTGCAGAAAATCCTGCAGTATAGGATAATCCCATAGATTTATGACTGCAATAGCATTCACCTGATGTGCAGAACTACTGCTGTTTATCCAGCATAAACAACCTTTTTTCAGCAACTTAGACACTAGAAAAACCCTCTTGCCATCCAGAGTGCTCTAAGCATTATTTTTTCTTATGTTCCAAACCTCTTCCACCCTATTTCCTAGTGCTTGCTGGAATCATAGGAAAATTTTTTGGTTGAAGTTGATACCACAGTAATACTCACCATCTTCATTTTCAGAGTACTCTGTTAACACTAGTCTATGCACAGTAATGCTGAATTTGTTTTTTTTTTTTACTTGCAAGGTAAATTTACTGCATAACCATTTAATAAATTATTTTAATTACAGAAAATAAGACATAAAAATTGAAAGATATTTTGTTGAATTTATACACATTGGTCCTGTTTAGAAGAGAATAATTAGATCTCTCTGTTCACAAAAAAATTATTTTTTAACAGTAAGTAGTTATTGTGGTAGACATATAAATAGTGTAACCAAATAATTACCCTTGGATTTGCGAATGAGCCTCCGAAGGGTGCATGTTCCTTTCTAGGCTTTGGCCCTAGCCATCTGATTATGCCACTTGGGAGACCTTATTTCCTTCACTCTGCTTGGTATTACCACTGAAAGAACAGCTAGAATATTTTAGTTTAGGAGAACTGTACTTTCAGTATCTAAGTGAAATTTAATTTTTGATGATTTTAAAACATCAATTACAGTTGGAACTTCTTGTGGTGCCTAAGCCTTGACAGTTGCATTGGTGAATTGCTTTTAAATAATTATTTCACATATTTATTTGCTAATTTCCAAATTTAGATCTCTGTGCTTGTTTTTAATATGTGTTTTCTAAACAGTAGAAGGAATTGGTCCGCATTAAAGCCTGGCGTCTATAGTGTTTTCACTGTTTGGGGTTATAAAACTTGGCAAAAAAGTATAAATATCTGTGAGTGTGACAGTTTGCCTTTGACTCTCAGTAACTGTGGAATAACAACAAATAGAAATGATTGTACTAAGCCTGTGATAACAGCTCTTGTAACTCAATGTCATTCTGAGGTAGTCACCATAACAATTCCTCAGCAGTCTGGAAAGGTTGGGAGGCCTTTTCAAGTGGTCTCTGTGACCCTATAAGGGAATAGCTGTCTGAGCTAAAGCATAGTGTTAAATCTCAGTCACCTGGACAAGTTCTCGCCTCTTTCCACCAAAAGTGTGGTGAAGACTTGTTTACAAACTCATTCCATTGTTCAGTATTTCAGTTTCTACAGCTTGCCTCTCAGCCCGTTTTAAGATGTATGCAATCCAGATCCAATTTTGCCAATCTTAATACTAGCTTTGTGCTTCATTTCTTATGAAAATTATATCATTTTAGGATCTGTTACACACACAAAAAAAAATAAACCATTTCAAATTAGGTTATATTCTGAAAAGCAACTTTGTGAGAATCCTTTTTTTTTTTTTGCATGGCATCCAAATCCTAATGCTTTGTCTTAAGTCAAAGGATGCTTTTTTTATAATGGCTGGCGCCACCAACTCCACCCAGAACCCGAAAATGCCACTCTAATCCTTTTGTCTCTTTCATTATCTCCAAAAGTAAAGGTTCTGCACGGAGAACTTGGCTTATGATGCTGTTTATGATGCTCAGGGTAGAAATGTAGTGCCTTGTGCTGTAGTTGTAGCAGTTCCTTCCTGGCTTGCAGAGGCCAGTGAAGTGCAGTGTGACGCAGAAGAAAGTACAGGGAATGGAGGTCTGGGCCACCTCCGTTGGAGCCAGTTACTTTGGGGGACATTCACAGTTGCAGTCAGAAAGCAGGAGAACACATCTCTGAAAGTAGTCTGAACAGCAGCCCCCTAATTCAGCGCCTTTCTGAGTGTCTGGTCCTGGATTCCAACCTCCTCTGGCACTTACCGAATCCACGACTGGGGCAAGCCATTTAATCTCTGTGAGCTTCAGGCAGCTCTTCCTCCACACTCCATGGCCACTGATCCTTGACTTCTCCTTCCTCATTGGCCAGTCTGGCCATATTATTGCAGAGCACCTCGCTGCAAAAACTGTTGGAATAAAAAGTGTCAAGTAATGTTGTATGGTAGCACTTGTGGTGTGGTATGTTGTGTGTTTGCATAAAAACACATACTCTGCCAACAGGTGCGCAAAAGAGAATCTCTTTCTTTGGCTTTTGTGGTTTCTCAGCCATCTCTAAGGCTTGGGGCAGAAACCGCAGGGCTTGAGTACTTAGAAGTAATCCAAATGGTGCAACAGGGAGCATGATAGAGGTTGAGTTAAGGGGGCCAAGCTTCTCTAGGTCTGCTTTGATCTCTCTCTCTCTCTCTCTCTCTCTCTCTCTCTCTCTCTGTCTCTCTCTCTCTCTCTCTCTCTGTCTCTCTCTCTCTCTCTCTCCCTCTCCTTTCCTCTTCCTTTCCCTCTCCCCCTTCCCCCGTCTCTCTTTCTTTCTGTCTCTGTCCCTCGTTCTTTTTTTTCTTTTTCTTTTTTTTTTGGTCTTTGTGTCCTCAGGACACGACATGGTGCTTGGTACGCACTAGGGGCTTAATAAATACCAGTTGAATTGATGTTTATATCCTGACTGTCTCTTAGAGCTTTTTGTGTGTGCGGTTGCATTAGATTTTAAGACACTTAGATCATTTCTCATTTCATACCTTGCCTACTATATAGGGCATTATTTTCCTCTCTCTGGCTGATTGATTTATACAGGTTTCAGCAATTTGGATCAAATTGTATTTTCTTTTTGGGATCTGCCTTGAGAGGAGGAGTGCTATGTTAATAGCTCTGTGTGTTTGCAAAAGTTGCATTGTTGATAAGAAATTTATTTGGAACTTTAAAGCTGTAAGACCTAAGGTGGTCTGTTTGACTTCTGACCTTCTGGAATACTCTTGTTATCTACTGGATTAATTTGCAGCACCCTTCTACTTTTTTAGTCCCTGAAATGGGGGGATGGAATGAGGTGGTGTAAAATTTTACTATGTTTTTATTTTTCAGTAACTTGGATTATAGTGGTCACAGTAACTTAATAATGAAGTAGTGAGCTCCATTGGACCAGAATGTGAGATTATAGCCTAAGAAAGTATTACTTTATTTGAACTTCTCCCCTGCTCAAGACACCCATTTAACAAATGGAGTAAGCAAAATGCTAAATGAATTTTTATAGTTGATGTGATTAATATTGTAGACACCATTATAACATGATTCAAAATTAACCCCCAAAATTAAAATACCTGATTTCTATCTTTTCTACAACTTGATACTGAGAAGAGCTGATTTCTCATTCAGAAAGATCTTAAGACAGGGTTCAACAGAGTTCCTTTTGGAGCCAGATGCATTTTTGCACTTTTTAGGTAAAAAAGAACAAAAGGAGGTAAAGAGGAGAGAAGGAAGCATGTTACCACAGGATGTTTATTTCCAGTTTCAGATAGAATCACAAATTAGCACCACCCAGGGCTACAGAAGCCAAAGGATTAAATTTCAACAGTTATTTATTGACTGCCTATTATGTGCTTGGAAGAACAAAGATGAAAAACAACATAGCCCTCCCTTGAAGGAGCTTGTATACAGCAGATACACAAATGGTTTACAAAGTAAGGGAGAGAGGAAGGAACTAAACAATGTCTCTTAGAAAAATTTGAGAAAGAAAGAACCCATTCAGCTAGGAGACATCAGGGTAGGCTTCCTTGAGGAGGTGGCCACGGAGCTGAGCCCTGAACGAAGAGGTTTTCAACACATGAGGGCAGCACGTCCCAGACTTGTGGGAATGTGTGCGGTTGGAAGTGTGGGAACAGATAAGTTGTCCCCTTCATCTAGGACATAATATACAGAAAAGAGAATAAAGTGAAATGAGACTGGACAGACACAGAGAAGATGGAGAGGAAATGTGGTATAGTGGAAAGAGCAAGAGACTTGAGTTCAAAAGAACTTGGGTCTAGGCCTAGGCAAGTCATTTCCCTTCTGTAGGCTTCATTTGACTCACTTGTTGAAGGCAGGAGTCAGACTTAATAATGACTTGAGGCCCATCCAGCTCTGACATGGAGGATCAGAGAGGAGGCAGAGAGGAGCTGAGCTATATGCTGGCCAGCCCCATTCTGCCCCCAAATCAGTTCCTTTTCCCTACCCTTCTCTTATGTGTGGGTAGGGAGCTGAACCTGAGTTGGAACAGCTATGGCGGTAACTTAAAAGCCCAGAGCTCTCTTGGGGCGGCTAGGTGGCACAGTGAATAGAGCACCGGCCCTGGAGTCAGGAGGACCTGAGTTCAAATCCTGCCTCAGACACTTAACACTTACTAGCCGTGTGACCTTGAGTAAGTCATTTAACCCAATTGCCCTGCCTTTCCCCCTCCAAAAAGCCAAAAAAAAAAAAAAAAGAGCCCAGAGCTCTTGAGTGAGTCCCAAGTGCCACCAACACTGAATGGTATTTGTTGTTTGTTATCGCTATGGTAGTGAACTACACTCAGGTAGTTTCAAACAAGATTGCACTGAAACCAGGTGCCATGATGAAACTGTTAAGGGGCTTGGAGGCCCTCAACTGGCTCCTCCTTGCTTCTAGGCAAGCCTTCTGTTCCTTCCTGATCAACTCAGTCTCCTACTCTCGACAGTAGCTCTTCCAAACCTTTTCATCCCTTTTCAAGCCTCCCATGGCTCCCCCTCCCCCCACCCTCTCAGTTGAGAATGTTTTCTCATATTTTACAGAAAAAATTGAGGCCTTTCACTTTGTCTCACTCCTCATGCTCCTTGACCTTTCTGCAGCCTTTAACACTGTTGATCAAAACCCTCTCCTCCTTGATACTGTCTTCTCTCTAGGTTTTCAGGTCACCACTCTCTCCTGGTTCTCCTCCTACCTAACTGGCCACTACTTACTTATCTGTCTCCCTTGCTGGATCCTCTTCCAGACCACTCCAATATAGATGTTCCTCAGGATTCTGAACTGGGCCCTCTTCATTTCAACTTTTCACCTGTCACACTTCTCTTTCAATAGTTGGTGGTCTCATCAGCTCCCATGGATTTAATCATCATCTCTGCTGCTGATGTTCAAATCTACCTTTCCTGATCTAACTTCTCTGCTGACCCCCACTCTTGTATCTGCAACTGCCTTTCATGTATCTCTAACTGGATGTCCAGTAAACCTCTTAAACTCAGCATATCCAATGAAGAATTTACTGTCATTTCTCCTAAATCCTTTCCCCCCTCCTACCTTCCATATTGCTGTGTGGACATGTATTCACTCTTCA
This sequence comes from Pseudocheirus occidentalis, assembly GCA_028646575.1. Taxonomy (NCBI): domain Eukaryota; kingdom Metazoa; phylum Chordata; class Mammalia; order Diprotodontia; family Pseudocheiridae; genus Pseudocheirus; species Pseudocheirus occidentalis. The sequence continues at coordinate 53,670,582 of CM053602.1, forward strand.
GTTCAATAATACTGGCCTCCTCTTTCTCTTGTCCATGGACCTTTTTTGGCTATTCCCCATACCTGGAATGCTCTCCCTCATCTCTATCTCCTGGCTTCCCTGGCTTCCTTTAAGTGCCAGTTAAAATCCCATCCCTTCCTTTCTTCTAGTGCCTTTTTCTCTCTTAATTGTTTCCTAGTTGTCCTATTTATAGCTTGTTTGTACATACTGGTTTGCTTGTTATTAGATTGTGTTAGATTGTGAACTCCTTGAGGTCAGGGATTGTCTTTTCCTTTTTTGTATCCCCAGAGCTTAGTTAACAGTGCTTGACTCATACTTGACAATAAATGCTTATTGACCGACTGTCTGACTTGCTGAGTCCTTATCTTGAGACTTACTATTTTTAAAAGTTCTGGTTAGAAGACTTAAAATTCCATCTGCCATAGCTAGACCTTCACCTGACACGTCAGTTTCAGGATTAGTCTTTCTGCCACAAGAGAATAAAATGCCTGTAGTCTGTGGAGATAAAATTGTCGTGTACTTGTTAGTACCAGTGTTCACATTTGTCTAGTGCGGGAAGGTTTACAGCCTGCTTTCTTCCCGCCCCCCTTTGTGAGGTAGGTATTGCAAGTAGTAGTATCACCATGTCCCAGATTTATTGTTAGTTGTTTCTGCCTATGGCAATCAGAATGAGTCAAACAAACTCAATTTTGTACGTTTCTTACAAATCCAGCCACAATTTTTTTTATCATTATAGGCTTTTCATGATTAATTACTAAAGTCAATGAAACTGTCTTTCTAAGTTTGAAGAATAATTGCTCCCTGTTTCTCTTTCTCTATCCATAGTAAAGGATTTAAAGTAGGAAAATGAATACTTGAGATATCGGAGATCATCCACATAGGATTTAGTTATGTCTCTGAGAATGTAAAAGAGTAGATATTCATCTGTGTCATTCATCTCAAAGATGTCATTCTCTAGGAAGCTTGGACAGAAAAAGCCTCTCAGGGAAGTGAAGTACGTTTGATGGGACGCATTCTAGAGGCTTTTAACCTTGCTTTTCTCTGAATTATATCTGTTCTGTAACTAAAAAGAGTTTTACTTCCTGAAAGTGTCAACAGGAACCTTTCATCACTTTTAAACTTCTTTAATTTCTTCTACACATTAAGTATCTAAGAAGTCGAGAAAAATAGCACATGAATCTTGGGAGGAAAAACCAACTAAATTCAGGCAGAATCCTATAGCTGGTGAGGTCTTGTCAAAAATTTTCCAATTGTTTTATTGCATATTTAGGAGCTGGGTTAGGGTTGATCATAAGCTGAAAGAAATCAAAGCTTATTTCCAGCTGTTATCAGGTAGTTAATTTAAGGTAAGTTCTGTTTCATGAGAAGCCAGAAGGGGGTTATTATCAAGACAGTAAGGCCTGCCTCACACACATACTAGATAGGCGCTCATGGACAGATCACTTAACCTCCAGGTGCCCCTGGAACTCTGGAAAACTCTGAAGTTACAGACAAAATACCATCCATCTCACAAGGTTGTTATGAAGATCAGATGGCATAGTATATGTAAAGCCATCTGTAAACCATAAAGTTCTATTTAAATGTTAGTGATCCCTAGTGTTCATGTCTGCATCATTGGAGGGAGTTTTCTACATGGGTTCTCTATACCCCCAATAAAATCATACGGCTACACTCCCCTCTCTCCCTGCTAGTGCATTTTAGACTGCATGCCCCCCAAACACCCTTGGCCTCTGCTTTTACATAGGCCAATTTTAAGGAAGACTGCAGAACTAAAGACAGGCACAGGCTCCAGGCTCTGCCATGAGAGGACCAAGGCACCTGACCTTTATGCGACAGAGGCTTAAAGGTACAAAAGGGGCTTAGTGGCTTTATTCTTACCATGATTTGTTTCCAGTGCATGTTCCAGAAGCTCATTATTGAGTTGTGGAATTGCTGTCTAAAGCAGCATTTCAGCTTTGCTTGTTGAACCTTTTTCAGGGAGATTGGATGGGGATGACTGGCTTCAGTGTCCAGGACTATCAGACTCTCAGGCTGATAACTAACATGCTTCTAAATTCCTTGGATGTAGGATTCTTTTAGGAGAGAGCACCAGATTTGGGGAAAAAATGAACAGTGTTTCTTCTTCCCTCTGTAGTGTTATCTCTTATTTAAACTGTAGGGCATGGTAATTCTCAGGCCAAGATAATTGTGATTACTGCTTAACATGGTTTTCTCTTCACTTAATGTTTAACGAGAAAATTGAAATTTGAAAACTGTAGATGATAGTGGAACTGGACCAAATAAATGTTGAGTGGAAGTATCTTCCTTCTGTATTCATAATAATGTAAACTGCATCATGGAGAGAAAGTCCTACAACTTCTGATGTGTTCCTTCTGTTTTCTTCTCCTAGCTGTGATTCCATCCTGTGTTGGTCTTCATTTTGCCATAGGGGGTTTATAAAGCTGCTTTCCCGAGAAATTATTTTACTAACATTTCTGTTTCTAGAAGTTGATTTGTTTCTGACTGACCATAAGCTTTTTGTTACTGGAGGGAAAAAAAATTGATCTTAGTTAGGAACTTAACTTTCTGAAAAAATAGTGTATTAAAGGAAAACTTTCCAAATGAGATTATCTGTCCTTAAGCTTATAGGTAAGTAAGTTTTACCAAGTGAGTAAAACTAAAACCAAGTGGGATCCTTTTGAAGATGAAATCTGGAATGTGATAGGCCTTGCAACAGTTTCTTAACTTGTATTTCCTCTCTGAATGTTTTTTTGGTGTGTATATACTGTGTTTTGCTAGATCTTGGCCCATTTTGGTTTGGGGTTCTCTTCATGCTGTTTAAGTATTGTATTTAGTTGCTTTTGCAAGCTTTCTGAGCAACTAGAGTTGGAAGGACGAATTTCTTGTTGGAATCCCTTAGAAACCTGAATAGTCCGTTATTAATTAAATAAGAGGATATTAAGAGAGAAGTTTTCAGAAATCCCCAACGTTTTTTTTCCAACCAGTGAATGAGGCTCCTTCAATAAGGCTGTTGTAATGAGTGCTTGCAGCAGGGGCCCTAGCTTTTGATTCACACTGAGCCTGAAAGGATCAACTTTCTCATTAGAAAACTCTAGAGATGAGGGAGTGCCAAAGTTAGTCTAAAGTTGGTTTTATGTTTTGGGGGTGAGGTAGAGTGGAGGTAGGCAAAGAGAAAGGGGTTAATTAAGAAGGGCAAAGCATAAAAAGTGAAAGCTGGCCAGCTCACAAGCCCCATTGGGGGCTAAATCAAATGCTATGTTCATTAGAATGAAAACATTAACTGAAATCAGCTAAGAAACGTGAGGATTTTCATTATGGATTGTGAGGTGCTCAGTCCTCTGGCTCCTTACCTGCTGGCTTATGCTGTGGGTTTTTTGTTTTTTTTAATTTAAGACCCTAAACAAATGCTTCTTAGTCACTTTCAGAAGCTTGATATGGTTGGTAGAACTGACTTTCTATTTCGGAGATAACCTTTGAGTTCGCAGATACTTGTCTGTCCTCCCCTAACCATCAAGCTTCTATTTAGCCTCTGACTCTGTGCCAGGCACTGCTTGATCATAATGGGGCAGAAATTTTCCATGTTTGATGCCAGGTATCCCCAATTTTGGATAGTTCCTTCTCCAACCCCTTAGCTTTTTGGTGTCAGTGAATGAAAATGCATTTATTGAGTACTTACTGTGTGCAGAGTACTGGGGATTCAGTAGAAAAGCAAGGCAGACCCTGTTCTCAAGGAGCTCACATTCTAATGAGCTAAATAGACCAGAGGTATCAAGCTGAATGCTGTGTGCTGAATAGATTAAAATGTAATTGGGAAACGTTTAACCAAAGAAATAATAAAGCAATCAATAATGATGATTTGTGGTTTTCTAAGTCAAGATGAGGCCCACAGGGATCTCTTTCTGTTTGAGTTTGTTACCACTGGGGTAGCCAACACATCTAAGAGGCTTCAGCTACAAGTCAGAGGGAAATGTGTCATAGTCTTTAGAGCACAGTGGCAAAGCAGATGGGAACGCATGCTCTTTAATGTAATTTCTACTGATAAAATCAGATCCATTTCTCATGTTGAACCATTTGGTTTGAGTGGTGAAAACTTTCTTTTCCTGGTCTCCAGTTAGCTATGGCTGCTCAGGATGCAGAACTGCAGCCCCTGGAGAAGAGTGACCAGGTAGCATCTCCACTGGAGTGGTCCAAAGACTTGTTCATATTAATGTTTTCAACTTCACATGGCTTATCAGGGCCTTGGATTAGGTCTGAAATGGAGGAAGAAGGGCTGTTCTCATAATTTCCGGGTTGTTTAGGCTTGAAGTGGCCTAGGTGCAACTTTTGAAATAGGTGAATGGCCCTGGATCATGATTTTAAGATCTCTTCCCAGATGGATTTCTTTCAGATGAATTACTAAAATGATTACTTTAAGATGAATTACTGAGACCATAAGCATAAGTAAAAGGCCACAGTGTAAATTATTCTTTGGGATTTTAGTGTAACCATTTTCTTAAGGACCTTTTCATTTCTTGACCCAAAATTATATAACATTTACTTTGGTATTATGAAGATTGCTTTGTTTAATTATTCACCAGTATCAATTCTAATGAATTTCAAAAATCTCACTAGCAAATAGAAAAAAGTCTGAGTAACTTATTTCTGCTTTAGTATCCTTTAGAAAAGGAATATATTAGAGTTCCATAGACCTGAATGTTTTTTAACCCTTAAAAGTTTGTTTTGCCATTGCCAGAGTGTGAAGTATTTTCACATCTGTGAATTTTCCAAATAACTTTGAGTCTACCCATTTAGTACATTGGCTTTTATTGAGAAGTAGGGTGGTGCAGTAGGAAGAACACTGGATTTGGAGTCAAAGGACCTGAGTTCAAATTCTGACCATTTTACCTCTCTTGGTTCTGTTTTCTTCTCTTTAAAATGAAGAGACTTGGACTTAATGATCTCTAAGGTCTCCAGACTACTAAACTTTGTGAGTTCTTGTATATGCTTTTTATAGTTTTTTTTTTTCTGGCTCCTCCCTCAATATTAGCTGTCATTTCTTGATGCTATTGATATGCCTGTCTCCAATTGTACCCTGGGGGGTGGGGGGGCGGTGCTCAGTGCAATAGATAGAGCGCTGAACCTGGAATCAGGAAGTTCAAATCCAGCTTCAGGCAACTTATTGGCTGTGTTACCCTGGGCAAGTCACTTAAACTTAGATTTCTTCCCCATTTGTAAAATGAGGGTCCTAATAGCAGTTCCCTCCAAGGGTTATTGTGAGGATTAAATGAAATCATATTCGTAAAGCACTCAGCACACAGTGCCTGGCATTTCAGTTGTGTCCGACTCTTTGTGGCCCCATTTGGAGTTTTCTTGGCAGTTATTGAAATGATTTGCCATTTCCTTCTCTAGCTCATTTTACAGATAAGGAACTGAGGCAGACAGGCTTAAGTGACTTGTCCAGGGTCACACAGCTAGGAAGTGTCTGAATCTGGGATTAGAACTTAGGGAGAGGAATCTTCCAGACCCCAGGCCCAGTGTTCTGTCCATTGTACAGCCTAACTGCCCCTCCTGGAACATTAGTAGGTGCTTAATAAATGTTTGTTCCCTTTCTTCTAGATTTTCTTTCTAATCTGTTGGCTGGGACACCAGATAATTCAAGTTTATTTGAATTGTGTCAGAACCCACAGATCCTCAGAAGGGCTGTCCTAAGAGTTAAGTTAACTGTAAAGCTTATTGCATGGACCTCATGACATTGATTGTGGTTGCTCAGTGGCCTTTTTTGCTTCCTTTTGAGTTTTTGAATGAGTCCCAAGGAGGTTAATTTGTCTAGTGAATAGATGTATTAGGGTTTAGAGATAGTTTTTTTTTACTCAGGTGCTGAAATATAGACCTACTATAGTTCTTGCTATGTATTTAAAAAGAAATCCCATCTTGTTTGCGACTAGATTATATTTCCACATAATTAACCACATAGATTGTCTGAGTACAACTCTATCATTTTGGTAATTGAGCATAGTCCAACAGTTGGTGTTAGAATTAACAGAGGAGAGCTGTTTCTACATTCCTGTCTATGTTAAGTATACATGTCATACTAACTTAGTTGATAAAAATATTTTATCCTGTATTGTAAACACATGGAGCAGGTAAGGATTTTGTCAAGTTGTTACTAAAGTCATACGTTCCTTGCCAACAGCAAGCCTTTCTGATTTACTTTTGGATAATGGACACAATAGCCTTTTGGTGCCCATAAATTAAAGACCTGGAATCTTACTTCAGCCTCTGCTTGCTAAGATGTGGAATAAAATGATCTGTACTGTTAGATCTGCTGGCAATTTGTGAACAAGGTGTTTTCTGTATAGTGGAGGAGACGGAGAATTGTTCCTATTTTAAAATCACATTTTTAGTAACCTAAAACAGAAACAACAGATTTTCTTATTCAGAGGTTTGTATTTGAAATCCACATTTAGAATAGTTTGGGCAATTTCTAAACTAATCATTTCCAACTTTTATGTATCATTGTTGTCTACTCTTCGTAAGACAGTCTATATAAATAATTTTAGATTCTATTCAAGTCAGATATTTATTACAGCTGTTATAACACTGAAATCTTGAACATATATGCTTTTATTGTTAATAATGTATAGTTATTTGATAGTCCTTTATAATTTTCACATTTGTAAATTATAAAAATTATATTTTTTTAATAGTTGGACTTTATTAGGTCAAAATTTCTTTAAACTTGGTGTCATTGATGGTATTGCTACTTGTAAGTCTTTTTCAACCACTCATCTAGATGATATTTTATCTTTAGAATATCTACAGCAGAAAACATTGACACCAAAAAAAAAATTACCAAGATTTTCACAGTCAAATGCTTATTTCAGCGTCACAGGGTAATGAGTCTTTTCAGTGTTCTTGTTCAGCTGGAGTAACACCAAGTAAAATGCAGTGTATCTGTCCGTGGCAAATGAATGGGCTCTTAGTTCATCTTTTAAAATATCTAAGTCTTTAAAATAAAATTAGAGTTGCTTCTGTAGACTGTTGGTCAGTTGATTAAACAGAGCTGGCCTCACTTGGCTTTTATTTGCAGTCGGTATTTTTAAAATTTGGAAATGTCAGAAACACTTTGAAAATGTATCTGTGAAAGTTGGGACTTGTTCATGAATGTAGTCACTTTGTCATTCTGGATCAGAGTTTGTAGAACTTGCAATGCTTTATTTAGTAAACTTAGTTTTTCAAAAATGTCCACCAGATATTCAAGTCTCAAGAAGAAATTTTTATTACATAATGAATTTGCCTCTTCTTTATTAGCACTAATTAAAATGGCACAAACACCCACAACAAGAAAGCCAAGCCAGCCGTATTTCTCAATGATAGAGGTGTCCCATGCTCTGCCCCATCTCATCATACAGCTTTGCAAAGAACCTTCCTTTTAATAGACTGTTTTTCATAGAATTGTTTACTCTTATAACAACTTGAAAACTACCTAGCTTCTCACTCCAGTATTTTCAGAAGTGATCATCTGTGAAGACTGCAGTGCATACACATCGAATGAAGGGCCAGCCACATTCTTAACCATTGCTTGGAGATCCACAGTCCTAACATTGGTTGAGCACTGTCACTGGAGACGCCAATAGAATTCTTCGACATTATATTGTTTTCATGAAAAGTCATCCATTATATTGAAATTTTCTCTTAATATGGTACTTCCATTCATGGTTTTGCACAGTAACAAATTCCCCAACATCAGTTTCAACAACCTATCATACATATGTAATCAAACAAGTGTCTTAAACTCCATCTGTTACTTCATCTGATTGCAGTATAAGATAGGAGGATTTTTGTTTACCGTTTAATTGATTGAAGAAGTCCTAAACTGTGTAGGTGCTTCCCTTTATGATGTTTCGTTATATTACCTGTAAATGAAACCCTGCCAAGCTGCTTTGCACAGAATCTGCCAGGCACTATCAACCACATCCAGAGCACCAACATTTCTCTTATGGAATGAGTCTTTTTACACTGAGAAATTCTGTACGCAACCTTTGGTGATGTGAGCAGTCCTTTATAGATAGAGCCATGATTTTTTTTAAAGTTTGTTTTGACTTATTAAAAGAATCATCATCATAATGATAGATAACATTAATATACTGCTGTAAGATTTGCAAAGCACTTTAAAAATGATCTCATTTGATCCTCATAACCACCCTGGGAGGTAGATGCTGTTATTATATTACCCTCATTTTACAGATAAGGAAGACAGATTAAGTGACTTGCCCAAGGTCACCCAGCTAGTGAGTATCTGAGGCTGGATTTGAACTCTGGTCTTTATGGCCCCAGGCCTGGCACTCTTACCTACTGGGACAGACAGCTACCTCTAAAAGCATCTAATTTTCCCTGGAAAAATTCTCTTGCCAGCCCATTTGGTACTTACACTTCATTCCAGTCACAGTTAAAAGTAGTCATTTAAAAGAAATATTCTCATCTTTAAAGCCTCTTCATCATAAATAGTACTTATGAACCTCAATGATAAATATAGTAAATAGCATTTTCTGGGGCTTTTATTTTATTTTTCTGTACTTCTACTGCTTTTAACTCTCATCTTTGCTTGTACTAGTTTTACCTGTATCAGTGAATCTTCTCTTTAAGCTTGTTAAGCGTTTATTATGTAAGAATATTACTTCACTTTTTGATAAATTAGAGGCAAAAAATTTAGACATTGAAATTTAACGATGAAAATTCTAAACTATTGGGGCTATTAGGTGGTGCAGTAAATAGAACACCAGCCCTGGAGTCAGAAGGACCTGAGTTCAAATACGGCATCAGACACTTAACACACAAACTAGCCGTGTGACCTTGGGCAAGTCACTTAACCCCAGTTGCCCTCCAAAAAAAGAAAAAAAGAAAATTCTGAAATATTTTCTGTAACTTAGCTTAAGTTATTTCAGTTTTTTTTGAGTTTCGGGGATTTGGGGGAAACTAGATTATTGTGTTGTAATTTACCATAATGTTGAGAAATGTAGCGTATTATGGTACTTTTGACTGCCATACAAAGATTTTAAAATTTTGAGTTTGGACCCTTCATGTTCAAATAGAGCAGACGATATGCTGACCCAGCTTAATCTGGGTCGTGGCCTACTCAGATTCGCTGTGATGGTGATAGTTTGGTGGACGTTTGACACACACCAATTTCAAACCATTTTAGGTAGTTGTCACACAATCCGAGAAAATTGTCTGTTAGTCTCATTTTTGTTGGCCCTAATTTGAACTTTGTTTTAGGTGGGAAAAAGTAAATAAATTTATATGAGAGTTTTACTCAGAAATATTAAGTGATTTTAGCCTGTACTTTGTGCTGGGACATCTCAAATGGAGAGTTGCCTACTGTTAGGAAAACTTAACCTCGTTGATTAACAGGCATATAGAATTGGAGTCCAGTGTTATTGAGTCAGTTCTCAGGTACTCGACTCCCATCCTCTAGCAGCCAGCAGTGAAGACAATCGGGTAGAATGAAACTGGCTTGGCTATTGGTTTTTGCCTTATGTAATTTCTGCTTTTTCTCTCCTGGTGCAGTTATTCTTGGTTCTTTAACATATGCCTCCATGATAATTCTCTTGGTTTATTTTGATATAATATGAACATCTGTCTTTATGCAAATTAAGTTGCATTTGTTTTTTCAGGCATCTTTGAGTCAGATTTTTAATAATGTAAGTTCAGATTGTATTAAAAATTGGCAGACATGAAGAGATTTGTATCAGACATAGTAGGTTGTAGAGGTTTTATTCTTATGAAGTCTTTTCAAAAGATAAATGAAAATAGATTACCTTAGTCATATGCTACATTAAGTCCTTTAAAAACAGAATCTGAGGATCAGGTAAGTACTATCAGCAGATGTTCGTTTGGATTCCTTTAATGAAGATGGAATGAATAAATTCCACACATTCTCAAATGCTGAAAAGATAGGAAATAGCAAGTGCTTCCCTAGAGAGAATTCATAAAGGAATCCCCAAGTTTACAGAGCTCATTTCAAAACAACAGCAAACCCACATTAACTAGAACGCAGTTTCCAAAGAATTTTAAGAAATGGAGAAAATAGCAGTAAATGGAGCCAGCTAACTGCAGTCTTAGAAACTGGAGGATGGAAGGGTTCATAAAATCCCATATAATACTCAGTTTTCAAGAAGCTGTAAGAGTCAACTAGGGGGCAGTTAGGTGCTGTGGTAAATAGAGCACTGGCCTTGGAGTCAGGAGTTGAGTTCAGATCTAGCCTCAGACACTTGACACATATTAGCTGTGTGACCTTGGGCAAGTCACTTAACACCAATTGCCTTGCCTTCCCCCCTCCAAAAAAAAAGTCAGCTGGTTCTTCTTCTACCTAAAGAAGAGGCTACTTATGCAGAACACCCAACAAAGTGGTCATCCACTTGAATACCTCCATCAAAAACTGGCAGTTCCTTATTCAGTAGATGTCAGATTTCTCTTCGTTTGGATTGTGATTTCTAAACACAAATGTGGAAGAATTGAAATGAATAATTTATTTCTATAGTTCTCTGAGGTTTAAAAAGCATTTTTCCTAGAACAACCCTAGGGGGCATAATACACCCCATTTATAGATGAGGAAACTGTGACTAAGAGCAGCAGACCATTAGTAATTTGAGCCCAGAGCAAGTAACCCTTAGTCTAACCTTCTTTCTCCTTTACCATGTACACACATTACATTGAAATAGACTTGTAATCAAGAGTGTTGGGTTCCAGGCCCAGCTTAGCTGCTAACTTACTGTATGACCTCAGTCAAGTCACTTCCTCCACCTGAGTCTTAATTTCCCAAATTAAAAAATGAGAAGCTTGGTCTAGGTAATCTTTAAGGTCTTGCTCCAACTCCAACATTCTATGATGCTTTTATGATTCTCTGATGAAATAACTGGTCATGACAGAATAGGGCAAAGACAGAAAAAAGCAGAGGAAGAAGAACCAAAATTCTAGTTGGTTCTGGACACCAAAATTGGAGAAGACCAACAAGTAAGTGGTACCATTCGTAAGAATTAACTATGAGGAGCCTATGGAATTCACCCACTAAGTGAACTACTACAACTCGGCAAATTATTCCAAAGGCCACAAGTGGCCACCTAGCATGATGATTTTCCAGAGGTAGATGTAGAGGATGCCATTAAGAAGGAAAGCAAATGAAGACATGTGATGTATGAAACAACTTTAAAGAGAGAAAGGAGGGGGGCAGCTAGGTGGCACAGTGAATAGAGCACTGACCCTAGAGTCAGGAGGACCTGAGTTCAAATCCAGCCTCAGACACTTAACACAAAAAACTAGCCATGTGACCTTAGGCGAGTCACTTAACCCCAGTTGCCCTGCCTTCCCCCTCCAAAAATACAAAAACAAAACAATAAAGTCTGCAAAATGCAGACTTTATTTTTAAAAAAAGAGGAAAAGGAGAAATGGTCTCAAACTTATTTCATATGTTATTTGCTAGTTCTCAGAATTCTATGAATGGAATTGAGTTTTTCAGATCACAACACAGTTACAAGTTTCTTGTCAAGTAATGAGGTGACTGTAGTCTAGGTTTAAATGTGATGAGTGCTACTTCATCAAGAGTAGGTGAGGGGGTGGCTAGGTGGCGCAGTAAATAGAACACTGGCCCTGGAGTCAGGAGGACCTGAGTTCAAATCCAGCCTCAGACACTTAACACTCACTGGCCATGTGACCTTGGGCAAGTCACTTAACCCCAATTGCCCAACCTTTCCCCTCCAAAAAGCAAAAAAAAAAAAAAGAGTAGGTGAGAACAGGTCTCTCTTGTTAGACATCAAAGCTGCTTCTCTGGTACTTGCCCTCAAAGACTCAGAGTCTGCCTTTCTGCAGCAAGAACAAGAAAGGTGATCTTTTTCCTAGATAAGTAACACCCTGATTTTCCCTGTGGGCCAAGCCCAGGGTTTGGGCAGATTTGGAGCAAGCCACGGTGGGCAGCTCATCTTCCGAGAAGGCATAGCCGCTGCTCACACCTGCGTGTTAGGCTGTGGAGGCTTGGCATAGGAAGCCATTGTAGTAGGACTGTGAAATGGACTATAGTACAGGGTTTATTACCATTTGCTTGAAGAAGCTAATATTTTGAAATGGATAATAAGTATATTTACATAACAAGTGTATAATATGTGAGTCTGAATATAGGCCATAGCCCCTAAAATAACATCTATTTGAAAGGAAAAATGTATATTCTTAATATATTTCATACACATTTAATATATCTTTATAGTATGTACATACATATATCTGTATATATGAATATAAAATATACAGATGTATGAATATACATCATATTGACTATAAGCCCCATTCAGGTTTTAGATAAGCCAGATTTGGGAGTGGGGGAGTATAATCTATATTCAGACCAATATGATGAATATGTCAGTAATGAAAGCCAGCAAAGTGGAATAGATATTGGACTTGGATGCAGGAAACTTGGGTTCAGATCCTTCCTCTGACACTTAGTAGTTGTGTAAACATGGTCAAGTTTATGATCAGTTTAACCACTGAGCCTCAGTTTCCCCATTTGTAAAATGTGGTAACTCATAATTTTAGTTGCCTGGGGCACTGGGAAGTTTGCCCAGGGTTACTCAAAGTGTACCATGACAGAAACCTGACTTGAGCCCAGTGAATTAAAACAATACTTCAAATGAGAAGTAATGCTGCAGCACATGTAGAGGGCTGGCCTCAGAGTCAAGGAAACTAAGTTTTAAGTGCTACAACAGAACTCAAACTCAAGAGGGCACACCAACTTGTTTCACAGCTTTCTGCTGTCTTTTGGGGTTTTGTTTATTTGTTTGTTTTTGCGAGACAAGTGGGGTTAAGTGATTTGCTCAGGGTCACAGACCTACTAAGTGTCTGAGGCTGGATTTGAACTCAGTCCTCCTGACTTAAGGGCCAGTACTTTATCCACTATACCACCTAGCCGCCCCTATCTTTTGTTTTTCTATTATCTATGTTTCCCAGTCTATCCCCCCTAATGGGGCATTCCCTGTATCAATAAAACCCCATGTCCTGTTCCTATCACTGTTTACTAGTTGTGTTTGTACCTGGCTGCCAAAGCTGAGCTATTCCTTTTGGCTCTACAGGAGCCAGCCTAGAACTTAAGAGTGCAGATATACCTATACCTAAGTAGATGCTATCTCAACAGGAAAGCTCCTGTGTTTCTGGAGGTGTGGCAGTGTCACTTTGGGTGGAGTCTTGTCTTCACACCCCTTTAGAGTGCATGAATTCAGCTATTCACGGCCAGCCTGGCCAGCTCAGAACAGTGAAAGCCTCCTGAAGCAACCTCCAGGGCAAGTATCCATCCAACTCATCTGTCTGCAACAGGAACAGCACTGCAAAGGTTGGCGTTCCTTGGACACACAGGCTGCACGTGTAATGAACTTTGCTCTTTTCTCAAATTCTGGGTTTTGGTTGGTTTTTTTTTTTTTAAATCTTGTAGTCTACAACTAAGGAATCGGAAAAGTACATTTTTATTTCCTGAATTTTATTGGAATCCTTTTTCAGAATAGAGGTTTTTTATTTTTTTAAGATATTGCATGAGAGAATTCTTCTGTTACTCTGTTGCGGTACTCTGACAGCATGAGTATGGAATGGCTGCAAGTCAAGGGTTAGGAGAGAAGTGGGAGCTCAGGATTTGGGGGTAATGTGGCTAGTGGTGCTTCACCAAGTTCCTGAGTCACTTGTTTTTATTTATGTGGAAAAAGTGTCTCAGCTGGCACACAACATCCTGTCCCATTTTAGGACCCGTTAAGGGTTAACAGACCTTAGTCTTGATTGTGTCCATCTACCACTTTAAAATTAGGGAGGGAGAGAGAGATGGGACCTGGGGTTGGTCAAGCTGAGTTGAAAATATGATGTCATATACAGAAGCAATGGAAGAGTCCAAAAGTGGAATTTCATTTCTTTGGCATTGCAGTTGAGTTCTTCCCCTACAGGGTAACTGTTATAAATACCATTTAAGATCTTAAAACAGATTATAAAATCCATTGGAATAAAGTATGAGTCACATTATTGCTTCATTCATCAAGCATTTATTAATAACAGTACCTGTATACTAGCCTGAGGACATAAAAAAATAAAATGAAAAACTCCACACCCCTCCAGAAGCTTACATCTTACAGTGGAGAGACAGCAGTTCCACAGGTAAGTCAATAACAATATGATCTGAGGTAGGAAAGACCATTAATAACTAAAATGGATCGGTCAGGAAAGGTTTCCCCTGGGAAATGGCAGGTACCAATTTCCTTCAGATTGAATCTTGAAGGAAGCTAAGTATAAATCTCCCAGATCCTAAGGGTTTGTAGACTCTCCTGATAGAGTATTTTGCACTTTGGATTTTCTAGAAAGACAACCACCTTCTCATCGGACCTGCACTGTCCAAAAACCTCACAACACTGGAGGACCAGATTTGCTCAAAACAAAACAGTGGATACATCAAAGATTCACATTTGGTCCATTGATTTTTAAATTTTCTTTAAATGAGTGGATGAACATTGCCAGGTGTTTGGGGTCATTGCCTTATGAATGTTACAAAAGATAGGTTTTTTTAACTCTCTTTAGTATTCTGGGGTTCTTAACTTTTGTATGTCACTCACAGACCCCTTTGGTAGTCTGGCAAAGTCTGTGTGCCCCTTTTCAGAACAGTATTTTTTAAAGTGGGTATGACATATAAGATTACAAAGAAAATCAATTATATTGAAACAGTTAGCAGAATATTAAAGAAAAAAAGTTAACAGACCAACCCCGTCCCACACACACACACGCACGCCCCTTCACCCATCCAGGTTAAAAGCCCCTCATAATCTCTGTAGGACTTAGAGCTCCATCATGTGGGCAGAGGTTTAATGGCAGTGGTACTCCTATTTTTCTAACTTATTTCTGTAAGCATGGCATATTTTTCTTTAAGAGAAAACGAGGCACTTGCTCCTCATTGTCACTTTTCTTTGTCTCCATGTAATTTTATGGCCAAGGGGTAAGAAGACAGAATTCAGTTTGATCTGGTCTTTAAAAGATGTATAGAGATAACATTTGAAATAGTTGGAATACTCATTCCTTAACTGTCCATTTGAGACTACAGAGGTACTAGTCAGTCTTTCAGCCAAAGTTTTAACACATTGCCTAGAATGTTCTCTGATGCTTATACCTTTCTGGTCCAGCAGACATGACTAGGAGCCTTAAGAAGACAGTGTGCTCTCAAGAAATTAAAAATAGAAAGTGGTTTCAATATAACATGTGGCTCTTGTGACATGGTTTGTGTTAACATTAGCCAGCTGAAGTGGTCTTACCCCACTAAAAACCTCGACAGTATAGCCCCAACTTCAGGAGGTTTGTCTGAAAAATTGAAGTCTTTAATTGAAAAAAAAAATTTAAATATTTTCAGTGCCAGCTTGAGGGAAGATACTGAGGTAGCATCCCAGCTTTAAGAATTTGGCTAAATTTATGAATTTATATAAATTCATAATATAAGTAAAATAAGATCATAAAATAATATAAAACTTATAAGCATATGAATCCAAACTGGTACTACCTTTTAACTGAAAGCTTTGCTGCTGAAAGTTGAAAACTGGAATTAAATTACATTAGCAGTTTAAAAAATGATTGGGTTAAATAAATCAGGAAGGAAAAATAAAGGGAAGCAAATGAATGGTTATTGGATTTTCTAAATTTCTGTAGCATTTCATGTTGGAGACTCCCCCATTGCTGTATATTTATGCATGGTATTGCACGTAGCAACACTGGGCATCCTCTGCCAACAAGATTTAAGTTCTAGCAGGTCTTTTCAGTTGAGAACTTCTACTGCTTCTCTTGATGGCTTCGAGTCTCTGTTCAGGAGCCAGCCTAGCTAAGTCCAGAGCCTCTTGACTAGCCTAAGGGCTGCTTTGGCCATTGTCGTCAAGGTCCTACCATGTCCTGAAGCATAGAAAGGTGATGGATGATCTATGGATAGGATTCTCCCACCCCATTGAAGTTGGGGATATGTTGCCATTTTCAGGTTGCACAGTGGCATAGCTTATTAATGTTTACAACATCTTTGAGTCTGTGGGAATTTGTTTTGCTCAACTATATGTGTTTGTAACAAGGGTTTTGTTTTTCATGCTTTCTCAGTGGGGAAAAAGGAGATGGTAGGGAGAGAAAGAAGACTTCTCTTTTTTAAAAAATAAAATAAAATTTAATGTAAAAAGAAAAGCCAACATCATCGAGTCAGTTAATATAGAGCAGCCCCAATGAGGCTGGTAGGCCAGCAGGCCAGCACTTGCCTTTGGTTTGTACAGATGGTGGCCACTTTTGTTCTCAGCTTTGAGCCAGCAAAGTAAAGAGGACAGTCAAGTGCTTTCTGCAGAATTTGAGCACTTTGAGGGGCCCCTGAGAAGCTCAGGACTTTGGCTTAAGTTTTAACTCAAAATATACTTACTAAAAGTCAGTAGAATGTCCTCTTTTTGTAGTGTGGTTTTATTTCTTTTACCTTTAGTTATACAATCCTAAATTAGCTGTTTTAGGGAGTTATTTGGGAGCCATCAGTTATCTTGCAGAAACCAAAAGATGAGAGTGAGAAATTTGTTACTTTGCTATAATTAATAATAGTGTACACTTGATGATTTCCAAAGTACATTCCCATGTTTAGTAGTACCCCAGATTCCCTTGTGAGTTGGTCAGAGTGAAGATGATAATGGTGATCATTAATTGTTAATAGTAATAACTTCATATAAAACTTGAATGGATTGTTTTTATTTGTAACTGGGGAAAAAATAAAATACTACATAAAAGCTAAAAAAAAAAAAAAAGAAAACTTTAATGGTTTAAAAAAAGTGCTTTCATACCTATCTCGTTCCATCCTCCTGACAGCCCTTTGTGACAGTACATGTAATCCAGTTGCTGTTTTGCAGATGAGGAAGTGAAGGATCATGCAGGTGGAAGGAATTTGCCAGTGTAGTATAATGGGAAAAACATGGGACTTAAAAGTAGAAGGTCTGGCTTCATATCCTAGCTCTCAGGTTTACTGCCAGTGTCACTGTATCTGTAATACTTGTGCTACTTAGACCACAGTAGCTAGGGGGCGCTGCAGTTGGGAAGACCTGAGTTCAAATGTGACCTCAGACACTGACTACCTATGTGGCCCTGGGCAAGTCATTTAACTGTTTGCCTCAGTTTCCTCATCTGTAAAATGCGCTGGAGAAGGAAATGGCAAACCATTCCAGGATTTCTGCCAAGAAAACCCCAAGTGGAATCAGGAAGAGTTGGATATGACTGAAATGACTCAACAACAACTTATACCCCAAGGTTGTTGCAAAGAAAACCGAAGATGTGAACTTCTATATGCAAATTTAGGCCACTCTTACTGCTCACATAATGATGAAAGTTTTAGAGAATGTGCCGCAAACACTGGTACCCCTGTGTCTCTAGGTCCCTAAGACCCAGCACTACCACACAGTGGGATTGAGTGAATTCAACGTTCTGAAACTTATCTTCCTTATCTGGCATACTTGGTTGATAACATACTTGCCTGCCTCACAGGGTTGCCATGAAGCTCAAGCAAAATCATAGCTTCTACTTTTATGGTTCTTAGGATCTTTGAATCATAGATTTAGAGTTGGACAAAACCTAAGAGTTTACCCCCTTGGGCTTAGAGAGGTTAAGTAAATTGCCTGAGATCACACAAGCCAAGGATAAAAACATAGGTCCTCTGTCTTGAAATCCAGTGCTATTTCCACTTACTACCTCCTGTTAAAGTACTTTGTAACTGTAAAACTTCAAATGTGAGCAGCCCTTGGGGTAACTATCTCCCAAACATGTCTGTCCTATACTCTCGCCTCCATATATTTGCTAATGCCTTTTTTCTCCCCTTTCTTCCCCCCCCCCCAGTTAAAATCCTATCCATTCTTTAAGGCCTGACTCAAATGCTACCTCCCCCAGGAAGCCTTACCTGATTGTTTTTCCCACTCCCCAGAAATTTTCCTCCTCTGTCCTTTGTACCTCTCTGATGTATTTGTCTTTATCCTAGTTTGTATTATGGTTATGTATGCCTATGTCTTAAATCCCCTACTAGGTTGTAAACTCCTTGAGAGCAGGATGCAGATCTTCAAGCATTCATAGCACCTAACAAAATGCTTAGCACGTAGAGGCACTCGGGAAATAGTTGTTGAACTGGAGGAAGGGGAATAACCAGTAGCAATTGAAGAGAACTGAGCTAGAAGCAAACTTGTTTTATGGGGCTGGCCTGCCTTTTGGGGACCCCTGGGCTCAAGGCTCTCTTCTCCTTTGCTACTACTAATCCAGGATTTAGTTCTTTTAATTTTATATATATTTTTCCACCCACAATTCAGTCCAAAGGGTGAGAATACTAGAGGGAATATAAATAAACTGAAAATTAGCTAGGAAGGAGAGAATGAGAAAGGAGAAAAGAACAAGAGGGAGATGAAAATAATGTCAACACATAAGAAGAATGCAATCCCAATTCTGGAACCAGCAAGGAACAATTCAGGGACCTGAAGTGCACATGGATGATAGGAATAGCTGTTATAAATGACTTTCATTTGTCATCATAGATCCAGAGGGCAGTATGAGCTGTGGTCTTAATGTAGAAAGAAAAGGTTTACCTTAGATGGTGTAAGCAAAACTATAAAACCAGTTTCTGTTTGGATCTTAGAAATGAAATGGAATCAAAACAAAACCGAAAAAGTTTTCTTTACTGTGTCCTTAACCTTTGAGAGCGACACTTGGCTTTTGTTCTCTTGATCTGAAAATTTCTTCCATACTTGGCCAACCTTTCATTATTGGAACTTTTTAAAAAAAAAAACAAAACAACTTGCTGTTTCCAGAGTCACGCTGACCCAGTCTCATGTTTTATAGCTGAGCTTGCAACATAGAAAGGAGATTTTTTTTTAATGTTGGAAGAACAAATTTTGGATGGAAGGAACAAGTAAACTTGTATATACATTCAGTGAGATTAAGTCATTGATGCATTATTGTAAGTCAGATGTATATTATGAATGTTGAGTGTTAGGATATCTACTCACCACTATTTGCTAGAACATCCAACAGTGCCTATATAACAGAAACCACAAAACAGCCAACACCTAAAGCTCACTTGAACTTCACTTTGGAGCATGACAGAAATGAATTCTAGTCTTTTCACAAAAGAATAAGGACATCTCTTTATAGCTCTGTGTGTGTGTGTGTATACACATATATGTGTATAATATAACACATAACACCTTCGCACAGTGTCCAATAAATATGAACTGGTGAAAAGCAGGAGCAAGACACATACTTTACTCATGGGGCTTTTTCCAGAACTGGGACAAAATAATTGTTGTCTTTGGGAGTCATTGCATTCCATACAGTTCTTCTGACAGAACTAAATATAAACTTGAGCTGGTTTCATTCCTAAAGTTTGTGAGTTCTGGTTTAGAGAGAGGAACCAGCAAAACAATTTTATACGTGGTGATTAACTTTGCAAGCAGCCTACAGTACCTTATTTAATAATATGCCTGAATAATCATCCTAATAGTATTACAGATCATAGGCTCAGAGTTGGAGGAGATCTTAGAGGTCATCTAGTCTAATTCCCTTATTTTACAGATGAGGAAGCTGAGACCTAGAGAGGTTGGCTTGTCCAAGGTCACACAGGGAGTTAATAGCAGAGCCTAACATTTGAACCCTGGTTTTTTTTACTCCAAATCCAGTATTTTTTCCACTGTACGACAATTATATCCAGCTATTGTCTAAAACTTTCTATGAGAAAATGAATTCTGAGTTCCATTTTAATATGCTACATATGTTTTCCTTTGTAGAAGTGAGAACTCTAATTTTTGCCCTTGCCCTTTATGATTTGTCCTCCACCTATTTGGGTCCAATAAAATTAGTTCTAGTGTATGTGTAGCTGGACATTAGAAAAGAGAAGGTACCTCTCTAAGACAGGCACTTCCCTGATGGTTGCATTTGGTTAGAGGGTGCAGTAGAGAGAAGATAACCTTTAGCCTTTCTGTGTTGTTGTCTGTCATTGGAAATTCCAGTATTCACAAATCATTGCTTGTACTTAAAAGATGAGGCTTCACTAGCTTCTGAATAAAGCAGAATGACAGATAGCACTGCAAGTGGCATTTCACTTAGAAATCTCCTTGGTCGTTTGGACTTAATGCATTTTAACCTTGAAATCATAGAATCACTGAATTGAAAGAGACCCAGGAGATCATATCTAACCACCAGTCATTTCTCCAAGGAGCAAAATTAAAGAGAGTTAAAGGAACTTGTCCAGAGTCTCACAGCAAGTTAGTGGAAAACTGGGACTAGAGCATAGTATAATAGTCCAGAAGCACATTTGGGGTGGATGTAGTCACCAGAGGCCTGGGTTTCCTCACCTACAAAATTCTGTAACGCCTGTTTCCCAGGATTGTATATGCATCAAATAAAATTATTCACATAAAGGGCATTGAAAACCCTAAAACACTAGGTAAATGTCAGCTCTTGTGTCAATCCTTGAACCTTTCTAAGTGGTTTTTAAAATATACACAGTTATCTTTAGCCACCACTTAGAAATAAGTATAGCCAATACTTGGAAAAAGTGAGGCATGGATGTAAAATGTGTCCCCAATAATAGCTTCAAGAGATTTTGAACTTGCTAGTGCTTAGGGCTCTGGCCATAACATTTTTCATTTAGTGAGTAGCAGTAGGTTTAAAATGCTCACATAACCAGAACTATGTGTGAGCTGCCTGTAGGAGAGACAGCAAATCATGATATCATGGATTTAGGGTTGGAAGAAGTCTTAGAGGCCATCAAGTCCAGAAAGGGGAAGGAATTTGCCTTAGGATAATGTGGCCAGTACGTATCGGAGTTAGGAAGTGAACCCATCTCACTAACATCACATCCAGCATTCTTTCCACTGTAACCCCCTACTTCTTTCTGTTCCTTCTCTGTCCCTTCCTGATTGTACGTTCTCGTGGGTAGCCCTGAAAGGCAGTCAACATTTCCAGCCATGCTGTCTATATGAAGGTCAGCATCTCAGTTCCTTTCTCACTAGAAAATTGAGCTCCCCCATGGAACCACCCTGTACTTTGATGGGGCAGCTTTGGTTTTATCTTTTTTGGTTCCAGGTCTCCACAGTAGTACCATGTATTCCCACTGCTCCTTTTCCACCTCCTTTTCATAAAAGTATTGTCTTCCTCCGCTAGAATGTAAGTTCCTTGAGGGCAAGGACAGTCTTGCTTTTATTGATAACCCCAGTACTTAGCACAGTGTCTTGTGCATGGTAGGTATTTAATAAATGCTTTATACTTACCTATCAATAATAGTGCTTTCTCCTCCTACTTTAATAACCAACATTTATATGGCACTTACTTTGTGCCAGGCACAGTGTTATAAGCGCTTTACAATTTATTCTAGGTCTTAGGCTAACGGTAGGTACATTTTTATGTGGGTGTAGCACTGGGAAAGCAAAGGAGACTTTCCCCCTTATCCTGTCTCTGATCATGCTTTACCAGGCCTCAGCCTTAAATTATTCCCACTATCTCACTGCATTTGTTTCTATTTATGTGTTACAGAACAAAGCTAGAGAAAATCATGAAAACCTTCTGATTGAGACCACAACAAACTTGTTATATAATCTCAACTGGGCTTTACACCTCCCTAATTGAGTCATTATCTCACTCACCACAATGTCTTTTCAAAACCTTTTCATCCCTCCTCAAACATCCCATGATACCCCCCACCCTTTCTGCCAAGAATCTTGCCTCATATTTCATTGAAAAATTGAGGCCATCTGCTGATGGTCCCTTTTCTCCTTATCTTCTCCCTCTCCCCCCCCATTCTTCCCTCCCGATATTCCATCTACTGTCTCTATGCCTTTTCACTGACTGCCCCCTCTGCTTGGAATGCCCTCCCTCCTCTCCTCTGCTTCATAGAATCTCTTTAAGATGCATCTTCTGCATAAAACCTTTCCTGATCTCTTCAACTACTACTGCTACTCTCCCTCCCAAATTGCCTTGTATTTAACTACTTTGTATATGTGTGTATACATGTATTTGTTAACTTTATTTTTATGCTGCATATATTTTTATATATACTTGTTGCCTCTCCAAATAGAATGTAAGCTTATTGTGAATAGGGATGGTTTCTTTCTTTGTACTTTCATACCCAGCACAGTTTCTGGCACATGATAGGCACTTAAGAAATACTTGTTGATTGACTGGGAAATGACCAAACAAATGGTACAAGAATGTAATAGATATTATTATTATGTACATGCAACTGGGAAATAAGATATAAGGCACTGAGGTAGGGAGATCAACCTTGCCCTAACTGAGTCAGAGGGATGATGGGGGAGGATATAGGAGAGAACAGATTGGGGGAGGGGGCATACAGTGGGATCACTGTTTTGGGGTGGTGGGTAGGGAAAAGATGAGAAGAATATTTGTAACTCAAAATCTTGTGGAAATGAGTGATGTAAACTAAAAATAAACAAAAGTTATTAAAAAAGAATGTAATAGAATATTATTGTGATATAAGAAATGATAAATAGAATTCAGTGGAGAATTCTGAGAAATAGGGAAGACTTGTGTGAACTGATACAAAGTGAAGTAAGCTGAACCAGGAAAGCAGTATGTACGTGGACTATAACAGGGGACAATTGTGTTCAAATTAACTGGAACATAGTAAAATAATTAAATGTATTGACATATATAATAAATTTTGTAACTTTTTACATCCTTTAAAAAACTTTTAATGTGCAACATCCTTCTTTGCTGCAGTTACTTATTTCTATGTAATTTAGCATTGAATTCACAAGATTTTGGCATGTGTTCTTCCATTCTTAGTCACGAAGCCACACTTTTATCACATTGGATATTAAACATACCTTTGAACAGTCTTTTTTTTTTCCAAATCTAGTTTTATTATAAGCCCATAGATTTTCAGTGGGGTTTAAATTCGGCGCATTCTCAGGTCATTGGAACACGTTTATCTTTATCTCTTGAATATATGTGTTAACCTTTCTTGATGCGTGGCATTGTGTGTGATGTCTTGATGTAGGAAAGATTGTATTTCATTCAGTATCCATCTCCATTTGGGAATTTCTCTAATTCGAGAAGAATTTTGCTTCTCAATCTTTTCGTGTTCGTTGTTACCGCAGTAGGGATAAGATTCCAGGCCTACTGGAAGTAAAAAAAATCCTCAAAACGTTTTGGATGAGTGTTTCATAGTCAGAAAATGTCTAACTCTTAACAAATTACCTGGACCTTTCTGCCAGTGGCTTTCATATTGCCTTGAATAAAAAAGTGAATTTTGTTAATGAAAATTACTTTTATTCAAATCTTTAATACTCTCGTCTTCATGTTGTCCTGCCCATGATGAATATTTTTTCTTCATAACAATGGTCAGTCGTGGGTTTTTTAAATGATCTTCTTACTGTTCTTCCACCTTAAAGTTTAGACTCTACTGTAGAGAAATTAATAACAATTTCTCCAGCTGTTAGGTCCCTCTGAGAGTCTTTGCTTGTTTTTGTTTTTGTTTTTGAGGCTTAACTGTTTTGTAGCAGTATTTTGTTGGGTTTTGACATTTTTTGGTTTTGATACACTTTTCTTTGCACTTCAGTGCAACTGATCCTTTTTCTTTATAACCTTGAATAATCCTTGAAATGCTTGACTTCCCCACACCACCACCAGCTGTAGTGTCTTTTAACAGTCTTTGAGGTGTGCTGTGGGAGAGCTATAAATTTTGTGTTTCCTTAGAGTGGCATCCATTCTTAAGAATAACAGAACAAAAGAAGAATGGAACATGTTTATGGCGTGAAATCCAGCACTCAACTGACTAAAAAACTAAAGATGGGGAAATCAGCACCATACAGTCTTTCCTGGTTAAGGTGACATGTTCTGAGGCAGCCTAGCATCAGCTGAAATACACACACACACACCCCACCACCACCACTGCTGTCACAAAATAAAACCGTATCAGTAATTGTTTGTTCCACATAATTCACATACCACTGTAAATGGAAAGGACAAAAGAACCTAAATTAAACTCTTGTATAATTGTAATGACCAAGCTTGGTCTAGAAGAATAATTGAAAAAATATTTTACAGAGATGGAGGACCTATGGGTGTGGAATACTGAATTTCGCTTTCAGATGTTGTTGATGTGTTGTTTGATTTTGCAAAACTGCTTTTTCTCTTTATTCTTTGTTGCAAAGGATGGTTAGATGGGTAGAAGTGGGGAGGATCTATTTGGAAATGAAACTGATATGAAAACAAGATAAAATATTTTTGAAAATAACATCTGGTGTTTGAAAATGCTAATGTGATTGGATTGACATGATAGTTTTCTTCAAGTATTTGGAAGGCCATCATGTAGTTTGATTGTCCACACCTTTCAGTAGAAAATTTTTTGGCACACATCTCAAACATGTGTGCATATACTTAATGTGTACTGCTGTACTAGTTATAGACATTATGAAAAGTTAAGATAAAGTTGAAATAACATTTGGTCTTAGGGTTTACTAAGCAGAGGAGTCACATGGTCAGACCTGCACTTAGGAAAGTTACACACTTGGATGGAGGATAGATTAGAGTGAGGAGAGATTTAAGGCCAGGAGACCGATGGAGAAGCTGTTGCAACAGTCCAACTAAAAGATGATGAAGGCCTGAACTACGATGTCTCTGTGAGTAGAGGGGAGATGTTTTGGAGTTAGAAACCCAGGATCTGATAACTGATTGGCTATTTGGGGTGAGTGAGAGTGACGAGTGAAAGATGCCACTCAGGCTATGGACCTGGGTGACTGGAAGAATAGTAGTGTTCAGGATAGTAATTGAAATTCAGAAGAGAGGGATATGTTGAGGGAGCAAGAGCTAATGTAATGAAATGCCAATCAGAACCCATCTCTGTGTGTTTATCCTGTCCCACCCAAAATGAAAAATATGTAGTGGGCCAGTCACTTTTCCAATATTCAGATCCCTAGTTCTCAGAGCCCACCTTCTGAAGTTTGTCTTCCACACCCACCAGGTGATCTGGGGTAAAGAGGGGGAGGGTACCCAGGTAGTTTTTTAAGTTATAACTACACCTGGAGGAAGAGGAACTGGGGGAGCAGGGTTAGGATATAAGGGGAGGTATGGTTGTATTATAGACAAGCCCCACTGAGGAGTTATTGGGGGTGAAGTGAAATTATATCCCTTGAGGTCAGGCTATAATCCCAGGGCTCTGGCCTCCAATTTGGATACCATTGATGTAGATAAGGTATTAGACTTCTTTTGTTTGGCCCCACAGGGCAGAACTCAGAAGAACATATGGAACTTACAAACAGAAAGTGCCATGGAGGTTAATGAGGTCCTAGATTTAGAGCATTTGAAATTGAAGCCATCATCCTACTAGTAGTAAGTAGCAGAACTTGAATCTGAATGTCTGCTTTCATCTACACCACTCTCAGTACCCTCTCACTAGAAGTCTTCAAGCAAAGGCATGTTATGGTGGGGGTGGATCAAACTAGAATTCTATCGTATGTTTGTAGAGTTAAACCAAATCAGATGGATCACAGTCCTTTAAGTGATTAATGGACTGATTCTTTTATGTGGTGGTGATTGGTGGCAAATTACCTGACTCCTTTCACTACCAAATTAGGGCTGTCCAGGTGAAGGAACCACATGTTCCTTTTGCTGTTTTCTCAGAATACACTCACAAAAAGTTCTAAAATGACCAGTTCTGAACATTAAAGCTTGCCCCGCGTTGTTTTATCTTAGATGATATAATTAAAGAACTTAGCAGCCTAGTGTTGCTTTTTGTTCTCTATGTAGGCTCCTACCCTAGAATACAGGATAGTGTGGCACTGGAGCTCCTCTCCTTTTCTCTATCAGTGGTTAGCACCCTATCAGATGCATGGCCTTTTTCCAAGTAGCAAATTGCTCAGTTCCATGAACTTCATTGCTGGATGATTTTCAGAACCTCCACATTCAGAGCTTACAATTTTGTGAAAGGACTTGGAGTGTGGATGGTTATCCAACTCCTTGTTTGGATAATGTGCTATTCTTTTAAAATAATAAGTTGGGGGTTTGGGGTTTTGTTTGTTTTTTGTCTTCCCCTACCCACCTACCCCCACCTCCGCCAGGATCCATTGGCTGTTCCAAACTCCACCTGTGGTATTTATTTTGGTTTTGTGGCTTTTTTAACCAGGGCACTGGAGACGCTCTTTTTGCAATATATTTGCTTTAGTTACAATTTTAATTATACATTTAAACAGTTTTTAAAATTATTTCAATTACATGTAAAAAAAACAATTTGTAACATTCGTTTTTTAAAATTTTGAGTGCTAAATTTTCTCTTACCTTCCCCACTTCCTGAAAAGACAAGCAGTTTGATACAGATTTATACATATGTAGTTATGCAAAATATCTCCATATTAGCCACATTACAAAAAGAAAACAGACCCCCACAAAACAAGAAAAATTAAGTTTTTAAAAAGTATGCTTCAGTCTGCATTCAAACTCCATCAGTTCTTTCACTGGAGGTAGGTAGCATTTTTCATTATACGCCCTTCAGTATTGGCTTAGATCATTATTTTGCTGAGAAGAGCTGTCATTCACACTTGATTGTTGTATAATATTGCTGTTACTGTGTACAGCATTCTTCTGATTTTGTTCGCTTCAGTTTGTTCTAGTTCACTTAAGTCTTCCTGGATTTTTCTGAAACTGTCTTTCTCATCTCTTAGCAGAGTAGTATTCTATCACAATCATATACCACAGCTTGTCAGCCATTCCCCAACTGATGGGTATCCTCTCAGTTTTTAATTCTTTGTCACCACAAAAAGAGCTGCTATAAATATTTTTGTACATATAGTTTCTTTTCCTTTATTTTGATCTCATTTGGATACAGACCTAATAGTGGTATTGCTTGGTCAAAGGGTATGCACAGTTTTACAGCCCTTTGTTCATAGATCTAAATTGCTCTCCAGATAGTTCTAAATTGCTCTCCAGAGTGGTTGGATCAGGTCACAACTCTGCCAACAGTACATTAGTGTCCCTATTTTCCCATATCCCTTCCAACATTTGTCATTTTCCTTTTCTGTCATATTAACTAATCCAATAGATGTGAATTGGTACCTCAGAGTTTTTACATTTTACATTTCTCTCATCAGTAGTGGTTTAGAGCATTTTTTATATGACTATAGATAGCTTTGATTTCTTCATCTGAAAACTGCCTGTTCATATCCTTTGACCATTTATCAACTGGGGAATGACTCATATTCTTATGAATTTGATTCAGTTCTCTATATACTTAAGAAATGAGACCTTAATCAGAGAAACTTGTACATTTAGTTAGTTTTAAATGTACTATGAGATCCTTGACCACTGAAGAGATTGGCCTTGCATTCTACCAAGAAAAAAATAAGCAGATAAGGATGCATATTATCCTTATTAAGATAGGCAGTTGGATAAGCTGTCCATTGAATTAATCCATCAGTTTGTAGATCTTAGACAGGGCCTGCTGTTGGATGGTGAGCTGGGCCCGCTGATGAATAAAAGGAGGCAAGTGCATTTATTTTTTTTTATTTTAATTTATTTTCTTGATTACATCATTCATTTCCACAAGGTTTTGAGTTACAGATTTTCT
Organism: Pseudocheirus occidentalis; assembly: GCA_028646575.1. Lineage (NCBI taxonomy): Eukaryota > Metazoa > Chordata > Mammalia > Diprotodontia > Pseudocheiridae > Pseudocheirus > Pseudocheirus occidentalis. Next base: position 53,698,180 of record CM053602.1, read on the forward strand.
CCCTTTCTTTCCCCCACCCCCAAGCCCAAAACAGTGATCCCACCGCAAAGCCCCTCCCCCAATCTGCTCTCTTCTAGGTCTTCCTCCAACGCCCCTCTAACTTTCTGGTAGGGCAGGGAGGGTCTCCCTACCCCAGTCCCTGCACATCTCATTTCCCAGTTGTATGTAGTTAGTAATAATAATTTTATTTATATATATATATGTTTGTTTTTTTAACATTTGATTGTATAGCTTTAAATTCTAGATTCTTGCTGTTCCTCCCTTGTCACCCACTCCCACTGGAAGGAGCAGCAATTCAATACAGGCTGTACATGTGTATATGCAGGACATCTCCATGGTGGACATATTGTGAGAGGCTGATTGTATATCCCTCCTTC
>CM053602.1:53699056-53744528 GCA_028646575.1 Pseudocheirus occidentalis
AAGTTTTTCCGTTTATTAGTCACTATGTGTGCCCTCAAGGAGTTTACATTGGGGGGGGGGGTACACTATCCTGAAACTTTAAGCAGTTGGCCTTAGTTCTACCTTTTGAGATTAAGCATAACAGTGATTTGATGTGTAGCATCCCTTCAAGTATTTGAAGACAGCATTGATGACACTAATTTTTTTCAGGCTAAGCATCCCCAGATCCCCAACTTATAAACTATTGCCCAGCCACATCTTCCCCCCTCAAATCTTTATTTACAGAACCCATTGTTGCAGGCTGTTAGAATCTTTTTGGATTACAATTCTGTTATTCAATGTGTTAATTATTCTTCCCATCTTACTATCTTCTGAGATTTGAAAAACATGTTTATGCTTTCACCTGAGTCATTGGTAAAAAAGCTGAATGCAACAGATTTACAGGTTTTCTATGCAGGTGCCCTCTTTCCAGGACACCAGGCCGTCGAAGACCATTCTTTGGTCATTTTCTGGTCATTCAACCAAGCCCAAAGTTTCAAATAAACTTAATTATATTGTCACCCGTTCCTTACCTCTCTATCTTGTCCACAAGGCTATTATAAGAGTTGTCAGATAGCTTGTTTTAACATAATATGTCTATAGAATTCCCCTGATTACAAGCCTAGTAATTCTCTCAAAAAAGGAAATGGTTAGGCTAGCATGACTTTGTCTAATAATCCCATACTGGTTCATAGTGGTCACTGCTTCCATTTCCAAATTCTCACAGCCTGCTTAGAATTCTCTTCCCCAAACTTTCATTTTAAATCTCCTTATATTATCTTTTTCCCAAATTCCCCATACTCATTCTCCTTAATGTTTATACTCTTCACATTACTCAAATTATCCTTCCTGACATAATAGATGAAGCTTACCCATACAACAGATTCTCTTATCATCATCTCCTCAAGCTTATGCCAGACCAAAATGTAAGTTTTCTAACTCAGCTCTGTCCTTTCAATTTGCTGGTGCCCCACTTCTTTGTCGTCTGGCTGTATAGTGTGTCACACACCGCAGTTGGAGAAGGTTGGTCCAAGGGAGTACTGCTTCATGGCTCTCTGCACTTTCAATTCTCACCACACTCTGCTTTGGGGGACTTTTCAGGAGCTCTGTGCCTCACACAGCTGCCCCCATTGAGGTTTTTTCCATCCCCACTCTCAAGGCTCCAGGCAACAATCCTCTTCCCTCCCCATTGATTCTGTTCATATGTGGAAACAATTGCCATAGCAGGTTTGTACTGTTGAAGCAATTGAGTCTTGGGTCCTACCTAAGACCAGCTCATTATGAGGAAAACCCTGACTTCCCAGCACTGATAGTTAAAAGATTAGCAGAAATCAGAGACAGGTTAGAGTAGTTTCAATATTCCCAATAACCTCCCCTTCTGGGTTTCCACCTGTGAAAAAAGCCTCGCACTTGCAAACCATTCATTCTTGTAGAGGAAATATTATACCTGATACGCACTAATTGAGTGGAAAAATACTTTAGTTGATCAGATGATGGCAGCTCACATTTTATATAGTGCTTTAAGATTTACAAAATATTTTCCTCTTAAATAGGTAGTTGTGAGTGTTAGTATGCCCATTTTGCAATTGGGAAAACCAAGGATTAGAAAGGGAATATGATCTGCCCAGCATTGTAGTAAGTAGCAGAAGCCAAATTGGAAGTGGAGCTTTTCCTGACTAGGTTCAGTGTTCTTTCCCCCATTCTATGCTGAATACATGCTACCTGAATCCCCTCAGAGTTTGGGAAATGTTGTAGGGTCTTTAAGACAAAGAAACAAGGATCTTCTGGACACATTCTCCTCCAGGACACATTGTCCAGTAGAAAACTTGCTTAAAAGTTCTATCATTCTAAAGACAGAAGAAACCATTTGAAGCTAAGTCAAGAGAGCTGTCAGGATCTACCCATTTGTAGCTCCCCAGTATCCTAACCACTGAGGGAGGTGCTATGATTTGAGCACAGGCTTAAAAGGAAAAGCAGGAACTACCTAGCCTTTGGCAAAATTAATAACCTCTCTGTCTCTGGTTTCCCCCATCTATAAAATGCAGTCATGCCAGTTGATCTCCCGTGGGCTTGCTTAAAATGCTTCAGAGTAAAGGAGAGCAAGGTTTTCTCCTAAGAAACATTCTGAATCTTAAGAAAGAAAGACTCATGCAGGCTTGTAAGAGCCCTTGTTTATCATTACCAGTTGTTACTGACTATACTGTCCTTTGCCAGAGTACTGAAAGGTCAATTAGCATCTAATTTGGCTACCTTTGGGCGCATCACTGAGGAGACGTGAGAAAGAGTTTCATCCAGTTGTTAGTTAATCCTAGAGAGCAACCTGCCAAACGGTAGATCTGGGGTAAGCTTCAGTTTCTGCACCATAGAAGAGAAATAGTCAAATGAAACATTTCTGTGGCTGGTGGTAGGATCAAGACTATAGGGACAGATATAAGTAAAGCGAGAGTAAGATAGATGGACCTAGAGAATAGAGATTAATTCAGGAGACCTTAATAAAAGCCAAGACTGTCCCAGAATCTTAAGTGTGTGAAGAGATCTCAGAAGCCATCTTGTCCAATCCATATTTGACCAGTAATCCCTCCTTCTTTAACATCCCCAGCAAACTTTAGCCAGTCTCTAACTTGGAAACCTTCAGTGAAGGAGAATGTGCAGCTTCAGCTGTCTATACTCTTCTATACCCCAAACTGAATATAGTACTCTGCAAGTGGTTTGACCAGAGAACAATATAGTAGAGCTATTCATCATCCCATCAAACATTTATTAAGCACCTCCTGTGTTCCAGGCACTGAGGATAAAAAGATTACCAGTGCCTACCCTCAAGGAGTTTCATTCTACCAGGGAAAAAATACCATGTTCTTCTACTCAAGACTTTCCCAGTCCCCTAAGTTGTTAATGTTCCCCACCCTCAGAATTATTTTTTTAATTTAACTATGTATGTGGGGTTTTTTTTCCTGTAAAATGTAATCTAGGGTATATGTCACATTAATCACAGCTTTCCTCTCCTTTGCTATCACAAATTGTGTATTGGAGCGCTTCCTTCCCTCTAAGATTCCTGCCATTAATACTTCACCAGTATCAATTACTCAATGGTCAGAATCAGGTCCAGAATAGTAGTTTGCTTTGATACTTCCTCTTCCTTTTAAGGGTTATCATGAAGGCGAGTCACCAGTTTATTGGCTGCTCTGTTCTTGGCCATGAGAGTGTACCAGCAGATGGCGAGATAGTTGAGTTCCCCATGTTACAGTATCAGTGTTTCCATTACAGGTTTGTGGTCTATTCCCCAAACTCCTCATCTAATTCCCCACTCTGTCAAAATGCTCTTTTGATCTACACTCAGGTATTTTCTACTATGTTTCTCCCCCAAGGTCCCAGGTTCACTGCTACTCCTCCCAGAGCTAAATTAGAGTCAGGAGCCAAGTCTTCACAGTACCTGTTCCCTGTGGGGTCAAATTTTCATCCTTGCATCAGTATCTCTGGTTCAGTGTTCATTAGCCTTACTTCAGACATCTCAGGTCATGACTTTCATTGCTGATTCTCTTCTCTTCTCCCATGTATTGGTCCTCTCTTTTGCTGTTCTGCCTTCTGCATTCTACCTCCTGTTCTCTTAGGTACCAATCTGTCAACTCTCTGTGAAAGGTCTTCTCCTCTCTTTTTCATTTCAGGTTCTCTTGTGAAAGAGTTTACAAGACTCCAGGCAGATATTTTTGGGTGTACTTGATATGAAGGGCATTTCCATCCCTTGCCAAAACCTATTATTCCTATATTTTAAGCCATGATCCAGAAATCCAAATCCTATTCTTAGACATCAACTGTTTAGACAGTTCTTAACTTCCCAGATCCTCCTTTCACTTCTGAATTGGCCAAATACAATGAACAGTGGTGATAAAAGCCATAACTGGGTACCCAAGGTCTTCAGTTTTTTACCCAGGACTTCATACTCACTCTAGCAATGCTTCTTAAGTTCTTTCTTGTGGTATCATTTGTACAAATATGAATCACCCGAATTGGCTAGTGGTTATTGGATTTGACAGTTCTCAAGAGGCTTTCTGTCACATCCTGGAAATGTGCCCTGGGAATGCAGGTGGATCTTGCCATCATTTGTGTCATGTTGACAAATAGCTGTCTAGGTATCCCTTAGCCAGGAGGCACCAACTACTTCTTTTATTCCTCTTCTGACTATAGTTAGAAGACCAAGTAAGTTTAGTGTGGGTAGGAGAGTGGGAGAGGTAGAAAGGTGGACAGTTGTAGGCAGAGAGTTAAAATTTCAGAGTTTCAGATCTTAGAGGTAATACAGTTAGCTGACATTTCTGAATTGCCTTAAGTTTTACAAAGTGCTTTATACATTCTCATTTGAAACTCACAACCCTTATCTCTTTTACAGATGAGGAAACTGAAACTCAGGAAGGTCAAGTGATGTGCCCATGGTTATATAACTAATAAACATCCAATGTTACATTCAGAGCTAGGTCTCCACTGCCTCAATGCTTTTTCTAATATATACTACCCTGCCTTGGAGAGACAGTAATTTCTAGGTAGGAAATAAAAGGTCTGCCTAGCCTGTCTAGCTCGCAGAATCATTAAGAGAATTGATTAAGAATATATGCAAACATATTTGGGAAATTAGAAAGCACTAGCTCTAACCCTGTGATCCCCTTCCCTCCCACCTCCCCAAATACCTTGTTTTAGAAGCCATTCCCTTTCTTTCATTCATTGACACTCTCTCTGTCTCTCTCTGCTGCTGCTGCTGCTGCCTGCTCCTGTTTCCAGATATATTCAGGTTGCCCAATACTTTACAAATCTTCATGGCGCTTTTCTCTCCTCTCCATCTACCACCTCATTTCTCTCTTCTACTGCTAAGCATTTTTTCGAAGTTCTCTCTAGCCAATGCCTCCATTTCTCTATTCTCTCTTCACTCCTTTGCAGTCTGGCTTCCCCCCACCACTCTACTGAAACTGCACTCTTACTAATCACTGATGACCAACCAATCACTAAATCCAGTGGCCTTTTTTCCTCTTCTTCCTTAACTTCTCTGCAGCTTTAGACACTGACCACTTCTGCCTGCTATCTGGCTTCAGAGATGCCACATTCTCCTAGAGGCATCACATCTACCTCTCCAGCTGCTCCTTCTCTGTCTTCTTTGCTAGATCATCATCCTTTTCTCTCGACCCCTTAAAGTGAGTGTTCTCCAAGAGACTTCTTTGGCCCTCTTTTCTCTCTCCAGTTTCCCCTTGGCAGTCTCATTCCCTGCTATGGTTTCATCTGCCACCTCTATAAGGATTATTTCCAAGTCTGTCTCTCCAGTTCTAACCTCCAAGTTCCAGACCTGCATCTCCCAATAGCCAGCAGGGTGTGTCTACCTTGATATGCCACCAGCAACTGAAACTCAGTATGATCGAGCTTCTCTTCCCCCTACACCTACTTTCCCTCCTGGTGTCTTGGGCCCCCGTCTCCCCTTTAGTCTCCTACATTTAAAATCTTACTTTTCTTTCCTCATTCCTTTCCCTTACCTTTCCTATCCAGATGGTTCATTGATAAGACCTTCACAGTACCTGTCCTATCCTTCCTCTTCTCTCTGTTTCCACCCTATTGTAGGCTTTTATTGCCACCCACCTGGACCATTGCAAGAGGTTTCTTTCAGATTCTCTTGCCTCATCATCTCCCTCTTTCCAACCCATTCTTTTCACTATTGATGCTGCAAAAAAAAAAAATCTTTCATCTGCCTAAAGGTACTTATGACACTCCATTGTTCCTATTTCGTACTGAGTAAAACTCTCCCTAGTTGGCCTGACATTTGAATCCGTCCTCTACAACCTGGCCTTACTGTACCTTATTTCATACTACTCCCCCCCCAACATACTATGTGCTCCAACCAAAGAAGACTGCCCTCTGCTGTCTAAATATGTTTGACATGATTCCCTCTCTTTGCTCACTGAATTTCCACCCACCTTTTAAAGTCTAGCTCAAACGCTCCCTTCCCTAATCCTCCAAGATGACTGCAACCTTTCTCCTTAGCTCTTAGAAGCACTTTGTTTTGTACCCTACTGATTCATTTATATATATTGAGTGTTAGAATTATCTGATTGATGTCTTCTCTCTCTCTCTCCTAGACTATACTGCCCATGAGGACACTTTTTCAAATTTTGCATCTCTTCCAGCTTCCAGCACAATGCTCTGCACAGTCAGTGCTGAAGAAAGGAGGGTTGGATGAATGAGCTTTCATTTAGCAGATTAGGAAACTGAGGCATAAAGAGGTTGTAAGTTGCCTGGGTCACATAGTTCAGTAGTGATAGAGGCAGGGTTAGAAACCAGGACTCCTGATTCATCCAGTTTTCTCTCCATAGCACAGCACTGGTTCTCATACCATGACCCTCTTCTGCCTCTATTTTTAACACACTTTGACTTGAAGGGAGCAGTTTTCTAAAGTCAAGTGATAGATCTTTGCTTTTTGTAGTTTTCTTCTCTATAAAAGAATTCAGTGTCGTCTTCTCTGCCTCTCCCACCTGTGACATTTCCATGGATAATATTTAATGATCATTCTTTCTGTCTCTCTTCCACAGTCCACAGGGAAAAGCTTTTCGCTCCAAGGTAGAGTTGATTGCATACTTCGAAAAGGTAGGCGACACCTCCCTGGACCCTAATGATTTTGACTTCACGGTAACTGGGAGAGGGAGTCCCTCCCGACGAGAGCAGAAACCACCTAAGAAGTCCAAATCCCCCAAGGCTCCAGGGACAGGCCGAGGGAGGGGACGGCCCAAAGGGAGCGGCACAGTGAAACCCAGGGCAACGGCCTCAGAAGGGGTCCAGGTCAAAAGGGTGATTGAGAAAAGTCCTGGGAAGCTCCTAGTCAAGATGCCTTTTCAGCCTTCACCTGGGGGGAAAGCTGAAGGGGGTGGGGCCACCACATCCACCCAAGTCATGGTGATCAAACGCCCTGGCAGGAAACGAAAAGTGGAGAGTGAGCCACAGGTAATCCCCAAGAAACGGGGCCGGAAGCCAGGGAGTATAGTGGCTGCAGCTGCTGTCGAAGCCAAGAAGAAAGCTATCAAAGAGTCTTCCATCAGGTCCATTCATGAGACTGTGCTGCCCATCAAAAAGCGGAAGACCCGGGAAACTGTCAGCATCGAGGTGAAGGAAGTGGTGAAGCCTCTGCTTGTCTCCACTGTGGGGGAGAAGAGTGGGAAAGGACTCAAGCCTGGAAAGAGCCCAGGTCGGAAAAGCAAAGAGAGCAGCCCCAAAGGGCGAAGTGGTAGCACCTCCTCTTCCCCCCCGAAAAAGGAGCAGCAGCAGCAGCAGTACCATCACCACCACTACTACCCTTCTTCAGAGTCACCCAAGGCCCCACCCCCTCCTCACCTTGAGCCAGAGAGCTCCAAGGACAGCAAAAGCCCCCCTGAACCTCAGGACTTAAGCAGCAAAGTTTGCAAAGAAGAGAAGATGCCAAGAGGGGGGCCACCCGAGAGTGACGGCTGCACAAAGGAGCCCGCTAAGACTCAGCCTACAGCTGCTGCCACTGCTGCCACCACCACCACTGCAGCAGCAGAAAAGTTCAAACACCGAGCAGAGGGAGACCGAAAGGACATTGTTTCGTCCTCCATGCCAAGGCCAAACCGAGAGGAGCCTGTGGACAGCCGGACGCCCGTCACAGAGAGAGTTAGCTGACTTTTTCAAAAGTGGATTTAAAAAACAAAAGAATAAAGGCAGCTGTTGTCTCTTCTCCTTATGGGCAGGGCTCGGACAAAGCTTCCCGAATAACTGAAATTAAAAAGGGTTTTTTTTTTTTCAGTCAACTTAGAGTTTCGTGGCTTCAGGGTGGGAGTAGTTGGAGCACTTGGGATGTTTTTCTTACCGACAAGCACAGTCAGGTTGAAGACCTAACCAGGGCCAGAAGCAGCTTTGCACTTTTCTATAATAGGCTCCTTCAACAAGGCTTGCTGCATATACTACTGACCAGACAAGCTGTTTATCAGGCTTTTTAGGGTACACCAGCACCTGCCCTCCATTCATCCCTGTTGGGAGAGGGATGGTGTACTGGTTGTCACTAGAGACCTAACAAAATAGGGTTAGCGGGAGCTTACATTTTCAGTGCCATTAACATTCTAGTCCAAGGTCTTAAATTATTATGTTGTGGGGCTTTTTTTCCCCCTAAGGGGGCCGGGGGGGAGGGGTAATTAGATTCCTTAAGAAAAAGGGTTGAGATGGACAGCGGAGCACAGAGCAGGTGGCACTAAGAGGAGACCTTGACTAGGGGCCAGGTGGCATCGTCTAATCCCAAGGGTCTCCAAGTGAGTATTAGGGTGGGGGCAGACTTTACAGAAGGACTAGAGACAGGATAGCTAAGCCTGAAGAAGAGTGGCTAAAACCCCACCCACCAGGAGTTGACTTGGAAGAGGCCCCTGTGGACGGATCCCCAACCACCAAAAGAAATCTTGAGCTGCAGCTGCTTCATTTAGTGGACCTTGTGTATGTCTGAGTGTGGACGCACATAGATGGGCCGTGAGAAAGAAAACTGTTCTTCCAGTTCTTTTCCAGTGCTACTAGCTTAGAGACAGGTTAGAACTGTTTGCACAATTGTGTGATTGTTCCCATTCCCACTTCAAAACAAACTGACTGAGATGTTTGACAGAAAACTGGCTTCAGTGGGCAGCATGCCCTTGCCACTTCTTAAGACACTGGTGTGACGGGGTTTTGAACTCCCTATACTTGTAGGTATCTGCGCTTGTTTTAAAGTGGGATTAGCACACAGGGTTCCCACGAAGCTTCGAAACTCTAAGTGTTTGCTGCAGTTTTATAAGGACTTCCTGACCATTTGCTTTTCTTTCCTTTCATCTCTCCTTTCCTTTAGAAACTTTTGCCCCTCTTTAGGCATCAGCAGTGAGTACTCTTGGTTTAGTTGCACACTGAGCTGGCCCTCACAGGCTCCTAGCTGGGTAATACTAACCCAGCCCTCTTTCCTGGGGACATGTACAACTGGTCACTTGCTTTCATACTGTTAAAAATCACTTGTTGAATCTGGTCATAGGAATTTGAGGCCTAGTAAACACAAAGCATAACTCTGTTCAAACCCTCAGAATATGCCTTCCCAGTCTTCGATTACATGAAAGCAAAAGAGAAGTTTGGAAAACACTCTGAGATCTGCCAGAGTTACAGAGGATTCCTTCTGCCTACCAAAGCAACAAAACTAACCTCCTAACCAAGTGGACAGCACAATCATGATGCTTTTTTTCTCCTCTCCACTTTGGCCTTTGAAAGGTTACAAACTGTTCCTCCTAGGGCACAGTATTATAAAAAAGAGAACACTCCAAGATCTGTTCAGTAATTTAGAACCCAGCCCCCAAATGAATACCTGATCCTCACACTCCCAGTGAGCTCTCCTCTGATGGCAGACTTAGGATCTCACCCTTTTTCAAAGAGTCTAAATAAGGCCCTTTCATCCATTTCAGAATCTTGGGGGATGGGGAGAGGAGTTGCTGTTGCTATCTATTTGCTTTTTTTTTTCCCATTGGGGAGGGTATATATATTTTTTAACCTCTTTGGGTGTTCAGGAAGTCCTTATCCTGCCGCATATCTTCATCATATTGGTATATCCTTGTCTGTGTTTACAGAGATGTCTCTTGTATAGAAATCTATCAAACTGCGAAGCACCTTATCAAAACAGTAAAATGAGAGCGCAGCTTTCTGCTTATACACACATACACATACACACATACACATACACACATACACATACACGTGTGAGCTGCTGCAGTGAACTGTCAAATATGTGCCACCTAGTCTCTTTCAGTCACTGTTTCCCAGCTTCCTTAGGAGGATGTAATCATGAAGGATTGAACTATTATAAAAATAATACAGCATTTCCTCAATTAGTCTTTGGTAACCAGGAACCATAGTTGACAGTTCCAATCAGTAGCTTACAAAGGGAGTTTGCCCTCTAGGTCTTTCTGCAGTTGTTTGGCCTTTAGTAGATTTGTCTCAGTTTGCTGAACATCATACAAGTACCACAGAAAAAAACCTCTCATCAATCCCAGCCCTTAGGCCCTCACCACTTTTCAATCTTCCTGCTTCACTGCTGATAACTCCCCCCAAAAGGGAGGGTGTCTGGGTTGTCCAAGGAGGGTGTAATTCCTTGTAGCACCTCTTCCGCTTTCTCTAAGGAGAAAAGGCTCCAAGCCTACCAAGTCTCCTCGCTCTGGATTTGTGTGTTCCTTAAGTCCTTTTTTAATGGTGGATTTCTATTGGGCCTCCAAAGGACACCCACATGTGCACTTTAACTAGTCTGTTTCTTGAAGCCCCTTTATCATTGGAAAGGGATATTTTTAGTGTTTTGGTCTGGTTTGGTTTTTGCTTATACTCCAAGTATTCTTAGACCAGTAGAATTGAGCTCTTGGGACCATCATCAGGGAATGATAGTTCAGTGTTCCACCCTGTCTGATTCCCTGGAAAGAGGAGTCTCTGGTCCCCACAAGAGTCCCATTGGACTCTTTCTGGCACACGCTACACCTCATTCTGGGCTATTGTAGTCAAGGGAGGTACAGCACTTGAAAATGAGAATCTTTCTTCTGAATGAGGCAACTTCTGAAGACTTCTTATGTCCTTCCACTTCCTCCACTGAAATTTCCAAAGATCCAAGTGGTGACCAGGGCTCTTTACATTTCTGTTTTTGTTTTGTTTTGTTTTGTTTTTTTGTTTTGCCTTTTTCTCTTTCTTCCAACCTTCCCTCTTCCCAGCCAGAAGTGGTCCGAGTCAAGCCCCTGAAATGAGGCTGCAGATTTTTCCTTCCTTTCATGTGAAGTTGGCATGGTCTTCTTGCATTTATTTTTCACTGTGGCTTGAAAATTCTCTCCCAATCTAGGGTACTTTCCATCTTTTGCCCTGAGTCCCAGTGTCACCTCTGGGAAGTTAGCAGCATGTGTGAGAGCCTGTGCTTTACAAGTTTGAACAGGACAGGGTTTTAGGAAATAAAAGAGTGTATTAAGTTTATACATTGGAATGCCAAAAGCAGAGGATCTGGCACCAGTTAGCATTGTGGCCCATACCGTGTATATATTTGAACACTGGAGATAATTGGGCTGCCTCTCTTAAGGACTATACTAAAAATAAGTGAATACTGGTGATCTTCAGATGTCCTTGAGTAGAGGACATATTTGAAAATCTTCAGCCTCATTTCTGTCACTGGCTTCACCCTCCTGGACCGCTAGATATTGTACTCCGGCTTCTAGTTAACAGCTATAACAGGTTTAAGCATAACTTCTCTTTCTGCCCAGTGGGTAAGGAGGAGCATTCACACAACCACAGTCTGGTGACTTTTAAATACTCCATTACGATATTTGGGCAGGTTAGTCTTGCCTAAACACTTAGTTATCTCATATCCCCAGGAAGACACACAAAAAGATAGAATCAAAGGAGGGCTTCCCAGCTTACAGTCTGAAGTCCAAGGTGTTAAAGACCCCAGTGCAATCTATGAACCCAGAACCATCAATGCAACATATGTGAGCCCAGGGCACTGCCAGCACATTGCTTACCAGGGTGAAATGTGTCCTGAGGCAAGTTTGGGCGACCAGAAACTGCAGTCTTATGAGTTGTGTATTCTGGGGCTAGAGATTAATCAATGGGGAATTAGGGGAATCATCCCCACATCCCTGAGCTGAATGAAATCTGCCTTCCTTTATAGAGTCCATCAAAAAGGAGTGAAATTGTGGCCACACTCCCACTTATTCACAAGATATCAATGGGGGAAAGGAAGTTCCTTAGTGGAGCATCTGAATTTTAAATTATTTAAAATAAGAGACTCAAGCCCAGGGAAGCAGAGAATATGAGCTGCACAATCTATGATGGACAAACTGGCATACAACTAGCCAGAGGAAAAAGTTGTAGCCATACAGCCCAATGTCTAGTGATCATAGGGTCATAATCTTAGAACTAGAAAAGACTAGAGGCCAGAGATTCCAACTCCCTTGGTTTATGGATGAGGAAACTGAGGCACAGAAACGAAGTGACACCCAGGATCACAGTTAGTGTCTAAGGTAGGATTTGAACCCCAATCTGGTCTTCCTGACTGGACTTCTTGGTCCAGCTTAATAACACTGCCTCTGATTTAGTAGCTTGAGTTTGTTACAAGTTCAGGTCTCCGATTAGTTTGTGGTGGCTTGATGCCTTGGTTTCCCCAATTGAGAAATAGAAATGATCAAGATAAATTGAAATCCTGAAGTGTAATGGGTAAAGGGCCATTGTTGAAATCCCATGAGTAGCTCAGACTGGACCTTTTCCAAATCCTGGTCACTGCTATTGACACAGAGAATTGTTTCTTGATTGAGGGTGCATTTCATACAGATTTGAATTCTGGGTCTAGAATTTTCCCAAGCCCCTTCAAGGTGTCACTCAGCAAGTCTCCCAAGTCAGTACAAACAGAGGACTCAGCCACTGTGTGAGCAATAAATGCAGATTTCCTTTCCAAGCTCCCTAGTTGAGATAAACACACCCAGCAAGTCACTTCTGGGGCTGTAGAGAGGAGGGAAGATTACAGTAAGAAATCCTGAACACCTTCTCTGACTGTTCTTGAAATAGGAAGGGAAATGGGTCCCTTCCACAAGCGAAGAAGTACTTACCAAGTTCCCACCACTTCCATAGTCTGTTTCTGATTCACAGAATTGTCTGCCTACCTTTTGTTGTGATCACTGCTCTCTCGCCATCCCTTCACATCAACCACATCTCCCAGCTTTTCATAAATGATAGTACAGCATCTGCAATGATTGCACTTTAACAGAATTCATTGAATGTCTCCATTTGCGTATTTGTTTCTCTTTTCAAAGAGTGTCCTTGTACCATTGTAAAGATGGGCATTGTCTGCTTATTACAGGCAGTACAGATTTTGACTCCTCGGGGTGAGGGGTGGTTTTGGTTTTGGTTTCCACTCCTGGCCTAGTCACATTTCAGGAAGCATATGTGAAGAGGAAGTGTGAATGCTGCAGGGCAGCTCTCGGTGATCCAGAGGCAAAACCTAGAAACCTTTCGTTCAACGAGTCACAGTCGGATGTTTCTGAATGGACAAAAGGCCCAAATCTTGCTAAAGTCTTGGTCTAACGATAATTTGGAGTTAGAACTACGAAGTGACAGTTGAACAAAGCAGACAAAGGAGGAGCCAAACCAAGTCCTTGTAATTGGAATGGTCGGTCACTGGGGATTGAGGCAAGGGTGCACATGGGTCTTGAGCCTGAAATGTTCTACTGAGGTTTCCACTCCCGTTGACGAAGGTATTGGCGCTCATACCGTTTGGAAAAGAAAAACTGGTTAAAAGAGTGTCGCCCTTAGCATTTTCTGGACTCAGAGTTGAGTCCATCTCCTGTTTGGGCATGAGCTCCAAAATTGGGTGCCAGAAAACCTGGGTTTCAAATCCCATCTCTGCTCATTCTTGCCTGTGTGACCTTGGTTAAGTCCCTAAATTTCTGTGGCCCTGTTTCCTCATCTGTAAAATGAGGGAGGTTGGGTGAGTCCCTTCCAATTTTAAACCCTATGGTCACTTCATGCTGTCTCTCAATTGTGGGGGAAGGGAAGGGGATAGCTGTCTGCCTTGCCAAGAGGTAGGAAAAACCCCACTCTTGAGCCATCCCAGTAGCCTTGGGGCAGGAAGGGGTGGGAGTTGGAATGCCAGTTATCTGTTCCTAGATCAGCGACAGGGCCTGCTATAGCCCTCTGTTCCCTACCATCCCTGCCACGATATCCTCTTCCTCTACTGGATCATGCAGCCAAACGGCACTGCAGAATCAGTCCTGAGAACCCAGGGAAACTAAATAAAACCTGAAGGGAGTAAAGCTGAGTAATCTGGAAAAGATCGAGTGTGTGCAAAACCCATGGCTTGCCGAATGTCCAGAAGGCACAAGATAGAATGCTAAGGAAAGCCTGCCCGAAGGCCCTGATCTGCTGAGTGTCTCTGTGTTTGAGTGGAAAAGCTCCTCTTCCTGGTGAAACCAGTCCTATCCAAGAATACCTAGACTCTAAGCATAGGCCTGATTTTCTCTTTTTATTCTGGGATTTTGTTTTTCAGTTTTAATTCTGTTCTTTTCCGTCCCTTTTTTTAATGCACCGACTAGACATACAAAGCAGTCTAGTTTTTATATATCTGTATATTGCATTATAAACTCATTTTGCTTGTAGCTCCACAAAAAAAGGCCTGTTGGAATTATACCTGTTGCTTATTTACAATATTCCTGATTATCCATAGCATAGGACAAGGGAAAATAAAAGTGGAAAAAACCTACAAATCTTGCCTGCTGGTCACTTTGTCTGTTCAAGCAGATCCAGGGGATCTGCCTCAGTACTTCTCTTTTCTTTCAAGGGCTCCTGGTGCTAGTGAAGGCAGGCTCCAAGCACCAGCCAGTTTTTGCACTCCATTTCCCTGCCCCCCCAGGGCTCTAAATATGGGAATACTCTGGTAGCTTTGTTTGGGGGTGGGGGTGGAAGAGGGAGGAACACCAGGAGATGCCTTGGAGATACTGGACAGGCCACTTTCCCTGCTCCGCTCCACTCCCCACATCCTGGGGCCCAGTTGCCCAAGCCATCTTCTTGGCCATTGAGGGCTTTCACTTCGAACTCTGGGGTTCCATTGGGGGGTGATCTGGCTTCTCATACGGCCTGATGTGTTTGTCTATGACAGTTGTGTGTTGGGATGCAACAGGTCAGCTGTGTAAGGGTTTGAGCATCACTGCAACAATTGGGGAGCCTACCAGCTTTTGTCTGGACAGTACAAAGCCAACCCCATGGGATGGGGATGGGGAGCACAGGGGAAGCCCTTTAGGTTTCTGAAGCTGGCAGCCATACTCTGCAGAAACACAAGGCCCTCCAAGACTATCAATAACCCAGGGGCCAAGTACTGAGGTGGCTTCTCACCTCACATTCTACCCCATCAGGTATTATTGCTTTTGGTGAGCAGTAGTTCTGAATTAGCAATACCTGCCTGAGAGAATTTAGCTATAGAAATTACTTTTGATCCTTAAACATCAAAAGTTTGTTCTTCCAAAGCAGAGTCTACAAGGCCAAAACCTTCCATCAAGACAGTGTTGCTTCTTCCAGGGGCTCAGTCCATCAAAAGAGAGGAAATAAGTCTCACTCAGGTTGGCCAGGGCTGAGCCTTGAAAGCCCCCTGGGTAGGTTAGGCCTTGATTTGGGGAGCCCACTCCTGTGGGCATTCAGTGTTAGGTGAAGCAGTCTCCAGCACCATCCCTTTGGCAGCAGCTAGAGAAGGGAGGGCTGGGGTCACCTCTGCCACCAGTGAGCTAGGGTCCTAGCGGATTCGTGTGTGTGTGTGTGTGTATGTGTGTGTGGTGGGTAAATGGACAGCACCAAGCCCAAAAGCTTGCCAGTCGTCACCATGGATCACCATGGATGGCTGAGAACGCTGCTCTTAGCTCTGACTCTAGCTAAGTGGAGACAGACGGGCTCTCCTTTCTCTCGGAGATATTGACAGCCAAGTGCAAAGAGGGTCGCACCACTCGAAGCCTGCTTCTTCCCTTGCCATCCAAGCCTCCCTTGTGCATTGCTCCAGTCAATACTAACCACGCTACAGAATCCGACTTCGCTTCAAGAATCACTAGTTGATGCCCATATGACCAAATATTCCAAGGACTGTTATTAAATGTATGCTGAGTTCTTTCTCTGTACAGTTAGTTCTTCTAGGTTACCTATGTACCTGGCGCCGTGGTGTGTGCTGTGCTTTCTCTTGCCTTCCTGCCTTCCTTCCTGCCTTTTCTTGTTGTCCTTAGGTTTTCTTTCCGGTTTGGTTTTTGATTTGGGTTGATTTGTTTTTTTTTTAATTTTGTATTCCAAGCCTGGGATTTTCTCTGCTAGTCTCTAACTGTGGTGTTAAAGTTTCTATTTGTGTGTTGTTTGATGGGTAAAAGGAGCGTTGCTAAGTAGATCTCTCTTCTGTGTTTGAGCTAAAGTCTGTATTTGTAACCATGTTAAAGTAATTGTTCCAGAGACAAATGCTTCTAGACATTTGGGGGAGGGAGGGGAGGGATGGGGTAAATGAATCAATTCTTTTTTTAAATTCGAGACTAAAAGTGAGAAGAGCTCCTTCTTCCCTCTAGGGAGGCCTGAGGCTTGCTGAGGGGGACTGAGAACTCCCCCAGCCCTGCCCATCAGCCCCAAACCACAAGAGAAGCAGAGCCTGCTGGGGCTTCTCTGAAAATCCCTTTCAAAGCCACCACATGCATCCCGGAGCTGATCTGTCTCTGTTCTTTCGATCTTGGCTAAAAGTAGTCTTTCTTGAAGGAAGTTTCTCCCACCTGTGGTTGGTCCCCAGTGAATTGCTTTGTCAGTTTCCTGACGATTATCCCCATCTTCATCATTATTTCTAAGGAAGATGCCACAGGTTTAGTTTCACTGAGGGAAGGGAGGAGACAGTGGTTTGTTTGTTTTTCTTTCATAAGGAGACTTGGGAAGAGGGAGGAAGGCTAAGCAAACTTTAGAGCAAGGATCTGTCGAAAAAGATTATTTAAAGGGTTTATAAAGAGAGAGCTCTATTTTTACTATGATAGGTCAGTTAGATTTTTGAAAAGTAAAATCATTGTCAGCCGAGACGGAGAATCCAACACTACCCTCCAGGATGATATTCCCAAAAACAAGTTAGTATTCCATTCCCATTGTAATTCACCACTTAAAACTCCCCCACTCAAATTTTCATAATGCACAGAATTAACATGAAATCTTTTTACTGCCTTTTTCAAATGGCAATAAGTTGATTTTCCGAAGGGACCCCCTTTCTTTGACCCCATTTACACCCTAGTCACATTTGTCTTTTCCATAGCAAAAGTAGATCCTTCTGGGTGCTGCCACCTCTAGGCAAAAGGGGCAGCTTTGGGGCACTGGGTACAGGCTTGGTGTCTGCTCCCATCTGCCCCAGCAGCCACTTTCTAGAAACCCTAAAACCTTCAGGAGTTCAAGTGCCCCTTGCAGTTCAGCTCCAGAGCCTCCACTATGGGATGGGAGAGATGGCAGGCCCTGGGCCTTGCTGACAGGACGGGACAGGACGGGCCGGGACTCAGCCCCACTGGAGAGGGAATCTCGGAAAAGGCCTTGAGGGGGATGAACCTCTTCCTCAAGCCCTCTATTACATTCACCTTGGGTTTTTGTGTTTGGGGACAATTACTTTAGAAATTAAGGATTGCTCTTTTGTAGTGTTCTAAAAAGGTTCTTTGTGTATAGCCAAATGACTGAAAGCACTGATATATTTAAAAAAAAAAAAAGCAATTTATTAAGGAAATTTGTACCATTTCAGTAAATCTGTCTGAATGTACCTATATACGTTAAAACAAATCCCCTCCCCCACAAATCCCTGTAACCTATTTATTATATAAAAAGTTTGCCTTATAACTTTACATACAATGTCCTTTTTGTGTCTTTTGTTGTAAGCCTAGTGATTTTCCCCCTATGATTCTTTTCTTCTTGGAAAAGATGGGCAGCACGCAATTTGGTTTTCTTTTTGTGAGTTTCCTTTCTACCTGTAAAAGCAGAGTACTCAGCATGCATTTCTAAGTGACTAGTTTGCGTCTTTTGTTGGTAAGTACTGTATCCTGTGCTGTTAGAATTTATCTATAAATCTATGTAAAAAGTAATTCAAGGTCTGGGCTTTCATTGCAAGGCAGAAATATCATCTCTCCCTACCCTCCCCCAATCAAATAACACCATGTGAGTTATTTTTTTTCTGACTTGACCTTTTTTCACTCTTACTCAAGTTGTTTTCTGATTTTGTGGGAAGAAGAAGGGGTCTCTGGGGGAAAATATTGGCCTGAGCTCAGATGGTGGACACACCAATAAACTGAGAATTTGCTGTTTTCTAACCTTGATGGTTCTGGTGGCCCCTCCTATACCCCCTGGCCAGGATAATGGGACCCTAGGACCAAAAAGTCTCCCAATTCTTCAACTTCCTATCTCTGCGGCCTTAGGCAAGTCATTTTACCTCTCTAGGCCTCCACTTCCTAATTTTTAAAATGAGATTGGACCAAGACCTTTTCTAGCCTTAAATTCAGTGATTGACTTCTAAGGGAGAAAGAGATTATAAGGGAGATTGACTTATATAGGGAGAAAGGAAGGAAATAAGGATTTAAAGAGTACCTACTGTGTACCAGGCGCTATACCAGACACTGTCCAAGTATTATCTTGATTCTGACAACTCTGGGAGGTAGGTACTGTTATTATCCACATTATACAAATGAGGAAACTGAAGCAGAGGTTAAGTGATTTACCCTGGGTCACACAGCTTAGATGGATCTCATCTTCTTGACTCCAGGCCTAGCATTCTATCCACTGCATTCTATCCATAGCTAACAGAATAATAACTCATTTCTTTAACATTTGAGGGTTGGCAAAGCAGCCTCCTCATGACAACTCTGAGATAGGTAGTACATTTATCCCCATTTTATAAAGAAAACATTCTAAAGAGCCTTGCCCAAATCACTTTAAGACTTGCTGTGCCCTAGAAAGAACTCTCGCTATGAAGTCAGGGCCTGGGTTTGAATCTTGTTGTTGCTACTTTTTTTCCTCACCTGCAAAGAGGATTCAATCAAATGACTTTCTAGAAGGTCTCCTACCCACTCTGCCCCAAGCCCAGGCCTCCATCCCCTATAATACACAGACTTCATTCTACTCAGGAAGAAACCAAAATCAGACAGGGTAAGGTGCTTGTCCAATCACATCTAGAAAGCAACAGGGTCACAATTTAAACCAAGGTTTTCTGCCTCTGTGCTTCCTTCTGAGTCTAATGTTATGATCCTCTAAAGTCCAAAAGCCCACATTTTTCTCCCACACAGGCTTTAGGGTGACCAACATTTTCTGCCCTTTCTTCTTCCCTCCCCTTCTGCCCCCTCTAAAAAGATGTGGGGAAGAGCCTGCAGCACATTCTTTGGAATATCTTCAGTTGAAGCACATCTTGTTCCTCTGGGTGGATTTATGGACTCACCCCAGAGCTGTTGGGAGGTAAGAATGGAATGATGAGATATGGGAGTGGGGAACAGAGTGGCTGTTAGACCAAGGCCAAAATGGGGGTGTGACCAGAAAGGACCATCCTTTCTGCCTATCTTCTTGGCCCCTGAAATTGTCCTTGACACACCTCTCTGAAGGGAAGGGCACACTTCACTGGGAGGGATTTAGTCATCAAAGGTTTTCTTAAATGTCATTGATGCCTTTTGTTCTTGTATCACTGTCATTTCCAGATTAACACTCGCCCATCTCCTACACAGTGAGCCATCCCTTGTAACAAAGAATTCAAAAAGGCAGTTCAAAAAAGCTAGTAAAAAAAAAAATCAACCGATTCTGACAGGGTATGCTATATTCCACACCCATAGTCCCCCACCTCTGCAAAGCCATCCCTTTTCTGAAGCCAGACTTTATCAGTATAATGACACAACCTTGTATTTCTGAACAAGCATTTATTAAACACTGTATGGGCCAAGTACCGGGGACACAAACAGAAAATCCAACAGTCTCTGCCCCCCAAAGAGCTCACACCCTAGTAGGAAAAAGCAATGTCAGCTCAGAAAATTAAATAGAAAACAGAAAGGAGTTTTGGGGGATTGGGGGCATCAGAAAAGACTTATTCTGAGAGACTTCACCTGAGTTTTCAAGGAAGGTGTACATTCCATTAGGCAGAGGTGACAAGAGTATCACAAGCAGGTGATGGAATGTGTGCAGTGAACAGTAGTAACTGGGCCTGAAGACCAGATGTAGTAAGCCCAAAAAGGTCGAGTGGAGCCAGAACGGCAAGGGCTTTAGAAGTCAAACCCCAAAATTTGTATTTGCAAACAGGAGATAGGGACTTAATCTAGCTTCTTGAGCATGGGAGTGACTTGGTCAAACTCTGATCTTAGGAATCCGAGTTTGGTGAGTTTGGCAGTTGTGTTGAGTAGGAATTAGAAGGGAAGGACTGGAGGCTTGGATCGGAAGGCTATTGAGTAGTCTGGGGGATGAGTGGTAAGGTTGTCTACTGCATGAGTGAAAAGAAAGGGCAAGGGTGAAGGGGAATAGAGACACAGGAATGTAGACTGGGCAAGACTTGGACTGAAGGACTGAGGGAGAGGGAAGAATTGAAGATGGCTCCTAGGCTGGAAACCTGGCTTACTAAAAAGACAGAAATAGGGAAATTAAGAAGAGGGGGAGGAGGGGCAGCTAGCTGATACCACAGTGGATAGAGAGCCTGCTCTGAAATCAGGAGGACCTGAGTTTGAATCCAGCCTCAGACACTTCTTACCTGTGTGACCCTGGGCAAGTCACTTAACTCTGACTGCCTAAAAAAAGGGGCGGGGTATAATGAGTTCTATTTTGGACTTGACAGTTGTTTATGTGGGAACGGAGCTGGCTCTAAGAGAGGCTAGATATGTAGATCTGAGAATCATCTGAATAGAAGTGGTAGGTTAGTCCATGGAAGCCAAAGAGATTAACAGCAGAGTGTAGAAAAAGAAGAGAGCCCAGGACAGGATTCAAAGGATAGAATGTGGGTAGAGGAAACCAAGGAGCAATCAGTATCCCAAGAACCCAGAGAGGAGAGAGTGTCCAAGGGGAAAGAGTTGTTAAGAAGGCTAAGAACTGAGGATTTGCCCATCACTGATCACTGGTAACCTTGAAGCAGCTGAGTGAGAGAAAAAGGAAGCTAGATTGCAAGGGGCTGAGGAGCAGGTGGAAGAAAAGTCCATCAGTTAACATGTGTTGGCATCTGCTGTGTGCCAGGTACTGTGCTAAATGCTGGGGACACAAAGAAAGGCAGTCAGTCCCTGCCCTCAAGGAGTGTCCAGTCTAATGGGGGAGACAACATATAAACAACCACAGTATATCCAGACCAGACAGATACAGGATAAATGGGACGAGTCTGAAAGGGAAGGCATGGAGATTAAGGAGGCCTGGGAAAGGCTTCACAAATAAAGTGGGATGTTAGCTGAGACCTGAAGGAAGTTAGGTGGAAAGAAGACTGAGCATGGGCAGCTTTTTTAGGAGCCTGCTGTGAAAGATAGGATGGTAGCTTGAGGGGATGGTGAGATTGTCAAGGGTTGTTTTTTAATAATATAATTTTTTTTTCAGTTAGCAAAACCATACATCTCCCTCCCTCCACTCCCCAGTGAAAAAGAAGGAAAAAGAAAATCCTTGTGAAAAATACATATAGTCAAACAAAGGAAATTCCTAGGTTGGCTATGGCCAAAAAAACTGTCTCAACCTGCCCCCTAATTAGGTCCATCACCTGTGTGTCTGGAATTGTGTGCTTTGGGCATCGCACTGAAGTCGTTCATAGTGGTTTGCCTTTATGATTCTATTTTTATTAAGTGAAGGATTTGGGGGAGGGAGTGTTGTTTGGTGTTTTTTATTTTGTTGTTTTTGTTTTGGGGGGGTTGCTTTTTGGAGGGCAGTTGAGGTTAAGTGACTCGCCCAAGGTCACATGACTAGTTTTTGAGCTGTGTCTGAGCCAGATTTGAATTCTGGTCCTCCTGACTCCAGGGTCCATGCTCTATTCACTGGCCTAGCCACCCCATGGATTTTTGTTTGTTTTTAAGAGTGGATGGGGACCATGTAGGCATATTTCATAGGGAAGGAACCAGTGGATAAGGAGGACTAGAAAATGAAGGCGTGGGGATGATCAGAAGGACCACCTCTGAGGAGAAGGATAGTGTAATGGAATCCACAGGATAAGCAGAAAGGGTGGAGTTGGAGGTGTGGACACTGTTGAATGTGAGGATGTGTTCTCCCTTGTTATACACATGCATTACATATAAAACACACAGTCAGTCCAAGAGAAAATGAACAGAAACATGTCTGGCCCCCTGTGGGTACAGTGAAGTACCCTGGGAAAAGGTTAGTCTCAGATTACTGCTGTTAGAATGGAGAGGGAGGTACTGAGAGCTGGGAGAGGAAGCAGTAGTTAACTTGGCTTTAATCACCCTCTCTGCTATTCCTGAGAGTGAGCAAAGTTTTGCAGCCAGTCAGTCAACAAGCACCTACTATATGCTGGGTAGCATATCGTAGTGGATGGGGGGAGGTGTCAAGCAGACCAGGGTTCAAGACCAGATGTGTCCCCTGAGGGCAGTGTCCCCAGCAGTGACTGAGCAGGTGCCCATCTCCACCCTCATCACTGCTCCCACACTGGCTTTCTTGCTTCTTCTCACACATTGTGTTCCATCTCCTATTCTTGTAATCCCTGGCTTTCCTCAAGACTAGGTTCAAGTGAGGTCTTCCCCCCTAAGATCACCAGCCATCTACCCCACATGCACCCCAATATGTGCATTTTGTCTGCCCCATTAGAATGTACACCTCTGGAAATCGGGGATTGTCTGGGGTGATTTCTTCACATCCTCAGCTTATCACCGGGTCTGGTGCAGAGTAATCACTTAATAAATGCTGGCTGATTCATTGATAAGCATTTTTTATACCAGTGAAATCACAGGCCTGCCCCCCCCCAAATGTTTGAGGCTCTGTGCCCAGAACAAGGAATAACAGCCCAATATCTGCTACTCTCCAGGAGCTTGGCTGTTCTGACCAAGGAGCTGCTGCAGGCTCCAAGCTGTATCTGGAGAAGTTTCTGTTCTGCTACCTCCCAGTGCTTGGTGCTTTTAGATTTGCCAAGCATTTTACTGATATCATCTCATTTTAATGACACAGCGACCCTGGGAGGTAAGCACTATGATTATCCCTGTTTTACAGATTCAGAAACTGAGGCTCAGCAAGGAGGGAGAGTTTGGAGTCTACTTTGGTCCAGACCTCCTACTTCTGTAAGGGCCCAGTAGTCAGTCCCTGGGCCCCACCCCATCCTCCCTACTCTGCTTGTCCTCTTTTCCATTATCTCCTCAGTAATTTCCTGTTCCTCCTACTCCCCTAGCCCTTTTACAACAAATTCAACCACCTTAGGTTTTCCCCCTCCCACCCTACTGTCCCTGCCAGGAAGATCAACTTTGGCCCATTCAGTGAACCTGCTGGGCAGTTTAAGGGGTTGGGGCCACCCTAATGGGTGCCACTGCTTACTTTTATGGGCCAAGTATTAGATGGCTCTCCTAGCCACCCTTCTTTTACCCAAGACACACAGGGAATGGTTTCTTGACCTGGGTGCTGCCCGCTCTTCCCCTCCCCTCCCTACCCCACCCTAACTTATGCTGTGGTTGTCTGACCTAGTTGTCAGCTGAACCACACAGATTAGCTGTTTCTCCCTCTTGCTGGGGCAGGCATTGGGGAGCCTCAGCCTGACCCTAACCCTGAGATTGCCAGTTTCTCCTGCTAGAAAGCAAACTGCCCCCTTTCTCAAACTCAATTGGAGTAGGTTCTTTTGGCCCGTCTTGACCTAGCTCTTCCCTCTCATGTGACTTGCTCTGGGTCCAAAAGGGTTGGAGGGGAGAGGAGACAGGAGGGCATTCCAAGTCTGACCACACACCCAAAATGATGGGACCCTGTCCCCTAGAAGCTGATAAACAGCACAGACCATGACATTTTGGGGCTGAAGTGAACTGAAAGTCTTCCTGGAGAAGTATAAGAGGAGAGGACGGGGGCAGGATGGGTAGTTAGAAACCAGGTGAGAATGACTAAAGTCATTGTGGGGACAATGACTGAATGGCCTAGCCAAAGAGGATCTACACCCTCCCCTTTTACAAGTGGGGAAATTAGAGCCAAATTGACCAAGGTCACATGGCTAGTAAAAGATTCTAGGTCCAGCATTCAGCACAAGTTAAGGATGGAAATGTGGAAAGCCTTCAGTTACAACTGACTTTAGACAACTTGGATTTTTTTTTCTGAAAGTTAGGATTAAATGTTCTCCCCACCCTCCCGCAGCATAAAATGCTTTTGGAATACAGTAAATTGTTTCCCCCATTGACCAAGGAGATTTCTGGGAGAGAGGATGTGAGCTTAAGATGCTGATGAGAAATGGGGGGGGAACCCCCTCACTTATCTCTAACAGCAGCCTCCTCCCTACAAAACATCCAACAGGGCCTGGATCCTAGCAGATTGGGAACTGTCACTGGCTGAGGAGGGGCAGATACCATCTTCCAAAAAGCTCCTTCCCCCTCAGGCTAAGTAATGTGATGGGAACAAATCCCCTTACAATTCCAGGCCTTCTCCTAGCTTAGATCTCTGCCCTCACAAACTTCCCAATCCAACTCAGATGTTTTACAAATGAAGAAACCAAGGAAGGGGAAATGTAACACCAGGTGGAATTTTTGAGTCCAGGCCCACTGACTTAAAAGCCTGTGCTCTTTTCACTGTACATCTCTGGCTTCAGACCCATTCATACAGAGGTAACCGTGTTCATCGTGTTGTCTCCTATTAAATTCGTGGTAGTGATTGACCTCAGCTCCCTGCTAAAGGGGCCTGGGCCTGTGTAGTCCCAGCATCTTACATCAGCAGAATTTAGAGCACTTAATTCCAAAATGTCATAAATATACAAAGTGCAGGAAACCACTCCAGGTGTTCTTAATTTAGAGTCTATGAATTAACTGGGGGGGGTTGTTTTTTTTAATGCAGTGATTATTGTATTTCAGTACAATCAAGTTCCTTTGTAATCCTGTGGATTTTATACATTTAAAAACATGATTCTAAGAAGGGATCTATGTTTAAGAATGTCATCTAACGTAACCCTCTTATTTTTAAAGAATGATGCAACCCCTTCCCCCACCTCTCCATTGAATAAAAAAAAATAAAATCATCATAAATATGTGTATTCCAGTAGAACTAATTCCCACTCGCCCAGGACCACACAGCGAATTAGTAGCAGAGCCAGACCCTAGAGGCCTGCTCCGGCTAGCTCACTTTCCATTGGCCCACGCATTTGCGCCCTCCTCGCGGATCGATGGCTCGCAGGATTCCCCTAGCCTGGCCGCTTCAGCCATTGGTCCGAAGGTCTGGGGCCGGAAGGCGGCGGGAACGCTTCCAACCTTTCCGAGCCCGGGGGAGGGGGCGGGGGAGGAGAGAAAGTAGACAGCTTTCCCAGGCCACGCCCATCAGACTTCCCCACGTTCCCCCCCCCCCCCCAACCTCGCCCGACGTGGCGGCCCCAGAAGAAGGCGGGAGCAAGAGGGGGCCGCCTTTTCCTCCCACCCCGCCTCCTCTCCCCATCCCCGCCCCCGCCAGCTTCAGGACGTTTAAAGGGATCCATTTAAAGGGGAAGTGACTCATTTTTCATAGGCTCGCCTGGCCCGGCCCGCTTCTGGAGCCCCGGGACTCGCTCGCTCCTAGTCTGGTCCCCGCCTCGACCCTGGTCTTGGCCTTGGCCTTGGCTTCGGCGTCGGCGGGCTAGGAGGTGCTGGCCGTGCGGAAGGATCATGGCCGAGGGGGCTGTGCCGAAGGCGTTCGGCGATTCCGTTTCCCAGCGTTTCGTCTACGAGGTGCCGGCCTGGATCATGTGTCGCTTCTACCGAGTGATGGATTCCCTGGAGTCGGCCGACTGGTACAAGTTCGGTGAGGAGGCGGGGGAAGGGGCCACGGCCAGCCCGAGAGAGAAGGGAAGTGGACCGGCGGGAAGCAGGGGCTCCCCCTCCCCCAGCCCAGCTGGGGCACCGGGATAGGAAAAGGCCGGGCGGCTGAGGGCGGCCTGTGCGCTCCGGTCTCCCCAGGTCTTCCCGGACCCCTTCCCTCTGCTTCCACCGCTGGCCGTGACCCTCGGGGCCGCCGCTCGGCAGCGGAACGACCCCTATCTCTGCTTCCCACCCCCCACCCCCGTTAGCAACTTTCTCTTCTCTCCTTGGCCACCCATGTCCTTCTCTGTGTGCTCAGCGTGTTGAAGACTCCCGTGCCAGGGAGATGGGTTGGGGAGAATCGTGGGACACCTCAAGAGCATAGGATTGTGTCTGGAGCGATGAGAGTTGACCCCATTGTCTCTGGAATATGCCTCTTTCTCTCCCCTGACCCCAGGATGCAGGCTGTCATTCTCTGACATCTGGATTGTAATAACTGCTGGGGGGAGAGGGGCGAAGGGATGCTGCCTGCCCCAAGCCTCTCCCCATGCTAGTCCGTCCTCCATTCAGACACACACGAACAAATACAAAGTGAGGAAACTGAGCCTCAGAGGTATTAAGTGACTTGCCCAAGGTCTTACAACTACTAAGGGTATGGATTCCATCAGGTCTTTCTGACCCCCAAATCAAGCACCCTATCTAATACTCCATCATTTTTCTTAGAGATCATCTGATCCAATCCTCTCACTTGACAGAGGGGGGAAACTGAGGCCCAGAGAGGTGGCCCAAAAGGGGCCACTTTCCCAGAGGGACAGGTAGGAAAGGGATTCAAGCTCAGGACTTCTAGACATTGACTGCCCAGAGGTTACCTCTTTCTTGTTGGTAAATTCAACCCTGAGCTTGGTAGCTGTGGGGCCTTGCAGAAGAGGGAAGATGAAGCTGAGCTGGGGAAATTGAGGTAAAGGTTTAAATAAAAAGCTTCCCTTTGCCCTCACCCATATATTGCCTTGACCCCACTCTAAACTAGAACCACGAAGGAGGGTACAATCCAAGAGGCCAAGGTCAGGCTCTTCTCTTGCCCCCACCCCCCACCCCTTGCCAGAAAGAATAAGGTCAAGAGGAAAAAGGGCCAGTATTCAATGTGAGGAGAGGAAAAATGATCAGAGACTGAGAGAGAGATGGCCAGAGGGCAGCAAAGAACATTTTGGGGAAGGGGTCCAGCAGGCAAGGAAGCCAATATGGCTTATTCTCCCTCTTCCCCACCCAGTTGGTTCTCAGAAGCTTTTCAAATTCTTTCTTGCAAGTGACTTGGGGCTATGGGAACAAATGGAATTTAGAACTGAAAGAGAATGGTGGTTATTTAGTCCAGTTCCCTCATTTTACAAATGAGGAAACTGAGGCTCAGAAAAGGTGAAGCCACTTGACCTTGGTCACACAGTGAGATTAGTGGCAGAGCCAGTATTAGAACTCCAGTCCTGTGGCTCAAAACCCTGGCTTCCTTGGTCATGGGCAGGGGCAAGGTATAAGTGACAGGACAGAGCCAGTGATGGCTTCATGTCACAGCAGGGATTGTGGTCAGAATTGGGGCTGGAGGAGGCCTGATGGGATGTCACCAAAGCCAACAGCCAAGCCCCAACCTGATTTCTGTCCTTGACAAGATGGCCCAAAGACAGCTTTGGCCAGACTGTGTGGAGCTGACCCATTTTCTTGCTTGTCAGCATCCCTCATTGTTCAGGACCAGACAGAGCTGCGGCTGGGGGAGCGGTTTCAGGATCGAACAGCCAGGATCATGTGGCCTTGGATTAACAAAAATGCCCGGGTTTCTGACCTCCTTCACGTCCTCACCCACCTACAATTGCTTCGAGCCCGAGACATCATCACCAGCTGTGAGTTTTTCCTCCCCACCCCAATCCCACCCCCCCCCCCCATCTCCCCACATACATGTGCTCAACCCCGGGTCTACTTGTAAGGGTCGTCTAGCAGTGCCCAAACGATACCCCTCCCTTACTTCTCTCAAGTCCCCCGCTTTCCCCCAGAACTCCCCCTGTTCTAGGTCTGAACTTGGGGAAGAATAGTTGGATTGGGGGACTACAACCCCAATGGAAGCTGAGTATCAATTCAAAGAACTAACCCCGGCCCCAGTCCCTAAAGTCCAAGGGACTTTCCCTCTGCCTCCCACACCCCAACTAGGCCCCAGCTGGGCTCCTAGAAATAGCATCCACCCCCCTCTCCAGAGAGAGGATCTCCCTCATACTACCCTTGTGAAGGGAGACAGACCTGTGTCACTCCCCTTGGCCCCAAGAAAGTGATAGAGTGGAGGGGGAAAGCATGTTCTCCCCCACTCCCCACATACCCCATATCATTCCCTGCTATCATTCTTGCTTTTATAACAGTATCTTTATGTCTTTTCCTTCCTTCCCTATACTTTTAGGGGATCCTGAACCCCCATCATTGCCCCTTGCTGCCCCATTAACCTGCACGCCCACCCCTCCATGGCCCCCTCCTCACCCAAAACCCACTAGCATCCATAAGGAAGAGGGAGCCAAGCCTCCCAAGGTGCCACAGTCTGCCTCGACCTTCCCTTCCCCAGGTAACAGGGCACTGTATTGGGGGAAGGGGAATCCAAAGCTTCTTGAAGGAGAGGGTTTCAACATTGCCCCCTTAATACCTTCCTGGGCCAGCTGTCATGGGCGGCACAGATCCAGAGTTTAGGGTGAAACCTCCTGAAAAAAGGAAAGGAGGGGTCCTTTCAGAGCCTTCCCTTCCTCTCAGATACCAGGCCCCAGGCCCCAGGCCTCTGTCCTGGGCTTAGTGCAGCCAATTGTGTTCCTAGAAAACTGTGTGTCCTTCAGATTTCTGTAAATTGGACTCTCTTTGAGGTGAAACCCAGGAGTTGACTTCAGGAAGACCTTTCTGGAATGTCAAAAGTAAACAAATAGAAAAATCCCCCTTAGAGTTATTTTTTATTTTTACTTCAAGCCAAAAGGCCTCTGGCTGGTGGGCTAAATGCTCAGGGAGTACCCAGAAAGCTGTCACTCCTCAGCCCATCCAGTCCCTAAGAAAGAGGCAGAGGACCCTGGGCCTGAGCATCAGATTGAAGCTGATGGGATGGAGGGGGAAGGGTGGCTAGGTATGGTTGGGGAGGCCTTGATCTGGGATAACCCAATCACATTTTACTTTCTTCCCCTCACCAAACTCTTCCAGGTTTCCCCTCAGACTCCTGGCCCTTCCCTTGCCCTACCCCGAGCCCTGCACCCCAAGGGGTTGGGCCATTCAGCTCTAACACCTCCTCTTCTTCCACAAAGGTATGTGTGTTCCCTCAATCTGCCCCAAGTGCCCCCACTGGGCAGAGCCCTTACCTAGGCACTGGGGGAAGAGACTGGAAAGAGGAAGCTCCCACCCTCAGGGAGACCTCTCATCCAGTAGGGAAGAAAGAGAACGTCCAGGAGACAGATGGACAGTTCATTTCAATTCAACAGATATATTAAGTGCCTTGAGGGAGGCAGTGTGTAGAGTGGGAAGAGCCCAGGCTCTGGAGGCAGAGACCCTGGGTTCAAATCCCAGCTCTGTTGCTGCCTCTACCTGTGTGACCTGGGTGAAGTCACTTCCCCTCCCTGGGCCTCAGTTTCCTCCTGTGTAAAATGGAGGAGTTGGCCAGGAAGGTCTCTGGGGGTCCTTGCAGCACTAGAGCTAGGAGCCTGCTTTGGGGACAGAGACAGAAAGATACAACTGAAAACAATCACTACCTGCCCTCAATGAGTTTACATTCTTATCCAGGAGGAACTTATATTTCACTAAGAGTGAATATATATATAAGATGTACACAGATCTGGAGCAAGAAGAGGCCTTAAGAGTCTTACCCTCTCATTTAACATATGAGGAAACTAAGTCTACATGATAACCTCAAGAGGGAAAAAAAATGTGATTAACTCAGAAAGGACGGGCAGTGGGAAGCAGAGCGAGCCATCCAAAGCTTAAGAAGCCTCAGTGGAGGTGGGGAGGATTTAAGGGACATAGGAGTTCAAATCCCAGCTCTGCCCCTTACTAGCTGTGTGACCTGGGGCAGGTTCACCAAGATGGCAGGACCTCCCCTGCTTTGTACAGGAATGCATGGTGTGATAACTCATGTAGCCACCATTTGTTGAATTGAATTGAAACAGAGAAGGAGAGAATTCTGGGGATTAGGGTTGGCCTTCTCTAGGCATAGCCTGCCTGATAAATTCTTCTTCTTTATACACAAGTGAGTCTTCTCTCCTTCACTCAAATAAAAAGACAAGAGCAGAGATACTAGCTTATTGGCCATTCAGCTGATGGCTAGGCAGAGTTGAATTACTCTGCAGGGAGAAGCAGGCCCCCAGTGAGCAACCTGGTGGTGGGCCCGAGGCTACTGGGCAGAGGGAGGCAGTGGGCTCTGTATGCTCCAGCTTCACCCAGCCTGAGGGGGGTCCTCCTCTTGCAGCAAGGAGAAGAGAACAGAATTTCCCCAGTGGATTGTGCCAACCCATCCCCTTTCCGCTGGCCTTTCCTTGAGATCGCCCAGGCCACCTGCAACTTCTCAGAGGAGCTGAAGATTGGCGAGGGAGGCTTTGGCTGTGTGTACCGGGCTGTGATGAGAAACACTTCCTATGCTGTTAAAAGGCTCAAGGAGGTTTGAAGAGTAATGGGCTGGAATGGGAGAGGGAGAGGTCCAAAGCTGTGCCAAATTTAGAAATCCAGGGAGGAGCTGAGGGAAGTATAAATGTGTGGTTGAAATGGTCTGACAGAGCAAAGGGATATCCCTTGGGGGAAGGGGGGTGGCAGAGAGGGGGAAGCTGCTGGAGATTCCTCCCTCTAACCCTGGCTACAGGACGCCGAGCTGGAATGGAACACCATCAAGACAAGCTTTGGCACCGAAGTGGAGAAGTTGTCTCGGTGAGCTGCAAAAGCCCCACCTTGAACTGGCATCCCTGACGGAGTCAGGCAAGGGGAAGGAGGGACAGTTGTGGCCTTAGGTGGGAGGAGGACCATGAATGTGAGGGGGGAGCAGGGGCTAGAGTCAGCTAAGCCTTAAGGATAACCACATTACATTGGTCACTGGAAGGGATGGCAGTGACAATCTAGTTCAGGCCTGTCATTTTAGAAGTGAGAATCCTAAGGCCCAGAGAAGGGAGTGTGGCATCAGATATAGAATCAGAAAGACCTGGGTTCAAACCACATCTGGCACTTAACTAGCTGTATGACCCTGGGCGGGTCACTTGATCTTTTTTGGCCTTAGCTTCCTCATCTGTGAAATGGAGGTATTGTGGGATTGTTAGGAGAATTCAGTGATATAACCTTAAAGCACTATCGAACTCTTAGTGTTGTCATTGTCTTCATTATCCAAAGTGTCACAGTGAGTTAAAAGGGAGGCAGAGCAGGGAGAGAGCCCCGCTCTCCTGACTCGGAGACCCAGGTTCTTTGTGCTATACACCCTGCCCCTGTTTGGGAATGGGGTGGCCCTATGGTTCTTGTATCATGAATTGAGGCAATAATCAGGGTGCCTTATTTGAAACATGTTCTTCCACAGCTTCTGACCCTGCCTTTCTCAACCAGGTTCCGTCACCCAAACATTGTAGACTTTGCCGGCTACTGCATTCAAGACAACATCTATTGCCTGGTCTACGTCTTCCTACCCAATGGCTCCCTGGAGGACCAGCTCCACTCTCAGGTAGGTATTCAACCAACTGGGTAATGTTAACTTTCTGTAGTCCAACACCCCTGGTCCCTGTGCAGCTTCCTAGATGTGTTCCTTGCCTTTGGCGCAGGAGAAGCTAAGTGAAAACCGGGCATTGCTGTATGCTAATCACCATGCCAAATACTGTGAATATTAACAAATAGCCCCAACACTCAAAGAGCTTACTTTCTTTTTAGACTGATGCCTTTGGTTACATCCCCTTCATTTCTGAAGATATCCATCTCCCACCGCCATCTAGCCATCCCTTTTAACAAAGATTAAAAAAGAAATGAAAAAGAAGTCAGCAAAACTCCCCAACACATTGACAATATATGCAGTATTCCACCCCCCTAGTCTCCCCACCTCTGCAATTTTCTCAACATTCTCCAGGGCCAAGCCTGGTTATTATATGTATCCAATAGTCACATTGGATTGAGGAGGCTGAGTTTTGATTCAGAAAACTAGGAGAGGGGGAGGGGGAAAGGTGTTGTTCTTTCCATTTACATCATGCGGGTCGTTGTGTATGTTTTCCTAATTCTGCTTACTCCTCTCTTCATCAGTTCATGCTAGTCTTTCCATGCTTCCTTGAATTCATATTCATCTTTTTTTTTTGGAGGGGTGGGGGTGGCAAGGCAATTGAGGTTAAGTGACTTGCCCAGACTCACACAGCAAGTAAGTGTCAAGTGTCTGAGGCCAGCTTTGAACTCAAGTCCTCCTGACTCCAGGGCTGATGCTCTATCCGCTGCATTGCCACCCAGCTGCCCCTCATATTCGTCATTTTTTTATGGAGTAGAAATATTCTATTACATTAATGTATCACAATTTGAGACCTTTTTTTCCGCTTTTTTTTTTGGAGAGGGGAGAGCAGGGCAATTGGGGTTACGTGAGTTGCCCAAGGTCACACAACTAGTGTTAAGTGTCTGAGGCCGGATTTGAACTCAAGTCCTCTTGACTCCAAGGGCTGGTGCTCTATTCACTGTACCACCTAGCCTCCCCAACCTTTCTTTCTTGATCTCCTTGGAAATTTATGCCTAGCAGTATGATCTCTGGGTCAAAGGGTGTGGACAGTTTTATTCATTTATTTTGCAAAATTCCAAATTACTTTCTGGAATGGTTGGACCAAGTCATCAGCAAAATATTACTGTGCCTGTCTTTCCACAGTCCCTCCAACACTGGCTATTTCCTTCTGTCATCTTAGCCAGTTTGCTTGGCATGAAGGGAGACTTCAAGTTGTTTTGATTTGCATTGGTCTTGTTATTAGTGATTTGGCACTTTCTTTGCTACAACTATAGCAGAGGTGAGGAACCTTCTGCCTGGCCTCAAGTCCTTGGGTGTGGCCTTTCGACTGAGTCCAAGGTTTACAGAACAAATCTTTTTATTAAGGGAATTTGTTCTGTGAAGTTTGAATTCAGTCCAAGGACTGTACTCGAAGACTTGAGAGGGCCACATGTGGCTTCAAGGCAGCAGGTTCCCCAACCCCAGACTAGAGTTTGAGTCTATTCTTTTCAAAACCATTGGATCATATCTTTGACCAAAGCATACATTCTACTACAGAGGAACAACTGACACACGGACGCATGGATGGATGGATGGATGGATGGATGGATGGATGGATGGATGGATGAATAAGGTCTGAGAAGGAAAACGATTCAGGTAGAAGGCAAAGTCTATAAATCAAATGGTTGAACTTAAACTTGAAGGAAACTAGGAATGCTAAAAAGCAAAAGTGAAGAAGGAGAACATTCCAGGCATGGGGCACAGCCTCAGCAACAGTGTGGAGGTGGGAGATGACTGGTGTGAAAAGCAATCATGTACAATAAGCCTAGAAAGATAGGCTGGAGCCAGAGGGCAAAGGGCTTTTGGTGTTAAACAACATATGGGATCCATAAAGCTTAAACAAAGCATGGGAGAAAGGCAGACAGTGAAATCCAGGAAGCCTTTCTGCTCTGCGTTTTAGTGCCGAATCTCTCACCTTGCCATATATGGAGCTCGTATATATCAAAAATCACTGGTGCCTTTTGCTATAGCTTCATCTCTGACTGTCACAGAGATCTGAGGGGTAAAACCTTTGGAGAGAAAGTACTTAATAACTTTCTTGGCTTGCCAAGAGATCTTGAGAATCGCTCCCCCTGAAAGTATGAGATAGGGTAGAGATGATAAAGTGTAAAGGTGTATGGAAAGCCCACTGAATAGAGAAGGGGGTGGAGGAATGGGTGATGAGAGGGAGGGGAAGGAATTGAGAAGAGATTGGGTAAGAGGGAGAACTGGGGCTAGAAAAGCCTACCTTGTGGAGATGAGATTTCCGAGTTACTGTCTTCATCCCTTCATAACATTCCTGGGACTTAGGGAAGGTGGATAGCCCCATTTCCCAAATGGGGAAGGTGAGCCCCAGAAATAGGAGCTGACTTGCTCAGGTCAGTAGACCTGTGAGAGCTGCCCATTCTCCATCCTAACCTGTCTTTATCTTTCCAGAGCCAGAATCCTTCACTCCTCTCCTGGGCTCAACGAGTAGATATCTTGCTTGGCACGGCAAGGGCCATCCAGTTCTTACATCAGGATAGCCCTAGCCTCATTCATGGAGATGTCAAAAGGTAAAAGGAGATTACTGAAAGGGGACAGGGATGAGGGAATAGCAGGGGAGAAACAGCTTATCAAATTAGCAAGCATTTATTAAATACCTACTGTGTGCCAAGCACTGTGTTCACTACTGAGGATACAGAGACAAAAATGAAACAGATCCTGGCCTCAAGAAGCTTATTTTTTATCAGGGGAGGCAGATACATGGAAGCAAATACAAAATATGTGGAAAAGAGTTGAGAGAGGGGCACTAGTAGCTGGTGGGAGAAAAGGAAGGATCTTGAGTAGTAGGTGGTGCTGGAGCCGAGCTTTCTCGGAGGGCTTTAAATACCTAGCAGATGGGTTTTTTATTTGATCACAGAGGTAAATGGGAGTCACAGAAATTGCTTCAGCAAGATAGTGATGAGATCCAGCTAGCGCCTTAGGAAGAGCAAGTGGTCTGGCAGCTGAGGAGAGGCTAACTTTGGCGAGGGAGAGACTAGAGGCCAGGAGGCCAAAGGGAATTATCATGCTGAATCAGTGTGGGGAAAAGATATGAGAAGACCATGAAGGGCCCAGTCCTTGGAACATTCTCAGAGTTCTAAGCCCATCGTTGGAGAGACAGTGTAGTGTGGTATCTAGAACAGTAGATTTGGATTCAGCAAGATAAAGGCTTGGGGTGGCTAGGTGGCACAGTGAATAGAGCACCGGCCCTGGAGTCAGGAGTACCTGAGTTCAAATCCAGCCTCAGACACTTAACACAAAAACTAGCCGTGTGACCTTGGGCAAGTCACTTAACCCCAACTGCCCTCCAAAAAGCAAAAAAAATAAAAAGATAAAGGCTCAAATCTTGCTCAGTTACTGGGGAGATATAGATGGTTCTGGGTAGGGGTCAGGGCAGGCTGTTGTCAGCAACAGACTAACAGGTGGGGAGGACCCAACAGGAGACCATGTCAGTGTGACCCCGGTAATACTATTGGATTAATAGCATTGGAAAATAGTCTTTACTATCAGGCAGTCAGCAGCAAGATAGAAGATAGATGGGGGATGGAAAATAGGGGAAAGAGAGTAGAAATAGTCCAAGAGAGAGGTTATGAGGCCTCTGCTAAGGTCATGAAAGGACAGTTGTTTGGGGCAGCTAGGTGGTGCAGTGAATAGAGCACTGGTACTGGAGTCAGGAGGACCTGAGTTCAAATCCAGCCTCAGACACTTAACACTTACTAGCCATGTGACTTTGGGCAAGTCACTTAACCCCAATTGCCCTGCCCTTCCCCCTCCAAAAAGCAAAAAAAAAAAAAAAAAGGACAGTTGGCAGTGATTGCTTCTAGGTATCAAGGAAGAATGAAAGGTGACCCTGAGGGCTTCAGCCCAGGCCATTGGGAGGATGGGAAGGTAAAGTAATTACTTGGCCCATCCATGCTGTCTGGGAGCCCATGTTTTAGACCCTCCCCTGGAGAGAGAAAAGGATGGGTAGAGGGGAAATCAGTAAATCAAGAACACACCCCCTTCATTTACAAAGGATCCCAAAGGATCCCCTGTCAGAGGTAAGCATTGGTTGTGCCCCTGGGATTAGGAATGGGCAGACTGTGAAGGCCAGTCATACTTCCTGACTCTCTTCCCAATGATAGATAATATGCATTTCGTAGCAATTGACTAAGTTTCAGATGCATTCTGGGAAACAGAACAGAGCTAACCAGCTCATGCAGGGCACTAAGTCTGTGACTAGCTTCCTGCTGTGACCAGCTGGGCCAACTGTCACCAAGGCAGAGTTGGAACGGTACGAAGTGACTCAGACCTGAGCACAAGTTGGCAATAAGTGGCCGGGCAGATTCTGGTTAAAGATCAGCCCTTCTCTCTTGGGATCCATCGGCATCTTTACAACTCTCCCTACTGCCCCTTGTCTGCTGCTTAGGGCCAAGCCAAATATTAGATCTTAGTTTTCATAACCTAAGAGTGCTAAAGGACCTCAGAGTCCATCTTGTTCAATCTCCTCATGTTACACCTGAGGAAACTGAGTCCCAAGGAGAAGAAGGGATTTGCTCATGGTCACATATAGATTCCTAGATCTAGGGCAGGAAGAGACCCCAGAGGCCATATTGTCTATCGTCCCTTATTTTACAGGGGAGAAAATTGAGGCCCAGGGAAGAGAAGGGACTTGCCCAAGGTCACACAGGATCAGAGATCTAGAACTGGGAGGAATTTCAGAGGCCAGCTAGTGCAACTTCCTCTTTTTACAGTGGAGAAAATTGAGGCCCAGGGAGGAGAAGGGACTTGCCCAAGGTCACCTAGAGCATACAGAACAAAGCTGGAATTTGGACCCAGGCTATAAATTTGGAGCTGAAAGGGGCCCCAGACATCATCTCGTCTAATTCCTCATTTTATATTTGAGGAATCTAAGACCTGGAGAAATTAAGTACCAAATCAAAGACACAAAGCTATAAGTATAGCCATATGACCTTGGGCAAGTCACTTAACCCCAATTGCCCTACCTTCCCCCTCCAAAAAAAAAAGCTATAAGTGGAAAATCTTAGACTAGAACTCAGATTTAACTCCTAAACCAATATTCTTTGCACCAAAGGTGTTTCAAAGTTAACCCTAAAGTATTTTGACTACCTAAGGGTTAAGCCATGGGATAGCTTTGACTCTGGAGGGAGGAAAACCAAGGATTGAAATTCCAGCTCATACACTCACTAGTTGTATGACCTTGGGACAAATCAATTCCTCTCCCTGGGCCTCAGTTGCCTTCTCTGTAAAGTAAGCGGGTTGGATACTGAGACCTCTTCTCTATTGAAGTCCATCAACCCATTTCCTCAGCATTTACAAATGGATGCCAGTACCTATGAGGCTAATGAGTTCACAGGTCGCAGGCTATACTCAGCTTTTTGCAAACCTGAACATTAAAAAGTTCAAATGTAAAAACAAGGACAGTCAAACAAAAACGGTTCTTTGCCTTAAGAAAATGTATCCTAGACAACTCCCTGCTTGTTTACACATCATTGCCTTGATGAGGCTGGGAGTCTTACTTAGCAGCTAAAATTTGGAAGCCATGTTTGCTCAGAATCTTAGCCTTTCCAGGCTAAACATCCCCAGTACCTTCAAGCAGGCTTTGCAAGGCCTAGTCTCAAGTAGGGGACTAAAGGTGCTCAGACATTGTTCTCAAGGGCTGTGGTTTGGGGTAGACTGCAAGGACAAGTCAGAATTTCCTTTGAATCCTTCCCTCTCTTCCCTCCCCCAGTTCGAATATCCTCCTTGATGAAAAGTTGACACCCAAACTAGGAGACTTTGGCCTCGCGCGCTTCAGCCGATACTCGGGGGCTGCCTCTGGGAAGAGCAGCTCTCTGGCCCGAACTCAGACTGTTCGGGGCACTCTGGCCTACCTGCCCGAGGAATATGTCAAGACAGGGAAGCTGACGGTAGAGATTGACACCTTCAGTTTTGGTGTGGTAAGAGTCTAGCCCCTGGAGGGGAGGGATAGGGAGGAGCCCTGGCTAGGCCTCTGGAGCAACAGGAATAGCCTGATTGGGGGGAAAGGGGGTGGGCAGGGTGGAGAGCTCAAAAACTGGACCTGCTGCAGAATGCCAAGCTAACAAAGCTTGAGGCCCTCCATCCGGGCCTTTTATTTTATGATGCAAATCTGGACCTGAGGCTGCCCACACAGTTGGAGGTGGGAGGGTACTAGCACTAGCCACAAAGAAGATCTGCCTCATGGGTGGAAATGAGCCAGCAGGGCACAGTGCCTGGGGGCGAGGCCTTGAGGCATACTGGGGAAAGCAGTAGTGGTTCTCTTCCCTTCCTCACCCCCTTTCTTGACTGAGAAGGCAAGTGAGCTGGGTGCCCCCTAGGTCACCACCAGACACAGGGTTCTTACTGCCCATCCCACTGCCAGTCTCAGCACCAGCACGATTGTATGGAGGTGGTATTCCCTTTCTAGCATCCTCCTATTCCCAATACCTCCAGCTGTCCCAAGCCTTGTTCATAAAGATTAGCCTACCTACTCCCCAGGTGCTGTTGGAAATCCTGACTGGATGTCGAGCCATTGAGACAGATGGGGTTTGCACCAAGTACCTGGTGAGTCACGGGGAGCAGCTAGGGAGGGAGGCATCCTTTGTGATAGACAGGAGAAAATCCAGAGAGGCAGGTAGAAGCTTGGGGGCCAGGGAGCTCCTGGCAGCTTGATGCCCTGGTGACTAGGCTGGGCCCAGAAAACCTTCCCATTCTCACATGACTTTCCAAAGAGAACCTGTCTCACCTCCTGCAGGTTCAAAGAGCTTTTGTTTATAACCATCCCACCTGGGATCAAACTAGTCTAGAGTGGAGTGAGCCAGCCGGGTAGAGTCCTAGAGTAAGGAGGGCTAAAAGGTGGGTTTTAGTTATTGTGACTGAAAGACAGAATTGCCCCCATCAACTGGGCCCCTGAGTCGGATTAGGCCATTCAGCCCATGTGACCTCCTGGTTATCTCTGGGCCCCGATCACCTTTGAGGTGATTTGGGGGGGGGGGGGGGCGGAGCAGGGAGATGGGTAGGTGGCACTGTGAATAGAGCACCGGCCCTGGAGTCAGGAGGACCTGAGTTCAAATTTGACCTCCGACACTTAACTAGCTGTGTAACCTCGGCCAAGTTACTTAATCCCAATTGCCTTGCCTTCTCCCTCCAAAAAGGAAGAAAAAAACAAAAGATTTCCCTTGAATCCACTTGAGACTATTTCTAGCCTAGCCCACCTCCCAGGCTAAAGTGAGATTATTCCCTGCTGCTTGGAATGAGATTTCCTTTTTATGATACAGAAACCCTTCTTGTAAACTGAAAGGGAAGACCCTACTTATGGAGGCATTGTGGCAGTAGAATTAGTCTGGAGAGTCTTGGGTTCAAATTCTGCATCTGATACATTCATTTTGTCAGAGCCTCAGTCTTTTCATCTAGAATATGGTCTGGGGAGGGGTTTGCAATACCCATATTACCCACCTTACCAGGTTGTGATGAGGCCAAAATGAGATGGTAGATATAAAGAACATTGAGAGTCCAGAGAACATCCCAGAGAGGGTAACCAGGATGCCAAAGAGCCTGAAGTCTTTGTTATATGAAGATTGATGGAAAGAACTAGGCACGTGTAGCCCGGAGAATAGAAGACATGGAAGAATGGAGGAGCCAGGGATGGGATTGAGAGCTACTTTTAGGTGTTTGAAGGGCTGGTACATGGAGGGAGGATTGGCCCAAGGGCAGAAGCCAGAGCCACAGAGGGAGGCTTAATACAAAGGCCAATTTCTTAACTTCTGGTCTAAAGGTAGCTATCTGTAATTGGGAAATAAAAGGGGATAGTAATAAA
Organism: Pseudocheirus occidentalis; assembly: GCA_028646575.1. Classification (NCBI taxonomy): domain Eukaryota; kingdom Metazoa; phylum Chordata; class Mammalia; order Diprotodontia; family Pseudocheiridae; genus Pseudocheirus; species Pseudocheirus occidentalis. The sequence goes on from CM053602.1 coordinate 53,738,049, forward strand.
AGCCCAGTGAGAGGTAGGATGGCCTGCCCACATTGGAGGTCTCGAGGCAGAAGCTTGGATCGGACTGGACACCCCCAAGGTCCAAAATACAAACTAGGTGCCCTGTGTGTGATCCTGGGCAAATCATTTAGCCTCAGTTATGCCATCCATAAAATGCGAGAGGGAGCAGATTGGCCTAGATGGCCCTTCTAGCTCCCAACTGATAATCCTACTACCTGGTCATAATTGTGATTTCTCCTTGAGTGACTTCATAACTAAAGCCAGGTGCCTTCTATGGGATTCCCAGAATCTCTGCCATGGAAGAACCCTCCATGGGCACTGAGTTCTGCCTCTCATCCAGCACTGGAATCATAGGGTCCCAGATCTAGAACTGGAAGGGGCCTCAGAGACCCTCATTTGAGAGATGTTGAGGTGACTTCCCTAAGGCTACCCAATTGGCAAGTGTCTGAGATGAAATTTGAACCCGTCTTCCTGACAAGGCCTCATACAGCCACCAAGATGTGGTATTCTATTGCTGGGGGGCTCAAATTGTTATAAAGTTTGGCTCAACAAATATTTGTTGACCAGAAAACAAAACCATTGGAAATTAGCTCCTTGAGAGAACGCTAGGGCTGTGTCTAGATTTTAATTTCCTAAGCCCAGAGTAGTCACTTAACCATTGGTGGGTATTTGAATATCTGGGGAAAAAACAAAACTGCATCCCTGGGAAGAGGGGATTGGAAAAAGAAGTGGGGAGAGGGTTCCTAGGTGCCCATCTGAGAGGCAGGCAGGAAAGGGTGGGGACAGCCATGGGCAGTGTCAGAACAGGCCCCAGAAGGGGAGGTGGGCACCTTCAGAGGCTGCTCTTCCAGTAAGCCCCACTTTTGATCCCATAGAAGGATTTGGTTGAAGAAGAGGAAGAAGACGCTCCTGTCCCCCGCAAAGGGATGACAACAGGAGCTAGAGCAGACTTGGATGCCTGGGCTGCCCAGATTGGCTCCCGACTTTATACAAAGTATGCAGACTCCAGGCCTGGAAAGTGCCCTCAGGAGCTGGGTCAAGAGCTCGGACAACTGGCCTGCCGCTGCCTGCACCGCCGGGGCAAGAGGAGGCCTCCCATGACCAAGGTATATCTGGCTAGGAGCTGAGGGTAGCCCAGGGGTAATGACCCAACACATAAGGGGTGGAGGGGGTGGATAGGGCATAACAGGAAGGACTCTTTGGGGTTCCCTGCACCTTGTTAATTACACATCTCTTTCCAGTTGTTGTAATGATGGGGGTTTTGGGGGGAGATCTTATTTCATAGGCTCCTTGGGGCCTTCTCCAGGCCCAGCCCTGTCTTGGAGACACCCTCTGCTGTCCACTGTAGGTCACTACCTCAGGTATTCTCTGTCCTTCCTCACTCTCCCTGATGCCACCTGAGTAAGGTCATGTGATCTTAGATTTGGAGCTAGGAGGAACCTCCATAGCCAGCTAGTCAACTCCCTCACTTTACAGAGGGGGAAACTGAGGCCAGGGAAAGGAAGGAATGGGCCCTTCTAACTACACAAGTAGTTAGCATCAGAAGCAGGATCCTTCCCACTTTTCATTCTTGCATGGAGCCCCCTCCTTCCTGCCATTTCCACAATCAGACCTTTCATTGAAAGCTCGTGTTACTCTGGTAACATGATAGGGACAGAAGCCTCAGAGCCCCAGGTGACTACTCTGAGCTCAGAAGTGCTGAATCTGAATCGCCACTCATTGAGGAGTGAAATAGCGGAGGAAAGGTCATCTGGAGAATAGTGGGGTCTCTGCTGCAGGGAGCAGGAAGCAGCAGCAACCTGAGGCCAGGCTGTAGGAAAATGAACTACGGTAGTCCAAGTGGGAGAAAGGGCCTAATATGGCCAAGAAGGCCTCAATTTAGAGGCCTGATTCCCAACCCTTCCAGGACCTAAAAGAGAAGGGTCTGATTTCATTAACAGTGGATAGGATGCTGCCCAGGCAGCTAGGTGGCACAGTGGGCTAGAACACCAGGCCTGGAATCAGGGAGATCTGAGTTCAAATCTGGCCTCAGACACTTATTAGCTGGGCAAGTCACTTCCCCCTGTTTGCCTGAGTTTCCTCATCTGTAAAATGACCCGGAGAAGGAAATGGCAAATCACTCTAGTATCTCTGCCAAAAAAAACCCAGATGGGGTCACTGGGAGTCAGACATGACTGGAAATGACTGAACAACAACAAAAGGGCACTGCCCATGGAGTTGGGCATCTTGGGCTTTGTAGGCCAGTTCTGCCTCTTAATGCCTCTGAGACTCTGGCTGACCACTTACTGTCTTGGAGCCTCTATTTCCTCTTCTATATAATAAGGGGATTGGACGGGGCCTTGGAGGTCCTTCCAGCTCTAGGTCTGTGGACTAGCTGACTTCTCAGTGTTAAATCTAGGATCCTTTGTTTTTGCAGGTATATGAAAGTCTGGAGAAGCTACAGGCTTTGGCCAGGCTGTCTGAGCAAGAGACAGGAAGCAGAGGCCCAGCCTCACCTCAAGAGAACTCTTACATGTTCACCCCTAGCCCAGCACCTGCTGCTGGAAGCCCTGTGCTGCACTCTCAAGTCAGGGCCACTGCTCAGGACTCAAGGCAGCTCAGGAATCGTCCCAACCAGCCTGTGGAAAGTGACGAGAGCTCACCTGGTCTCTACAATGCTCTCAATTCCTGGAATTTGAACCAAGACTTGCCCTCAGTGCCAAGCCTGCCTTGTGGCCCAGCAGAGAGAGCTCAGGCCTTGTGTTCTCTTAGGCAGACGCCCTGTCTGCCAGAGGCAGCTCCAGGACAGAGCTGGGGGAACCAGATCAAGACAAACAGCTTAGGACATGGACTGAACAGCTCTGAAGGTAACCTGGAAACCCTCCACCCAGAAATCGGAAGAGTGCACATGCTGGGGCAGGGGAGGCACCCATGCAGCAGGGCTCAACGGGAAAGGATCAAGCTGTTACTGAGAGTTCCTTTGATTCTGGTGGCTGAAGGCTTCTGGCTTTAGTCTGGTGCATTTTTCCCATGCTTAAGGAGATAGAGTCCTATGTAAAGGCACCTCAAGACCTAAAGAGGGTTTGGTAAAGGCTTCCTGGAGAAAATGGGATTTGGGTTGGGACTTGAAGGAAGCCAGGCAGGCCAGTGAGCAGAGCATGCCAGGTATGGGGAACAGCCAGAGAAAATGTGCGGAAATGGCCTGGAGCTGAGAGAGGGAGGCTCTTGTTCATACAACAGCCAGGAAGCCAGTATCACTGGATAGGAGACTCTATGGATGGGGAGGGGGGTGAGGAGACTGGAAATATAGGGATGGGGAGCTAGGTTAAGAAAGGTTTAAAAGCCACAGGGTCTCCTGGTTTGGTCCTGGAAGCAATGGGAAACCACTAGAGTTTATCAAATTGGAGGGAGAGGAAACAGTCATACTTTAGGGAAATCCAGTTGACATCTAAATGGAGGACGGATTGGAGTGGGGAGAGAAGGGGATACGTACAAGGGATGGAACAGTACAGTTGGCAGGCCTCAAGGAACAGGTTGGAGGTGAGAGCTAGGTGACACCTAGGTTCTGAGCTTGGGTGACTGGGAAGAAAATGGTGACCTCAAGAGTAATGGGGGGGGCAGCTATGTGATACAGTGAATAGAGCACCGGCCCTGGAGTCAGGAGGACTTGAATTCAAATCCAGCCTCAGACACTTAACATTTACTAGCCCTGTGACCTTGGGCAAGTCATTTAACCCCAACTGCCCTGCCTTCCTCCCTCCCCCCCCAAAGAGTAATGGGAAAATTAGGAAGAAGAGAGGACTTGTGACAGAAACGATAATTAATTCAACTGGAGGCAAGTTGAGTTGAAGATGTATGGGACATCCAGTTTGAGGTTTTCCATAGGCAGTTGGAGAGATGAGGGTTGGATACATAGATCTGGGAATCATCAGCATAGAGATGGGCATCAAATCCAGGAAAGCTGCTGAAATCCCCAAGTGAAGTCGTGTAGAGGGAGAAGAGAAAAGGCCCAGGATAGAGCCCTGGGAGGGACATGATCTTACATGTCCCTTAGAGGGCATGATCTGGAGGAGGATCAAGCACAGGAGACAGAGGAGGAGCCATCAGAGAGGGAGGAGGAGAACCAGGAGAGAGAGGGGTGGCCCAAAGGCACCCAAAGGGGTGGCATCAAGGAGGAGAAGGCGATCAAGGAGGTGTCAGAGGCTGCAGAGAGGTCAAGGAGAATGAGGGTGGAGGAAAGGCCATTGAATTGGGCAGCTAAGATCATCAGTAACTTTGGAGAGAGCACTTTTGGTGGAACCATCAGATCAGAAGCTAGATTCTGAGGGGTTGAGGAGAGAGAGAGGAGAGAAAGCAGAGGTGCCTAGTGTAGATGGCCCTTTGGAGGAGTTTAGCCACAAAAGGCAGAAGAGATACAGGCTGATTAGTCAGCAGAGATGGAAGGGGCAATGGAGGGGGAGACAGGCATGTTTGTCAGCAGGAGGGAGAGGGCCAGTGGACAGGGAGAGATGGGATTTCCACATCTAAGTGAGAAAGACTAGCTTGAGAGAAAGGCTCCCTCAAAGCTGCTGGTGGTGTCTTGTTCTTGTCTGACCTGGGCTCCTTCCTGATTCTATCGCTGGGTGGGGGCTTTTTTCTTAACTAGAGAGCATCACCTCTGCAAGGCCTCAGATCATCATTAACCCTGCTCGGCAGAAGTTTGTCCAAAAACTGGCCCTGTATGAAAATGGGGTGCTCACCAGCCTGGAGCTCCTTTCCTCCAGCTCCTCCCCAGGTAGTGCCCCTCTCCTGTCCCACCCCCACCTCCATGATCACTTCCTTCCCTGACCCCTTCCTGGGCCAAGCCAACCTGCTCACCAGGGAGTCCCTTGACCGTGTTTTCCTGCTTTCTTGCTCTGGTTAGTGGGAAAAGGGCCTAGTTTGCTTTCCTCTTGCAGATTTTTATCGTCTCCCCTGTCTCATATTTCCTTTCTCCTGGGTCCTTATTCTGTCCCTTGGCCTCTTCCTTTGATTGCTGGGCCTAGGATCCTCCCCACACCATGAGGAGGACCTTTGCACGGTGCCAGTGCAACACAGATGAACAGGCCTAAAAGCTTGAAAGTTCTTTCCAGTCTGTCAGTGGCTTTCACACCTCAGTAGCCTCTGGCTTAGTCTCTTTAAAAGGGGATGGGAGCTAGAAGTTTGCTTTCTAAACCCAGTTGCCTTTTCCCTCCTTAGGTTTGGGGCTGGACCAAGGAAACAGGCAGGGACCTGAGGAGAGTGATGAATATCAGAGCTGATTTGCTCATGTGGACAGATACCCAGAAATGGAAGTCAAAGTTCTCATGGTTGGACGTTCTCAGATTGCAAGAACACTCATCTCTGGGTGGGGGGATCATGGCTGAAGCAAGCTACCCTGGGAGAGGAGCAGGGCTCCTCTGTAGAGCCAGGCTATGGCACCTGGCTCAAGGGTACTCTCTCCCATAGGGATATAAGCCCTGCCTTGGATCAGCCCGAGGAGAGAAACCTTGCCTTGAGGGTGCTAGATCACAGCTGTCTCAAGAGGGGAAGCAGCCGTTCTCTGTGTATCTGCCCCAAATTGTAAAGGAGCCAGAGCCCCCTCTTAAGCTGGTTTGCAGTTAGCAGCTAGGGGGGAGGAAAGAGAACCAAGGCAGGGAAGGATGAATAGCTTACCCAGCACTGGTGGTTTCTTCCCCTTCCCCTGGCTCCTCATCCTGGGGCCAGACAGGGACCACTCCCTGGCAAGATTTAGTCAAAAATCAGAAGATGGCCTGGCCTCCTCTCGTGGACCCTTCCAGAAGGAAGTGGGCCTGAGAGGCAGATCAGTGGTACACTTCCAGGCAGAGCCCCCACCCCACTTCAGTGCCACTACAGCCTAGGAATGGCCCCCAGGAAAAACAAAGAGATTAGATGTGGATAGCAGGGAGGGCCAAGAGCTGACCACGCTTCACTTTAGCACCACTGAGGCCTTTGATCTTTGCCCTGGGATCTGGACCAGGGCTGCTGGGAAGGTCAGCAGCAAATGAAAATGACTCCAAGACAGGAGAGGTCCTGTCCATCTTTGGCTAGAGTCAGCTGAGCTCTGCTTCTCCACAGGAGGCCTGGTATAGTGGGGAGGGAGGAGGTAGCTAAGGCACTGATTCACATGAGGAAGCCAGAGCCCCCCGAATAGCCTGGGACCAGTGCACATGGTACCTCAGTGGTGCAGGAGTGTAGTTGGCAGCTGGCACCCCTGCTGCTGCTGCTGCTGCCCTTTTCTGGCCACCTAGGAGTCACTACAGGCCCCAGGCTGGCCCACTCCAGACAAAGCTATGTATTTGGTGAAGACCAGGTTTTCCTTGGACAATAAAGTCTTCTGTATATTTTTTACCTCTGGCTGATTACTTTTGCTGATTCTCCCTGAAGATCCTAGGGAACTCTAACCTTTTCTGGTGCCCACCAGGCTCAACTGCAAAGACCTGTGTTTTTATCTGTCCCTGACAATTCCTCAACCACTTACTG
>CM053602.1:53744628-53755415 GCA_028646575.1 Pseudocheirus occidentalis
TAACATCAGAGTGGGGAGGACCAGAAGACGAATCTTAGAAAAGCCTTTCTTTTTCTCATACCCTTCAATCTTATGCAGCCATCAATCCCAAGCTGGGATGGGATGGGGAGAAGGAAAAATGAGGGTCCAGGATCCAGCTGAGGGTGGAAAGCAAACCTATAGGATAGAGTCTAGAGGGCTGGGGAGGCTTTGTTGAAGGTTTTAGGCAGACATCAGAAGTCAATGTCATTTCACACATAGATAGTGTTACCCTTCAGTCTTGAAATTTGTTTTTAGAATGGCCAGTGAGTGCCACAGTCCTCAAGTTGCATCTGGACTAAGCTAAGCAGGAGAAGGAAAACACTGGAGCCAGCCATTAGGAAATAAGCTAGAAGAGATTCAGGATTCTTTCAAAGGGAAAACTTCTTACTGCTGTAGCCAATGGCCTGGATGTAGCAGAGCCTTGCTGAACTGCAGTTAGGCAGCTTTCTGAATATCGGCCACAATACAAAAGATGGGCTGGGGCTCTATGTGGGGTGACCACGTTGAGCTTCTTGTCTGGGATATTTGGTGGAATTATTTGTTTCATTTTGGTTTTCCTCTTGAGCAGGCTCTGTGTGTGTCTGTGTGTATATCTGTATGTGTGTGTCTATATCTGTGTCTGTATCTATCTGTGTGTCTGTGTGTATCTGTATGCGTCTGTAGATATATCTGTATATCTGTGTATCTCTGTATGTGTGTGTATCTGTGTGTCTGTGTGTGTGTCTATATGTGTGTGTGTGTGTGTGTGTGTGTGTTTTGTTTCGGAATTTTAAACCTTAAGCAGAATTTTATTTCTCTCTGGTTTGTTTGCTTTGGTTTTTCCTAGTTTTTTCTGGGACTTCTTTTCTTCCCAGATTCCACTTCAGAATCATTGCCTGATTCCTAAACTAAACTGTTCTTTTTCCAGATTAAAATAAAGATGTAGACTGTGTTTCAATTTCATCTCTGCTCAGCATGTGCATTTCACAGGCTGGCAGGGGCTCTGCGCTGCTAGTGACTGCAATGGCTCCTGATGCTGGAAACTCTGGGTCTGTCATAGTGGCTGCTCATTCACAGGTGAAGCTGACTTTGGGGCTCCTGTTTGCCCATCCATATGCTAATCTTTGTGTTATTCACTTCCCTTTTTGGCCCCACACACTTGCCCAGAGGCTTAGGGTATCTCACTCGAGAAGAGCTCCTGTTCCCCTAGCATTTTATTACCAGATGGTACCACATTTTGGTCTAGAATCTTCGGTTTGCAAATGCAATTTTCACTAAAACTTGGACAAAATGGAGGATGAAATAAGAGAAAGGGTTGTAAGAGGTTTGGAGCAAAGTGATCCAGGATCCCTGGATGCAGTAATCTGTAAACAACAGGGCCAGCCTGAGAGCTGACACTCAGTGTGTTTTTGGTGAGTTTTCTGGACGTGTTTCAAAAACTCCTGACACACAGTAAATGGTGATGGTACCGGGAAATTGATCAACAACACCCCTCGCCCCATGAAAAATCACAGATTTTGAGAGTTAGAGAAGAACCCCAGTGGAGTGGAGAACCTGCAGCCTCAAGACCACATATGGCCCTCTAGGTTGGATTCAGTCAGAGGGCTGCCCTTGAGGACCTAGAGGGAATCTGTTCTGAGGTTTAGATTCTGTCAGAGGGCCGCACTTGAGGACCTAGAGGTCACATGTGACCTCAAGACAACAGGTTCCCCACCCCTGATCTAGTCAATCCATTGCTACAGAGGAATCCCTATTATAGCATGCCCCACAATTGGTTATCCAGCCTGTGTTTGAAAACCTCCGAGGAGGAACCTGCCCATTCCACTTTGGGACAGCCACAAGTGCTAAGTTTTTCTCAACATCAAACCTAAATATTCCTCTTTAAAACTTCCACCCATTTTTCTTGGTTCTACTTTCCCAGGCTGGACAAAACAAGTCTACTCCCATCTCCACGTGCCAGCCCTAAAAATACTTGAACACAGCTTTATTGTTTTCCCTGAGCCTTCTCTTCTCCAGCCTAAACTTGCCCAGTTCCTTCAAATGATACTTATGTAACATGAATTCAAGGCCCTTGACTCTCCAGGATGCCCTCCAGTTTAGAAATGGCCTTCTAAAACCACCATGCCCAGAACTGACCACATTACTTCAGAGAAGCAAAGGCCAGTGGGACAATTACTTCCCCATTCCTAGAAGCTCGGCCCTTCATCATGAAGCCCCAAATTGCATCCCACTGCCCCCAGCTCTTTTTCAGAACTACTGCTGTCTTAACATACTTCTCTCATCTTGTACTTATGAAATAGATTTTTTTTTTTTTGGTACCCAAGTGCAAGACTTTACATTTATCTCCATTGAATTAGATCTTTATCAGATTTAGCCCAAGGCTCTAGCTAGTCAAGATCTCATTAAGGGGCTTAGCTACTCCTCCAAGCTATAATGGCATCTGCAAACTTGAAGAGCGGGCTTTCTATGCCATTTTCCAAATCACTAAAAATAAAATGTTCACTAGAACATGACCAAGTGCAGATCCCTGGGGCACTCCACTGGAGACCTCCTGCCACACTGGCAGGACATTACCAACTACTCCAAGTCCAGCCATCCAACCAGTTCTGAATCCAGTTGATTGTTGTCTGGATGAAATACTTGATCAAAGGCTTTGCTAAAATCTGGCCAAAAGACTTCCCCAATATTGCCCTCATCTGTTACATTAATCATCCTGTCAAAAGAGGAAATGAGGTATGTCTGGCATGACCTATGCTTTGTGACAATGACTTCCCTTTCTAGATGTTCACCACTCACCTTTTTAATGATCCCTCCTAGGATTTTCCCAAGAATTGACGTCAAGCTCACTGGCTTACACTTTCCACACTCTGTTCTCTTCCCTTTTTTTTTTTGGCAGGGAGGAGGGAGGGAATCAGGGTTGAGCAGGTGGTAGCATGTTAGGAACTAGAGGAGCCCAGATCTCCCACAAATTATCCAAAAGTGCTCAAAAAAAGGACCAGAAGGAATGATGATGAATAAAAACAAAGTGAAAGAATTATGAATTTCTCCATCCAGTCCAGTACTGAACAAAAAGACTGCCAAGTCCTGCAGAAGCTCAGAATGGTGATATGCCCAAGTAGGTGAAGCCAAAGCTTGGACCCAGATCAGCGCCCAAACAGCTCTGCACCCAGGCAGCTCTGGTGCCCAGGCAATGTGTCAGGGGTACAGTAGGAGACAGGACGAGGTGCACATTTAGCTGGTAGAGTGCTCTGGAAAATTTTTCCGATGCTACACCATGCAGTACATATATAATAAGCATTGTTATTGATTCATTATTTATAGAGCCTTTAGAAACAACATAGTTTCTCTATAGTTATTAGGTGGTGATTTAGAGCATTTTTATATGACAACTGATAGCTTTAAGTACTTTGTCTGAAAACTGCTTGTTCATATCTCTTGACCATTTATACATTGGGGGATGGCTCTTATTTTTATACATTTGACTCAGTTCTCTTTATATTTGAGAAGTGTGGCTGAAGAGGAGCCCAAAGAGGGTTAGGGCTGCCTGAAACCCCAAAATACCAACATGCCAGGTCCTGCTGAAAGAATTCCACTCAAGTCTTCTCAGCCAAGGAAAAAGTTAAGTTTATTGAAAGTTCAAGTTAAATGGCCACGTGGGGTGCTAGGCCATTTAAGGTGCTCTCACAGAGCAAGTCTCTACTAAGCTATCTCATGGCGCTCTCACTGAGCAAAGTCTATACCAAACTATTCCATGGCACTCTCACCCAGCAAAGTCTGTGCTAAGCTATCTCATGGCGCTCTCACACCACATGGAGGGAAGATGGGGTTCTATATACAATACGGTTGTGGGAGGGATCTAGGGGTGGTCCAGAGGAGGAGATCGGGGGAGGGTCTTCAGGAGGAGTCAGATGAGGTCAGACTCCAGTAATGAATGGTTCAGAGTGGGAAGTTGCTGGAGGCTACCTGGAGACCATAGACAAAGGTGGGCCAGGCCAATTCAAGGGTGGGAAACTATTGGAACAAAGCGAGCTAAAGACTTGGGCAGAGCCACATCTCAAGGCCCATGACCTCAGGCATATGTCTTCCCTGGGAAGGTTTACTTTCCCAGAGCCTGTACCTCAAAAAATCAAGAAGAGCTCAAAAAGAGGGGAGGGGTCCCAGAGCCTACACCTCATCATGGCCTTTAGCAAACAAACTCAGGATAAAATTTTTTCCACAGTTATGATTACTAACTGTATTTCCCTCCATCCTATTTTCCCCATTTATCCTACTCTCTCTCCTTTCACCCTGTGCATCCTCAAAAGTGTTTTATTTCTGACTACCAATTCCCCCACCCCCCCCCTTCTTTTATCCCTTTCCCTTTCTACTTTCCTCTAGGGTAAGATGGATTTCTATACCCAAATGAGTATGTAAGTTATTCCCTCTTTCAGCCAGTTCCAATAAGAGTAAGGTTCATGCACCCCCTCCCCATTTCTCCCATCTTCCCCTTCACTAAAAAAGCCCTTTTGTGCCTCTTTTGTACCTCTCCCTTACCCCTTCTCCCAGTGCATTCCTCTTTCTCATCCCATGATTTTATTTTTTAAAGATAATCATCCCATCATTTTCAACTCACACCTGTGCCCTCTGTGTATGTATACACCTAACTGCCTTAATAATGAGAAAGTTCTTAGGAGTTACAAGTATCATCTCCCCTTGTAGGAATGTAAACAGTTTAATCTTGTTGAATCCCTTATGATTTCTCTTTCCCATTTACCTTTTTTGTCTCTCTTAAGTCTTGTATTAGAAAGTCAAATTTTCTATTCAGCTCTGTTCTTTTCAATTGGAATGCTTGAAAGTCCTCTATTTGATTGAATATTCATTCCCCCCTCCCCCCTCTCCCACCCCAGTTTTGCTGTGTAGGTCAGTCTTGGTTGTAATCCTAGCTCCTTTACCCTCCAGAATATATACCAAGCTCTCTACTCTTTTAATGTAAGAGCTGCTAAACTTGCGTTATCCTGACTGTGACTCCATGATATTTAAATTGTTTCTTTCTGGCTGCTTGCAATGTTTTCTCCTTATGACCTGAGAGCCCTGGAATTTGGGTATAATATTCCTGGAAATTTTCATTTGGGAATCTCTTTCAGGAGGTGATTGGTGGGTTCTTCTAATTCCTATTTTACACTCCTTTTCTAGGCAATCAGGGAAGTTTTCCTGGATTTTTTCTTGAAAGATAATGTCTATGCTCTTTTTTTGATCATGGCTTTCAGGTAGTTCAACAGTTTTTAAATTATCTCTCCTGGATCTATTTTCCAGGTCAGTTGTTTTTCCAATGAGATACTTAACATTTTCTTTTACTTTTTTTTTCATTCTTTTGATTTTGTTTTATTGTTTCTTGATGGGGCCATTGCCAGTCATTTTAACTTTTGTCTTGCCACTGGACTCTGATGACTCTGGAGGAAAGAGTAAGGCTGATAACTTTGCACAGCCCTGCCTCACTTAAATCCAGTTTACATGAAAGTCAAGACATCACCCTCATGATGTTATTGGTCCTCTTTGAAAATGAAGGATGAATAACAACAACAATATTTATCAGGTCTGTTTTTGTTGTTGCCTTGTCTAAAATCATGATTGTTTCCCTTGCTTTTTTGAGCTCATCTGAAGCATAATAGATCTTGCCTCAATCCCTAATTCTAACTGCATAAATTTTTATGTTTAAAATGTGTTTCATATCATATTGTTGAATTCTGCTTTCTGATTTGTTCTCTGATTTTCTTCACTTTTATGTGTGAGTTCATCCCATCCCCAAACATGGTTATGTTTTGGGAGAGTTTCCCTCTCCCAAAACAGCAAGCAATCTGATATAAGTTATACACTTCATTATACGTTATGACCAGATTGAAAAAAAAATCATCCACCAGGAATACAGAGTTGGTTCAATTTAAGGAAAGCTATAAACACGATAGACCATATTAATAGAAAAAATAATTCTAAAACATTTTTATATCAATAGATGCTGAAAAAAACTTTTGACGAGAGCCAACATGAAAAAAAAAATAAGAGGAGAAAGGATAGGACTTACATATATTAAGTAGAATCTGTCCAAAATCAAGAGCTGACATTATGTGCAACAGGGAGAGGCTAGAGGTCTTTCTCCTAAGAACAGAGGTAAAGTAAAGATGACCATTATCACCACTAGACCAGCATCTCATACCATACATCAGATAGACTCCAAATGGACACATGAATTAAATATAATAGGTGATGCCATAAACAAATTAGAGGAGCAAGGAAGAAGCTACCTTTCAGATCTGTGGTTCAGCAGAAAAGTTTATGACAAAACAAGGAATAGAGAGGATCACAAAAGATGAAATGGATAATTTTGATTACACAAAATTAAAAGGTTTTTACACGAAAAAAATTCAGTACAGCTAAACTTAGAAAAGAAACAAGTAACTAGGAACAAAATCTTTGCAGCAAGCTTCTCTGATAAGGTCTTATATACAGGATATCCAGTATAAGTAACTGGTTCAAGTTTATAAGAATAAGAATCATTCCCCAGTAGAGAAGTGGCTAAAAGATATGAACTGTCATTTTTCTTTTTTAATTTTTTTGAACTGTCATTTTTCAAAGGAAGAAATCCAAGCTATCAACAACCATATGAAACTTTTTCCCCCAAAATTCCTAATCATTAGAGAAATCCAAATCAAAGCAACTCAGAGGGTCTACCTCACACTTATCAGGTTGGCAAAAATGACCAAAAGAGGGATATAACTATTGTTGGGGGAACTATGGAGAAATACAGGGAAACAGGCATACTAATGCACCCTTGGTGAAGTGATGACCTGGTCCAGCCATTCTGGAAAGCAATTTGGAAACATGACCCAAAAGTCACTAAACTTTGCACACTCTTTGACCCAATGATATCACTACTGGGTCTATACCCCCCAAAGAACTCAAAGAGAATAATGACTCATATGTACAAAAATATTTCTAGTCGCTCTTTTTGTGGTGGTAAAGAATTGGAAAACTGTGGGGGTGCCCATCAATGACTGAACAGTAAAGGTATATGAAGGTGATAGAATACTACTGCTGTAAGAAATGATGAAGGGGATAGTTTCAGAGAAACCTCAGAACACTTGTATGAACTGATCTAGAATGAAGTGAGCAGAACCAAGAGAACAATTTAAACAATAGTAACATCATAAAGAAAACTTGGAAATATCTAAGAACTCTATAAATGCAATGACTAACCATGATTCCAAGACTAATGATGAAACATATGACTCACCTCCTGACAAAGATGCAGAAGTGGCCGCACGTTTTCAGCTGGTGTATGAACTTACTTGCTCAATTATACATATTTGTTATAAGAGTTTTGTTCTTCTTTTTGCAATTTTTCCAACTGGATCTTCAGGAGCTATGACTGTAGCACTTTTTATATATGTTTAAATATGTTGTTGTAGCCTCTTTACTAATATTTTATCTTAAGTTTTTGTGCTAATATGCACTAGTGATATTAATCAATAGTTTTCATTCTCTGCTTTATTTCTCCCTGGTTTAGAAATCAAGTTCATATTTGTATCACAGAAAGATACAAGGAAGGACTTCTTATCGTCCTATATTTTGGAAAAGTTTATGTAATGTTGTGTAAATTCATTGTTCTTTGAATGTTTGATAGAATTCACTTGTAAATCTATCTGGTCCTTGGGGGTTAGGGATAGGATAGCAAAAAGCAAGGAAAGAAGGACATAGAAAGAGAGGCATCTCAAACAGAAGAAAGGCCAGAGAGGATCAAAGACCAACAGAACAGCTTGGAAAGGTTTATTATGTATTGAAAAAAAAAGCTGCACTTGATGGAGATTCACAGTTTCATCCGTGATGCTGCTCTTCTGTTGTACTACATATGTGGAAATACCCATTTCATTGGGTGCTTGTTAAGTTTAAAAATAAGGAAATAAAATTTGTGGCTCTCAACTCTGGAGAAACAAATGAGGAAACAAAGAAAGAGGAAGGAAGGAAAGGAGGAAAGAAGGAAGGAAGGAAGGAAGAAAGGAAGGAAGGAAGGAGAAAGAAGAAAAAGATGAGAGGAAGGGAAGAGAGAGAAAAAGAAAGGGAAAGAAGGAAAGAAAAAGAAAAAGAAAGGAAGGAGAAAGAAGAAAGTAAGAAGGAAAGAAAAAGAAAGAAAGAAGAGAGGAAGATAGAAAGAAAGAAAGAGGAAGGAAGGAAGGAGAAAAAAGAAAGAAAGATGAGAGGAAGGGAAGAGAGAAAAAGAAAGAGAAAGAAGGAAGGAAATAAGGAAAGAGAAAAAGAAAAATAAAGGAAGGAGAAAGAAAGTAAGAAGGAAGAGAGGAAGGAAGGAAAGAAAGAAAGAAAGGAAGGAAGGAAGGAAGAAAAAGAGAAAGGAAGGAAGAAGGAAAGAAAGAAAGAAAGAAAGAAAGAAAGAAAGAAAGAAAGAAAGAAAGAAAGAAAGAAAGAAAGAAAGAAAGAAGGAAAGAAAGAAAGAAACGAAAGAAAGAAACGAAAGAAAGAAACGAAAGAAGGAAAGAAAGATATCTGCTCTTTCCCAGTCTTAAGAAAGAGCAACATCTGGCCTTCTCCAGTCTTGTGGCACCTCTCCCGTTTTCCATGTTCCTTCTGATGTCATGGCCAGTGGCTTGGCCATCTCAGTTCTTTCAGGATCAGAGAATGTAGTTCATCCATCTGGGAGAGAGCACTGGAATTCATCAAGGGCAGCTATGTTCTTGCCATCTCCTTATTTATCATGGGCATCAGTTCCCCACTGGCCATTTCTGCTCTGTCATTTCCTGAACAAAGGTCATTCTCCTTGGAAGAGAAAAGAGAAGCAGAATAACATTTCAGCAGCTTATTCTTCTCACTCTTGTAATAACTAATAAACAACAGCCAACATTTCTAAAGCTCTTTAAGGTTTTCAAATCACTCTACATATATATATGTATATATGTAAATGTATTTATATATGTATATACACATACATATGTGTGTGTATGTGTGGTATAAAGTCTCATTCAATCCTCACACCAACACTGTGAAGTCGGTTCTATTATTACATGATAAGGATTGTTACCAGATCAGCTAGTCTAAACTCAGGTCCCTCCTGACGCCCTAGTCTCCAACCACCTAGCTAGCTGCCTAGCTGGTGTTATCCCACCCGCCCCCAAGCAAAGATCCTGTCCCTTTTTGAAGTTCCTTTTTCTCACAATATTGCTAAAAAAACAAACCAAACCAAGAAGACGCCACGTTTTTGTTGTGCACCCTCATCAGTTTCTTCAGACATGCCTTATTTTCCATCTCCCTTGGAACTGCTTCCATTTGTGCCTTCTGAATTCCGTTCTTGAGCACTTCCCAATCCTCCTGACCGACTTCCTCTGGAGTATTCGACTACATAGGATCCTACCTTTCTCTCCTCAGAGCCCTTCAAAATCTGCTTTCCCAAATCTAGAGTGCATCAGACTATGCCTACATTCCCTCTCTTTATCACGAACTCTAGGATGGAGTGGCCACCCCTCCCCCCAGCATTCCCATCCTTGCTGCCCCAGCAACCAGCTCCTCCCCGTTAGTGAGAATTGGATCCAGAAGACATTTTCCCCCGCTTGTTGGTTCCTCTACCTTTTGAAGGATGAAATCATGTCAAAGGCAAATCTGGAAGGAGGAGGAATCAATTCTGAAAAAAAAAATAACCTAAGAGTATGGGCAATACAAAAACTTTCCAGAGGAAAGAAAACAAGAGGCTTGTTTAACTCAGGCAAAGATACTTCATAGGCAAATAGTGCTGAGCCTGGATTCCCTATGTTTCTCCATCCATACAGCCACCACCCTAGCTCACACCCTGATCACCTCTTGCTTGATCAATTACTATAGCTCCATGCCTCAGCTCTCTCCCCCTCCTAATCCATCCTCCACAAAGCTGCCAAATTTAAAGTCCTCTAGCACAAAAAGGATCATATCATTCCACTGTTGCATAAATGCCATTGATTTCCAATTGCTGCTGGCATCAAATATGTTCTCTTCCCATTAGGCCTGAAAGTCACACCTGCCCCTATTCAGCCTTTCAAGGCTCTACTACTCCCTTGTCCAAACAAACTAGGGCTCTTACTATTGCTGACATCCAACGTCTCCTCTCTCTGTGTCTTGGCAACTGGCTATGTGCCATTCCCAGAATTCTTTCCTTCCTTACCTTCATTATCAGGTTCCCTGATTTACTTCAAGACACAGTTCACGGATCACCTTCAACATGAAGCCTTTCCCCAAAAAACATTCCATAATATTTATTTTGCACATATACATACATGTTGACTCCATAAGAAAAAAAATGTAAGCTCTTTGAGGACAGGAACTGTCTCATTTTTGTCTTTGTGACCCCACTGCCAAGCACAGTGCCTGGCACATATTAGGAATTTGATAAATGATTGTTGATGGGAATTTTGTATGCTGTGTACGTGTGATTCCAGATTGGTAGAGAGAATGATGAATGTAAGAAATGGAAATGGTGGGAGAACTTCTGAAGAGGAGAGACATTCTTTCTTCAAGATGGAGATAATGTATCTCCACTTCCTCTCAATAATTCTCTGAAGTCTAGATTCTGATCTCATCCTTCACCTAAAACTACTCTCTCTGACATTTACCAATGATCTCTTGTTTTTGTTTTGTTTTGTTTTTGCTTTTTGGAGGGCAGTTGGGGGTTAAGTGACTTGCCCAAGGTCACACGGCTAGTTTTTGTGTTAAGTGTCTGAGGCTGGGGGCGGAGCCAAGATGGCGGCGTAGAAGCAGCAAAGCACCGCAGCTCCCAC
>CM053602.1:53755915-53846686 GCA_028646575.1 Pseudocheirus occidentalis
GTATACACATGTATATATATATATATATATATATATATATATATATATATATATATATATATATATATATATATATATATATAAGATTATTTGAACTCCAATAAGGGCCAAATCCTGAACTAATCAACCAGACATGCTTTGTTTTGCTCTAAAAATGCCCTTTCCTGTGTCAGCAACTTTAAGACCAGATAAGTCTAATCAGGAGCATTCTTCCTGTTTGTAACCACTGAAGGACAGCATGCCTATGACTAGATGTGCAGTGAATAGTGGGACTTCTCTTTGTATCCTATGCACATATGCTATACAGTGGAAACACATATCCTGGGATCATAATTTCAGTTGACACTGTCAATTGTCTTGTCTTACTGTATTTACAACTTATTTCAACTAAGAAACTTCATTTTGTTGTGGTATAGTTAAATACATGGAGACCATAAACCTGATGGACACAAACATCCTGAGTTGGGATTGTCCTAAAACGTAAAAAGGCATGTCATTCTTCGGCAGTCAGAATGTATGTTCTGGTTCCATGCATGCATGTATTCTGCTAGCTTTAAGAAAATAATATGAATTTATATATCACCTAGCCTGTTTGCCCCTTTTAACTAAACTTTCAGGATGACAATACACACATTCACAAACATATATACACATATCCATACATACCCATAAACCTATACATATATACATGTACATAAGTAAGACCACACTATGCATATTTCTTGTTAATTCTTTCTCTTCTGTCATTGGTCCAAGTGATTTTGGACATTCACTTTCAGTTGACTAAGGTCTTAGAAACATGGCTGAGAGGGAGAAGTAGCAACATCCTTTCCTCAGCCACATATCTTGAGAAAGTGTCTATAGTCAATGTCTCTACTTCTCTTTTCACTTCCTAGCCACGTTTCTAAGACCCTTTTATTATACCATTCTGAAGCATAACTAGCCTGAGTAAAGGAAAAAACAACTCATCTAAGAATTTCCCCCCCAGCAGTATAGTGGGGAATATGGTAGACCTGGAGTCATAAAGCCCCAGGTTCAAATCTGGCCCATGACAGTACCTGTGGGACCCTGAGCAAGTCCTTTCCCCTCTCTGAGCTTCAGTTTCCTCCTCTGTAAAATGAGGGGGTTGAGCCAGATGGCCTCTGAAGCCCCTTCCAACTCTAGATTTAGGGACCTATGTGTGACTTTGAACAAATCCCTTCCCCTCCCTGGGCCTCAGTTTCCTCTTCTGTAATAAGATGGTTGGACTGATGCAGTTTGGGGATCTGGGAACTCCAAATTTTAAGGGTACAGAGTGAGTCTGCCTAGAAAGAATTCAAGCACTCAAGCCTTCCAGTCAAAGTAGTGAAATTTACTGTAAAGCCAACAGAGCAGGCTAGATTTGGAGTGAATCTGTGCCTTAATGGGGATAAAATGGATACTTATGTACAAGAAAAGACACTGAGAAGATCTGATTGGGATTAAGGAGTGGTAAATAGCCTAGTATGGCTCAGGTGTAACATTGAAAGTTATTAAGTGGTCTGGGGTGGATTGGAGAGCCACAGTGAAAGGTCTATTAAAAGGACTATTGGGTATCTAGGTGGGCTGGGATGGGCAAGATGCCTCAGGAGAGACACCAGGGAATGGGTTGTATGGGAAAATTCAGGGTCTGGGGGGTTGCTAGGTGGCACAGTGAATAGAGCACTGGCCCTGGAGTCAGAAGGACCTAAGTTCAAATCCTACCTCAGACATTTCACACACACACACACACACACACACACACACACACACACACACACCATGTGACCTTGGGCAAGACATGTAACCCCAATTGCCCTGCCTTCCCCCATCCAAAAAGCAGAAAAAAAAAGAAAGCAAGAAAGGAAATTCAGGAACTGGTTGCTAAAATGTATGGGGAAATTCAGGGTCCAGGTCCCGTCACCCTAGCTGGTTTTTGAGGTCCCTTCTGACCTCAACCTCAGTTTCTTCCTCTATAGTTGGACTCAGTGGAATGCTATAATCTTTAGAAGGTAAGTAACAATACCTGTTTATTGAGTGTCTAATGCATACTGGAGATAGTACAATACAAGGAGAAGAATACTATATTTGCGCTCAAAGAACCTAGGCTCTGATCCCAGTTCTACTTACTAGCAGTGTGACCTTGGACAAGTCACTCCACCCTGATCTATAAAATGAGAGGCTTGGACTAGAGGTAACTTCTTAGGTTCTTTCCATCTCTAGATCTCTGATCCTTTGCTTCAAAGAGCCAGGGTCTGAGTCAAAGTAAACAGATGGCCAACCAAAGTAGCAAAACACATACTGAGTATCAAATGGTTAGTACAGACAATAAATGGAGTTCATGGAGGGAGAGATGACTCAAGTGCAGACATTGTCCATTGGAAAAAATCAAAGCCAGAAGAGATCTGAGAGACCATCTAGCCAATCCCCCTCATTTTAAAGATGGAGAACCTGAGACAGAATGAAAAAGACTTGCCCCAAAGTCACATAGGCAGGTAATAAACTATCTGAACCAGGATAGCAAACCAAATCCTCTAACTCTATTGCCACAAGAAGGAACTGAAACTTGAGCAAAATCCTTGGAGGAACAAGAGAAAATGTGCAGAGCAGAGAAGAGCAAAAGGCATGAATGCATATATATATTGACATCCTGGTTAATAGGACAAGCAAGTCATCTGAAATGTTTGTGTTATTTGAATGGGCTAGAACCAGTGACCATATTTTACATCATTATAACTTCAAATAGTGTGGATCTGAATATATGCCACCACTTGAGGGGAGTCATTGTTCACATTAATTGAGTTCCTTCTAGGGGAGCAATAAATAGTCAATAAACAATAGTTGATAAACATTTATCTAGTGCCTATGTGTCAGGTACTGAAGCACATCTGTTGATTGGTTTGAAGCAGAGTTTGGGAAGGAAAGTAATGGAATACAAGAATGGATAGTGGACACCAGATTGGGGAGGATCTTGAAGACCAGGTTAAGATGTTATTGTGCCATTTAACATTTTTGATCAGGGTTTGTCAGTATAAATAAATGTTTTAGACCATTCCTCAATGGCTAAGTGGCCAATAGCTATGAATAAGCACTGCCTAACCCCCCAAATTTTAAACTATTGTTAAACATACTGTAATGCCAAGCAAAGGCAACTTCCAAGGTTCAGATTACCAGCATAGCAAACCCCATTTATTCAGTGACTGATTAAGGCAAACATTCACAGAACAGAGAAAATCAAAATGTAGTGTAACTCATTCATTTAGCAAGTAAGTTCTCAATTCAATCCAGGTACTACTCCACCCCTAGACAGTACATTCATTTAGTCAGTCAAAGTCTCTCTTCTCAAATAGAGATTAGTTTCCAGTGACAAACAAAGTACACTCATTTGGTCAATCACAGAGCACAAAAAGGCCAAAGCTTTCCAACCCCTGGATCACAACTGAATTACAATACCATCCATTAAGGCCAAGCACTTTCTCAAAAGGGCAGGAGAACACAAAAGGCCATCTACCCTTAAACTACAAGGTTAAGATATCATCACTGTGTTCAATGCCCAAGGAGAGGTCCTGTCTTCATCTTGACTGAGGCAAGTACTCAGCAATCTCTGTTCCTGGGGAGACAAGGCTTAACAAAGCCACAATATACATAGCCAGTGTCCTCATCAAGTCACTTTCTGCCTGCAGAACAGTCCCAGAACCCCTGAAAACAAAGCCCTCTTCCAGGATTTCTGTAAACGTACAACAAGAAAATCCTCCTTCAGGGCTTCTGAACCAACAGCAATGTTCCAGGACCTCTACAACAGCAGCACTATCCTTCACCAGCAGGTGAATCTGGCAAAACAACATCAAAACAGACAGACAAAATACCGGCATCACAGCCATGCCTCCTCAGTTCTTGGCAGCTCCAGGTGGCAGTTCTCAGAAGTCCTGGGAAGCTCCAACTGGCCCTCAGCAGTCTACAACACTGCTCTCCAAAAGTCCCTCTGGCTTTCTCTGCTTGGGCCTTCTCTCTGCTTAGGCCTTCCCTCCAAATTCACAGCTCCTCTCAGTTCAGCCCTCTCTCTTCACGTCAACAAGTCCATCCCACAAGTGGGATTCACAAGCTGTAGGTTTCGACACCTAACCCCAAAACCAAGCTAACACAGGGCGATCTCCAAATTCCATTACCATTATACATGCTCTGGACTGGGACTGACCCAGGCCAATCCCTTAGCAGTTTAGGTTCAAAACTGAAAGAAAATGAGTTTTGATCTTCACCACAACTCTGGAATGTAAGCAGACCAGAGGTTCCCAAACTTATTTGGCCTACCACCGCCTTTAAAAAAAATACTCAGTACCCCATCCTACCCTGGAAATCTAGTTTCTTTAACTCTTTTTTTTTCAAATTTGTATCATTTAAAAAATACAATTTTTTGAAATGATACATCTTAAATTTAATATTTTATTGTTAATTTGTGTTTTTTTTCCTGCACTGAAATTTTGATGATGCAATATTGGATCATGGAACCATATAGTATCATATTGTGAACAAGTCATTGCACACACATATCCCTGCCAATACAAAATGAATTTCCTAACAATGCACAACACACTTGCCTGCCAACACTTGCTTGGTAAGACCTGTTGGTGGCCTTGACTACTGATTGGTTGTAATTTGAATTTTGTGTGTTTATTTAGAAAATAATGTAATCACTATGACTTTTAACTCTGTTATACAACAGAGGAAACATGTACAAATGATTTTTCAAAATTTTCTTCTTTCTTTACACTTCCACAGCCCCAGTGCCCCCCCAGTTGTACCCAAGGCTACTATGGCCCCATTGGATCATTCCAGCATACCCCAGGGGGTGGTATCACCCACTTAGGAAACCTCTAGATTACTATCCGTCTTTTACAGATGAGTAAACTAAGGTAGGCAGAGGTTAGGTGACTTGTACAAGGTCGCCTTGCTGCTAAGTGTCTGAGGCCAAATTTTAATTCAAATCTTCTAAGTCCAAGCCCAGTACTCTAGTCCACATTCCCACATCTGATCCTTTACTATGTTTCAATTCAATTCAACAAACATTAATGCAGCATAATGCTAAATTTGAAAGAAAAATAAAACTTCTTCCCTCAAGGAACTTGCATGTTATTAGACTGATATTATTTCATTGTCAGTCAATAAACATTTATTAAAAGTCTACCATGTTTCCAAAAAACCAAAACAAAATGAGTATGTATAGCACTGATAGTGGAGGAGGGGGGAGGGTGTCGGATTTAGGTGACTCCCAGAGGTCTCAGTGTTCACAGCAGGCAGATGTAGGTGCAGGTGTGGGAGAGCTGTCTGGTCCCAAGGTGTGTCCAGGTGGGACTGAGGCATGAGGAGAGCTGAATCAGCAACATTCCAGAATGTGGCTGAAGACTTTACTTGGGAGGAGTGGGGCACTTGGAGCTGGCTCAGAAGAACTTGTACAGGTATGTGATGCTGGAAAACTTTCAGAACTTTGTCTCTTTTGGAGTCCTTCAACCTCCAAACCTCATGTGATCTCCCAGTTGGAGAAAAACACATCATGGATAAATAAGATAGAGAGAAACCCTGAAAGGCATTTGCCAAGTTTTTTTATTCAGAAGACCATATTTGAAACAGTCAGCTTCAAGGACAGCAGAGCCAAGATGGTGGAGAAAAGGCAGCAACTCACCTAAGCTCTCCCCCAAATCCCTTAGAACACTTTAAAATAATGCCATAAAACAATTCCTGGAGCATCAGAACCCACAAAAGGATGGGGTGAAATAATTTTCCAGCCAAAGACAATTTAGAAAGTCAAGGAAAAGTCTGTTGCACCTGGATGAGAGTGGAGCGTGGTCTAGTGTAGGCTGTGCCAGCACAGACCAGGCCCCAGCAAACCAGGAGCAGGCCTTGGCAGCCTCTGATTCAGCAGCAGCAGCTGCTGCTTCTGAAGCTCTCAGCCCACAGATGGTAAGAGGGTTGATCAGAAGGAGATTAAAGGGGTCTCTTTGCTGGCACTGAAGCAGAACTCTGTTGCTTTGCCCATAATCAGATCTGGGTTACAGTCCTGGGTGGCAATTCCAGGGTGAGGAGGAGCACTAGCACACCAGAGCTTGTGTCCACAGTGGAGCAGGGACCATCCTCACAGTTCCAGGACAGAAAAAAGTTCTCGTGGTTGCTCACAGATCAGAGCACAGACCAGGGGAGTAGTAAACACATGCCTCCTTAGAGCATACCACCTTGGAAGAACTGAAAATTTACAGGTCCCTAGAAGTATCTCTGAAAACAGCTGCACAAATACCCTGAAGCTTGGGACAGTGCACTCTCCACCCTGGAAGTGGTGGAGAAAAGGCCTCACTTTAACAAAGAGTTAAAAGTAAAAAAAAAATAGACTGGGAAAATGAGCAAACAACAGGAAAAAATTCTGACAATAGGAAGTTAAAAATTACAATTGAGCAAATGGAAGCTAATGGCTTTATGAGAAATCAAGAAACAATAAAATAAGGTGGCTTAGGTGATGCACTGCATAGAGCACCAGCCCTGGAGTCAGAAAGACCTGAGTTCAAATCCAGCCTCAGACACTTAACACTTACTAGCCTTGTGACCTTGGGCAAGTCACTTAACCCCAATTGCTCTGCCCTCCCCCCTCCAAAAAAAAAAGAAACAATAAAACAAAACCAAAAGAATGAAAAATAGAAGACAATGTGAAATGCCTCATTGGAAAAACAATTGACCTGGAAAATAGATCCAGGAGAGATAATTTAAAAATTATCGAACTACCTGAAAGCCATGATCAATAAAAGAACCTAGACATCATCTTTCAAGAAACTCTCAAGAAAAACTGCCCTGATATACTTGAATCACAGGGTAATATAGAAATCAAAAAAATTCACCACCACCACCACCACCTCCTGAAAGAGATCCCAAAATGAAAATTCTCAGAAATGTTTTCTTTTCTTTCTTTCTTTTTTTTTGGAGGGGGGAAGGCAAGGCAATTGGGGTTAAGTGACTTGCCCAAGGTCACACAGCTAGTAAGTGTATCAAATATCTGTGGTCCTATTTGAACTCAGGTCCTCCAGACTCCAGGGTCGGTGCTGTATTCACTCCACCACCTAGCTTCTCCTAAATTCCCCAAATTCCAGAGCTCCCAGGTCAAGGAGAAAATGTTACAAGCAGCCAGAAAGAAACAATTTAAATATCATGATGAAATTAAATACCAAATTTCTGCCCTTCAGCTAAAGTACTCCTCAGGGGCAAAGTCGTATCCTTACAAACATACAGTAACAAAATAAAAAGAATATACATTTTTTAAATTAGAAAGCCAACAAAGAAAATAAGCACAAAAGAGGAGACATTAAAAATAAGAGAAGTAGATAAAATAGGAACCAAAAAACCATAGAAATAACAAATAAAACTAAAAGCTGATTCTTTGAAAATACTAATGAATTTAATAAACCTTTAGCTAATCTGAATAAAAATAAAAGGGCAGAAAATCAAATCAATTAAATAGCAAATGAGCAAAGTAGTCACAACAAATCCAGAATAAAAATAATCAGAACATAATATATACAGTTATATGCTAACATAACTGAGAACACAAAAGAAACAGAGGAATACCTTCAAAAATATGAAATACCTGAAGTATCAGAAGTCCAGCTAGACATCTTAAATAACCCAATCTCAGAAAAGGAAATTGAACTAGATATAAAGGAACAAACTACTGGTCCTCATGAATTCAAAAGAAAATTATTCTATCAAACTTTTAAAGAACAATTGGTACTCATACTTTACAAGTTATTCTCCAAAGTTGAGAAAGAAAGCACCATACCAGAATTCTTTTATGAGACATAGTCTTAATACCTAAACCAGAGAAAGATAAAGCACAGAAGGAAAACCACAGGCCAATATTATTAATGAATATTGATCCAGGAATTTTAAACAAAATCCTGTCAAGCAGACTATGGTGATTTGTCTAAGAAATTATTTATTGTGACCAAGTTGGATTTATACCAAGCATGCAATGGTGTTTCTACATTAGGAAAACAACCAACACAATCATATTAAAAACCAAACATCTAAAACCACATGATTATCTCAATTGATAAAGGTAGAAAAAGTCTTTGACAAAGTACAACACTTTTATGCTACAAACTTTGCGAAGTACAGGCATAGAGGGACCTTTTTTAATGTCATAAAAAATATCTAAAGCTAAAAGAAAGCATCAGATGTAAAGGGAAAACACTCAAAACTTTTCCAATAAATATAGCAGTAAGGCAAGAGTACCCCTTTTTCTCGTTGTTATCTGATATAGCTCTGAAAATGCTAGCAATAGCAATAAGACAAGAGAAAGAAATTAAAGGCAGAGCTGGGGGGAGGGGCAGTGAACTGGGAGCAGGTCTCTGGGCTTATTAACTGGGTCCCTTTATGCAGTGATTTTCACAACAAATCTGGGATGTATTTATTCTGATTTCCATTTCACAAGTGAAGAACATAAGGCTAGAGTTAAATAACCTTCCCATGGTCACAGTGTAACCCCAGTTCAAATGATTAGTATATCATAGGACCAATTACAAAGTGCTCTTTAAAGAAGTAAAGAATAATTGAAATAGCTAGAAGAATATTCAGGGACATGAGAAAACCATGTCTATATAACAAACATTTCAATACTACCAAAGTTTTTTTTTTTTTTTACATTTTTAACACTATACCAATCAAATTACCAGGAGATACTTTATAGAACTTGATAAAATAAAAAACAAAATTTATTTGGAAAAACAAGCTACACTACCAAGAGAAATGAAGAAAAAAGATAGG
This sequence comes from Pseudocheirus occidentalis, assembly GCA_028646575.1. Taxonomy (NCBI): domain Eukaryota; kingdom Metazoa; phylum Chordata; class Mammalia; order Diprotodontia; family Pseudocheiridae; genus Pseudocheirus; species Pseudocheirus occidentalis. Next base: position 53,764,712 of record CM053602.1, read on the forward strand.
GACTAAAGAGGGAACAGCACTTCCAGACTTCAAACTACATTATAAAACAGCAGTCATCAAAATCATCTGGTTTGGATTTTAAAAATAAAGAAATTAGATCATTGGAACAGACTAGCCAAGGGAGAATTAGGAACAACGGAACTCAATCATTCAGTGTTTGATAAAGTGGAAAACGTAAATAACCTAAGAAAAAACCTCCTTATTTGATTAAAAACTGTTGGGAAAACTGGAAAGCATTCTGCCCAGCATCTTGCATTAGTGGTGCCAGTATCAAAGAGAAACAGATCCCTGCAGAGCACAGATTGACTTAAAGGAGCTCAGAAGTTTTGCCAAACCTCTTAGGACCTATGGGCTGCAAGTTTGATACCTGTCTTATACCATATTACAGAGTACAGTCTAAATGGATACATAACATTCACATTCAAGATCATACTATAAAGAAAATAGAAGAGAAACAGATCATATACTTGTCATAACTATGAGTAGGAAATGTGTTCTTAGCCAAACAAGGGAGAGAAGCAATTATAAAAGATAAAATGGACAGGGCTGGTGCACAGACAACAGTAATACATAGGGGATAAGAAGGAAGGGGTCAAATGGGGACAAAAAAAATCTTTCTGAAAGGGTTTGGTATCCAAGATATACAAACAATTAATAAATATAAGCACAAATGTTCCAGGCTTGAATCTACATTACAATCTGGGCTAGTGTCCCTTAGCTTCTCCAGGCTTCAGTTTTCTCATTTGTAAGATGAAGGGGTTGGACTAGAAAACCTTTCATGTCTATATCTATGATTCTATATCAAAAAAATGGGAATAGTCAATGTTGGAGGGGCTGTAGACATATTAACACATTGTTGGCAGAGCTGGCACAACCATTCTGGAAAGCAACTTTGAATTAGGGGAAAAAAGGAATTAAAAGTATCTGCATTCTTTGACTCAGAGATTCAGTTTTCTAGGCATATACCCAAAGGAGGTCAAAGGCAGAAACAGTAGTCCCATATACACTAAAGTATTCCTAGCAGCACTTTTTGTGGTAGCAAAGAACTTGAAACAAAGTAGATGCCCATCAACTATATTGTCTCCCTGATGAGTGTGCAAACTCTGTGAGAGCAGGGACTGTCTTACTTTTCTGTTTGTATCTCTGAGGTTTAGCACAGTGCTTGGTACACATTGTTACTGTTGTTGTTGAGTCATGTCCAACTCTCTGTGAGGTTTTCTTGGCAGAGATACTGGAGCTGTTTAGCCATTCCCTTTTCCAGCTCATTTTACAGAGGAAGAAATTGAGGCAAAAAGTGTAGAATGACTTGCGCAGAGTCACACTGCTAGTTAGTGTCTGAGGCCACATTTGAACTCAGGCCTTCCTGACTTCAGGGCTGGTGCTCAATCTATTGTACTACCTAGGTGCTGCTTGGCACATAGTAGTAATTTAGCAAGTACTTTATTTGTGAAGTCATTCTTTTGGGGAATTGCTAAACAAACTGTGATACAGGAATGTGATAGAATATTATTGTGCCATATGAAATGACATATGTGAAGAATTCAGAGAAAACCACAAAGACAAATGAACAGACGAGTGATACATATGTGAAGTAAGCAGAACCAAGAAAACAATACACTGATGTTTTAAAAAATAATGCTATTTTATAATAATAACTAGGTGTGGCTCTAGAAAAGAAGTAAGAAATACCTCCCTTCCTTCATTGCAGAGACAAGGAACTAGATTTGGGAATATTGCACATATAACCAATGTCCTGGTTAATTTTGCTCAATGTATTTTTTTCTTGTTTTTTTTGGGGGGGTGGTCTTTATTACTAGGGATAGTTCACTGGGTAAGACTGGGGAGAGATATATTCTGGAAAAGAAAGGGATATGAAAGTAAAATGAATCAACAAAAACAAGATAACATTTAAAAATCAAGTAGGAAAGACTGTTTTAGGAAGATTATTTTTACAATATCATATGAGATAAATTGGAAGCAGAATGTTAGAAAATGCATAAAAGTCCAGGCATCAAGTGATAAAAGTCTGACTAGACTAAGGTGGTAGCAGTGAGACTGGAGGAGCAGCAGAGTGAAGAGAGCTGAATTTGCAATGGGAAATCTTGTGTTTGAATTCTGGTCCTATGAGTACTAATCATGTGACCAGGGGATGGTTATTTAACTCATCTCATGCATCTCATTTGTGAAATCGAAATCAGAAGAAATATTTCCCAGATTTGTTGTGAAAAATTGCTGCATCGAATGACCCAGCTAATAAGCCCAGAGACCTGCTCCCAGTTTGCTACCCCTCTCCCCAGCTCTGCCCCCATCCACCTGCCACTTCACTGCCCCCTGCTGTGCTGATGCACCCATCAGTCATACCTACAGTGCCTGTGCCACATCCTCTTATCTTAAAAAGACTGGTAGATTCAGATATAGCCCCTCACTTGGCATCAAAGAAGTTGGTTCTCACTATAAGCAGGTTGCTGAACAATAGGATAGGGAGAGTTATGAGTAAATAGTAGCTACTATTGGAATGTTCCATGAGGTAAAGTGGGAGCCCCAGACTGTGGCTGTGGGAGACCGGACTGAAGCAGAGATAGACTAGAGCAGGAGTGGGGAAATCAATGGCTTCAAGGCCACATGTGGTTGGGGTTGTGACACAGCTAGTTTTTTGTGTGTTAAGTGTCTGAGGCTGGATTTGAACTCAGGTCCTCCTGACTCCAGTGCTCTATTCACTGTGCCACCTAGCCAACTCCGAGTATAACTATTACAACAATAATATATATTGATAATAACAATAATAACTAGCTTTAGAGTTTACAAAATGCTTTACACATTGTCATCTCATTTGATCCTCTCAACAACTCTGTGAGGTAGATAACATTTTTATCCTCATTTTGCAGATGAGGAAACTGAGGCTGAAAATGATCAAGTGACTGACTTGGACTCACAGAGCTAGGAAGTGTCTGCAGCAAGATTTGAACTTGGTCTTTCTGACTCCAAGTCCAGTACTATCTAGGAGTTATCTGCATTGGGACAGCAGTTGAACCCATGGGAGCTGATGAGAACCTCTAGAGAGAAGAGAGGGACCAAAACATTCATGGATAAGGTATAGAATATAGGTGATGATCCTGCAAAAGATACTAAGAAGAAGTGATTGGAAAAACAGGAGAACTAAAAGAGAGCCATAGGTATGGAAACTCAGGGAGGAGAGAATGTCTAGGAGTAGACAATGTGAGACAAGTGTCAAAGGCTGTGGTGAAGTCAAAAAGGATGAGGATTGAAGGGAAAGGTCATGAGATTTGGTGATCAATTGAGAGCTCACTGGTCACCCTGGAGAGCTCCCTTAGTGGAGGGAGGAGAACAGAAGCCATGCTGCAAAGGATGGAGGAACGAGAGTGAGAGAAGTGGAAGCAAGGCTAGAAGCAGCTTTCTCTAGGTTTTTGACTAAGAAATGGAGAAGAATGGGATTCTGAAGGCCTTAGGACTTACTAGGACTTAAATGTAATAGGATTTAGACTATGACCACTGTGATTCATTTCATAGTGTCCATGACTGCCATGATTTTTTAGTTCACTGCTTAGAATTTTGTAACTACAAGTGCCCTCTTCCCTGTGAAGGATGCAGCAAATGAATCCATATGGATTCCCAGAGAATGTACACCTGCAGATACCCGTTCATACACAGCCATAGTCATAACTGAGGCCATAGCCCTCACATCACCATCTTTGTGTACTGGATATTTATTCCCCCTTCTCTATAGAATCTGAGTGAGCATTCCCATGTAGAAGAATCCCAAGAAGAAAAAGCTAGTCATCTCCATTGAAAGGCCATTGATCCTGGGGCGGTTAGGTGGCGCAGTGAATAGAGCACCGGCCCTGGAGTCAGGAGTGCCTGGATTTGGGTCTGGCCTCAGACACTTAACACAAAAAACTAGCCGTGTGACCTTGGGCAGGTCACTTAACCCCAACTGCCCTCCAAAAAGAAAAAAAAAAAGGCCATTGATCCTGACTTCAGAGAGAGGCTCAAGGCCATCCTCTTGGCAATGGCTATATGAGTTAGAGGCAGAACTCCCTGGGAAGACTTATGCCCGTATCTCTTACCAACAATCCTAGAATTTGATTGCTCCTTAATTTCTTTTTCTTTAACTCCTAAAATGAACTGAAAAGGTTTTTCCCATCTCCCCAGTTCTAACTTCTTAGGTAAGTAAGGGTCCATCTGGACCCAAATGGTTCCATTGTATCTGGGACCACAGATGAGATCCTCCATATTCCCTTATAAACTGACTTTAAACTTAATCCTAAGTGCCTCATCCCCCTCAACTAATTACTGAGCTCAAAGATCCCAAAGTAAATCTGGAAGCCAAGGTAAGAGAGAACACCTTCCTCCCTGTGGATCACCATCCTGGATTGTAGGAAAAAGTATTGCTGACACACAGCAGAGAGGAGACTTTTCCTGTCCTGGGAAGCTGTGTTGGAGAGGTGCCACCTCCCCCCCCCCCACTAGCTGGATACAGATTTGGAGGCCTGGAGCACCCCTCCTGTCTTTCAGTCCCTGTGGAGCCTTGATCAGATATCCAGAATGTCTTTTAATAAATCTCCTTTGGGCACAAAAGAATTGTGCACAGACTTTCTTCTTTTCCTTTCCCTAGTTCAGATGATGAGTTGAACTACCACTTAATCAGTCCTTTGGAGAGGCCTTTGCATTTATACATAGGAAACAAAATGGGTGGAAGAAACTGATTAATTCTCTTTCTCATTGAAAAATTCTTCAAAATCACATAGAGGGTCATTATTCAAATTGCTGCAATGAGTGGCCCTATTTTATAAGATGATAGCTTGAGGGGATAATGATAGGGTCAAGAGAAGAGTTTTTTTAAGGATGAGTGAGAACTGTGCACGCCTAAAGTCTATTAATAACTGGGACAGGCATGGCTCTGCTATTGCGTAGGGCTGAAAGCTAGGTTGGCTTCTCTCTTTTAAGGTCAGTATCTATGCTTCAAAATACTTCCCAAACATGGAGCAGCTGTCAACACCCCTATTAGTTTACACACTTTGGAATGGGGCAAAGGCTAAGTTTGCCAGGTACACTCCCGTCTGCACTTGTACAGCTATGCTGCCTGACTGTGTCACACAGGGAAAGAAAGAGGCTTTTGTCTCCAGCTTGTACATCTTCAGAGAGAGGAAGCCCATGACTGGAGGCCAGAAGGGATCTCTGAAGACCCTGCCTTCAGATTTCAAGATCCAGCCATTGGGGCAGCTAGGTGGCACAGTGAGTAGAGCACCAGCCCTGGAGTCAGGAGTACCTGAGTTCAAATCCGGCCTCAGACACTTAACACAAAAACTAGCTGTGTGACCTTGGGCAAGTCACTTAACCCCAACTGCCCTCCAAAAAAAAAAAAAAAGATCCAGCCATTAAGCACCATTTGCTCTGCTGCCAACACCAAAGGACTTCCAATCCTGCTGGTCCTCATCCCACTTGTCTTCCATAGGGGTTTGCCCACAAGCTAAAGGTGTGCAAACTTTCCTCTTTCTCTTTGCCCAAGTCTGGCCACACAGCAGATGGCACTGCCATCACTGAGTCTGTCCCTTGAAGTTGCCCTTTTTCTGGGCTGCTTGTTTGCTATAATGTTGCTCACAGCAGCACTTCTCTTTGATCCTGATAGTTTCAGTGTTTTCAAGCCCTCTCTGAGAATTAGACCAAAAATCTAAATTGTAAATTCCAGCAGAACCATGGGAAAAGACCAAGCCACCCAATTCTCAGCTGCCACCTGCAGCATTCAGTCCCACATGGATGAACACCTTAGACAAGAGATAAGGTTTAAAGCTGGAATCGTTCAAAAAACAAACACTTTGTAAAAGCCTACTTTGTGCCAGGAACTGGGGACAAAGACCCAAAATTACTTCTTCATGGCCTCTCAGGTTCTGTCCAGCTCCAAATCCAACCATCCAATATTGTGCATCATTCAACAATCTCACTTTCCCAGAATTCCAAGCAATTATCATTCATGAGGTTGACAGTTCAACTTGTTACAGTCCTCCAAAACAGAATTCTGGAGCTCACTGTGGGCTGGGAGTACTTGTAAATGCTTCTGCAACTCCCTCAAACAGCCCATATAATGGATGTATTTTGTACTATATCGACAGAAAGTTCTGGAACATCTCTGTCTTGGCTACCGACCTTGCCCCTCACCACATAAGAACAGCTTTCTCTTCTAAGGTCAACAATAGTTCTTCATCAGGCAGGTTTTTTTTTTTAAAGTCTTAAGGTCCTAATGGGCAGCAGCTGTTCTGGGCTAAAGAAGGATGCTTCAGAAATCACTTAGGGGGGTTAAAAGCACATCTGTCATTCCTGTGTTTGCTACGCACAGAAAGGGGCTGCTTTCAAGACCATTTGGGAGGAATTGCAATAGAAGAGTCTCTCCACAGGAGAATGGTTTTTGAACCCCTTGCACTTACTAGGGAAAAGCTGTCAGAGCACTTCTTTATGGACTAGACACTCAAGCATCTCTTTGCTATCCTTTATTTCTATGGTCAGCTGTTTTGGTGTGAATGCCTCTGTCTCTGCCACTGGGGAGTGTCTATAATTCTTTAAACTTTTGTTTTGGGATGTTCCTGCATCAGCAGAGCTATCCAAATAACTTTAAAGCTAAAGATTCGGCCTATGAGAGACTGTGAGTTCTTAATGGAGGCCATCTTTAACAAATAAGAAAAGCAAAATGCCGGGCCTATGTAGTTTGGTTTTGTGTACTTTCTGTTACTTTCAAAATTACCCCAATTCTGTTCTGTTTGGATGTTGTCATACATTTCTTCATTGGGAAAAGTTATCATTGGGCTTGAAAAACCCAATGGAGTTTTGGAGGTTTGTTAATTCAGGTTCAATGTAGGAAACATAAGGGTCCGACAGATTTGGAGTACATGGGTGCTTAGAAATTACCTAATCCAACCCTCAGCTTACAGAGGAGGAGGCCAGTGTGGTACAATGGAAAACATGTTGGATTTGGAGTCAGGTGACCTGGCTTTGAATGTCATTTCTGTTACTCAATACCTGAGTGGTCTTGGACAAATCCCATGACCACTTTGGGTCCTGGTTTCCTCATCTGCAAAATGTAGTAGAAATAGGATTTAAATCCAGTTCCTCTGACTCCAGAGTAATTGTGTTCATTCCACTGGAATCCTGGAGTATAAATGCAGGAGTAGCTGTTAGGATGGACAGGCTCTTGGAGCTAGTAGGAATTTTACCAATCACCTACTCCAAGCAAATCATTAGGAATATAGCCCAAAGGGGTAGTTAAGTGGTGCTGCAGTGGATAGAGTGCTAGGCCTGGAGTCAGGAAGACTTGAGTTCAAATGTGACCTCAGACACTTGCTAGCTGTGTGACCCTAGACAAGTCACTTAACCTCTTAACCCACTGAAGAAGAAAATGGCAAACCACTCCTGTGTCTTTGCCAAGAAAACCCCATGGACAGTATTGATGTGATTTAGTCCACGGGGTCATGAAGAATCAGACATAACTGACCTATTTAACAATGAAAAATAGCCCAAAGGGAGAAAATTACTTACCCAAAGTTACACAGCTAGTAAGTAATACAGCCTGGATTTGAACCCAGGTTCTTAAAACTCCAAATGCTTGAATCCCATTTAAAGATGAGGAAAGTGAGACAGAGAAGCTAAGTGATTTGCTCAGGATCACACAGCAAGTGAGTGTCTGAGACAGCATTCAAACCCAGGTCTTCCTCACATCAAGTACAATGCTATACCCACTACACCACCTAGAGGACCTCATATCTCAGCACTGGCAGTTGAGAACATCATTGGTGGTTTAGCAAGACAAGAGGGCCTATTTTCTCTCACCAATCCTCTGGATTTCCCCTGATATAGTCTCTGACTTGGAGCTGAGGTCCCACACACCTGCTTCACCCCTTTCTCATTCTATACATGAGGTTTGGGAATTTTCTGGCCAAAGAGCATCCAAAGAACTAGGGGAGCACTGGAGATGAGGTTTGGGGAGATGGCTAAAGGCAGATGGCTTCATGTAGGAACACTTAGTCTTTTTTCTTTCTTCCTATTTTGCTATGGTCAACAAACTATGTAGCCACAGTATGTTGAGAATCTCAGTCTTGATCTAGAGTGTGGACTCTATTTCATATATTTATTTTTTAAACAATATTCTACTTTATCAGGCTTTACTTCTAGCTAAATTCCAAACCCAGCCAACATGATTTTTGACCACTCAGTGATACTCCTTGAAGTAAGAGTACTTTGGTTGTGGGGAAGTAACCTAGGCATTTGTGGGCTGAACTCCCTCTGGCAGCCAAGATCCAGTGATCTTTTGGAAGCCTATCCCATGTATGTGCCAGAGGGGAATTGAGGCAGCAATTGGTCTAAAGAATGCCCCCTAGTGGGGAACTCAGATATTATTCTCTCTCATGCTGGATAATTAGTATGGTGACTTACTGTCATCCTGTAGTTTTGAATAAGGTAGCACATAAACTGATTTGGACTGCTACTACTGTAGTGCCCCAAGTGTCATATAAGGAGCAACATAGGTATCACATATAAATGTGAATCATTATTATTACTACTAATAATAATAATGTGCATTTCCAAAAACATCCCCGCTTTTGTCTACACCTAAGTCTCATTAAGGCTCTAGCTCAGGACTGGGGAACCTGCGACCCCAGTCCCAATGCTTTTGTGAAGTCTTCCTTTATTGCCCCAATTATTGGGGAGCACATCCTCCTCTAAAACCCTATAAAAGTGACATATAAGATCCAGGAGAAATATAAGGTAAATATTAAAGACTAATTATAAGGAAATCCATAAAGTCAAACTGTTTACTTCTTATATGTGAAAATTATCAGTACTTTCATTAATTGTCATCATTATTTGAATAGTTTGAAAGAGAGATTTAGCTGAACTTTGTATGATGGGGTGATTCTAAAAAAATATAACAGTGTAGGGAGAAATGAAAAGGAGTAATTATCTCAAACAAATGAGGCATGTAAGAAAAAATTTATATAGAAGAAGCAAGTGGGGGCGAGTAGTGTTAGGGCCTGACTCTCATCAGGAATGGGTTAAAGAGGAAACAACATCTATATCTAGAAAAGTATAAAAGTCTTCCAAATTAAAAAAGAAATGACAAGGGTAAGGAGATAAGGTAGGGGGAGAGGTTAAGGGAAGGACTCTAAGAGGGGTGGGCAAATTAAGGAATCAGAGGGCAAGGTAGCTGGTAGAAGTCAGGAGGGATAGGGTAAAAAGAGGAAGAAGCATAGTGAGGAAAAATAGGATGAAGGGAAATACACAATAAGTAATTATAATAGAATGTAATTGGGATGAATTTACTCATAAAATAGAAATAGATAGCAGAATGGATTAAAAAATCTGAATTCAACAACATATTGCTTTCAGGAAACAATAAAGATCAGAGATACATACAGAGATAAAATAAAGGGCTAGAGGAGGATTTATTATGCAAAAAAGCAGTGGTAGTAATCATGATCTCAGACAAAGTTAAAATAGATTTAATTAAAAGAGAAAATAGAGAAACTACATTATGTGTCACCAATATTACTTAATATTGTTTTAGGCTATTTGAAATAACTAAACAGTATAAAATACTTGAAAACATACTGGCCAAAACAGACACAGGAACTACATGAACACAAACATAAAACACTTTTTATACAAATAAAGTCGGATTTAAATAAAGGGAGAAATATTCATTGTTTGTGGGTAAGTAAAGCCAATACAAAATGACAATCTTACCTAACGAATCTACTTACTTAATGCCATCCCAATTAAATTGCTAAAAAGTTATTTTACTGAGTTAGAAAAAAAATAACAAAATTCTTTTGGAAGAACAAAAGGTCAAGAATTTCAAAGAAACTAAGACAAAAAATGCAAAGGAAGAAGATTTAGTAGTACCAGAACTTAAACTATAAAATAAGGCAAAAGCATTGTTGAAGTGTAAAATGGATAATTTCAATTATTTTAAATTAAAATTTTCTTGTATAAATAAAACTGATGTAGCCAAGATTAAAAGGAAAACAGAAAATTGGGGAAGGATTTTCATAAACAATTTCTCAGAAAGGATATGATTGTGATGGAATACTGCTATGATACAAGAAATGATAAGCTAGTTGATTAAGAAAATAAGGAAAGACTTGGACCTATGAAAGAAGATGCTATCCACCTCCAGAGAAAAAGATGTCAACTAGAAATACACATAGTATGGTCTTACACATAAATGTATATGTATATGTGCATGTTTATAGATATGTATGTATGTATATATATATGTATATGTAGGGAGAAAATGAGACAATGAGAGAAGAAAAGAGTGACTGAGGGAGAAGTGGAGGGAGAGAAAAAAGGAAACAGAGAGGGGGAGAGAGAGATCACAGTGACAGAGACAGAGAGAAAGTGAAACAGAGAGACAGAGACAGACAGACAGAGACATTTAATTGTAGCCTTCTCTAAGGCACGGACAAGGGGGGAGGGAGGGAAAAAATGAAATAAAAATGCACAGCAGAGAACAGAAGAAAAACTAGAAGGATGCACAGAAAAACCGGGCAGCTTTGAAAACAACATGTAAGATTTATTACATAGGTTTTCAAGAAATGGCAATTTATGGTTTTATATTAAATCCTCTCTTAGGTTCTGCTGTGCACAAAGACATGTTCTTTTTTTTTCTCTTCTTTTGTATTTAAGTTTAACATGAATAAAAATTTTTTAAAACCCTATAACACTTTTTGTCTATACTGATGGTCTCTAAACTTTGGGATTCTTGGTAAAAAAATTTTTTTCTGAGTACATTTAATAAGTTAAACATACACAATAATTTATAAAATATATGCAAATTTTAAAAGGATGAATAAGTGATTTTCCTAAAATAGTTTTTAATTTATTCATTAATGATGTTGTTCAGTTGTTCTCAGTCACATCTGACTCTTCATGAGCCCATTTGGCGTTTTCTTGGCAAAGATACTGGAGTGGTTTGCCAATTCTTTCTCCAATTCATTTTACAGTTTCCTAACCGAGGCAGAGAGGGTGAAGTGACTTGCCCAGGGTCACACAGCTAGTAAGTGTCTGAGGCTGGATTTGAACTCAGATCTCTCTGACTCCACATCAGTTGCTCTATCCACTAAGCATTCTAGCTGCCCCAACTTTATGTATATATCTACTTTTCAACTCAAAGGGACTATCTTTGTGTTCCCTGCTGCTAGAACTCATAATATGTACTCAACCATTCAATTAAACAATAAAACAGGGAGAAACATTTCAGCATAGTGGATACTCAGAACAAGGAAGAACTGAATTCAAATCCCAGCTCTTTGTCACTGTGGGCAAGTCACTTTAACTTCTCAATCCCTAAAGCAATTCTCCAAGAGAAGTTTCAGAGGGGGTGTAGGTCTGCATTAGTGGGGGAGGGACTAACCCTTTTCTTTCAACATTCCCCAATTCCCTCTGCTGTATAAGCTCATAGCTTCCCCCTGACCACTCACAGCTACTTCATAGGAGTCATTGGGAAAATACCATCCCCTCCCTCCAAGACCCACTTGGACCTCCTGGCTACCTTTTGGCTAAGTCAGTGACAAGTAAGAGGCCCACCCTCTTTTTCATCTGGGCATGGAAGGAGTGCCACAGATCCTACATCTTATTACATTATCTTTCCCCTCAAACACAGCCCTCTCCCAAATTATCCTCGTATTGCCCAAGGTACCATGATCCTTCGGTCATCCAGAATCACAAGCTGTGTTGGCCTCCCTCCTGCTCCACTCATCCAGTCAGTTTTCAAATCTTGTCCTCTCTGCCACCACATCTCTTGTATCCACGACCCCTTCTCAGTCACACTTATTACCTCTCACCTGGTCTATCACAGCAGCCTTCTGATTGGTCTCCCTGCCTCAAGTATCTCCCCACTACAATCCAACCTCCACAAAAGTGATTTTTCCTAAAGTATGGTTCTGAACGTGTCAACCTACTTATTTGAACTCCAGTGGCTCTGTATTGACTCAAGGATTAACTATGGTTCATCTCATCCCTTTAAAGCCTCTGTTTCATAAAATACACCATTATTTATACAGTAGTACAGGTATATAGTTTATAAGTAGAGACATCCTGGGGGTGCCTGCTCAAAAAAGCTTGGAGACCATTCATCTATGTAATGGAAAGGTGATGCTAAAATGTCTCCCTCATCTAAAGCCTACTTCAGATATATAGGAGGCAGCTAAGTGGATTCAGAAGATAAGAGAGCCAGCCCTGGAGTCAGAAGATGCTAGTTCAAATCCAGCCTCAGACACTTACTAGCTGGGTGACTCTGGGGAAATACATTGTCCTAATCCACTGGAGAAGGAAATGGCAAACCATTCTAGTCTCTTTGCCAGGAAAAGCCCCTGGACAATACAGTCCATGGGGTCACAGAGAGCCAGACATGACTGAATTGGCTAAACAATTTCAGAAATGTACTTAGCGTCTGCCACATACTTTTGCACTTAAGTGGATGGAATTTCTAGTTCTATGAAACTGGAAATTGTTAAAACATCTCATCCAAAAAATCCCAAACCACAACTACCTGCTCTGTCTCCCCTTCCACCTGTTTCTGCTCTCACCTCTGCCTCCAATTTTGCTGCCCTATGCTGTTGATCCAGCTTTTATTTACCCATTCGTCTTTGTAGCAGTTCCCAAGTCTCTATGGTGTGTCTAGTACTTCCTGTGAGAGGTAGATTAAAGAATGCATAATTCTTGCCCTTCCTAATTCATGGGTAGTTTTCAGGGAAGGTATGCAACAAGTATACATCTTACTACTCACAAAGCTTCCTGAGCTTTAATATCCAAAAAAAGTGTCCTGCACATAGTTAGCCCTTAATAAATGTTTGTCAAGTTGAATAGATTTTCATAAACCATATGTGTGCCTACAAATTTCTCATAGAGGTAGATATTTTTATATTTCCAATAAATGTGAAAATCTAGTGATGCTGTTTTGTTATTCACTTATTAAATGTGGTAACAGTACAAGTCAAGAAGATCCAAGTGTAATCTTGGAGTTATTTGTGTTAAGAAAGAGTCTTCATTTTTTTTAAATTAACAAATTTTATTTTAATGATCATGAAAAACATGGACAAGAGAAACAAGAAAAACAGAGAATGAACTGAGCATAAACATAGAATGGATGTATATACCTGGCTAGAACAGTTTTTCAAATGTATGTATTAACTAACACATTTTAGAAGCTTTTTCAGTTCACTCAAAAATTCTTTTCCTCAGCAATGTGTCTTTGGGGACTATTGAAGTGGGTCAAAAACAAAAACGCAAAGTGGAACTGCGTGATGTCAGAAATTTTAGACCAGAAGTGCCCAGTGAGTTCTTTGAAGACAGACCACTGAGCAAGCCAGTGGTCAGCCAGCTTAAGGACAATAAAGCCTAGACAAAAAATCAAAGCAAAGCTGATGTATGTGGCAGAGACAGAATCTCCATATCCCCTGTGTATGTATATGGCACTCCACAAAGCAGCAAGAATATGGCATGCTAGGATTATATCAAATCCAAAATGGCAGAACAGAGTAAGGCCATAACTGCCTAGGGATATACACTCAATACAAAGGAACAAGCAGGGCTGCCAACCATCCTCTAGGAAGCGGCACCAGACCACTGGCCAAGCCAAAATGGGCAAGGTAAACTACTGGTCCAGAACAGCGGAGTGGTGAGACTGGGTCCAGATACCTACCCAATGAACAGTACCATAGAGCAGGGCCATGCTTGCAAAGACATCTTTCAGGTAACGGGCCTGTCTCACATCTTCATCATTTCCCATGACTTTCTTATTTTTCAGCAGCCAGTAGGATCTTAACAGTATGCAACCCAGATTAATGACAGAATTGAAAGGCATAGCTAGAAAGGTAGGGAAGGATTGAATGGGAACCTGTACATAATATTCATAGCCAACTTCAGTGAAGGTATTATCAAACAGCCTGGTGTGAATAGTGGCAATGCATAAGCAGGCTGTAAGAAGCACATGGATCAAGGCCCAGTGATTGTCTGGCTTCATCTGTAACAACAAGTGCAAATACTGATCACAGAGTCAAATGGAAACCTTTGGTGATTCTTTCTGAATTAAGATCAAAGTTTTGTTATTTATAAAATGTTACCCCTACAATTAAACCTTCAGGAAAAGACTTTAATAAACTGAACCTTCTGAGTTTTCTCATAGACAGAAGCTGTGGCAGCTGGTTGGTACCAAGAGAGAAAACTTCTTCCTCTTTCAGGTTATTACTTAAAAGTTTAGATTATCAAAACAAGAGCCAGTGTGGGTCCACTGGTGCCTCAGTAAGCCCTCACTTGTTCATGACCAAAAGAAAAAATAAAAAGTGAAACTAAACCTCCACCAAACATTTAGGTTTCATTTGTTTTCTTTTTTCCTCTCAAGATACCTGTTACTTTCTTAGAAGTTTTACCAGGTGCTTTCCTATGACAGCTAAAATGTCCCCCTTTTTTGCCTTCATCAAGCTCATGGTCTTATTTTTCTGTCTATGGAAGACTTTAAACTTTTCTAATTATCTGTTCTATTGCCAAAGTAATTAGACAGATAGATAGGTGGACAGATATAAGTGTGTGTCACTGATATTTGGGGCAAGAAAAACCTAGCAAAGTACAGACTTGTGGTCTCTTCAAGTTTCTTCCTTCAAACATGCCAACATAAGGCAGTCCCTCACTTACAAGCAATTATATTTTTTATGTTGTATAAAACCTGGAATTCCTTTTCACATGGAAACATTACCAATAGCGGTAAAGCTCCCAGGGCACAAAAGCTTATTAACTCATAATGCAGGTGAATGACAGGAGAAGCCTAAATCCTGGGTCCTAGGAGGAAGGTGTTTTTCTCCTTTTTCTGATCAGGACCAACCATAGTGAAAAATTTTAAATATTTATACCTCTGGCGCCCTCTCTCCTCAAGCGGCTATCCAATGCTATCCTAATGTCCTAAGTCCAATGTTACAGCATCCCACCTGGACCAACTTCCTTTCACAAATGACTCTAAACTTCAAGATCACTGATCTTCCTTCCCTATCCCCCAAAGACATTTCCGTTTCCTCAATGTGAATATATCATCTCATTAATCTTACTAGAGTGATCAGGGGGTTTTTTTGAAGGATTTTTTTTTAACCCAACTGAATATCTGCTCAGTAGAATTTCAGGCAAAAAAAAAAAAAGAGAAAAAAAATTCAGGCACTGGGGACATGAAGGAAATAGATATTCTTGGGGGGTGAAGGGGGCGGGGGGGGGCGAGGAGGGGCAATTGCCCTAAGCAAGTGAATCCCACCTAGGAGTTGCTCTCCAGAGTCAAATCCTCTGATGTATTTCTGAAATTTAGATTACTCCTTCAGAGGCTAAGGCAAAGGCATGACGCCTCTCAGGAGAGCTGTTTGCTTAAGCAGTTTCCTGTACATAAAAGCAGCCACCAGACCATGTGAGAAAAGCTTTGACTTCAGTGTACATGCGGCCAAAGTATATAAAACAGAACAAAATAAATATTGAGTTAGTCTGCCTAATGGACGAAAAGGTCTGTGTGTGCCTCGGTTTCCTGATGGTTTGCTTTCTACAAAACAAATATCGACACATTATCAGGAAGACTGACAGCTGGGGGCCCAGGAAGCCTCTAGATGGCCTTGCCTCTATCCTATCTTCTCAAGTATATTAAGCACAAAACCAAAGCAAGAAATGCTCAAGTTTGCTTCATGCCAACTGGCTGGGGTTTTTTCCCCCCCTTTTCAGGCTATAAATAGTTTTGGTATTGTCACTGTAGAACAGAACAGGAAACACGAGCCTTTCTTTTCTGGACAAAAATCCTAAAAGGTAACATCAGGAATTCCTTAATATGGAAGTGACTTGGGCCAGGAAAAGGACAGGTAATTTGTTGTTGGAAATGAAAATCTTTGTTGTAATCATCTCTGGAAGATTGCCAGGACTGCAATACAAAAAGGCTCAAGTTCTGATTCCAGGGCTCTGCTGAAGCATCACAGGTAAAGGATAGCATTTCTTACAAATGAATTACTTTGTTTATCCAGAGACTGATTATCCAGCAACTATGATCATAGAGAATATTGTACAAATGGCCTCTGCTCAGCTAAAACAATGTCACAAAGTCCAAACATGAAATCTAATACACTTTACTCAAAGGAAAGTCCCTCAGAATTAGGGTTAATAGGGGCGGCTAGGTGGTGCAGTGAATAGAGGCCCTGGAGTCAGGAGTACCTGAGTTCAAATCTGGCCTCAGACACTTAACACAAAAAAACTAGCCATGTGACCTTGGGCAAGTCACTTAACCCCAACTGCCCTCCAAAAAAAAAAATTAGGGTTAATAAACTGTCTATTAGACAGAGTGAAAACTGGATAGACTTGCAGCTGCCAAGGAGGAAAGAAACTGAGCATTTCCCAAAATAAGTCCAGAACCCTAAACTCCTGCAGGCCCTGTAGCTACTGCTGTTATACACTGAAATCCAACAATAGCAGCAGATAAGGGCCCAGCCTTAGAAGTCAGGAGACTTGGCTTCTCATCATGGTTCTGCCACCAACTAGCTATGGGATTTGGGGCAAGTCACTTGGCCTTTCAGGGTCTTACTTTCCTCATTTTTTTTTATAATAAATTTTTTAAAATGTATTTTATTGTGAACTTAAGAAATAAAACAAGCCTTTTCATAACAAAGTGGGATAGAAAAACAGAGGATTGCACCTGAAATTGTAGATCCATTATATACAATTTGCTATTCCTTTCAAATATAGAAGTTATCATGTAACTCATCCCCCTCTTCCCCCCACTCCAAACTTTGAGATGGCTACCATTAGACACAAATCTGTATGTGTATACACACATGCACATATATACATGTATACACACATATACATATGTATATGACACATATACATGTCAGTTCTTTTTTGGGATTCAAACAGTATTTTCCTTCATAGGATCTTTGCAGTTAATTGGAGAATTTATAATAGTCAGAATGACTTGGTTACTCAAAGTTGTTCTTAAAACAATACTACTTTTACTGTATACAATATTCTCTTGGTTTTGCTCATTTAGCTCTTCATTATTTCGTGGAGGTCTCTCCATGCTTTTCTAAAATCAGTGAGCTCATCATTTCCTATAGCACAGTAGTACTGCATCATGAACACGCACCATAACTTGGTTCAGCCATTCCCCAACTGATGGGCATCCCCACAATTTCCAGTTACTTGCCACCACAAAGAAAACTGCTAGAAATGTTTTAGAACATGTAAGTTCTTTTCCATTTTCCCTAATCATCTTGGGAAACACACTAAAGGGTATAGGCAGTTTAATAACTCTTGCAGCATAATTCCAGACCTCTCTCCAAAATGTTTGGATCAGCTCATAGATCCACCAACAGTGAATTAGTGCCCCAATTTTCCCACGTGCCCTCCAATATTTGTTACTTTCCCCTTCTATCACTGTAGCCAATCTGACAGGTGTAAAATGATATCTCAAGGTTGTTTTAATTTGCGTTTCTTTAATCAATAATGATTTAGAGTGTTTTTTTAATATGACTATAAACTGTTTTGATTTTTTCATCAGAAAATTGCCTGTTTATATCCTTTGACCATTTATCAATTGGGGAATGACTTAGATTTTTATAAACCTGATAAAGTTCTTAACATATTTGAGATATAAGACCTTTATCTGAGAAACTGTAAACACGTTTTCCCCTGTTTTCTGCTTTCCTTCTCATCTTAGGCACATTTATTTGCACAAAATCTTTTTACATTTTATATTTCATAACACTGTCTCTTGTTTGTTCATTAATTGTTCACCTATCCATAAGTCTGATAGGTAATACGTTCCATATTCTTCAAATTTTCTTGTAATATCTCTATATCTAGGTCATGCATCCATATTGACCTTATCTTGGCAAATGGAAGATATTGGACTATACCCAAGTTCTGCCAGACTGCTTTCCAGCTTTCCCAACAATTTTTACCAAGTAATGAATCCTTATCCCCAAAACGTAAGTCTTTACATTTGTCAGACACTAGGCTACTCTATTTATCTGCTGCTGTAGACTGGATATCTACTCTGTTCTGCTGATCTTTGTTTCTAAGCTGGTACCAGATAATTTTGATAATTACTGCCTTATAATATAGTTTAAGATCTGGTGACTTCTTCCTTTACATTTTTTCCCCTTTAGTTCTTCTAATATTCTTGACCTTTTGTTCTTCAAAATGAATTTTATTTTTTTCTAGCCCCATAAAATACTTATTTTTGCCCCTTTCCATGTGTACTGCTAGTGGTAAAATGGGCAGGTAGGTACCTCAGTGGATAGAGCATCTGACCTGGAGTCAGGAAGATATGAGTTCAAAACTGTCCTTAGACACTTACTAGCTGAGCAACCCTGGACAAGTCACTTCACCCTGCTTGCCTCAGTTTCCCCACCTGTAAAATGAGTTGGAGAAGGAAATGGCAAACCACTCCAGTATCTTTACCAAGAAAACTTCAGACGGAGTCATGAAGAGTTGGACATGACTGAAACCACTGAACAACAGCCGTAAAATACCTTACAAAATCTTAAAAGGGCCATTTGTGAGGATATACTCTGTCTTGTAATGACTGAGCCACCACAGGAGAGAAACCTGGTTAGAGAGCTCAGGAGCTATGGTGGAGCCCGAGAGAAAATGGTGGGGAAGCGGGAGGGAGAGGAAGAAAATAAAGACAGCTGGCTCCCAAGAACAAGTGTCCCTATAGAGTTCCCACCAACAAGAGGCTTTATGCTCCCAAAGCTATTTACCTTCCCCTTGGTCCCCTGGAGCTCCTGTGTATCACTGCTTTCACACACACACCTCTTCATAACCACCCAAGTGCTCTTCAACCTGTAGGAGTCCCCACTATCCAGGATGGCTGTGGGCCTGCACTCAAAGCTGCATCAGTTCAGGAGAGGAGGCTTCTGAGATACACTCCTGGAAACCCACCCCAGGCTGGGATTATGCAGATATTTTGCCACAGAAACATTCTTATTCGTTGAAATTAGGGTTCAATTATTATTAGTACAATACTGTTTTTCCAAGTATATTATTACAGAGACTGTTGTGGGAACCTTATATTCTTTTGTTGACATGTCTTCCAAGTTCTAAACAACTTACTTACAAACTTTCCAAACACAACTTTTTATAAGCCAGGGACTGACTGTATTTTAAGTATGTCATATTTCAAAAATATTTCTGTTCCAAATGGCTTCAATAAAAAAAATTTAACAAGCTTCTAAGGAGCAAATTCTTATTCTCCTCAAAAGAGAAATGAAGAAGCCACTCATCTCCTTGTTTGCAAAGGTGCAAGGCTAAGGGTATGGAATTGGGCATGCCATGAAATGAGTTATTCAATATGTTGGCTAGTTTTGTTAAACTTCTTTCCCCTCCTTTTTATTCTTTCTTACAAGGAATGGCTCTCTAGGACGGATATACTGAGAAATATTGGTAATGTAAAAGCAAAAGATATTAATAAAAAGTTAAACAAACAACAACAAAAAAGGAGCTGGCTTTAGATATCTGGGAAAGTGATTATTCCGGGAACTACCTAGGATTGCCAGGCATGAAGGAGCTCTAAGATGTCTTTTCCTTTTGAATCCTGTTGCTTATGTTTCTTAGGTACTTGCATATTCTACTTTGAATCATATCTAGTTGTGCATTTGCCCCTCCCCCCATAAACTCCCTGAGGGTAAAGATCTTATCTTACTCATTTTTATATCTCAACAAAAGAGCTTTCTTTATGTAGGTACTCAATAAAAAGCTGTCAAGGTGAACTGAATGAATGAGCTACTACTCGTAAGCGGCAAAATGATAGAGTGCAAAGAGGGTAGGATTGGGATTCAGGAAAGATCAAACTGGGATGCTTTCTTCATCAATAAAAACGTAGGTACTCATAGTACCTACCTTGTGGAACTGTAGAGATCAAATGAGATGAATGAATAGAAATTATTTTGTAAAAGTTCAAGTATTATATAAATGTTGATTATTTATTATTATCCTATGACAGGCAGTTATGGCTTAGTAGATAAAGTGTTGGTCTCGGAGCCAGGATGACTGGTATTCCAATCCTGCCTCTGACATATACTACTTGGGTGTCCTTGGAAAGGTCACTTAATTGATCTTAGCCTCAGTTTCCTTTAAAATGGGAGTAAGAGCACCTACCTCAAGGTGTTGTGAGGATCAAGTGAGGTAATATACATTAAAGCACTTTGTGAAACTCAAAAGTTCTGAATGATTGCTAGTTTTTAATTATTATTACGTATTGGTTGGTTTTTGTCCTCTATTCCAAAATGCCATCACTATGCTAGAGTTGAGTTTTAGTGGCTGATCAGACCAGCATGAGCTCGGAATGCTCTACCACAGGTTGGACACAAATAGTCCACGTGAATATCTGGGGTGGAATCTATAAATTTGTGCATCTTGCATTTCCTTTGAGCTATTTTATTATTATGAAAGGCAGCCAAGGATTAGTGAATAGAAAGCTGGCTTTGGAAGGGGTGGGGGGAAATCTATCCCAGTCCCACCTCTGCCACCCTGAACAGATCACTTAACCTTTCACTGTCTTCCAGAGCTAGAAGAGAATGGAGTTGAATACACAAGAAAATCTGTGTAGAAACCATTCTGGCTTTAACTAAAGTTGAAAGTTTTTACAAATCTACCTTCATGTTTTAGTAATAATATACCTTGAACATTTAGTTCTAAAGATTCAAGATTTTGCAGGGTTTCAGTCATTATTGTCATCAATGATTACCATAGAAGTAGAAAGGATGAAAAAAATTGGACTGGGTATGTACCGACCCTATAAGTTAGTCTCTTAAATCCCTGAAGAAAGATGGTTTTCTTGTCAGTTGCCTCTTTTCCCTAAAAGGAAAAAATTCTCATTAAAGATCCCAGTAAATCAAATTTCTACTGTATTAGTTGATTTTTTTTAAACATGGGGAATCTGAGGTGGAACCAGCTGAAGCAATCTTTTCATTAGACTTTCTTCCTCAACATATTGAGTACAAATGCCCTATTTTCCATTTCTGCACTGCCTATCCTCATCCTATCCCCTGCTGGACACTTTCAATTCTTCACCAGGGTTTGAATGAGCCTTCCTTTAGTGATCTGGTTCAATTGGGCATCAAACCATCTGAAAGAAGTTCCCTCTAATTTTCTTCAGGGAAGTTATCCCAGAGTGCCCAGTAAAGAGGAATGCCCCCTTTATTTCAGGTTCTTGGATTTAATTCTATCTTCACACCCCCTTCCTGTAGTTTTCTATGCCTAAATATATGTCATTATTCCTGGATTACCAACTCCTCTGTTTTCTAACTTCCCAACAGCACTTAAGTCTTGTGTCCTCCTCCCATTTTAGCAGATGAAGGGAACTCAACCTGAAGATCTAGTTCTTACTAACCGTATAGTCCCCAGAACTATCAATAAACATCATACAAGGTGAGGAATGGCCTTAAAAGTGAGGACCAAACCAGGCTCCTGGGACAAATGAAGTGAAACCTGAAGTCCTAGAATTGAAAGGGGTGAGGGGAACGGTAAGGATAATACTGAAGACCCTCAGCTGTTCACTCTCCAAACCCAAGCTTGCTTTCTGGTAAATGAACTTCCTGAGATAACAACTGAGAGCTGAACTCAGCCAGGTATGTAGCCTTTTTTGCTTCTTCTGTTGCTGAAGTAATCAAATGAGGGTAGGACCCTAAGATGCAAGAAGGAATGAGAAAAGTGAAAGTTGTGACTTGGCAACTGTTGTTTATGGCAGGTTTAGGGGGCAGATGGCATAGAACCTGGATTACTGGATGGTGGATTCAGATCCAGCATCAACCAGAAATCAAATAACTGCCTATGTGCAAGGCATGTGGCATCTGTGGAAGCAGCCTCCTGTCTCCTAGGTCAGTGGCTCTCTCCACTGGTGCATTGTCTCCAAAACCTTATTCAAATTGAGGCTGCTTCTAGCCGGCCTCACTACCACAACCCTAGCCCAGACTTGTCCGCTTCTCTCATGGACCCCTGGAGTCTCTGAACGACTTTCTCAGCCTTTTTAAACTTTGATCCATTCTTCGTCCAGCAGTCAAAATGGTCTTTTCTAAGGCAAGATTTAGTGACCGTTTTATTTCAGGGCTCAAAAGACCTTGCCTCCCTACTGGCTGGTAGTCAAGGCTTTTCCCAAACCTTTGCCCCATCAGGACCTCCCAGCGTCAGCGGAGCATCTGGTGGTCCCCACAGACCAGTTCGCAATCACTTTTGTCCGGGGGACTGAGCTGCCCCCATGCCCGGTGGACAGCACCCCGGAGTGACGGGGGTGTACCCCCGGACTATCGGGGGTCAGGGGGCGGGGGAGCGGAGCTCAAGTTAACTGGACTAGCCCAGCAGGGGGGCGGCGCGCCGATTTCACTTAACTGAAGGGGCCTTAAGTCTGTAGGCTGGAGAGCTACTTCAAACCCCCCAGTTTACCGAAGGACAAGGCAGCTACCTCAGTCAGTTGGCGGGCATCAGGCATGGGGCGGGGCTTTCCTAGGTCCATGGGCGGGCTTCCGTTACGGGGGGAAGGGGGATTACGTCAGTCGTTTAGCAGGCTGCTGCTAAGGGGGGGGGAGGGCGCCATGGTTTTTCAGGCCTTCACGCCCGACTACTCGGCTTAGCGAGGGGACAAGCTTTAGGCCCGGAGGAGAGTAGTGTTCACTGCAGCCTGGAAGGCCCGAAGGTCGACGCGGCCTAAGCTTACCTCAGCCGGACCCCGCCTCTTTGGGTCCGCGGTGGGCGGGGCCCACCTCAGTCCCAGGGAGGGAGGGAGGAGGACGAGGAGGAGGGTGGTGGCCAACGTAGCCCCCTCTAGTCCTCCTTCTCTTTCCTTTAACTTTTACAAATCTGTTAAAGTTGGAAACCGGTCTCAGGAAGGGCAACCAAGCAGTTCTCTGGCGCCAGACCTGACCACCGTCCTCATCTAAAGTAACTCCACTTAGGAGTTTGAATTCGAAAATTGTACGAGCACGCGCAGAACCCGAGTGGAGGGAGAAACATCGTTGTTAGGCAAAGTCGGCAAGGGGGGGAGGGTTGTTGCTAGGGGGAGAGAAAATGGCGCCTGTGGCTGAAGGAGAACAGGGATTAGCTGAGGACTTCTGAGGAGAAATTCCTGAGAATTCACCCCCACCCCCACCCTTCCAGCTCCTGAAAGAGAGGGAGCAGTCCAACAGACCTGGGGTAGCCCGGGACCTGGACTGCATCCTATTTCCTCTGTGCCCCTCCCCATCCGCCAACATCCGGGGCTCGCGCCGCCATTTTTGTTCCGGGGAAGAGAAACGAGTTAGAGAAGATGGCGGCTAGCCACTTGCAGCCTCCGCCCCTCCCCCCTACCCATTTGGTTGGCGCGCAGGAATTCAGCTAGCCCCGGCTGCGGCCTTCTCCACAAGATTATGCTCCGTCTTTCTAATGCCTTCGTATAGAAATAAATGGCTCGGAGCCTGTCAGAATGAGGCAGCCCCGACCTTCACTGGGCCTCGCAGTAAAATGGCCGGTGGGCTGCGGGTGGGAGGGGCGGGAAAGGAAAGAATGGACAGAGCTCCGGGACCACCATTTTCTTCCCTAAAAGGGGAAATCCAGGGTTCCTAAGGCGTGGCGGGAAGGGAGGAGTAACGGTCACGCACCCTTCCGCAGCCCCAATCTTTGTTGGCAGCGAAGGAAGGCGGGGGCGGGGGGGAGGGAAGGCCGGCCCTAGGGAGTGGCCAAAATGGCGGCTCCCTGAGAAGAGGCATGAGAAGTAGCCAATAAGCCGGCCGCCCTTCCGGCCTCCATCAGGTCCTCCGCTTGGGAGGACGAGCTCTGTCGCCGAAATCAGGCGCAAGGACGGGCAGCGTGGCGTCCGCCTCGGCCATTTTTAGCCGCAGTGGAGCTGTGGCGCTCCACATGGGCAGCTAACCGCCATCTTTGTTTTGAAAAGCTAAAATGGCGGCTCCCAGGCAGCCGGGGCTACATACATTCATAGCAAATAGCAACTCATTTCTTCAGCTCCAGCCGCCCCCGCCTCTGAATTAGGGTATAAAGTAATGAAGGCCCTCTAAATGGGAAGGTGGTAACTCGTATGTCTCAGTCGCACTGCTAGCTCCATCTTGAGCAGCCTCGGCAACGGCAACTAGGGATGCCACATCCTGGCACTTACACCAGCGCAGCCATATTTGTTTTCAAATCAACCCACATCACGCCTGCTTTCCTTCCCACAAACTTCACCACCCTCATCCGGGTATTTCCATCGCCGCCATGTTTGTTTTGAGGGGCGGAAAAAAAAATATGGCAGCTCCCAGCTCCAAGGCATGACTCCAAATTCGCATTGCGTTTGGCACTGAACTAACCCTGACCCCCCCCCCCCCGCCATTTCTAAGTCGCTTCCTCAGGGCCCAGGGTTTTTTTGTTTTGTTTTTTTAGCACATTTCATAAGCTGACATAAGCTCGGGTCGAGGTCTTTCGTTAAACTTTTCTATTCTTCATCCGGGTACTCTGAAGAGCATTCCCCCTCCGCCCATCGCCATCTTTTTAGTGTTGAGGGAGGAAACTACTTACTGTCGCTATGGGGGAGAGGGCGTGGCTAAAATGGCGGCTCCCAGGGAGGAGACTTGAAACCCCGCAGGATGACACGCGTCCAAAGGGGCCCTGAAGGGAAGGAGCGGCGAAAGCGTAGCTAGCTACCGAAAGTCAGCTGCGGAGCTGCCTAAAGATTTAGAGTTGGCGGGCCCTTTAAGGGCCCTAGCAGGGAGGGAGGAACGAGGGCGGGGGGAATGACGTCCCCAAGCCCCGCCCTCCCGACCAGCCGCCGTCGCCATGTTTAGTTGTTGCTTCTCCACTCAAGATGGCGGCTCCCAGGGAGGAGGCATGAGCGCCCCGAGTCTACCGCTTTCTGTGCCGTACAGCTGCTACCTTCGGGCTTAACTTCAGCGCTCTGCAGGGCGCAGAGAGGGGAGCAGGGGATCCTCGCGAAGGAGGACGCGGCATTGCCGTTGTCTTTCTTTTGCTTTGCTGCTGGGGAAACTGAGCCGGGAGGAGAGCAGGGGGAAAGGAGGAGCCGGTCCCAAGATGGCGGCTCCCAGGGCAGTGGCGGCGGCCTGAGCTGAAGGGCTGGGCTGGGCTGGGCTGGGAGTGCCGAGTGGCGGCTTCAGGCTCCGCGCGCACACGGGCTAGGGGGTCCGGGGAACTCGTGGCTGCCCCAGTGGCCGCCCTCAGGCTTAGGTCAGAGCTACAGCGTAGGTGGTTGCGTCAGGGAGCCCGAAGCGGGCGCGGGGCCGGCGGCCAAGGGAACCGTCCCAAGATGGCGGCTCCCAGCAGCGCGCTCTGAGCGTCAGAGGCGCTCGCGGGAGCAGGGCTCGGCGCGTCCTGTCGGCTGCAGCGCCCGCCCGGGGAGCCGAGCAGCTAGTGCAGCTCAGGCTCAGGCGGGAAGCGGGCGGGCTGCCGGGGCTCGGCCATTTCCGGCGGAGGAGGGCTCAGCCCGAGGAAGGGAAGAGAGAGTGCGGCTGCACAAGATGGCGGCTCCCAGGGCTGGCCTGTGAGGCGGAGTCGCCGGCCGGGCCACTGGGGCCTCGGAGCCGAGGCGGACGCGCTCTCCGGGGGCCGAGGCTGTTGCTGCCGTTGTCGCTGCTGCTATTACTGCCGCCACAATTGCTGTGGGCGTCGCGACTGCTGGGAGAACGGGGAGTCGGGCTTGAGTACAGGGGGTGGGTGAGTAAGATGGCGGCCTCCATAGAGGCGGCCGTTGCCGTGTGAGTGGGTTTCGCTGGCCAGCCAGCGTTCCTTTTCGGAGCCCGGAGCTCCGCGGCGCTTGCCGGACAAAGACTGCTAACTTTTTCACCGCCTCAGTCCGACTCGAGCACCCCCTTCCCTTCTCCGGTGTGCCTGCCTCTGCCCCGGGCCATGGCTTCGGGCCTGCAGCCCGCTGTGGCCTCCGCCTCCGCCGCCTCTGCTTCCTCCTCCTCCGCAGCCGCCGCGGCTACGGCAGCCGCCGGTAGCTCAGTGGCTCAGCTCCTGCAGCCGCGCTGGAAGCGCGTGGTGGGCTGGTCGGGACCCGTGCCACGACCCCGCCACGGCCACCGCGCCGTGGCCATCAAGGAGCTCATCGTGGTGTTTGGTGGCGGAAATGAGGGTATCGTGGACGAGTTGCACGTGTATAACACGGGTGAGTGTGCCCCAGGGCCGGGGGAGACACGGGGCAGCGTGGCGAGGCCGGGCTGCCGCCTGCTGCTGCCGCCGCCGCTGCCCAGCGCCCGCCCGGCTTCCTTCCCGCGCCCGCCCCCTCCTTCCCTCCCTCTGCCTTAACCCTGTCCTTTCCCTGTAGGCGAGAGTGTGACTGGGCTGCGGGGAGAAGGGAGAGGGAGCGGGGTCTGGGGGCCGGGCGGCGGGGTGGGAGTGGGACTGCTGGGTCCGGGAGCCGGGTGTGAGCGTGGGCGGGAAAGCAGCTACTTTGCTTTTCCCGCCTCTGAACTCTTGCTGCTGCTGCTGCTGCTGCTGCCGCTGCCATTGCTACCGCTACTCACGCCGCCATTGCTACCGCTACTCGCACCGCCGGCGCCGCCGCCGCCCCCTTTTTTCTCTGTCCTGTCTGCCTTGTTCATGGAGCAGTGACAGCCCCTCCACATTCCATGCACTGGGTCCGGGGAGTGGAGAGCAGTGAGCAGTGATGTTGGGCAGGTGTAGTTCTGCTGGTCTTAACCCTGGAGAGACCTGGAAAGGCGGGAGCTCAGCTCTCTTTCCTTGCTCAGCACCACTTTCTTGGCGGCTGCTAGGATTGGTGGTGGTAACCATTTCCTAACAGGAGTTTTGTTGCTCTAAAAAGCTGAGCTCAGGTTGACTGGTAAATGTGAGAGCTGCGTTTTGGCTCTGTGGTAAAAGCCACAAAGTTCAGAATCTAACAAAGGCACTAGCTGTCCTGAAAATGAGCCTCCGGTCACTGTACAAGCAAAAGTCTGTAACAGGGAACTTCAGTTTACCTGTCAGTAAGTTGCCCCTGGTGGCCCCTATCTTTGGAACCCCTTTGAGGTTTAAATAATGGCTTTCCAGACTGTGGGGAAACTTACTTCTGCCATCAGGCCTCTTGAACCTTTGTATTGGGGGTCGGGGAGCAATTCATGGTTATCTTTTCCTAACTCTGCTGTGTCCAAATTAGAGCTGGAGGCCCCTAGTTTATTCCTAAACAAGGAAAGATTGACATCTCTGGCCCAAAAGCTTAGGGCTTTTACTCAAAGCTTGGTATGTCGTTCCAGCCGTTTGGACTGCTTAGCATGTCAGATAACTGCAGCCCAAACTTGGAGGTCAGACTGTGGGAACCCTCTATTAAAAGAAGGGTTAAGCTTTGCAGAAAACAGTTGCTGGAATTTTGTTGGGATTTGTGCTAAACAATGCTTAAGGACTAAGGAGAGCAAAGAAAGCTGTCCCTTGTTGGGAAAAGTACTTCATGTTAATTGTGCGCAACTAGGTTAAAATGCCTAAGGAGAGGAATTGATCCTTCCTTTTTTCTTTTAACCAACTTAGAAATAGCTTTTCTTCCATGTTCCTTAAGCCCATCTTTTTAAACAACAAAGCCTGTAATGTGCCAGGGTGCAAATGGGTAGTCAGGCCTGGCAAGAGATGGGTTTGGACATATCTTTGTGTCTGAATTTTAGGGGTGCTTTGAGGACATCCTCTCCTTGAACTACCTGATGATGCTCTGATGCCCAGCACTGCCTTGGCTGCCAATGTACAATTGACTGGCAGATACTCAAATGCCCTGTTACTCTGTGTGCCTGGCATCGCTGCCACAAATGCTGGCATTGGTTGGAGGGGGAACTAAGAGGAAGAGGTTTTGAGCTAGGCTACTTAAGACTGCAAAAGAGGCAGCATAGTTAGAGTACCATGCTTAGGAAGACCTGGTTTCATAGCTAGCTTCTGACCTATGACCCTGGGCAAGCACTCGAACTTCTGGGAACCTTACTTTCTTCATCTGTAAAATGAGTAAGAGTTGTGACTTGTGACACTTACCTACCTGAGCAGCTGTAGAGTCAAATAAGATAACGTTTTGAAGTTCACGTACACACGCAAACAGACATCTGCTGTTCAGATTGTTCTTGTCCCATATTACAGGGCAGTTCTTTGGTTTGTATTTAGGCAGTCACTCCTGTGAATGTCAGCTTTCAGTCTTTGGAGATTGCTTAAGTTTTTGGTTCCTCATCTGCAGCATCTCTGCACACTCCCCAGAGAAAGGGACCTTTGTTTCAGGGGACAAACCCAACTGTAGTTAGAGGAAATAGTGGGGCAAAATGAGATAGGAAGAAAATCAACTTCTCAAGTACCAGGCCTGTTTCAGATATGACTTGTAAACAATAAACAGTTCTGGAAATCCTATGCAGATGAAGTCTGGAGCTGTCTCCCTACCATCCAAGCTCTCTTCTAGAAAGTCAGATGGGAACCTAAATTCAAATGGCTCTGAAACCAGTGCTCACTGCTTTCTGGGCTTCCTGGGAATTGTGTGTTTTCATCAACATCTAAAAAATGAGGCACTTGTCTAGGGTCTTAGGGGTGTTTTAGGTTAGATGCAGGCCTTGCCCCTCCAGAAATTGCAAAGGGAGACAAAAAAATGGCCATTGCCAGGCATATAGGGCATATAAACGTATGTTAGTGACGCACACAGTCTTTGGGTACCCTCAGTAGTGGGCACTTGAGTGTATTTTGGCTTTTGCATTTAATTGTCCTTTCCAGATATAGTTTTAGAATGTTGGGTCTTCTGATCTAACCCGAGAAGAGAAGGGATTTACCTATTCACTGAAGGACTAGCTTTATGCAGGACTAGTTCTAAGGAAATTGGAGAATTAAGTAAAATAAACCCACAGAAATCATCCGCATTTCTATAGATTACTAACAAAGCCCAGCAGTAAGAGATAGAAAGTGAAATCCCGTTTAAAACTGTCTCCCTGCCGCGACAAAGACAATTACAAAATGCTTTTCCCACCGATAAAGGCAGATCTAAAGAATTGGAAATTAGAGGATTAAGATGATAATAGCACTTCACACCTCTTGGGGCAATAGATACCCCCACTTGATACGTGTGGAAACCAGATATGTAGAGGCCAAAGGAGCTGACAGTGGGATCTGAACCCAGGGCTCTCCTGCTCAGAGCCTGGTAGTCTTTCTGCTGTATACACTGCCGCCGCCGCCACTGCTGCTGCTCCTGCTGCCGCTGCCGCTACTGCTGCTGCTGCTCCTGCTCCGGATGGGTATTGATTTTATGTATTGGAAGAGGTTTCCTGCAGAGGACGGAGCTGGCTGCTTTGGCTGCTTCTCCAACAGGGATCAGTAGGCAGCAGTTGAGAAGGAGTGAGCTCTTTGGCTCTGCAGTTATCTGAGCAGAAGCTGGATGATATTTTTGCTGGGATATAAATTAGAAAATTGACAAATGACCTGGGAGGTTCAGGTCCCTCTATAGGATTTTTCAAGATCCCTACCAAGCTTGAATCTCTCAATTCATTGCTTCAACATGTGGTACCTATGGGGTACCACTATTTTCACCTTAATAGGTACGGTTGAGGACTGGCTAGCTCAGTGCATTGGGTGACACTTGGGGAAACAAGTCTCTGTTGAATTGGAGGTGAGTGAAAGCAGCACTGTGCCTCCACGGATTTAGTATTAGTCTGGCCTGCTTATCTTTGCTATTTCCTAGTTGCAAATTCCATCCATAGCTGATGGTTCCAAAGTTGTGTAGAATCAGTTGAAAGCTGGAACACAATTAGAAAAAAGAACTTGAAACACTGTATCCTACTTGGTCTGTATGGAGAAGGCAGTATGCACCCACAGATTTCCCACCCCACTCTCATTTCCCTATCAAATCAAATTAATTGGGTTGAACTAAACTAAATGTCCTGAGGTTCCTTGTAGACCTAGATGATTGATAGCTGCCTGCCTTTGTTCTGATTAGCTCCAAAAAGTCAGTGTTTTGGGCCTCACAGGGTGGACCTTCTTTCTGTCTCCCAAAGGTGGGTGAAATTGCTTTAATTCAAGTTAATTACAGATTATTTTATACCTGCAGTTATTGTTTGGGTCACCTACCTAGAAGATTGTGGGAATTTGCCTCATAGCTTTAGCATTGTGGCTCTCTTGGCCCATCATCCCCTGGGACAGGGGAGGAGAAACTGTCACCTCCAGCCACATGTGACCCTCTAGGGCCATGGTTCTCAACCATCCTAATGCCTGGACCCTTTAATACTCTATGTGGGTGGACCCGGACTCCGGAGACAGAGATGGAAAACAAATGTTTTCCCATGGTCTTAGGTGACCCGTGACCCCTGTGAGTCATTAGACTCCCAAAGGGGTCTTGACCCACGGGTTGAGAGCCGCTGCTCTAGTGCCTCAGGTGCAGCCCTTTGAATCCACAAAGATCTGTTCTGTGAAGTTTGGATTCAGTCAAAGGGCTGCACTTGAGGACCTAGAGGGCCAAGAAGATGAGAAAAATATTAATGTAGATATAAGCTGTAGAAAGGCTATTTAATGGGAGGAGGGTGCCTTTTACCCCACATGCAATAGGGGATGTGTAAACAAGTCCAACCAAAGCTATTTGGTTTGGAGGAGTTATGTTCACCCAGCTGCTTCCCCCACCCCCCCATGAATTTGCAGTAGTTCAAGTGATGTCCTGGGGGCTGCCTATTTCTAAAATAAAGTTGAGGTGTTTGTACATGCTTTCTGAGACAGCCCTTCCACCAAGACTTGAAACTGGGGCCTTTCTTACTTCAGATATTCCTTCTTGTGCTTCTATTTTCCTTCTTGTGCTTCTATTTCCTGAATCTTCTCAGAAACTTCTTTAGGGAAAAGGAGAGAGTGAGGAAGAATGCCTCTCCAAACCTTATTAGAGGGATTAAAAAATTTTTTTTTAGTTTTTCCCCCCAGTTACATGTTAAGACAATTTTTTTTTTAAGTTTTAAAGAGTTCCAAAATTATTCCCTCCCCACTCCCTGAGACAGTACGCAACAGGTTATACATGTGCAGTCATGTAAAATATTTCCATGTTAGTCATTTTGTACAAGAATACTCAAGAAAAGGCATAAAAGTGACAAATAGCCTACTTTAGTCTGTATGCACACAATATCAATTCTTTCTCTGGAGGCAGATAGCATTCTTCATTCCTTTGGAATTGTCTTGGATTGTTGTATTGCTAAGACTAGCCATGTTATTCACAGTTATCTTATCTTTCAATATTGCTGTTACTGTGTACAGTGTGCTCCTGGTTCTGCTCACTTCACTTTGCATCAGTTCATCTAAGTCCAGGTTTTTCTGAAATCTGCTTGCTCATCATTTCTTATAGCACAGTAATATTGTGATAGTCATACATACCACAGTTTGTCAGCCGAAAATTCCCCAATTGATGGACATCCCGATTTCTAATTCTTTGCCACCACAAAAAGCTGCTATAAATACAAATAGATCCTTTCTTCTACTATAATCTTTTGGGAATATAGCATATAGCCCTAGTAGTGGTATTGTTGGACCAAAGGGTATGCACAGTTTTATAGCCCTTTGGGCCTAGTTCCAAATTGCTCTCCAGAATGGTTGTATCAGTTTACAACTCCACCAACAGTGCATTAATGTCCTAGTTTTCCTACATCTCCAACATTTATCATTTTCCTTTTTTGTCATATTAGCCTCTCTGATAAGTATGTATCTAAGAGTTGTTTTAATTTGCATTTCTGTTAGAGGGATTCTAAGGGGGAGCAGGGTGTGGAGCCCTACCTAAGAAAAGAAGTTGTTTGGCTCCACTGCATCTATGAGGGTTTCTGGTAGAGACAGCACAGGTGGTAAAGCAAGAGACCTCGAGACAAGTGTGATAACTCCTGGTGAGGCTGCTGGAATCTGGTCATGGCCGTGGGCTTCTTGATTCCTCCAACTCCAGCTTTTACAACCACAGTCGGAGAAGAGCAGTTTGTATGTAACTCAAAAAAGCGACTTCAATCTCACCGGCTGTTTACTCTGCCTTTGGAGGCTAAGGATGGAGCGTTTTATTCTTTTTGTGAAGCAGTTGGCTTGTGGTTCACCCTGGCTCTTTGTACCTTCCTCTCCCACCCCCAACTGGAGGCCGTGTAAGCTTACAGAGCCATTTGGCTGGCCTGTAGTGGTGCTGGGCTCTGACAAGGCTCCTCTAGACCTTTACCATGGTTCTCGCTGAGTTATTAGTACTCTGGGTAGTAGGGTGCCATGATTTTGTGTAAGGGAGGCTGTTCTGGTATAGCAGGGTCTGGGGAGATCCTGTTCATCATTCCTCATAACTGGACGTGAATAGGGCTAGCTCCTCGAGGGGTGTGTGTGTGTGTGTGTGTACGTACTGTGTACGTACGTGTACATACACGAGCGGGTGAACAAGCACTTGTGAAAACGCACACAAGGATGGGAAGTGGTTTGTGGTGTTTTGTCACCACTGAACAGTCATTCTGCTCTTGTGAGGAGGGGTTGATTAGTCCTTTACTCAACCACAAAAAAAAAGCTCTCTGCTTAATTTCTCCCTTTTCTTCCATTTGCTTAGTCTCCTGACTAAACCCCTGTAAAAGAGGCTGTCTACCTCCCCTTGTGCTCAGCAGATGTGCTGGCTGATTTAAAGGGACCCCATTGATAAGCTCTGAGCATCTCTGCCTCATGATAGGGAAGAAGACAGTAGCTTCCAAGTCCAGGGGACTTAGGCCTTGAGTATTCAGCATTCAATTAGGCAACAAATATTTTTAAGTAGCTTTTATGTGCCAGGTGCTGTGCTAAAGCACAGAAGATACAAAGAAAGACCCCTGCCCTCACATGGTGGGGGGGGGGGGCAACATAGAAATATTGAAGATAGAAAGTAAGTGCAAGGTGATCACTTCTGTGATCACTTCCCTAAGCCTTGGAAAGACTTCTTGTAGTGAGCAGGGAGAGGAAGGAGACCATTGTAGGAGTGGGGGGGCAGCCAGAGGAAAGGCATGGGCCCAGGAGATGGCATACCCTGTTCAAGGAACTACAAGGAGGCCAGTCTAGCTAAATAGAGTGGATATGGAAGGGAGAATAAAAAGGTGAGCAGCTAGGTACTGAAGGACTTTTGTTTTTCATAAGGGGCATTTGGGGTTTAAGTGACTTGCCCAAGGTCACACCGCTAGTTTTTTTGTGTGTGTTAAGTGTCTGAGGCTGGATTTGAACTCAGATCCTCCTGACTCCAGGGCTGGTGCTCTATTCACTGTGCCACCTAGCCACCTCTTAATGAGGGACTTTTAATGTTCAACAGTAGAGTTTCTATTGGTGATGTGAAGAGAATTGTGATTCTTTCATAAAATCTAATCTATTCGTATATTCATTACACATCATATCAATTATTACGAAAATCGTAGTTCCTCACACCGCTCTTGCCTTGACAGTGGCAATAGGGGTAGCACTGGATCTCATTGAGCAGGTCTGGCAGAATCCAAGCTAGCTTTGTGGAAACTGGATTGGCATGTGGGAAGATCTGAGGCAGGACAGTTAATAGCAGTCTAGGTAAGAGGAGAGGAGAGTCAGAGGTAGGCTTCTGGTTGTATATGAGTGAGAAAGAGATGCGTTCAGTAGAGGGCTTTAGATATAAAGGACAAGATTTGACAGCAGATTGAGTGTATGGAGTGAATGGGAGAGCAGTGCTGAGCTTGACACTGAAATTTCCAGCCTGGATGGATGGGGAGGCCCTCCAGGGAGGTGTTCTGTTGGGCAAACTTGAGCATTATACCAAGATAAGTAGCCAGTGGTAATCCAGTGGAGAACAGGAGAGATTCAGGGAAGAAGATTCCCCCAGTCAGGTTGTATTGGTCAGTAGTTTTCTTCCTATTATAAGGAACTTGGCATGAAACAAAGTCATTATCAAGGCAGAATTAGCTGGGCACTAGAGGAGAGCTGACATGGGGAATGAGGTGTGGGTGTTGTGGGGGCAGGGGGGGGTCCAAGCTGACCACCCAACCACACCCAAGCCCCCAATCTGTAGCGAAGCAATATCTTTGTGGTTTGTGAGGTCAAACAAGGGGTTAGTGGTGGAATGGTTTTACAGCCTTGGTAAATAAGAGACAGAGAAGAAATGACAGGATCTTCAGCCTCTGTCCCTGGCCAAAAGTCTTTCCTGAGCAGTTTTCTGACTGTTGCTGCTTCTTTCCAGCAACCAACCAATGGTTCATCCCTGCGGTTCGAGGGGACATCCCTCCTGGCTGTGCAGCCTATGGCTTTGTGTGTGATGGGACTCGCCTGCTGGTGTTTGGTGGGATGGTGGAATATGGGAAGTACAGCAACGACCTCTACGAGTTGCAGGTAACAGTCTGGCCTTGGGATCTCTGGGACCCATCCCTTTGCCTCCAGGATTGGGAGGACGGGTATAGGAGCTAACTTTCTCCAGCATAGCAAGTAGGTGGCAGAGGTCAAGAGACTCCAGACATAATGAACCAATGTTCCTTGGCTAGCTTGGGGCTCACCATTGCTTCCCCAGAACTGAACAGGGGCCTCCTTGAGGGGGTTGTAGGGCCCTAGGATCTCCCTGCTCTGACAAGCACTTGACTCTTGGGTTTCCCCAGGGCCACACTTCTGTCACTGAACTTCTCCTCCAGGTTCTGACCATTTCTTCAGCAAGACTTGATACCCTTTGTCCTCTGGTTACAGGCAAGCAGGTGGGAATGGAAAAGGCTTAAAGCAAAAGCCCCCAAAAATGGTCCTCCACCATGTCCTAGACTTGGGCACAGCTTTTCTCTCGTGGGCAACAAATGCTACCTGTTTGGGGGTTTGGCTAACGACAGTGAGGATCCCAAGAACAACATTCCGAGGTGAGGCTTTTCCCTTTGGGAGTCAAGGCTCCAAGGCCCCATGGTCCCAGACATCAGGCCAGGAGCCTCAGTTGGAAGGAGCTCAGCTGAGATGTGACTAGGCTAGGATTCCTTAAGGATCTTTCCTGCAGCTCCCTTGGCATAGCATCTTTGTTCTAACACCTAGACACTCTGGCCTTTCAGAGTTTGACAATCATGGAACAGCTAAATCATGATTCACAGCTATGATGTGAGGAGGTGGGCCAGATCTCTGAATGTCTCTTCTAGCTCTGACCTGTATGAATTGACAATCTAGCTGGCAGAAATAGAATTTCAAGGATACACTCCCTCCCCACACCCCCATAGAGCTCTAGTTTGCCTTTATGCTTAGCCTTGGCTGCCTGCAAGTGTGGTATTTTCCAGGGCTTTAGGCCAAGGGGCCTTCCTGTCTGGAGATGTTCTTGTCTCACTCTGTACAATGCCTAGCTCTGTGTTTTGGAGGGGCAGAAAGCTACCTGGGGCTTCAGCTTACTTTGGGAAATTGATCTGGGACCCTTCCCAGAGAAGGTGGAAGGGGAAATAGGAGCAAACTTGGCCTTGTGGCTTTTGAGAATTCTCCGTGCAGCCAGATGTGGTCTAGAAATATCTGGCCTATAAAACCTAGTGCTTAGGCATAAATATCGGGGAATGTTGCAACTTGATAGTACTACTCTCTTTTTCAGGTACCTGAATGACTTATATATCCTGGAGTTGAGGCCAGGTTCCGGCGTGGTTGCCTGGGACATTCCCATCACTTATGGGGTCCTGCCACCCCCCAGGGAGTCCCACACAGCCGTAGTCTATACAGAAAAGGACAACAAGAAATCCAAGCTGGTTATCTATGGGGGAATGAGTGGCTGCAGGCTTGGGGACCTCTGGACATTGGATATTGGTAAGGCTCTGGAGGGAAGAGTTGGCTTCTGGTTTAGGGTCTAGCATCTCTGCAGTGTCAGTGGCAAGACTTGGGGGGAAACAAAGGTATGTCTTCGTTCTCTTTTGCTATCTTGGATAGAACTCCTGAATGGTTGTTGTGTTTTATGCAGTGGCCCTCATCCAGTCAGTCAGCCTTAGAACAAAGATTTCCAGCACTTCCTGAGGTCAAAGAGCAAGCCTTCCTATCTGCCCATTGCGTGTGTTCCTAAAAAGGCTTCTCTGATGCTGCTGACTAGCTTTCTCACTTTTGGGAGAGCAATGTCCGAAGGAAGAAGGCTGGCTTCAGGTTGGCCTGTTGGCTTATGTGGGATCAGCCTGAGGCAGAGAGAGAGCATACATAGATTGGGGCCTCTTCGTGTCACCCACCCCACCATCAGGACTGTGGTCACTTTCCATGTAGCTATGCCTAATGAAGCCTAGCTGAGCCAGGAAGGGGCTTGGAAACTGGGCTGGGGAAGTGGAGGGGAGGGGTGGTATCCTCGAGAAGAAAATACTTGATGGGGGGCAAGGGGATTCCAGTCCTTTTCTTTTCAAAGGCTGGCATATAAAAGAAGGAGTAAAGTAGCTTTGGGTTGCCAAAAACATTTTTTCTAAAGCAGAAACAGATTTCAGCTTAACTTGAGAGTAATCTCAAAACTAGACCTGGCCAAACAGCAGAACTTATGTGAGTAGTAAGTGCTACATCATTTGAACGTTCAGGTAGAAGTGAGACAACCATTTAGGGGTGCTGTAGAAGGAGTTCTGCCATAGATGGAAGACTGGACCAGGTACTATCTAGTGATTCTGCATTCAGGGCTCCCTGTAGATTAGGTACATAACATATTGTTAGAAATTGATAGAAAATTGAACTCTCTCGTGTGTACAGAGACCCTGACCTGGAATAAACCTACTCTCAGTGGAGTGGCTCCTCTCCCTCGAAGTCTTCATTCTGCTACCACCATAGGAAACAAGTGAGTCAATCATCTTCCCCACTACCAACCTGTTCCCTTTCATGCCTTGTCAGCCCACCGTCCCAGCAGCTCTTGGCGGCCAAGGATGAGCATCTTGATTCATCGGGCAGCTTCCCAAGGCTGTTGGTTCTGTTTTGGGGGAGTTGTACAATGCGATCTCACTGCTTTCCAGAAGGGGGCATGCTTTGGCCTAGGCTTTCCAAAAAAAGTAAATGTCCCACTTACTGGAATACTTAAAAGTGAACTTA
Source organism: Pseudocheirus occidentalis (assembly GCA_028646575.1). Lineage (NCBI taxonomy): Eukaryota > Metazoa > Chordata > Mammalia > Diprotodontia > Pseudocheiridae > Pseudocheirus > Pseudocheirus occidentalis. The sequence goes on from CM053602.1 coordinate 53,801,657, forward strand.
AAGAGTCATTACATGCACCAGGGAATGAAGACCAATAGGCCCATTACTGGGTCATAGAGGCAGTAGTGAGGCCAGAGCCTAAGAGATGCAAATAGCTTAAGGCAATAATGGCCAGGCTCTTTCACTCAGTTGCAATGAGACCATGGACAAGCACCAGTGTCTCTGGACCCTAGTTCTGTTGCCCATAAAATAAAAAGGCTGGACTAACTATTTTGTTTTGTTTTGTTTTTGGAGGGCACTAAGGGTTAAGTGACTTGCCAGGGTCACATGGCTAGTTTTGGTGTTAAGTGTCTGAGGCCGGCTTTGAACTCAGGTCCTCCTGACTCCAGGGCCGGTGCTCTATTCACTGCGCCACCTAGCCGCCCCTGGACTGACTATTTCTCAGGTCATTTCTGGCTTTAATGTTCAGGGTTCCTATAAAAAGACAAGGAGAGAACAAGAAAAGCCATTCAGTGTCAGGTGTAGCAGGTTGGCCTTGGCGGCAGGGAGACCTGGGCTCAGGTCACTTCATCTGTGTGCCTCACATAATTCACTTAAGACCCTAAGTTGCAGACTAGCTGCTGCTCCACATTCATAAGAATTTTTCCAGAAGAGTTCCCTATCCTAAGTAGAATCACCACCACAGACAAAAAGAAGCTTAGTTCCTCTCTGGAGATGGGGCAGTTGGGGGGGGGGGGGTGCTGTCAGGATGCCCTGCCTAGCTCAGAGGCCTTGGGCTAGGTCTGCAGAACTACAGCAGGATGCTCCCTGGAGACCTTTACCCCAGCCCTGGGCCCTCACACCAAATGGACTCAGGAGGAATTCAGGAATGGAGGGGCTTGGCACTATTGTCAGGAAGCTAAATGAATTCAGTGAGGAGCTTTAAAATTCTAGTAAAAGACTTAGGCCCAGGAGGCAGGCTGAAGGCTTTGTCCTGTGAGAGGCTGGCAGCCCATCAACTACATGTCCTGTCCTCCTTCCTCCAGAATGTATGTGTTTGGTGGCTGGGTTCCTCTCGTCATGGATGATGTCAAGGTGGCCACACATGAGAAGGAGTGGAAGTGCACAAACACACTGGCCTGTCTCAACTTAGGTATGGTTCTACCCCCACCCATCGGGCAGGGGCAGTGTGGGGCCTCGGACCATTTCCCCCAGAACCAGTCCCGAATTCTGCTGCAGAAATTCATGAAGCTCAGAGTCCAACACACATTGATGTTTTTCTCCTCCTTCTCTCCTTTGCCCTAGACACCATGGCATGGGAAGCTATTTTGATGGACACCCTGGAGGACAACATCCCCCGGGCTCGAGCTGGCCACTGTGCTGTGGCCATTAATACCCGGCTCTATATCTGGAGTGGGCGAGATGGTTACCGAAAGGCGTGGAATAACCAAGTCTGCTGTAAAGACCTCTGGTACCTAGAGACAGGTAAGGCAACTTCCTGAGGCAGGCCCTAGGGGACAAACGGCAGCTCCTGCTTCACTCCCTTCTGATTTGTTTGCATTTACAGAAAAGCCTCCTGCCCCATCCCGGGTGCAGCTGGTCAGAGCCAACACCAACTCCCTGGAGGTGAGCTGGGGAGCGGTGCCAACAGCTGACAGCTATCTCCTGCAGCTCCAGAAGTATGACATTCCTGCTGCTGCTGCCACCTCACCTGCAGCCAACCCAGTTCCATCTGTGCCTATCAATCCCCCTAAGAGCCCTGCCCCAGCTGCAGCAGCCCCTGCTGTACAGCCACTGGCCCAGGTTGGCATCACACTGCTCCCACAGGCAGCTGCAACCCCCCCAACCACCACCGCCACCATCCAGGTCTTGCCGACAGTGCCTGGCAGCCCCATCCCTGTGCCCACCACAGGTCGGACTCAAGGTGAGCCATATGGCCACATGTTGAGCTGGCCTCTGCCTGGTTGGGGACAGCAAGGGTATAGTCTAAGGGAGACCTGACTCTGTGGACAACTGAAACTTGTATTCTTACCAAAGGATGGGTCGTTTAGTTAGATCTTAAACTGAGTGACCATTGTGTGAAAGGAGGAAGCGGTACAGTCTGTACCCCAAGGGTGATTCGAGTCTTAAGAATGGCACAAACAAAACCAGGCACCCGACTAAGAACAGTGGCCTCAAGCTTTAGCTATCCAGGGGGCAGTGACACAGGGGCACAGCTCGCTTGATGGGGTTAGCCTACAGAGACTCCTGGAAGGAGCCTCTGTTCTGCAGTCATGCAATGGGCATGCTTTCCCCTCCTTTATTGCCAGGTGTCCCTGCTGTTCTCAAAGTGACCGGCCCCCAAGCTACAGCAGGAACTCCCCTGGTCACTGTTCGACCAGCCAGCCAACCTGGGAAAGCTCCAGTTACTGTGACTTCGCTGCCTGCTGGTGTCCGAATGGTTGTGCCAACACAGAGTGCCCAGGGGACAGTGAGTTGATGCCCAGTTGGCTTTGCCACGAAGGATATTGGAGAGAGATCCTCTGTTGCCCTTGGAGGAGAACACAGATGGAAACTAAGTCTTTCTGGGATTTGGGAGGAATGGCTTGTGCCCTTGGAGGAGAACACAGAAAGAAACTAAAAGCCTTTGCAGGCCTTGGGAGGAATGGCTTGTATCTATTGCACAGTCCTTGAGAATACAAATAGGAAGTTTGATGATTAAAAAACCCTGTGGCCAGAAACTTGGGAGTCCATCCTAGCCTTTGGAATGTTACTTTGGGGTCAGGAGGTGGGGATAGCAGCCATGCTGCAGATAATTGGGTTCCTTCCCTTGCTCTTGGTTGTGCTGAGGGCAGAAAAGAGAAGGAATTTCTGGGAGGTAGCTCTTTTAGCTGAGGGCCTGCTGAAATATAGGAGAGTGTCCTTTGGGCCCAGCAGCAAGGCAAGTTGGGACAACTCAAACTCAGCACTCCAGCCCAAGCTAGGTCTTCCTTTTTGCTTCTCTCCTTATTTTAGGTAATTGGCAGCAACCCTCAGATGAGTGGAATGGCAGCCCTGGCCGCAGCGGCTGCAGCCACCCAGAAGATCCCTCCTTCCTCAGCTCCCACAGTACTGAGTGTCCCTGCAGGGACCACCATTGTTAAAACAGTAGCAGTGTCTCCTGGCACCACCACGCTTCCAGCCACAGTGAAAGTGGCCTCCTCACCAGTCATGGTAAGCTTCCTTCTGCCTCTGAAGGCAAGAAACTGTTCTCTCTTCTGGCACCAGCAAGGAATCTAGAGTCCCCAGTGTTGTTCTCAGAGTTGTGAAGAACAGCAGGCTTTAGTGAGCAGAAGAAAGTTTGTCATCTGAGATCTGGGAGAGCTTCTGAATTGAGGATATAGAAGTTCCCACCACAGGGAGTAGTTTAGGTCTAGTCCTCCTGGAGGATTCTGGGAAACCTCAACTGTTCCTCCCCCAAACTGTAGTAGCCATGACCACTTGACTCATATGTCTGCCTGCTTTCCACCCAGAGCTGTTCGTTGTGAACAAGAATTGTTAGGGTTCTTAGAACTTCTGGAGCTCTTACTTTTAGTTTTTTCTTTTGAGCCCACTCAGGTATTATCTCTGGGGACCCCTAAAATTGGTGTTTTATACTGTCTCTCTTCTCTCCACCTCAGGTGAGCAACCCAGCCACCCGCATGCTAAAGACAGCAGCAGCTCAAGTGGGCACATCAGTGTCATCAGCTGCCAACACTCCCACCCGCCCTATCATCACTGTCCACAAGTCAGGCACTGTGACTGTGGCCCAGCAAGCCCAGGTGGTGACCACTGTGGTTGGTGGGGTCACCAAAACCATCACTCTGGTGAAGAGCCCCATATCTGTCCCAGGGGGCAGTGCACTGGTAAGTAACACACTTCGGTGGGGCAGGGTCCAGATCAATTTCTCAGTCAGGGGCTCAGGACCCAGGTCAGCCTAGCTGGAACCTTACCTTAGAGGTGCATTCTGGGGAAGTGCTCACTGCAACTACCACTTGACTTCTAGTGAAGCCTCTGCCCTATCTGTCTTGATCTGGATTTTTAAAAATCCTTTTTAAAATTAGATTTTTTTTTTTAAATGAACAAAAATATGTATGTATAAGCTGAACAAATGCCCAAATAAGCCATGTCCAAAATCTCTATTTCATCTCCCCTTTACTTTACAGATTTCTAATCTGGGCAAAGTGATGTCAGTTGTTCAGACCAAACCGGTTCAGACCTCAGCAGTCACAGGCCAGGCTTCTACTGGCCCGGTGACTCAGATCATCCAGGTAAACGACCTAACCTAGGGTAGCAGTGGGGGAGATGGGGAGATGTATTCATCCTTGTAAAAGTAATTTTGCAAAAGGATCATAACAGGCGCCTTTCCAGGTTTGTGGCGCTTCCCCTAGTAAGTGACTAAAAGAGAATTATAGATGATTTCTTTTACTAGGACTGATTATCATGATTTGACTGTTTGCTGTAGAAATGGTGGGGGGAGTGCAGGAGGCAGGGAGTATAAGGAGTCAAGTGTCTGCCATGGAGTAGCTCAGGGGAGAGATGAGACTGGGGGGGGGGGGGTTGGATGCTAAGTACTGTGTGAACTAAGAGCAGTGAAACTTGTTTCTTCCCAAAATGCCCCAGGCCAGGCCATCAGCACGTGGCAGTAGCAGCTAGCGTTTAGATCGCTGCGTGAAGGTTTGCCAAGCCCTTTACAAATGTGATCTCATTTGAAGGAAGAAAAAAGGAGAGGAGTGAGTGGTCTGGGCTGCTGCCGTTTACCTGCACCTACTACAAATGTCACTCGTTACTTTTTTTCAACCAAAAGAGGTTTGGAGCTAGGCCAGGCACACATGTGTGCATGTATGTATAAAGGTTTTAAACAAAAAACAATCAGCAAGAAAGATTCTGATGCTCAGTTCTCCAAGGTGATAGAATCTTCCCATTCCCCACCCCCAAAGCTGGGCTAAAGGATGCTAGAGCACCAGTGCCTGGCTAGAACATTATTTCCTCCTCCCTACTTCTCTCCCTCATCCTACTTTGCACTTCTCAGACCAAAGGACCCCTGCCAGCTGGTACCATTCTGAAGCTGGTAACATCAGCAGATGGCAAACCCACTACCATCATCACCACCACCCAAGCCAGCGGGACTGGAACCAAACCCACCATCTTGGGCATCAGCAGTGTCTCCCCCAATACCACCAAACCGGGCACCACCACCATCATCAAAACCATCCCCATGTCGGCCATCATCACCCAGTCCGGAGCGACGGGTAGGGGCGTCGGGCAGGGGCCGCGCGATATGTACCCGAATACAATTACTCTCCAAAAGTCACCCGACACAACATCCTGGGTGTCCCCCAATGGGCTGAATTCTGAGTCGGGGTATAAGGTCCAGGCTGGTGAGTAACTGGATTACGAGGCTGGAGAGAGCAAATGGGGCACTTTGGAGTTCTCTTATTTTCCCTTTTTCTTTTTTTTTTCAAGCTTTAGGGGGGAGGTGGCAGGGTAGATGTGTCTCTTCCTTTTAGGACAGTTGGAGGGGTGGAAGGTTGTAGATGGGAATAAAAGTACCAGCTGAGCCACAGTTGGCTGGAGGCGGGTTTTGAGGGCACAGTCGGCAGCTGTTGTCTTCTACCAGAGCCTGACCAGGTACTGGGCTTTCTTTCCTTCTCCCATCCTTCCAGGTGTTACCAGCAGCCCTGGCATAAAATCCCCTATCACCATCATCACCACAAAGGTCATGACATCAGGCACAGGCACACCTGCCAAAATCATCACTGCTGTCCCCAAAATAGCTACTGGACATGGGCAGCAGGGTGTAACCCAGGTAAGGCATGCCTACCACCTCCAGTGGCATCATCCTAATTCAGCTAGGCTATGGCCTTCCCCACCCTCTTGAGAATATCTCAGAGCTACTTCTGCCTTTCTTGGGGTATCCTGGAGTATTTGCCAAGGATTGCTCATCCCTCTAACCTTTGACATTACAGGTGGTGCTGAAGGGAGCCCCTGGGCAGCCAGGCACCATCCTCCGAACAGTTCCCATGGGTGGGGTGCGACTTGTCACCCCAGTCACAGTGTCAGCAGTCAAGCCAACTGTCACCACTCTGGTGGTGAAGGGCACCACAGGTATGTGTCTGGCAGACAGGAAGGAGTCGTGTTGAGTGCTTGGCCAGCCTCTGCATCTTCTTCATCTAATCTTCCTGTTGCCTCACAGAAGGGGAAAGGGAGAGAATGGAATGCAGGGCATGGGAGCCAGGTATCCTCCCTGGAGGGCACCATCAAGCACCTGGATGCTCCCAGATCCAATTCCCATATCGTGCCTTCACACTAAATTCAGTTTTAAGAGCTTGGCTCTTTCATTTTTCTCTTGCTGTTTTATGTCCCACATTCAGTGTATTTCCCATTACAGAATCTCCCAGGGGACTGTTTTCCCCTTTAAACTTTAAATTCCTACCAGTCTCAACTCTAGGTGTCAGATATTTTCCCCCTAGTACTTGCCATCTCAGGACTTACCAAACTAGTCTTAGCTAAGAGAGAGAATGGGGAGTTCTTCAGCTCCCATGGGGGATGGGGTGGGCAGCCAGGCAGGTAAGCTGGTGAGGCTAGCTGGGGAGAAGTGGCCCCATCTCATCTGGTTTTCCCTTCCATCCAGGAGTCACAACCCTTGGCACTGTGACAGGTACAGTGTCTACCAGCCTTGCTGGAGCAGGCGGGCATAACACTAATGCCTCCTTAGCTACTCCTATTACCACCCTGGGCACCATTGCCACCCTTTCAAGCCAGGTGATCAATCCTACAGCCATTACTGTGTCAGCTGCCCAGACCACTCTGACGGCGGCAGGAGGGCTCACCACCCCCACCATTACCATGCAGGTAGGCCCTTCTTTCACTGGCATTCAGTCAAACAGCTCACCATAGAACTGATGGGTATGGTAGCATAATGAACAGCCTGGGCTTGATGGCAGGAGAGCCAGATTCTCACTGTAGAACCCTGGGCAAACCCTTGGGCTTAATTTCTTGTTGAATTATCTCCCATCTAACTTCTCATGGCAACATTAAGTAAGGTGAGGGAAGAAAACTCCAGTGCCATGTGGATAAGACTTTGAACATTTCACTAGCAAATGGGCAGTGGTCTCCTGGATTGGGGGCAGGAGGAACACCTGATTTCTGTGTTTGTGTAAGTGATTTCCTTATTCTCCACTCTCCTCTCCATCCCTGGGCACCCCCCAATACCTTCCCAGACTTCAAAAACAGGATTCCCAAATTAGCCTGAAGGGCTGGGGTTGACTCTCACTGAGCCAGGAGACTGCCCTGGCCTCAGAACTGAGCCAAGATGGAGAGGATTGGGGAGGATAGGAAGAGAAGGGGATGGCAGGGGGAAAGAGACTTGATGGACTGGGGGGGGTTTCTACTTCTGTTTTTTCCTAGCCTGTCTCTCAGCCCACTCAAGTGACGTTGATTACCACACCCAGTGGAGTAGAGGCTCAGCCAGTGCATGATCTGCCTGTCTCCATCTTGGCCTCGCCTACAACAGAGCAGCCCACAGCCACAGTTACAATCGCTGAATCAGGCCAGGGCGATGTGCAGCCCGGCACTGTTACGCTAGTGTGCTCCAACCCCCCCTGTGAGACCCATGAGACGGGCACTACTAATACAGCCACTACAACCGTAGTAGCCAATCTTGGGGGCCTCCAGCAGCCAACGCAGGTCCAGTTTGTTTGTGACAGGCAGGAGGCAGGTGCCTCACTGGTGACATCAGCAATGGGACAGCAGAACGGCAGCGTGGTGCGGGTCTGTTCAAACCCCCCCTGTGAGATCCATGAGACAGGCACCACCAACACTCCCACTGTGGTCAGTGCCAACTTAACAGTCCCCACACTGCTAGGGGCAGGGCAGATTGTGTGCTCCAATCCCCCCTGTGAGACCCATGAGACAGGGACCACCAACACGGCCACTTCTAGTATGGCTGGGCAGCACATGTACTCCAACCCCCCTGGGCAGCCCCAGGAAACAGGTACCGCCAATATAGCCGCATCGAACATGGCTGGGCAGCAAGTATGCTCCAACCCCCCATGTGAGACCCATGAGACGGGTACCACCAACACAGCCACCACCGCCACATCCAATATGACTGGGCAGCGTGTGTGTACAAATCCCCCGTGTGAGACCCATGAGACAGGAACCACCAGCACTGCCACTACTGCCATGTCCAACATGGGCTCAGGGCAGCCAGCAACTGCCAGCCAGCAGCGTGAGACACATCACACTCACACAACCAACACCCCCACCACAGCCCGATCTAATGTGGGCACTGGGGAGCCTGAGGGAGCGCAAGCTCCCACCAAGGCCCCATGCCAAACCCATCAGACCAGCGCAACCAGCACCACCATGACTGTGAAAGCTACAGAGACACCTTGCCCAGCTGCTCCCCAGGTTTGCCCCAGTCTATCCTGTGAGCCTGGTGCCGTCAGCACAGGTTCAATGGGGCCATCAGCTCAGAGCAGCTCAGCTAGTGGGGGTGGTACCAGCACAGGCTCAGGGCAACTAGCCTTCGTCAGCCGGCAGTCTGAGGTACAGCATACCCATACAACAAACACCCCGACTACAGCCCGGTCCACCATGGGCGCTGGGGAGGCCAATGGGGTACAGGGGCCCACAAAGCCCCCATGCCAAACACATCAGACCAGTTCCACCAGCACCACTATGACTGTGAAAGCCACAGAGGTGCTTTGCCTGGCCGCTGCCGCCGCCTCCACCTGTTCCAACCCACCTTGTGAAACGCATGAGACTGGTACCACCAACACAGCCACTACCTCGAATGCAGGCACTCTCCAGCAGGTGTGCTCCAACCCACCCTGTGAGACCCACGAGACTGGCACCACACATACGGCCACCACTGCCACCTCCAATGTAGGCTCCAGTCAGCCTGGGCAGCAGATACCTGCTAGCCCTCATTGTGAGACTCACCAGACCACCTCCACTGGCACCACCATGACAGTCAACTTTGGTGGCCCGCCCTCCCAGAAGACCCTGGAGGCAGCCTTAGATTCTGCAGCAGCAGCAGCCCCCTCCCCAGGGCAGAGGGTGTGTACCAACCCCCCCTGTGAAACCCACGAGACAGGCACCACACATACAGCCACCACTGTCACCTCAAACATGAGCTCAAACCAAGGTGAGTTAGAGGCAAATGGTCCTTTGGTTCAGGCCCCCAACCCTGATTTTAGAACAGGAACTTTGGCATGGGAGCTCCCCAGGGGAAGGAAGTTTAGATTTGCTAGACGCTCTCCCCTCCCCTTCCCCCCAAATCACATCTTAATTAAGTCGGGCAAGAGAAACCAGCCAAGAGTCATGTACCTCCAGAGTGGTGCTGTAGAAGCTAGAACCTTACTCCTAACTCAGGTTTCTTCCATTGGGCCCCACACCTCTTTTTCTACTTCTCCAGTCTCAAGAGACGGATGGGAAGTATCATTAGGCCCTTTCTTCACCGAGTGTACCCCAGCCCAGCCCAGCTTTCATTCCCAACCCACCTATTTCCCTTCCCACAGATCCACCGCCAGCTGCAGGCAATCAGGGGGAGCCAGAGAACACCCAAGGAGAAAGTGTGGCCACCACCAGCTCTGGTACCATCACCACAACAGTCTCTTCCACACAGACCCGAGCTGTGACCACTGTGACCCAGTCCACACCAGTTCCTGGTCCATCAGTGCCGGTGAGAAGCCACAATCAATCGGCCTTGCCTTTCCACGCCAGAGAGGTTGGGGCACCTTCCTGGGCACAGCTCTTGTTCCTGGCTCCTCATGTCCACAAAAAGAACAGTGTACTTCTGGCTCTGTGGGGCTACTATGGCCCTCGAACCAGGATGCTGGGGCTGAACCAAACAGCCAAGCTGGGAAACAGGAGAGAGATGACCTGAGTCTAGGCCTGGCTCTCAAGTATCGCCCTGCCCTTTTCTGTTGCCATCCCAAGAAGCCCCCACTGGCCATGTGCTCTTAGTTCTCCCTTAGCCACATGGATAGACACACTCTTCCCCTTGTCCTGCGCCAACCTTTGTTCCTGGCTGGACTTTTAGCTATCTTCAGCGTTGCCGTTTAGCAAATTCTGAATCTGCCTTTTCCCCAGCCCTGTGTGGTCAGTCCTTGCACCACTGTCTATTGTCCAACCCATCCCTTCTCTCAGTGTGACATCTCTTATCTCCAATCCTCCATCTACCATGTGGGACATTCAGTGCTCTCTCTTCCCCAGGTGTAGAGGGCAGGGCACCACACACCCATGCAGTCATTTTGGCAGGAAACAGATAGAAGAGGTGGAACTTGGGTGGGGGGGGAGGGCTGCCCAGCTATGCCTGCCATGCCCATCAGGTCCAGAGGCCCAAGGGCCTGAGGAAGCATCCATTGCTAGGCTGCAGAGCTAGCTGTATTTCCTAAGTCCTCTATCATCACAACAGCAGCTTAGCTACAAGGAAGCAGGATTTGGAACTTCCCATTTTGTAGAGGTGAAATGGCAAAAATTCAGAGGTTTCTATGGTTACAGAAAATTAATTACCAGAACCTTGGAGCTAGAACTTGGGTGCCCAGCCCTTTTTTCATCAAGGCTCTCCCAATAGGTTGCCCTTGCAGCTTTCGTAGGTACAGTACCCCACCTCACTCCTCAACAAAACCGCATCATTTTAACATTTCCCAGGAAAACCTTAGGGAATAAACGGTCTGCAGTTGTTGCTTTTCATCTGACTGCTGCCTCCCTCTAACCTTGTAGAACATTTCAGCGATGACGGAGATGCCTCCTGATGCCATGGCTACGGAAGCGTCTGTCTCAGCCACAATAGCAGTGGCTGTCAGTAGTGCAGACACGCAGGAGGTGGCCCTCTCAGCCACAGACATTCTCCAGCCCTTAGAGGAGATCCCATCTGACACCGAAGCTCCACAGCACCTCTTACAACCTCCCTCTGCTCCTGGAGGGGAGCAGGCCGAGGGCCCATCGGCTACGCACAGCCCTGACCTACAGGCAGCAGTGGACATGAGTGGGGCTGGGGCGCCCTCCCCAGGCCAGGAAGCTGGCAGCTCAGCAGTTGTGACCGCTGTCATGGTACAGCCACAGCCACAGCCCGAGGTGGACCAATTGTCTCTGCCCCAAGAGCTGATGGCTGAGGCTCAGGCTGGCACCACAACCCTTATGGTTACAGGCCTTACCCCAGAGGAACTGGCAGTGACAGCAGCGGCTGAGGCTGCAGCCCAGGCAGCAGCTACTGAGGAAGCCCAGGCCCTGGCAATCCAGGCTGTGCTCCAGGCAGCCCAGCAGGCCGTGATGGGTAAGTTCCTGGCAGAGGGCATCTGGGTAGAAAGGGACTTGGGAGCTACCCATACCTGTTTGAGGATGCTGCCATCTCTGTTGACTCTGGAGTCAGTGAAGTGGCAGTGACCTAATTCGTAAGGGGTGAAGCGATGTGGCAGCTTTTGTTGAGGCCTGCTACAGATAGGTCCCAGCTCAGAGCTACCACACAGAGATCTGAGTTGCTCTGAGGTTTCAGGGGAATGAGTGGGTGGGTGGTAGGCAATAGAGGCCAAGTGTGGGTAGAGGTTGGAGGAAGAGGAGAAGGAGGTGGTGGCATCTGAGCAAAGCAGAGGAGGAGACCAAGAAGCTAGGCCACTTAACTGAAAGCCCTGCTTGGTGTTAAAGAGTAGCAAGAAGTGAGGGTGTCAAGGTACAGGGACTCTCGGCTTGTCCTCTCAGGTGGCGGGTGGTACGGTGATGGCCAGGGCTGACATCGTCCCAGAACGGGCTAGAGCTCTGATCAGTTTCCTTTGGTCCTGGAGCAGGTGCCGGTGAGCCCATGGACACGTCTGACGCAGCCACAGTGGCCCAGGCAGAGCTGGGTCACTTGACAGCCGAGGGCCAGGAGGGGCAGCCCACTTCCATTCCCATTGTGCTGACCCAGCAGGAACTGGCTGCCCTGGTGCAGCAGCAACAGCAGTTACAGGAGGCCCAGGCCCAGGCCCAGGCTCAGGTGCACCATCACCACCACCACCTGCCCACTGAGGCTCTGGCCCCTGCTGACAGCCTCAATGACCCAGCCACCGAAAGCAATGGCCTCAGTGACCTAGCCAGTGCTGGCACCAGCACTGTGGCCCTTCTGCCTTCCACAGCAACAGAGAGTAAGTGGGCGCCTTGGCCACCCGAGTGGAGTGTTGGCCAGGAGTAATGTAGGGATCACTCTGGGATCCTTCCAGTGTTGGGGCCTGAACGATCCTTAGGGGACACACACTTGTTGTTGCCTGCTGCCAAGCTCCCCCCCACCCCCTGCCGTCACCTTCGGCCCTTTGCTCAGGGAGCAGACAAAGATCAGAAGGCACTGGAGGTGGCCGGCCTTAAGTGTTTGCCTCTGTGGGGTGGAGTGATTTAGAGGGAAGAGAACTGAATTCAAGACTCAGCCCAGGCTTCTCTGAAGTCCTCTCCTCTCCGCAGTGAAGTCTACTTCACAGTTCTCTGGAGAAGAAAACTCTTTAAGGAAGAAGGCGGCAGCTTGAAAGCATGTGCCCTTCTGATCAGCGGCCAAGGCCCTGCCCCAGTGGCCTGTTGCGCCTCTGGCAGTCACCGCAGGGCCGAAATGGCAGCTGTGGAAGAAGGTGCAGGGCACAGGATGTGAGAGCCAGGTCCCCTTAGGACCTCTTTCATCGGACACTTTGTTTTCCCAGGTTTGGCTCCATCCAACACATTTGTGGCTCCTCAGCCAGTGGTGGCTAGTCCAGCGAAACTCCAGGCAGCTGCTGCCCTGGCTGAGGTAGCTAATGGCATCGAGTCGCCAATGGGGGTGAGTTGGGTGCGATGGTCCTTAAGGGAGCACAACTCCTCCGGACGTCCCTGAGATTGACATGGCCCCTTGATTATCTTCCTTAGAAACCAGATCCCCTGCCCCCACCCATGAAAGCCACAGCGAAGAAGGAAAACCAGTGGTTCGATGTCGGGGTCATCAAGGGCACCAACATGATGGTGATGCACTATTTCCTGCCTCCAGATGATGCCCCAAGTGATGTGAGTGCCCCCAGGAAGGTTTGTCCACAGACCTGGGCCTGGGGGTGGCATGGAGCCCCCCATCCCCCCCAGGCTCACTAGTAACTGAGTTCTTTCCTGTTTCACTGTGGTGTCCCAGTCCCTGCCACTTCTTGCTAATGAATAACTCACTGGAGTCTGATGTGTGAGTTTGTTCATTAGCTACAATGGTAGGACCAGAGAAAAGGTTCAGCCACTGGCTTTTAGGTGCTAAGACAATTGGGAGAGTCATTCCCATAAGGAAAGCAACAGCTTATAGGGTCTTTTGTATTTCAGTTTCTCTCCTCCTGTGCCTTGCCTGCCTCCCACCAAGCCCAGCGCAGGGTCCTTGGTGGGAAGCTGGGCAGGTAGCTTCAGTTGGCTATATTTTCCCTTCCCTTCCCCAGGATGACTCAGGCACTATACCTGACTACAGCCAACTCAAGAAGCAAGAGCTCCAGCCAGGCACAGCCTACAAGTTCCGTGTCGCAGGTATCAATGCCTGTGGCCGGGGGCCCTTCAGTGAGATCTCAGCCTTTAAGACTTGTCTGCCTGGCTTTCCTGGGGCTCCCTGTGCCATTAAAATAAGCAAAGTGAGTACTAATGTGGCTCTGGACATTCCCTATGGGGCCCCTTCTTTCCCTGTCCAGTTTGTCGCCAGCCTCTCTATGTGGGGTATTCTCTTTACAAAGTACCAGAGGCAGCTTGAAAGGCTTATGGTGAACAGAAGTAGGTAGTGTTCATCTGGGAAGGTTCTGAGCTAGGCGTTAGATGTGCGCTCATTCCAGGTTGGAGGAGTAGAGTAGATGCAGGAAATGTTTGTCTTCCTGGACTGTGGCCATAGGAACTCTGAGAAGCAGTGTGGTGTGCAAGCCTGAGACTTCAGACATAGTTCTGGTGGCATTCCCCGTCCTACTAATCAGTTGCATGACCTCGAGCAAGCCACCATCTCCTTTTTAAGCCTCAGTTTCCCTACTTATAAACTGAGGTTGAACTAGATCACTGACATCCCTTCTGTGAGTGTCTTGCTATGATCTAGCAAAAGGTGGAGTAGGAGGGCATGGACCTACATTTCAGGGTCTCAACCTGTCTTAAACTTTGGATCTTTGGCTACCACTTGTTCCCTTTTCTGTAGTAAAACATTTGCATAGTGGCATCTCAGGCTGACAGTGGTAGCCTTGGGCCTTTGGTTTGTTACACCTCCCCCAACCTCCTCCTCTCCCCTCCCTCCCTCCTTGTCTTTCCCTTTTTTCTCTGCCCCCCAAGAGTCCAGATGGTGCACACCTCACCTGGGAGCCACCTTCAGTGACCTCAGGCAAGATCATTGAGTACTCAGTATACCTAGCCATCCAGAGCTCCCAGGCAGGTGAACCGAAAAGCTCAGCCCCAGCTCAGCTGGCCTTCATGCGGGTCTACTGTGGGCCCAACCCGTCCTGCCTGGTGCAGTCCTCCAGCCTCTCCAATGCCCACATTGACTACACCACCAAGCCCGCCATCATCTTCCGCATTGCTGCCCGCAATGAGAAGGGTTACGGCCCTGCCACACAAGTCAGGTGGTTGCAAGGTAGGTACTGTCCATGGGAGGGGAATCGGGGACTTCTGGGTAGGGTTTGAAGGACACCTCTGACAATAGGTCAGGTTTCTGTCAGGCAAAGAGGTTTTTGCTCTTTAGGTCATCCTTATATCATAATGCTCTGCCTCCCCTCGTTGGGGAGTGAGTCATCATCCCAGAACTCTGTTCTAAGGTTTGGAGAGACAAAGAAGATCTAATCCTTTTGCTTGAGCTTGTAGTCTCATGGAGAAGACATTTGAGGAAGGGAAGGAGCAAATAGAGGGAGACTGGGAGAGGGGAGCAGCAAGGGCTCCATTAAGCCTGGGGCTGAGGAGGTTACTGATCTTTTTTTTTTTTTTTTTTTAAGATAATGTATGTCTGTGTATATAATGTGTGTTGGTCTAAGGTGATTCACAACTTGAGTCCTGAGTGGAGAGTCTGCAGAAGGGGCCATGTGCTCTGATGAGGGAGTTGGGATGCCAGCACATGGCATTTTATGTACAAATGAAAATTGTGGAATTGAACAGGTTTGCAAACAGCACAGCACCATATTGCTGTCAGACTTGAGTCTGCCTTGAAGCCCAATATCCTCATGTGTCCATGCTGCCTTGGCCTCACCACTCCCATTCACCCCCTTATTTCCATCCTGTATCTTCTGTTGTAGAATCTAGCAAAGACAGCTCCAGCTCAAAGCCTGCCAGCAAGCGGCCCTTGTCCTCACCAGAAATGTAAGTGGGACCTCTTGACTGTGGCTCATGAAGGGTTGGGGGGCATTGGGGGGAGGCAGATCTTAGCTACAGTTGGCGGTGGGCAGGATGCTGGACACTGTCGATAGGAAACTTGCTGCCACTGAGGTCTTAAAGATCTGAGAGAAAACACTGGGAGCCCATCCTGACTCTTCTTTCCCCTCTCCCAAGGAAATCTGCTCCAAAGAAATCCAAGGCAGATGGCCAGTGAATGGCCCCTTCTTCCAGATGCCCACCCCTCTTCCCCAGCCCCCTGCTCTGCTTCAGAGATGCCGCCTGCTGCGCCTTGTGCAACTTCTCCCTCCCTAGCCCCTCTACCCGGCACCTTTGGAGCCTCCCTCTGCGCAGTTTTCTTGCTCTCCAGTTTTTGTTGTTTCGTTTTTGTTTTTTAAGGGGTGGGGAGGACAAGTTATTGTGAAGAAAGCACATTTTAATGTTGGGTTGGGAAGGGAGAAAAGTTAGCTTGAGAGAGAGGAGAGGCCTTCACACCCTGGAGCCCTGTGCTGAATTTTGCATGCAGTCCCAAGCCTCAGAGACAGGAGGCGGCAAAGAGGACAAGGGGCCCATTGGCAATCTCCCTCTGCCTGTGGATGCTCTCCACAGCAGCAGTCCCATGTAGGTTTTATGCTTGCTCCATATTCATAACCTTTGAAAGAAAAACTTAAAATTCCTTTTTAAAACAAATGCTTCCTCATTCTTGGTTACCCTGGGGTTGCAGAGGAGACAGGTATGGGAATGGAGGAGGAGGAGGAGGACTTGAGCCACAATAAAAAAGGAAAGGAAACCAACAAAGGGCACTTGGCCTTCCTCTTCCTCCTCTTCCTCCTCATTCCTCTCTCCAAAGACTTGTGCCCTGAGGCCAGTAAGGGATAGGCCAACCTCATGGGCATCTTTTGTCTTTCTATCCTTTTAGTTTGCAGCCACCCAAGTTCCTTACACTCACCTCCCCTCTGTTCCCTCCAAGCCTGTGATTCCCCAGGACCCTGGCATCACAATCTGCTCCCCTCCTATCACCCCCACCCCCACCCCTGCCCAGAGCAGGGGCAGCATGGGGGGCATGGCTTGGTCTAGAAACTGTTTTGTAATGTCACACAAGGGTGAGGGAGCTCCAGACAAGTTAGGGTCAGGGGAAGGGAGGAACTGTCATCTTTTTTTTTTTTTTTTAAGTAAAATATTGAAGAAATGAAGCTCATTTTTTATTACAATCTTACAGTATGTGGGGCTTTTTTCCCTTTGGGGGGGGGGTTGTCTTTAAGCAATGTACAAAATGGATTACTTTTTTTTTCTGGTTTAGCGTCAGTCTTGGCAGGGATGTCCTGGGGAGGCTGAACTGACCAGGATGAGGAGAGGATGGCACCCCTGGGTAGTGCCAGCAGAGACAGAGACTTTCAGTACTTTGGTTTCTCTTGACTGCAAACACATTGCATGTTGCTGGTCCCTTAACCTTCTGCTGGTCCAGTTCCCCTAAAGGAGGAGGGTATGTCAGGTTAATTGGGAGGAAGGAGGGCAGTAGCAACAAGGCACATGGCAAACCCAGACCCCCTAGTCACCAGGCAAGTTGGGAAATGAATGAACCCTAAATCAGGCTGGTTTTCAGGAAAGGTAATGTTGGAACATGCTGCCTCCCCTGTCTCCCCCAATCCCTTTCTGTTGGAGCTCCGTCTAGACCTTGCCCTGACCAGCTAGGGCCAGTCCAAGCAGGAAGTGTTTCTGGCACAGATGGGGTCAGAGTAGACAGCTGGCCCTTCCACCTCCCCCAAACTTGTGAATTTTGGGAGAGAAGAGCATTGAAAGGGAAGAGTGGAAACTTGGATTGGAAGAGGCTGGAGTTTGATGATTGGAGGGGGATGGGTGCTCTTTCTCAAAGCCAGCAGCTCTGGCCTACAGATTCCATGAATTTGTAGGCCTTGCTCTCCAGCTTCACCCACCTGCTCTCCTGAAGAGTAGAGCCAGTGAGTTGGGGGCTAAATTCAGTGTAATAAGGCAGGATGGCTGTGGGGAGCCAAGCTCCCCACTGCCCCAAATCTGCGTTGGCAAAATGAGCACTTTGAAAAATGCTGTATAAAAAGAATTTCCAAACAAGCAGCCAGCCTTGAGGACGTGGCTAGGGTCTCTCCTTAGTTCTTGGGCCAGCCTGGAGAGATAGTGACCGCTACCCTTTTCCCCACTCACCCGAGGTACCCTCTTTGCCCCTCTGCTGTTGGACCCTACAAACCTGCAGGGCCTGTGTTCTTTTGTATTATAGTATATTTCACTGTGGACGACTTTACTGTTTAGTCTCTTAGATTCCATTCGCCTGGCCCTGCCATCTGTTTTTCTTCATCTTTTACCACCCACCCCCTTTAATTTCTCGCTTTTTTTTTTTTAAAGAACAGCTGTTCTATCTTCCATTGTAGAGCCCCCCTCCCCCTGTGACTCAATATTACCCTAGTGCTATGTTGTTTGTGCTATTTTGAACAATAAAATACGTTTTTTTGAAATAACCATGTGGTTGTCTTCTTCCCCACCCACAATCCTGGAACTCTCCAAAGAGCATCCCCAAAGGCCCAGAGGTGGAAAACACATGTTCCCTTGCTCTACCTCTGCTCTCCAAATGGAAAGTACAGTGCTTTGTTTGGGTTGCTCGAGTCATGGGGCCCAGCTTAGAGGGAGTTTCTAGCCTTCCCGTTTAGAGTAAAGCTTGCTACCCAGGAAGACTAGCTTCTAGTCCCACTTCTCCTCACCAGCTGTTTGACTTTGGACACGTCACTTTCTGGATCTTAACTTATGGCATCTGTGAAAAGCAGGAGATAATGAAGGTGATTTTTAAGGTCATCTGAGGGGCCACCTTAGAGAGGTTATATCTTGAAGTAACATTTTAAAATAATCCAATGGGTCTGAGTTCCTCTGGTATAACATGGAACTGAGCACACAGACCAGGAGGAAAAGGGTGGAGGCTAGGGTCCTGGGTGTGGGACGGAATGTCCTAGGGTGTCGGGGTGATGTAACTGACTACTTTGCTACTTAGACTTCCCCTGCTCAGTTCCCTCTTTGTATTCTTTGCTCTGGGCCAAGGGAGCCAGAACAGAGACCTACCAATGTGCCACGTTTGGGGACAAAAATGAGACACTGCTGTTCTTAACTCCTGTTTATGTCACCTGCTGTTCCTCAATTTCCCAAATGGATCAGAGAATGCTAGAGCAGAAGAAACCAACCACTGAGTCCAATCTCATCTTTCCTCAGCTAGAGAAAGCAAATTTTGTTAGTTAAAAAGTTGTGGTCTCATAACCAAGTTGTTTAAGTTAGGTTAGGTCTAGATTAAATAAAGTCCTTTTTGTTGCTAAAGGCCAGCTGGATCCAGAGGAACCTGAATTGGGTTTTGAGCTATTGGGTTTTGGGATTAGGAGACTTGTTTCCCTTTAAAAAGTGTGAACCCCCAGGGAACGATTTCACTCTGCCCCTGCCTTCCCTTGCTCTCCTCTCTCTCCCCCCCTCCCCACTCCTGCTGCCTCTTTCTGAGACCCAGCTGAGGAAATCCTTCCTCCATCACATGTGCTTCCAAGCAGCTCCCCTCTCTGCACACCACAGCACCGTCTTGTTTCTCATAGTGGACAGACCCAAGGATTTCTCTTACATCCCTGTCTTGCTGATCCCACCACTAAGCCCTGGGCTAGATACTCCAGACACGTTCAATAATGTCTCACAAGAAGTCCCTCTCTCTGGGCTAATACAGTAAGAAGGTTAGGCTAGATACCTGGCTTCGGAGATACCCAGCAGCTCTCCTCCCAGGAGCCTGTGCCAAGCACTGTTGGGGACATAGAATGGGGAAGCCCTGCCTTCCCCTCCCCCAAGAGAGCTGTCAGTCTTCCTGGTGAAATGGGATTCACTCTAAAAATAGGATGGTGTGTGCTTTGGGACAAGCCTGTCTATAGGCGCTTAAAGGAGAGAACAAGTGAGTTGCTGGGAAGGCTTCACAGCAAAAAGCACTTTAAGCTGGATCTTGAAGATTGGACCAGGGAGGGACTACTAAAGAGTTGGGGTGGGGAGCAACTGAGAGCCAACTAAGATATGAGTGGCTTCAGGATAAGCCTTGTGAAAGGGAACAAGGGAAATGGAAAAGTGGAGAGGTGGATTGGGACCAAATCACCTTTAGCGCCATGCTCGAGTGGTTTGGACTTTATCCTGTAGGCAGCAGCAGGAGCCATGGAAACCTAAGCAAGAGGGGGTATGATCAGATCTGTGCTTCAGAAAGATGCAATAATCCTTGAATAAAAGAGAAAGGACAACCTATCCTAGTCTCTGGGCCCTGGGCCACATGTCCTCTCCTGCACCCCAACCTCCATGGGCACAGTGCTAGCTGGGCCCCATTCCCCACGTCTCCCCTTCCTCAGGGGTATCTGCACCACAGCCTGCAAGATGAGTGCCCTGTAGATTGATTTCCCTGGGTATGGGCAAGGGTGAACCTGATTCCTCAACCCCCCAGGAAGAGACCAAACACAGCTCATTATTGTAGGCTAAAGAGAGGGAAGGCTCCTCACAAAAGCGTTGGAGAAAGGGCCCCTTCTCCCTATGTCCCAGCCAAGAATGTCAGTTGCCTGGGTAAATATCTCCATCCCAACCTATTGAGAATAAAGGGTTCCCTTCCTGGCTGGAGACTTCCCCATTGGGAGTACTCTCCTGAGGGAGTGTTCTGAGCATTTTGAGTGGGGTGCTTTATTATTATTATTATTATTATTATTATTATTATTATTATTATTATTATTATTATTATTATACCTTTTAAATTTTATTTCTAGTTTTCAACATTCACTTTTATAAGATTTTGAGTTGCAGTTTTTTCCTTCCCTCTCACCTCCCTAAGATGGCATGCAATCTGATATAGGCTAGACATGTACAATCATATTAAACACAGAGAAAATAATATGTTTTGCTCTGCATACAGACTCCATAGTTCTTTCTCTAAATATGAATAGCATTTTCATCATGAGTCCTTTGGAACTGTCTTGAATGATTGTATTGCTGAGAAGGGTGAGATCATTCATAGTTGATCATCACAATATGTTGTGTGCAATGTTCTGGTTCTGCTCACTTCACTCAGCATCAATTCATATAAGTACTTCCAGGTTTTTTCTGAAATCTGCTTACTCATCATTTCTTATAAAACAATAGTATTCTATTACATTCATATACCACAGCCATTCCCTAACTGATTGATGGGCATCCCCTCAATTTCCAGTTTTTGGCCACCACAAAAAGAACTGCTATAAAGATTTTTGTGCATATGGGTCTTTTCCCCTTTTTTATGATCTCTTTATAAAACTGTATACCCAGTTTTATAGCCCTTTGGACATAGTTCCACATTGCTCCCTGGAATGGTTGGATCAGCTCACAATTGCACCAACAATGCATTAGTATTCCAGTTTTCTCATACCTCCAACATTTATCATTTTTTTTTTGTCATGTTAGCCAATCTGATAGGTGTGAGGTGGTAGATGGGAGTACTCCTTGATTAAAAGTGAATGAATGAATGAATGAATGAATGAATGAAAAAGTATTTACACTGTGTGTGAAACATTAAGGATACAAATAGAAAATTAAGACTGTTATGGGACCAAAGCAGAAACAATTAACAGGTTACATCTCTGAAAGGCCTAATGGCTACTAGATCAGGCTGAAAGGTGGCCAGTGGCTGGGGGGGGCAGGGAGAGATGTCCAGAGGCTGCTGTTCCCAGGGATTCTGGGCTTACCTGCCATATGGGATCCACCAAGCCTCTGCTCAGTCAGCTAGATGATACAGTGAATAGACTTCCAGGCCTGGAGTCAGAAAGACTTGGTTTTGTGAGTTCAAATCTGGCCTCACATACATACTAGTTATATGACCCTGGGCAAGTCACTTCACCAGTTTCTAATCTGTAAAATGAGCTGGAGAGGGAAATGGCAAACCACTCCAGTATCTTTGCCAAGAAAAACCAAGTGGGGTCACAGAGAGTCGGAACATGACTGAACAAAAACGAGAAGCCTTTGCTCGTCTCTGTTAAATCTACAAGATCTATATTTTCTCTGGAGAGATTGGACACAAAGATAATGGTGAGTGCAGACTGGAGTTTGAGTTATTATGGTTGGACATGAAGCATGAACCAGCACCCCCACCTGCCGGCCAAGCAAGTTGGTCTTGTTCCCAAGCAGCAGTAATGAAAAGTGCTCTTGGGGGATGAGGGGGAGGGAATGGGTGATAGCCCACAGCAAGAAGGCCTTTCTTTAGGTTTCCAGCACAGGGAACCCATAGGAGCTCTGGTACAATTCTACAAGCATAGAGTAGAACCATTTTGGTCCTGCTATATCCCAGACTGAAGCAGGGCAGAGGAGATCCTGGAGTTATAACTCCATCCTTTCTGTTCTCAATCCCTCATCCCACAGGTTGGTTGTCCTTCATCCTTGAAGAGGACCAAAATGGCATAACTACGTTGGAGTTGAGGTACAGTGTGTTCAACTGTGGCTGATCAGACCAATATGAACTTGGGATTCTCTACAGGTCAAGCACAAATAGTTTGTGTGAACATTTGGGCTGGATTCTCTAAATTTGCACATCTCATGTTTCTTTTGAGCTACTTCAATTCTGCTCGTAGAGCACAGCACCTTCTCTGATATGGGCACACCATATTGGATGGTCTTGTGCCAGCGTCTCCCATGTCACACAATCAGTTCCAAAGTTCTCAAGAGAGACCTTGAGGCTCTCCTTGCATTGCTTCTTCTGACTGCTATGTAAACACTTGCCCTGTATGAGTTCTCCATAAGATAGTCTTTTGTACATTTTGCATTCGAATGATGTGGCCAGCCCATTGGAGCTGCACTCTCTGAAGTAGAGTTTGAATGCCTGGTAGTTTAGTTCAAGTAAGGACCTCAGGATCTGGTACCTTATCCTGCCAGGTGATCTTTAGAATCTCCCTAAGACAATTCAAATGGAAGTGATTCAGTTTTCTGGCATGACGCTAGTAGACTGTCCATGTTTCCCAGGCATACAACAGTGAGGTCAACACAACAGCTCAGTTTGGTAGTCAGTCTAATACCTCTTCTCTCGCACACTTTCCTATGGAGCCTCCCAAACAAGTGAACTAGCTCTGGCAATGAGTGTGTCAACCTCATTATCAATGTGTACATCCCTGGAAAGTACACTGCCAAGGTAAGTGAACTTATCCACATATGTACGGTGTGGCTCTGTCTGATGTAGCACCTGTGTTTTCTTGGTGTTAATTATCAGGCCAGAATTAGCACAAGCAGCAGAGAATCAATCCATACTTTATTGCATCTCAGCTTCAGGGGCTGCATTGAGTGCATGATCATCAACAAACAGAAAATCACGCACCAATACTCCCTCCACTTTGGTCTTGGCTTATAGCCTTTTCATGTTGAAGAATTTACCATCAATGCGGTAGCTGACCTTGATGTCATGTTCATCCTCATTGAAAGCATTTGACAACATGGTTGAAAACATGTTAAAAAAGCATAGGAGAAAGCACATGGGCTTGTTTCATTCCACTGGTGACTGAGAAAGTAGGAGAGTATCATTCATTATCCAGAACCCAGGCAAGCATGACTTGGTGAAATTGATGTACAATGCTAATGAACTTCTCCAGGCAACCAAATTTTGACATAATTTTCCATAAGCCCTCATGACAGACAATATCAAAAGCCTTGGTCAGATCTACAAACATTGTGTATACCTCTGTTCTGCTCCTGGCATTTCTCCTGGAAATTTCAGGCAGCAAACACTATATCAACCATTCCTCTGCCCTTTCTGAAGCTACACTGACTCTCAGATAGATGACCATCTATGAGATGAAGGATCAGCCTATTAAGGAGGACTCTGGCAAGAAATGATTGAGAGAGACCCCCCTGTGATTGTCACAGGACAATCTATTTCCTTTGCCTTTATAGAGATATACAATGGAGGTATCCTTGAACACCTGGGGTAGAACCTCCTCTTGCCATATAACTTGGAAAATTTCAGTCAGCTTTTGTATGAGCAATGGACCTTGGAAATCTCGGCTGGAACAGAATCAGCACCAAGTGATTTGCCAAATGAAATGAGCCTAATGGCATTCAAATCCTCTTCATTGGTTGGAACTTCAGCTAGCAAGGGATTGACTTCAACCTGAGGTGGTCAATGGCTTCAGCATTGCCAGATGACAGTCTGTTGAGAACATGATATGTGTTCAGCCCATCTCTCCAGGATCATGTCCTTATCACTAATCAATGTGGCTCCATCAGTGCTAAATAGTTGAGGTGCACCATAGCTCTTTGGTCCATAAATAGCCTTCAGGGCATCATAAAAGCTCTGGATTGTCAGCATAAAACTGAATTTCATCTACCATCTTGCTGAGCCAAGAATCTTGCATCTCTCTAAGCTTTGCTTCTACTTTACTTTTGATGGAATTAAATGCTGCCTTCTTAGAGACACATGAACTGGTAAACCCTGTGGAGTTCTCGTTTTTCATTTAGCAGCTTCTGAATTTCCCCATCATTTTCATCAAACCAGTATTGGTGTTTACTAGTATTCTGACCCAGATGAGCAAATGCAGTGCTATATACCAGATCTCTGAAAGCTGCCTACTTCCTTTCTGCTCCACTGTTGCCAGCTATTGGGAATTGGTTCAACTCCCTCCAAGTTAGCAATTAACTGTTCTCTCTCAGAAAAGAGCTCTAATCTGTTGCCATTAATTCTTCTGATAGTCATTTTGCCTTGGGGACACAGCTTTTGTTGAGGGTAAGTCTATGATCAGTCCAGCACTCTGCACCAAACATTGCCTTCATCACTCTCACATCCTGTCTGTCTCTTCTCCTTACAATCACATAGTTTATTAGATGCCATTGTTTGCTGCGAGAGTGCATCTACAAAGTTGTGTTGCGTTTAGGTAAATGGAAGACAGTGGTGGTGATGAGGTCATGAGATGCACAAATCTTCAGTAGTAAGTGACTGTTGCTGTTGCTGTTTCCAACTCCATTCCTCCTTAGGACTCCCTACCAAGTCTGGTAGTCTGAGCCTATTTATAAACTTGTTCTCTTCTGGCACAATGATGCTAAGAGTCTCCAGGTCTTCATAAAATTTTTCTTTGTCATCATCAGGATTTGTCATGGTGGGAACATAGGCACTGATGATGGTGGCATGACATTTTCCTGCAAATGACAATCACATTGTCGTGAGTTTGTCATTCAGTCCTTTTGGGAGGCACACAAACTTGTTGATTAAATTAATTTTGAATGCAAAACCTATACCAGCTTTATGGCACTCCCCTTTACTGTGGCCACTCTAGAAAAACGTGTATCCAGCTCTGACTTCAGTAAGCTGGCCTTCATTTGCCAGCCTTATTTCACTCAGGGCTGCTATTTGGATGTGATACTTGCTGAAACAAGAGAGCTGTTTGTCTTCCAGGTTTACTGTATTTTGTGTTGTCTATAAGCGTGTGTATGTTCCATGTGCTGATGGTGAGTGGGATCATCTTTGAAGATGTTTTTGCACGTTTTTTGTGTTTCAACCCCAAGGTGGGATTTTCTACCTGCTGAGGTAGGTAATCAGGCCAGGGTTGGGTAAGCAAACAATTTTTAGGGCACCTTTTCTAGCCCCTTCCTTATACCAGGAAGTGAGTAGTACAATCCTTAAAAGGCTGCTCAGACCCCAGGGGGGCTTCCAAATCCCACTGCTGCTTCCAGTGAGAAGACAACCCTATGGCCTGGGCTGCCTGTGACTATAGCTCCTAGTGTATCAGCACCTGCTGTTTTGTCACCTGCCTGTCACCAAGGACTTGGAGATAAGTAAAATGGTATCAGTGAAGTCTTTTGATTCAGTTGTAAATTGGATTTAAGTGAAGCAGGGCTGCACGAAGTTGTTGGCCTCACTTTCTCCTCCAGTCATCACAGTTCAATGGCAGGACAGAGTCAAGGTGACAGGTGATAGATGGAGATGCAGTGGATGCCCTTGACTTCTTCAATATGTAACCAAGCTCTAAGCACTCCACAGCACCTGCTTCAGCCACCTTCATGGCCTTTGGAACAAATTGTTCTCATCTGCCCATTCCACCAGGGGAAGTCATCACATGCTTGGGGTAGACACTCCCCTAACTTACCAATGGGTCTGAGACCCCTTGGTTACCTTCAACCTGGTGTTTGAGCCAATAAGTCAATTTATCAGCCTGTCTGCTGAAATGGTTTACCAGGGTGTGACCGCTGTACATGCTACAGCTTTTTGGAATGGAACAGGTGGGCACCAAAAGTGGAAAACAGCCTTGAAAAGATGGGAAGTTTCCTCAGACTAGGGTCCATCCCCCACCCTCCCCAACTCTCAGTCACCAGCAATGCAGCAGCAGTATTCAGTTACCAAAGGCCTAATATTCTATTCATTGATTATTCTTTTGCCCCTTTTGACTAAAACCCTGATAAGGCACTTCTTGTGGGAAGCATATGGGGTGAGAAGAAGATATCATACCAGGAATGCCCTGCCTTTGATCTAAGACCTCTGGCAAGGTGAGCCCACTGACTTCCTCATTAATTCCAACTCCAATGAGAAAGTTTTTCCTTCCAAAGAGCTATACATTTGCCGAATTTGAGGCCTGATCTAAAGGGTTGTGATGTGACAGAGGGATTAGCTTTGTTCTGCTTGGGTTGAGAGGGCAGAACCAAGAAGAAGAGGTCAAAGGTACAAAGAGGCAAATGTAAGGCTCTTTGGAAGAATAGGAGACTGCCTTCATTTGGGACACAATCTAGTACCTCTTTTTTTTTTTTTTTTTTTTTTGCTTTTTGGAGGGAGGAAGATAGGTGACAATTAGGGTAAAATGACTTGCCCAAGGTCACACGGCTAGTTTTGTGTTAAGTGTCTGAGGTCACATTTGAACTCAGGTCCTCCTGGCTCCAAGGCTGGTGCTCTATTTCACTGTGCTGCCTAGACACCCCATCACCTCTATCTTTTAGGCCTTTCCCATACCCAACCCAGATTCCAGCCCCCAGAAGTAACACACAAGTTGTTTTTTTTCCCTTTTCATACTTTTCCTTATGTCTTTGCATTTAAATAATTTTCATTAATATAATTGAGTAACTGGCAATCTAAACTCACCTCCCCTACCCAGAGTGCCATGCATTTATTAAAAATTATACTGTCTGTACACACACAAAGAACTATGGAGTCTGAATGCAGATTGAAGCAAACTATTTCTCTCTCTCTTTTTTCTTTCTCGTGATTTTCTCCTTTTGTTCTGATTCTTCTTTCACAACATGACTAAAGTAGAAATATGTTTACTATGATCATACATGTATAACCTGTGTTAGATTGCATGCCCCCTTAAGGAGGAGGGAGCAGAGGAAGGAGAAAAAAATTAGAACTCAAAATCTTATAAAAATGAATGTTGAAAACTCAAAATAAGCAAAGAAACAAATAAATAATTTTATTATTAATAAATAATATAGTTATTGGGGTGGGGGGGAAAAAGAAAGAAAATCATGCTGACTCAGCAATCTTTATTCCCTTGAATTTTGAGTATTTATTTTCAGCACCTCTCCAATGTGGCTGTATTCGATATCTATTGCACTGTTGTGAATTGTTGGCCATTATTTGATTTTGTACCCCCCAAATGTTATAGAAAACTACATGCTAATTTTTTTTAATCTGGAGAGAGGATATTATGGTGACTAAAATATGTATAAAGTCTTCTTAGTGTTCTCTCTGTTACATTCATTTTCTATTTGCTGGCAAAACGATTTCAGGTTCCTTTTTTTGTTTGTGTAAACACTAATTTCTATCGATCTGTTATGATTTTTTATTTATTAGCTTTTTGGAGGGGGGAGGGCAGGGCAATGGGGTTAAGTGACTTGCCCAAGGTCACATGGCTAGTAAGTGTTAAGTGTCTGAGGTTGGATTTGAACTTAGGTCCTCCTGACTCCAGGGCTGCTGCTGTATTCACTGCACCACCTAACCACCCCTGTTATGATTTTTGAATCAGTGTTTCCACTCTCTTAATATTGGCTAACTTTTCTTTTGTGCCAGGACCAATAAGCATCAAGCAAATAAATTCAAGCAGCCATTTGGGGGAAAAAAGTTTTCCAAAAAAAGAAAAAAAAGGAAATTGTGCTGATTTGGTGATCCAATGTTCCCTTTCCTTTGAACACCTTGTAACAAAGAACTAGAAAGAGACTAAAGCATCCGTCTGGGCAACTAGGTGGTGCTATAGTGCTAGGTCTGGAGTCAGGAAGCTGCCTCTTCCTGAGTTCAAATTCGACCTCACCTAGCTGTGTGACCCTGGGCAAGTCACTTCACCCTGTTTGCCTCAGTTTCCTCATCTGTAAAATGAGCTGGAGAAGGAAATGGCAAACTACTTCAGGATCTTTGCCAAGAAAACTCCAAGACTGAAAAACAGCAAATCTATTATATAAACAAAGGAAAGTGCATATAAAGAACAGATCCCTCTGAGCAATTCAGAAAGAACAAAATTTACACATATTAGCCATGTGACCTTGGGCAAGTCACTTAACCCCAATTGCCCTGCCTTCCCCCCTCCAAAAAGACAAAAAAAGAAAGAAATAAATAAAATTTTAAATATTCAGCAAAGTTAAACATAATCCTGAATAAAAAATAAGGATACTTATTGAATTGTCAGACTTTCAGGATTTTGTTTAAAAAAAACAAACAACCCCAGACACCTGACCTTAATAGATTTGACATATAAGATCCAAGAGAAATATCCAGTACATACCAAAGACTAATTACAAGGGACTCAGTAAGGATGAACCCCTTACTTGTAGAAGAGGAAATGTAAAGCATATATGTCTAAGAGTGTTATTAGTAATTGGGTAGATCATAAGGAAGATGGGGGTAGGCCTGAGGATGATGTGATTTTAAACCATTTAGGAACAGGTGAAAAGAGTAATTACTTTATACAGATGGGGTCTAAGAGGGAGAACCAACACAGAGGACATAGATGGGGGAGGAGGTTCTGGCACCCTGCTTTCATCAGGAATGGGTTTAAGAAGCTAGAAGAGTATAAAAGTCTTCTAAATTCAGAAAGAAGTAAAATGGCAGGGGCATGGGGGGAGGGTAAAGGAGGGATCTTTAGAGGGGAGGGTGAGAGAATAAGTTAAAGGGGGGCATAGGAGGGTATTGAGATTAATGCGAATGGGAGGATTAGGGGAGAGATCCTTGAATGGGGAGCAAGATAGAGGGGAGAAGTGAAGTGGAGGAGTCAGGAGAGATCGGAAATGAGAGATATATACAAACATAAAATAAAGACCAGGAGTAGAATTTATTAGGCGAAAGAAAAGCAGGGCTGATAATTGTGATCTTGGACAAAGACAAAGCTAAAATAGATTTAATCTAAAGAGAAAAATAGCCAAATTAATCAATGTTGTTTTAGACTATTTGAAATAACCAGGCCGTATAAGGATGGAATATTGCTGTGGTGTAGGGAATGATGGACTCAGAAAAATATAGAAAGACTTGACTTATGAAGAAGTTATTCACCCTCAGAGAAATGGAGGGCAAATAAGTATGGTACAGTCTTACATAGATGCATATGAATGGATATGTCTATATATGAGTATGATTAGAGATATCTAAGTATATGTATGTGTATGTGTGTGGAGAGAGAAAGAGGAGAAAGAAGAGAGAGACAGAGACAGAGAGACAGTGACAGAGAGAAAGAGACAGAGAGAAGAGATGACAGAGAGAGAAAAAGAGAGACAGAGATAGAGATAAAGGGGAGACAAAGAGACACAGAGAGACAGAGACAGAGGGAGGGAGAGACAGCAACAGAGACAGACAGAGATAGATAGAGAAAGAGACAGACAGAGATGGAGAGAGAGAAAGGAAGGAAGGAAGGGAGGGAGGGATGGAGGGATGGAGGGATGGAGGGAGAGAGGGAGGAAGGAAGGAAGGAAGGAAGGAAGGAAGGAAGGAAGGAAGGAAGGAAGGAAGGAAGGAAGGAAGGAAGAGAGGAATGGAGGGACAGAGGGAGAGAGGGAAGAAGGAAGGAAGGAAGGAAGGAAGGAAGGAAGGAAGGAAGGGAGGGAGGGAGGGAGGGAGGAAGGAAGGGAGGGAGGAAATGAGTCCTATAAAGAACTCAGCCTCACAAAGACCAGAGATGTGCCAGGGAGGAAGGTGGCAAGAGGGGAAAGAAAGGATGGCAGGGTTCTAGATTGTTAGAACTGGAAGAAACCTTAGATGTTATCTAGTTCTGTCTTCTAATTCTTCTCCATCTTTCTCTCATGCAGAGCCATAGATAAAGAAGATATTGAGCTGGGGGTGGTGGTGGTGGTCTAGAGAGATCATTTGGGTAATTGGGAGAGCTGATGCTCTTGAAAGAGGGGGAGATAATGGCGGGGAAAGGCTGCATACTCCCCTCCACTTGCCAGAGGACCAAGTCCCAGTTTACTTGGCTTCTTTGCTGGCCATCACCCACCCTGCTGGGGGACCTTAGTATGAGGTTTTCTAAGAGCAAAACCTGACTTGTCACCCTTTTCCATGGCCCTGTTTCCCTTGTTGGAAACTAAGCAGCCAATTCTCTCTCTTTTTTTTTTTTTTGGAGGCAATTGCCAAGGGTAACACAGGTAGTAAGTGTCTAAGGCTAGATTTGAACTCAGGTCCTCCTGACTTTAGGGTCAGTGCTCTATCTATTGTGCCATTTGATTGCCCCTAAGCAACCAATTCCCTCCCATTTTGGTGGAGGCAATTGGGGTTAAATGATTTATCCAGGGTCACACAGTAACCATCTGAGGACAGATTTGAACTCGGGTCTTCCTGACTCTAACTAGGGCTGGTGCTCTATCTCTTGTACCACCTAGCTGTCTCTAAGCAGCCAATTTTTTTGTGGAGTAACTGGAGTTAAATGACTTGCCCAGGATCACACAGCTAGTGTTTTAAGGGCTGGTTGATTTGAACTCAGGTCTTCCTGACTCCAGGGCCAGTGCTCTATAGCGCCACCTAGCTTCCGGTAAGCAGCCACTTCCTGTGGGCTTCATCCTTCAGCGAGGTAAGATGGAGTGTTGGGAGCG
Organism: Pseudocheirus occidentalis; assembly: GCA_028646575.1. NCBI lineage: Eukaryota > Metazoa > Chordata > Mammalia > Diprotodontia > Pseudocheiridae > Pseudocheirus > Pseudocheirus occidentalis. The sequence continues at coordinate 53,831,885 of CM053602.1, forward strand.
GGGAAAGGGATGGGGATGGGGGTCTTGGGGGGTGGGGGGGAGGAACGCGGGGAGCGGGGGTCCTGGTAGACAGGAACTGGGGGGGGGCGGGGGGAGGAGGGGAGCTAGAGTCTAGGAAGCTAGGCGGCTTGATTGGACTTGGAACCTGAAGCTCTCTGTACCCACCCCCAGCCCCGCCATCTTCGCTCCGCCCCGCCCCCATCCTCTGCAGCGCTAAAGAGAGGGGGTCTGCTTCCCCCTTGGAATCTCGAGCCGCTACGTTGGAGTTTGTAAGGAAATCTCTTTTTTGTGCATCTTTTCATCCAGTTCCCTCATTGACAGCCCAGGGTTAGCAGGGATCTTTCAGCCCCTTCATTTTTACAGTTGGGGGAACTGAGGCCCAGAAAGGTGGAGTGACTTGGCCAAGGTCACTCAGGCAGTATTCGAATTTGGACTCAGATCCTCTGACTCTCTCTTTTCCACTCTGCTAAGAAGGCTTTATGCCCTTCCTGTCCACACTACAGGTGGTAGAATCACTGTGTCCCTTCTCCTCCTCCCTCTAAACTCTGCTTGGGGAGGAGAGGGTTAATGAGCTGGTTGCGGGGGAGCTGGAGAGAGGGGAGGAGGGAGTAGGGATAGGGAGAGAAAGGGAGGGAGCCTCAACTTTAGCCCCTCCCCAGCCCTTCAAGGTTATAAGTTCAGGGCCCCCAGCCTAGGTCCTGGTCTTTTCCCCTTCCGGCTTCAGGAACTGGCTTTAGTCAGCTGAGCGGTCACAGGATCAGCCTCCAGTCCCAGTCTCTCTGCCTCCAGCTCAGGCTCAGCCTCTAAGACTCCAGGCTCTGAGTGCTGCAGGAGGGAGGGAGGGTTGTGAGGGGCCTGGGCCCTTCCCATCTGCCTCCTCCTCAGCCCTTGACTTGGCCTGGGGTAGGGCTCCCTCTGGGGGCCTGAGGTGTGTGTGTCTGTGTGTGTGTGTATAAATGTATAGAGGGTTTGGGGGGGGGTGAGGGGGCGTGGGTGTGTGTAGGGGGGAGGGGAGGGTGTTCTAGTCTAGTGTCTGCCTCAGCACTCAGGATCTGTTCTTTCATTCCCTAGGAGATGGAGAGGGCCACCCTGGCCACCTGGAAGGAGCGAGTGGAACAGGAGCTGGACAGAGTGGTAACCTTCTGGACTAAGTACTCCCATGATTCTGAGCACGGGTAATGATCACCTCTGGACACCTGTCCTTTGTTCCTCATTCCAGACCTTAACTCTTTGCCCCTACCAACAGCAGAGCTCCAACATGGCCGCCCCCCAGCCCTTCCCTTACCCCAACAGGCACCAGCTTCTAACCCCCCCACCCTGCCCCGCTTTTTTCCCTCTAGGCCATGGCTCCCACCCCCTTCCTAAGGCTCCTGTCTGCCTACCTCTTCTAAGTGCCCAGACATCCTTCACCATACCCACAATCTACCATAGAAAGTTCTGCCCTGCCCCCCAACCCCCTTCCTGGTGGGGTTTGTTGTTAGCAGAAGGTGGTAAAATGTAAAAATAGAAGCCCCCTACCCTGCCTAACCCCCCTCCTTTCTTCCAGGGGCTTCTTCACCTGCCTCACTAGGGAGGGCCAAGTGTATGATGATCTCAAATACGTGTGGCTACAGGGGAGGCAGGTAAGGGACCTCCTCAGCTCAGTGGACCCCCCCAAGCTCTGGCCCTGCTGTGGTAGGGGGCCCCAAGCCAGGCCAGACCAGGTACATACAGCATCTAGAGGCCTAGCTCCTCCTTGAAGTGAGCCATCTTAGCCCAGAATGTGTAGGTTGACCTAGCTCTCCCACCTCCAGATTAAGGTAAAGACTAGCCCAGGGGTGGGGAACCTGGGGCTTGAGGCCATACGTACCCTTTGAGGTCCTCAAGGGCAGCCCTCTGAGCAATCCAGACTTCCCAGAACAAAGCCCTTGTAGGTCCTCAAGGGCAGCCCTTTGACTGAATCCAAACTCTGAATAAAAGGCTTTGTTCTGTCAAACTTGGACTCAGTCAAAAGTCTACACCCAAGAACCTAAAGATTCCCTACCCAGTCCATGTGCCTGAAAGAAGGCCAGGAAGAGACTTGATTTCCCCCCTCAGCTCTTACTGGCTTTCTCACTGCAGGTTTGGATGTACTGCCGCCTCTATCGGAAGCTGCAGCGTTTCCGCTGGCCTGAGATCCTTGATGCAGCCAAAGCAGGTACTTTAATACTCTCTCCCCCATCCCCCACCCCCCAAATTCCCTTTCTCCCCTCCCTTGTGCAGAGTATGGTCCAGCCTAGGATTAGAGGCCTTGTCCTCTGGAATGGTCCCTATAGTACAGGCCTTTTCAATCTTTGTCCCCCTTTCTTCCTGCAGAAGGGTTGGGGATGGCAGAGTTGGGGGTAAGGGGTCACTTTCCTCACCTGGGACTACTTCCAGGAGGGGAGTTCCTCATCCGCCATGCCCGAGTAGCACCCCCAGCAAAAAAGTGTGCCTTTGTGCTAACCCGTGATGGTCGCCCTGCCAAGATTCAGCGCTCAGTCTTCAGTGAGTGCTTTTACACCATGGCCATGGATGAACTGTGGAAGGCCACTGGCGACCCCCGATACCAGGTATGTGTGTGGGGTGGCAAGATCATCTCCCCAGGGATGGAAATAACTTGTCCAAGTTCACACAGCTAGAATTGGGCATAGGAAGCATCCAGTCAGTGAGACCAAGAGAGAGGGAGGGAGGGAAGGACAGACACAACACTACCCCAGTTCAGGGATAAGGGCCTGGGCCAGGTGGCTTAGAAAAGAAGAGGCTGACCCCAGGGACTCAACCTGACTCCATTTCTTTGTCCTTCCCAAGAGGGAAGCCGTGGAGATGATGGATCAGATTATATACTGGGTTCGAGTGGACCCCACTGGCCTGGGCCAGCCTAAGCTCTCAGGAGCCCCAAAGGTTGACTCTATGGCTGTGCCCATGATGGTGCTCAACCTGGTGGACCAGCTTGGGGAGGATGATGACAAGATGACCCGAAAATATGCAGAATTGGGCGAGTGGTGCTCCCAGCAGATCCTGAAGCATCTTCAGGTTGGGCAACCTGGGCGCAGAGGGAGGGAGGGAGGTATGGCCAGCACATTCCACTTGGTTTAAGAGGGTGTGAACTTGGCTGGGGCTAAGATTCTCTTCTCTTTGAGGTGGGTTGTGGGGAGAAGCCCCTTGGGAGAGAAAAGTATAGAAATTCATATAAGCTTCCCCCTGAAACCTGAACCTGACAGAGGGATGGACAGCTTGTGTTGGAGAATGTATCTAAGGATGGCACAGAGATTCCTGGTTGCCTGGGGAGACAACAGAATCCAGGTGAATGGACCCTGGGTCTAGAAGGGGAGGAGTGTGGTCTAAAGTTGGGAAAGAAAAGAAGGGACTTGACTTATGTACAGAGAGAAAGCTAGGCAGTCTTTAGACTGTCTTTCTCAGTGCTGGGTGGTAGGTGAGGGAGGCAAGGGGCTGAGGTCCAGCCCTAGGACTTTAGGGGTGGAGCATCCTGAGGTGGTTGGGGAAGGGAAGGAGGGCCTCCCAGATCAGGGAACAGTTGGAGCAAAGGCAGAGTGATGAATGAGCTTTCTATCACAAAGGACAGTGACTTGATTTTGTGGCTAAAGCAGAAGAGTATAGAGAAATAGTCAAAGTGTGTGGGCCCTTTGAATATCTACCTGAGGGTTGGGGTACAGACCTGGGAGGGAGATGTGGGGATCTGACTGCATGAAATCTCCACCTCAGGTCATGCCCTAGAAGCTGGCTGGTTCCTGCTGCGGTATGCTATCCGCCAGCGAAACCCTGAACTCAAGACTCATATCATTGAGAAATTCATGCTGCAGCCGTTTCATTCTGGCTGGGACAACGAGAATGGGGGGATCTTTTACTTCCAGGATGCAGATAAATTCTGCCCCACTCAGGTAAGGAGCCCCAGCAGGAGGTCCCTGAGGTCATGAAAGAGGTTAGAATTTTGTAGCTGGCATGGCCATGCCCAGGGAATGGGGAGTGCTTAGCCATAGGGCCTGGCAAGGGATGGTGAAGGAAGAGGAAGCCTTTCCACTCTCTGATGGGGATGACATGACTCCCATCCTTGGAGAGACAGGACAGTGGGGGCAGCTGGATGGAAATTTGGATGCGCATGAGTGTTTGACTAGAATATGGAGAGATAAGGAGCATAATGTAATAATTGGAAAAGTGGCAAGGCTCAGGGGGGCTCAGGCAGAGCCGCACTTCTTTTACTAAAGAAGTAAATAGAGAGTAGGGCTGGGGAGGAAAAGGAGACCAAGTGGGAGGGGGAGGGAAGGCTTCGAGATGAATCGTTGAAGATTGTCCTCCCCCTCCCCCCAGCTGGAATGGGACATGAAACTCTGGTGGCCCCACAGTGAAGCCATGATCGCCTTCCTTATGGGTTACAGTGAGACCAAGGACCCCAACTTGCTCAACCTTTTCTGCCAAGTTGCTGAATATACCTTTGAACGGGTGAGAGAACTTTTCAAAGACCTCCAGGCCAAGCAAGTGAAGGTTGGAATGCTTTGATTAAGGCTTGGCTAATCTGAAGAAGGGCCAAGGAGGGAGGGATGGACTGCAATGGGGTAAGACTGAGGGGCCTGTCTGCCCACTGGTGACTCCCAGCTTTGCTTGGGCAACATGTAGGAAAAACTCATGAATCATCCAAGAAAGAAAGGCCAAATACCTCCAACAGTGAAGGCAGGAAGTATCAAAGGTTGGCCTGGTATGGAATTGTAGACTGCAAGAATTGTAGGCAGGGGGCAGCTGAATGAAAAAAATGCATTGAGCATTGGCCCTGAGTTCAAATCTGGCTTCAGACACTAGCTGTGTGACCCTGGGCAAGGCACTTAACCCCAGTTGCTTCCAAAAAAAGGTTTCTTGATTAAGAAGGGATTGATCTAGATGTTTTTGAGGTTCTGTGATGCTGAAGCAGTATTACCTTTTTTTTAAAATTCAATGTAGCATTTATTTTTATTCTTTAAATAGTATTTTATTTTTCCCCCACAATTACAAATCAAGAATATTTTTAGCATTCATTCTTACAAGATTTTGAGTTCCCTCCATCCCTTCCTCTCTTCTGAAAATGGTAAGGCAGTTTGTAGTTTATACATATTGAATTACTCTGCTTCTGGGGGCATTTGCCCGTATTTGACACCTGTGTTCCAGAGCACTGGGGCTGTGCTGGGCAGGGAAAGAAGGCATCTTTACTGAGTGAGGACCTGAGCTGGATCTTGGGGGACAGAATTAGTGGAGGGGTAGGAAGGCCTTGAAGGTTGAGGATGAGAACAGTGGATGCTAGAGGAGGTAGGCTTTAGCTGGGACTTGAACTTTTTGTTTCAAGGAGAAACTTTCCTATTTTATCTTGTTCTAGTTGGTTTCCACTCCCACATGTTCCTTCTCTGAAACTTTGCCTCACTCCTCCTCCTCCCTCTGTTCTCTTCTTTATCTCTTTTTCTGCTCTCTGGCCTCAATCCTCCATCTGTGAAATGGGAATCGTAATATTTACTCATAGAAGTTGTGAGGATCTATGAAGTAATAATATATATTAAAGTGCTTTGCCAGCATTCTAGTACCCTACATTTACAGAGGTCCCAGAATAGCTCTTCAGCTATTTTCTCAGACTCTTCTAGCTCTGACATCCTAGGATTCTGCCTCTCTAGTAATCTGTAGGTGGTAAGCCCTATCTCTTGCTTCCTTATGGCACTGAGGGCAAGGCTGGCCTTCCCAGAGCAGCTGGTTTATTGAGCTTTAAGGAACTCACAAAGGAATGGTGTGACCGGGCTTTGAAATCATCTATCATTTGGGTACAGAAATGTGGTACAATGAAGAGCCCAAGATTCCGAGTTAGAGGGGGCGGCTAGGTGGCGCAGTGAATAGAGCACCGGCCCTGGAGTCAGGAGGACCTGAGTTCAAATGTGACCTGGGACACTTAACACTAACTAGCCGTGTGACCTTGGGCAAGTCACTTAACCCCAACTGCCCTCCCAAAAAACCCCCACAAAAACAAACAAACAAAAAAAGATTCCAAGTTAGAGGACAGTGGGTTTGAATCTGACTCTGCCCCCCTTTTATCTGGGTGACTTTCCACAAGTCTTCATTTCTCTGGGCCTAAGTTGGGCTCTCACTGGGAAAACGAGTGGATTGGTCATTTTTCCAACTATCAAAATTTCTGATTCTTCTGAATCTTAAGAGTTTTCATGAGGAAACTGAAGCTGAGAGAGCAGAAAACTAGGTGAAGCTGGGATTTGTTCCCTTTTTCTCTTCCCATCACACCTCAGTTTTCAGGTGAGGGAAATGAGAGGACTAGATTCCTCAGCTGATCTGCCTCTCCCTCCCTTTTCATTCTACCACACTCTCATTCAATTGATAGGTTCCAGGGGTGGGGGGATGACCAGCTTTTCCCTCCCCCTCCCTCCCAGCCATCTTTGGGCAGGCACCTAACTCATTCTCCCCTTCCTTCTCCTATCTCCCATTCTCAGTTCCCAGACATGGAGCATGGAGAATGGTATGGTTATCTGAACCGTGAGGGCAAAGTGGCCCTCAGCTTCAAAGGGGGGCCCTTTAAAGGTGGGTAGAGAGGAGGTGGAGTTGGGGTGCCGGGTGTGAGGGGGATGTGTGTGTCGGGGTGCCTGGGGTATCGAGGTGCCAGGGGCGGGGGGCCGGGATGCCTGGGAGATCTGGATGCCTGGGGCTGGGACGTCCCCACTATCTCACTGCCGCGGGCTCTCCACACAGGTTGCTTCCACGTGCCCAGGTGCCTCTATATGTGCGAGGAGCTACTCAAGGCCCTCCTTGTGGCCTCCTAAAGTCCAGCGCCCGAGCACAGCGTAGAGCAGAGCCCCAGAGGACTCTGTTCAGGGGGACCCAGGGGCCTCGGCTCCTCCTTTCCGTCCCCCTACTGAAATTCCTCAATAAAGTTTGACCAGCATCTCACAGAGGCTCCGCGTGTCTGTGGGGGGCGGGGCACACCTGCGCACTGGGGACGGGAGGAGGGGGGAGATGAGGGAGGCGAAGAGAGGGCGGGGCCTGAAGGGCACCACTCGGCCTCGGTACCCGCCTCTGCCTCGGAGCACCCCAATGGCTCGGGGGAATGGGGTAGCGCGTGGGGGGGGGGGGGGAAGGGGAAGAGGGGGAAGCCTTCAGCGGTCCGGTTGCTAATTGGGTGACACTTCCGCAGCGGGGCGGGTATCCCCCGCGCGGCAGGTGATAGGGCGATGCTGTGGGAGGCGGCGAGTGATTGGCTGAGGTCCGCCCCTTCCGCAACTGCTTAGCAGTGGCCTGGATCCGGCGGTGGCGGCGGCGGCGGCGGCGGCGGCGGCGGCGGCGGCGGCGGCTCGGAGTGCGGTTGTTATCTCATCTCACCAAACCTCAACCCAACTAGGTCCACTTGGGTCTCGGCACCATGAACATTCGCAACGCACGGGTAAGGGAGGGACAAAAATTAGGAGCCAGGAGGAAAGTGAGGATGAAAAGGGCGCGGGCCGCATGGGTATGGAGGGGCTTGCACTTTTGTGAGCGTGCGCATGCGTCAGTAAAGTGTCCTGAGGCGGGACTTGGTTGGGGTGGAGTCATGATGGAAAGGAGCCCGCCTCGAGAGGGCCGAGCTTTCGGGTGTGTGTGGGTCAGTGGTGGACCCGGGTTGACCTGGGCCTTAAGACCCAAACTTTTTGGAGGAAAGAGAGGCATTTCATGTTTCTTCTCTTTTCCCCAGTCCCGTAAGTCTTATCTATTCCTGCCCCCATAACTCCCCACTCCCACCCCCATTGCACAATCTCTGACCCCATGCTAGAGCTAGTGGGCTCTTGGCCTCCCCTAGGTATGTTTTTGGGGCTACTAGATGACGAAGTGGATAGAGCGCCAGATCTGGAGTCAGGAAGACACCCTCCTGAGTTCAAATCTGGCCTCAGACACTTCTTAGCTGTGTGACCCTGGGCAAATCACTTCTCCCTGTTTGCCTCAGTTTCCTCATCTCACATGAGCTGGAGAAGCAAATGGCAAACCACTTCAGGATCTCTGCCAAGAAAACCCCAAATGGGGTCTCAGAGAGTCAGACATGACTGAACAACAGCAGTGTTTTTGGTGAGATCCCCATGGATCCAAGTCCAAAAGTGTTGACGTTTGGTCTCTTTTCCCACCATGCCCCCCAGCCAGAAGACCTGATGAATATGCAGCATTGTAACCTGCTGTGCCTTCCAGAAAACTATCAGATGAAATACTATTTCTACCATGGTCTATCATGGCCTCAGGTGTGTGTTTGGAGCAAATGGGGGAGGACATGGGACTGTAGTGTGGATTGGGAACCAGTGGGAAAGAAAAATCTATCAGTTAGTAGAAATCCAGCCTCAGACACTTAATACTTACTGGTGTTATGACCTTGGGTAAGTTTTATAACCCTGGGTTATAAAACACTACTTCTCAGGTCAGTCTGTAAGTCCCTGTGAGACAGTTCCACCATAACACATCATGAAACTGCAATGGTTTTTGGCTAGCTAGAGGCAGTGGCTATATTAAGTCTGGGGCAGTGATTTAGAGTTTGGGGGCCTGTGATTTGGTTAAAGTTAAACTGTGTGCTCAAATCAGGATATGACAGCTGTTCAGTGGGGCCCAGAAGGAATATTGGGACAGGGGGCAACTCTATTAGGATTCCATCACTTGGGCTACTCACTTTCCTTCTCTGGGACTGTTTTCTTATATGTAAAATAACAATTCATTGGACTAGGACAGGGGTGGGAAACCTATGCCCTTGACATGTGGCCCTCTAGGTCCATGACTGTAAAACCTTGGTTTTACAGAATAAATCCTTTTATTAAGGGGATTTGTTCTGTGAAGTTTGGACTCAGTCAAAAGGTCACAACCAAGGATCTAGAGGGCCACTTGTGACCTCAAGGGCCCTGAAGATTCCCCATCCCTGGACTAGATGACCCTTCCAGGTCTGACATTCTATGATTCTCTGTATGAACAGGAATGTGTGGTTTGGGGTGAGATTTATTCTATTATTTTTTTCCTTCTCTTCCCTTTTCTACCTCCCCACTTCCCTGTAGCTCTCTTACATTGCTGAAGATGAGAATGGCAAGATCGTGGGCTATGTCTTGGCCAAGATGTGAGTTGTCCTTGTCATTCCTGTCCTTTCTTTCCCTTTATGGTCAAAGTCTCAGGCCCAGCTGTCACCACTACTAGTCCCTGGTACTGACTCTTATACTCATATCCCTCATCCCCATGGTTCTCTAAGCCAAGAACCAAAGGTTCCTGACTGTTCTATATACCTGTCAACCCCATACTCTCATAATAGTTGTGAACTGCTGGCCAGGGTTCCCTGCTGCGGTGGGAGGTCCCCAAGGGCATTCCCCTCTTAATTTTCACCTCTTGTTTGGCTGAACCTTATACTTTGCTCTAGATCTTCCCTTTTACTCTCTTCTCTGATGCCCTTCAGAGTCTCTCTGCTGGTTAAGCATTCTTCCAACATTAATAAACACCCACTGTATGTTAGGAAGGGTTTTATGGTAGTGCCATGGGGGAAAGAGAAAAGATCCAGGATTCAGATCATATTTGTAAAAAGCACTCAGCACAGTTCCTGGCCCTTAGTAGGCAATCTAGAAATGCTTGTTCCCCTTCCCCCTTAGGGAACTGCCAGTTCACTTTGGCAGACAGGTATCAAACATGGAAAACAGTCAGCAAAGCAATGAGTGCTAGACTTCAGATCAAAACAATAGATGTCTCCAGAGTTTTGGGCCTTGAGGTCTGGTAGAATGTAGGTATATGTCTTAGAGAAGAGGAGAGAGTATTCTAAAGAGAAAATATCAGAGCGGAACAAATATGCATGTGACCGAATATGCATGTGACCATGCTAAAAGTGTGTATGTGTGTGTGTAATAGAGCTAGTGCAGAGGAATGTGTAAAAGTACATACAAGGGAAAACCCGTTGGTAGAGGTGAGAATGAGCATCCCAGCAGTTGGGGGGGAGGTCAGGAAAGCTTCTGGTAGACCAGGAGCTCTTAACCTTTTTGGTGCCCTTGACTCTTTGGGCAGACTCATGAAGTCCAGGGATTCCTTCTCAGAATCATATTTTTCAATGCTCAAAGCACATAGGGTTTCCAAAGAAACCAAGCATATTGAAATTGAGTTATGAAAAAAGTAAACGGGTGGCTAGGTGGTGCAGTGAGTAGAGCACCATCCCTGCAGTCAGGAGGACCTGAGTTGAAATCCAGCTTCAGACACTTAATACTTACTAGTGTTATGACCTTGGGTAAGTCACTTCACCCCAATTGCCACTCCAAAAAAGCAAAAAATAAAATAAAAAAATAAAAATAGTAAACAAACAAGATCTGGACCCCTGGGAGGGTAGAGGGAGAAGAGGCATGGACCTAGGACAGAACTTTGTAGAACACCCACAGTGTGGCAGACTGACATGTGTGAGAAGCTGGCCAAGGAGACTGGGAAGGAGCTCAGAAAGAAAATGGAGGAGAACCAGGACAGAGCAATATCATGAAAACCTAGGAGGGAGAAAATGCCCAAGAGAAGGTGAGAGATCACCAGCGTCTAATGCAGCAAAAAGGGCAAGAATGAGCACTTTGAAAAGCCCGTCAGATCGTACAGTGAAAAGATCATTGGTAACTTTGAAGAGCTTGGCTTCTCCCTTTGCCTCATATTCCATTTCTTCCTTTCTGGCCCTAGGGAGGAAGATCCAGATGATGTCCCCCATGGACATATCACATCCTTGGTATGTAGACCCCTTTCTTTTGGTACCTCGGGCCTAGGACTGGAATTTCTGCCTCAGGGGCAAAGGGAGTATGGACTCAGCTTGTAGATCCTGTTCTCTTCCCCTCACAGCCCCCCAGTTGTGATTATTCTCTTTCAACTCCTAGGCTGTAAAACGTTCCCACCGCCGACTAGGCCTAGCACAGAAGCTTATGGACCAGGCCTCGAGGGCCATGATCGAAAACTTCAATGCAAAATATGTCTCCCTGCATGTCAGAAAAAGGTAAGAGCCAGGAGCAGAGGACAGAGCGAAGAAGGGAAAATACGATCTCTGATTTAAAGGGGTAATACTAAATCAGAAGAGGAAGATATGGGGTCCCTTTAACAGGACCCCGCCTAAGCAGTGAGACCCGAGTGGCATCCTGGAAGGCAGTACTCTGTCACATTGGTCTGCATAGAAGATGGGGGGTGAGGTTTTGAAGCCAGAGGAAAAGGTCTTGGTTTGGGGTGAGGAGTGGAGAGGAGGATGTGTTGGGAGGTGGGCTTGGAGGGGCACAGCGCTGACTTTCTTCCCTTCTAAATTCCGCCATATCCACTGGCCCTTTGTTGTTTTACAGTAACCGAGCAGCTCTGCATCTGTATTCCAACACACTTAACTTTCAGTAAGTCATCCCAGGCCCTCCTGAGGGAGATGGGAAGGCCTGGGCCAGTACCGGGCAAGGTGGGGCCTAAGTGAGGGAGAGACCAGGGAAAGACTCCTAATCCTCTGACCTTCCATATGGCCAGAGGGGAAAAAAAAACCTGCCTTGGAACCAGTTTGGCTGCAGCACAGACTTTACTGGCCAGGGCATACATACACCCATTTTCACAAAGAGATTGGAGATGGGATCATACAGAAAAGAGTGTGGAATGGAGAACCGGAGACCTGGGTTCTCACCCTGGCTGGGTCACTTCCTAGTTCGGTGGTCTTTGGACAAATCTGTACCAAGAGGTAGTTGGGCTCAGTGACTTCCGAGGTCACTTCTGCTGATGTTTAGCTTGATGAAACAAAAAGACCGTTGGTTTTTGGAGTCAGGAGAACTGAGTTAAAAGTCTGCCCCAGTTCTTACTTCCTTTGTACCCCGGGACAAGTGTCTGAGCCTCAGTTTCCTCATCTGTAAATTGGGGCTGCCAGCCTCATCAGGCTACTGTGAAGACAGTTTGGAGCCTTTCAAAAAGTGCCCTAGAGATGTGAGTGATGTGGATGGTGAATGATGATCTGGCTTTGGTATGTGTGGGGTCTTTGGTATGTGAAAATGTGTTATGGGGCACTTTCTCAGGATAGGGTGACAGCTGCTTTGAGCGCCTCATGTTTTCTTTGTGACTCCCTGCAAGAATTATCTAGTGATGCTTGTTGAGCCAGAGGGGTAGCCTCTAAATTGCTCCAAATGGTGCCTGTGGGTGGTGGCAATGGTGAACTAGAAAGACAGGGCCAGGTGGAGGAAGCTTGCAGTGAGGGTCTGAATCCTAGGAATACAGCTCTCCAGCCACTGCTTCCTAGACAGCTCTGATTACAGGGAGTTCTTATGTTTGAGCTAGAATTGATCTTCCTCTCCCGGCTTCTCTTCAGGCCCTTGGATGTGGGTACTATTTCCCATCCTCACTCCCCTCTACCCCTGGCTTCTTTTCTCTAGCTAAATTTAGGGACCAGCTGCTAAGTCCAAAGTTGGTAGCCCTAACTGAGATCCACCTTGACTACATCTTTTTTTTTTTTTTTTTTGCTTTTTGGAGGGGGGAAGGCAGGGCAGTTGGGGTTAAGTGACTTGCCCAAGGTCACATGGCTAGTAAGTGTTAAGTGTCTGAGGCTAGATTTTAACTCGGTTCTCCCAACTCCAGAGCTGGCGCTCTCTTCACTGCCCCACCTAGTTGCCCTGACTATATCATTCTTTTTTTTTTTTTTTTCTTTTTGGAGGGCAGTTGGGGTTAAGTGACTTGCCCAAGGTCACACGGCTAGTTTTTTGTGTTAAGTGTCTGAGGCTGGATTTGAACTCAGGTACTCCTGACTCCAGGGCCGGTGCTCTATTCACTGCGCCACCTAGCCGCCCCTGACTATATCATTCTTAAAGTTCTACCCGAGACCAAATATTATATTCCAGGTGCGATCACATAGGTCAGGACTAGCGAAACCGTGCTGAGCTAAGGGGGAGAAGGGAATGGAAAGGAAAGAGAAGCCTATTTGTAGCACATACTATGTTCTGAGCACTGTGCTTAGCTCACATTTCATCCTTACATAGCCGTGGGAAGAGGCGCTGTTATCTCCCTTTTACAGATGAGGAAACTGAGGCAGAGGTTAAGTGACTTGCCCTGGTTCCTATAGCTAGTAAGTGTCTTCGGTGGAAATTGAACTCAGAGCTTCCTGACTCCAGACTCAGTGCTCAGCTGTCTTAAAGGGGGCATGAGGGAGGGGTTTTCTGTTGGTGGTTCAAGAAATGAGCTGTGCTTACCTCTCCAAGCTCTTCCTTGGAGACCCTTCAGCACCCATGACTTTAAGTTGTCTTCATCTGAAGTTGAGGACTAATGCTTTGTGGGAACTTGCAGTCTTCTCTGCACAGCTCCATTCCCCAGCTTCCGTTTTGTTTTTCTCTTCTTGGCAATTGCAAAATATACTTGGCCTCTGCATTTGGGTGCTACCTCCTAGAGCCAAAGCCAGGCTGTGGGCATTATTGTGGGCTCTGTTCTCACATGGCAAGAGAGGGGAGGGAAACCAAGGAGGAGAATTCCTCCCACCAGGTTCCCTTTTCCCCCTTTCCTATTCTCTTTTCAAGGATTAGTGAGGTAGAACCCAAATACTATGCTGACGGGGAGGACGCCTATGCTATGAAGCGGGATCTGACCCAGATGGCTGAAGAGGTAAGCCACCCCTCAGTTTGGTAGAGGATAGTCTGGGAGCTTTGCTGCAACCCGAGGCTGGGGTTAGGGGGAGGAGACCCCAGGTTTAAAGACTCCAGATAGAATGAAAACATTGCTGAATTTAAGATTTGGGAGAACTGTGTCCTAGACCCAGCTATGTGATCTTGGCAAGGAACCTTGCCCCTGTGGGCCCTAGTAGCTGCCTTATGTGAAATGGTTGGGTTTGGGCTAGATAAACAGGTCCCTGCCAGCTTTGACTCTCTATGACAAGAGAAATGGGTACAGCTTGGCTCACTGAAAAATAAGGGAATTCCCTGAAGGGGGGCAGAACAGAGGAAGACAGACATGGGGCTTAATCCTCTGTCCATTGTGGAGGCCCACGGTGGATGTTGGTGGCAGGAGCAGTGCCCTCAAGCAGTTTTTACCCTGGGGTCTGTGGATGGCTTTCAGGGGGTTGGCAAAGTTGTTCAGGGAGGAGGGAAAATGACATCTTTATTTTCACGTAATTCTAACTGAAATGTAGCATTTCCTTCAATTATTTAAAATGATGATTGAGAGGAGTGTTCCATTGGGCTTCCTCAGAACCCTGCCCTAGTTAGCATGAGTCTGAGGGTAGAGCATATATAGATGCCCAGCTCAAGTAGACTGATAGGAAGGGCCTTCATTTAGATGGTACCACCTTTATTTTCGTTTAATCTTTGGGACAGGTCTGTGAAGGAGGCAGGACAGGCATTATTGTCCCCATTTTACAGATGAGGAAACTGAGGCCCAGAGAGGTGAAAGGACGTGCCTAAGGTCACAGCGGCAGAGCCAGGACTAGAACCCAGGTCTCCCGACTCCCTCCTGGTCCAGTGCTCTTTCCACTATGTCACATTGCATCTTCCTAGAGACACAGGATTGTCTCTGTTTCCTCCTGATTCTTTCTCCCCCTTTCCCCCCTCCTCTGTCCTCTATCCATCTGTTCCTCCACCTGTCTGTCTACCTGCTTGTCCTTTCACCCTCATGTTAGCTGAGGAAGCAACTAGAGGTGAAGGAGAAAGGCAGACATCTGCTGCTGGCCTCCCTGGAGAACAAGATGGACTCCAAAGCCAACCATGTAGGGGACTGCTGCCGTGACGAGAAGGGCCTAGGCCCCACAGCCGAGGACAGCAGTGGTGGTGACAGCAAGGATCTTAGCGAGGTCAGCGAGACCACAGAGAGCACTGATGTCAAGGACAGCTCGGAGGCCTC
>CM053602.1:53847186-53873519 GCA_028646575.1 Pseudocheirus occidentalis
TTCCCTACCCTTCCCCCTTACTACTGCTTCCCTCCCTTCTAACCCCCCCTTTCTTGGCCCTTCCCCCTCCTACTGCTTGGAGGATATGATAGATTTTTATACTTAATGTAGTATGTTATTTCTTCCTCAAACCAAGATTGATGAGAATAGATCTCATGCAATACTCCTCTCCCTCCCCTCTTTCCCTCTATTATGATAAGTTTTATGTCTCTTCTCAATAGAGTCCTATACTTAACTGATTGTGTTATTCCCTCCTTGCAACAGAACCAATGAGGGAAAAGCTCATATAATGCTCATCTCCTTCCCTTCTTCCCCTCTATTATAATGTTTTTATGCCTCTTTGTGTGGCATAATTTACCCTTTTCTGCTTCATTCTTTCTTCTTCTTCCATTGCATTCCCTTTGCAGCCCTCAATAAGGTTTTTTATCATCATTTTGTGTAATTTATGCCCACACCCTCTATTTATCTATATCTCTTTAAGATGTTGCCATAGGTATAAAATTCACATTAATTAACAGGTATCAGCTTCCCATATAGGGATGTAAACAGTTTGCTCTTGTTAAATAACAAGTTGTGTGTGTGTATGTGTGTGTGTGTGTGTGTGTGTGTGTTTCCCCCTATTTACCTTTCTATGTCTCTTTTGAGTGTTGTAATTGGAGGTTGAATTTTCCATTGAGCTCTGGCTTTTTCATCAGGAAGATCTGGAATTCTGTTATATCAGTGAATAACCATCTCCTTACCTAGTAGATTATGCTCAGTTTTGCTGGATAGGTGGTCCTTCGTTGTAATCTAAGCTCTTTTGCCTTGTAAAAAATCATATTCCAGTTCCTCAGATTTTTCAACGTTGAAGCTGCCAGCTCTTGTGTGCTCCTCACTGTGGTTCTACGATATCTGAATTGTTTCTTTCTGGCCACTTGTAGTATTTTCTCCTTTACCTGATAGTTCTGGAATTTGGCCAGAACATTTTGCAGACTTTTCAATTTGGGATCTCTTTCAGGAAGTGTCTGTTGGATTCTCTCAGTTTCTATTTTACCGTCTGGTTCTAGGATCTCAGGGCAGTTTTCCTTGATGAGCTCTTGGAAGATATTCTCCAGACTCATTTTTTCATCATGATTTTCTGGTAGACCAATAATTCTCAGATTATCTCTCCTGGATATGTTTTCCAGGTCAGTTATTTTTCCATTGAGATATTTTACTTCTTTTTCTAATTGTTCAGTCTTGATGTTTTGTTTGACTGATTCTTGGTTTCTCATAGTCATTAGCTTCAATTTGGTTGATTCTAATTTTTAGTGAATCATTTTCCTCAGTTAGTTTTTGAATCTCCTTTTCCATTTGTTCAGACTTCATTTTTAGTTCACGCATTTTTCTTTTTAAGGAGTTGCTTTCTTCATTGTAATGTTTTTCCAATTTCACAATTTTGATTTTAAAAGAAGTATTGATTTTATCTTCTACCTCTCTAATCTGGATTTCAAAGTTCTTTTTGAGCTCATCTAAGAACACTTTCTGCCCCTAAGATCAATTCATAATCCCTGTTAAGGCTTCAGCTGTGGGTGTGGAGTCAATAACTGTCTCCTTCTGAACTTGGTTCCTTCTACTCACAGTAACAGGATTCTAGAGTCTTTATCTTTGTAGTCTGCTTTTTACCCATTTTGAGGCAGGGCCTTAGCCATGCCCTTCCTCCTGAGTTCCTAAGCCGTTACTGTTTAAATTTTTTCTCTGGGGCAATAATTACTGTGTTTTCAGGGTCAGAGGTGGGGATTGGAGCAGCCAGGGTTCACTCTACCATTCTGGTCCCTGGAAGTTCAGATTTTTAAATTTCCAGGGTGTGGATTGGTAGTCCCAGGAGTAGCTGCTGCCCCTGCCACGGCCTTGCCTTTGTCTCTTGCCCAAATCTGTCCAATCCCCGCCCGGTGGTGATAGGCCTGGGAATGGCCCTTGTGGTTGGTGAATCAACTTGCTGCCATGTTGACCAGGTCTTGTCCAGGCCTCCACATGCCGCATTGTCATCCGGGCCTCTCCTACCTAAAAATTCTAATAGCTGCTGGTGGGTCATCCTGCCTCAAGTCTCTCCCCACTCCAGTCCATTCTCCATTCAGCCACCAAAGTGATTTTCCTAAAATGCAGGTCTAACCATATCACCCCCCCTACTCAATAAACTCCAATGGCTCTCTATTGCCTCCAGGATCAAATAAAATATGCTCTGTTTGGCATTCAAAGCCCCTCATAACCTAGCCCCCTTCTGCCTTTCCAGTTTTCTTACACCTTTCTCTCCAATGCTTACTCTTCAATCTGGTGATACTGGCCTTCTGTCTGTTCCAAGAACAAGAAACTCTATCTCTCAGCTCCAGGCATTCTCTCTGGCTCTCCCCCATGCCTGGAACTCTCTCCCTCCTCCACTCTAACTGCTGACCTCCTTGGCTTCCTTTAAGCCCCAACTAAAATCACATCTTTTATTGGAAACCTTCTCCACATCCTCTGAATTTTAGTACTTCCCCTCTAGTAATTATTGCATATTTATCCTGTATATACCTTGCTTTGCATATATTTTTTTCATGTTGTCTCTCCCATTATATTGTAAGTTCCTTGAGGGCAAGGACTGGTCTTTTGTCTACTTTTTGTATCTCTGGTATTTAGGGTAGTTCTTGGCACATAGTGGGCAAATGTTTATTAATTTATTGATATTGATTTATTATAAACACATGTCTTCTCAGAATGCCAATATATTTAAGAGACATAAAGAAAAACAAATAAGAGAGAGGGCTAGCGGTTTCTTTCTGTTTTGTGGTCTTAGGAGAAGATAGATATGGAAAGAATAGTAGACTTATACTGGAAAGTAAAAAAAGAGGAAGGGGAGGGAAATCATTATCATATAACAGAGGCATGTAAAATGGAGAACATCAAACATGGAAAAAGAAATAGGGGAAGTAGGCATTTCATGAACTTCACTTTCATCTGAACTGGGCAAAGACAAGATTGAACATAATTACACATCCCCCATCTCCTCCATAAAGGACTCTGTAAAGACTGCAGTATAGAAATACATTAAACTTAAAGGGAAATAGAGCACCGGCCCTGGAGTCAGGAGGACCTGAGTTCAAATCCAGCCTCAGACACTTAACACAAAAAAAAGACTAGCCATGTGACCTTGGGCAACTCACTTAACCCCAACTGCCCTCCAAAAAAAAAGCAAAAAAAAAAAGTTACTATGGAGACAAGAAAGCTCAAGACACAAACTCAGAAGAAGACAATGACTTTTAAACATCTACAAGCAAAGCCTTAAAGAAAAATACAGATTGGACATAAGCCCAATAAAAATCCCTAGAAGAAGTAAAGAAAGGGATTTTTTTAAAGCAGAGCAAAAAACGTAGTTTTTAAATCAAATAATAACCATAGAAGAAAAAATAGGAAAATAAATGACAAAAAGTGATTAACAGCTTGCTAAATATACTGTTAACATATACTGCTAAAAATACTGAAGAAAGTAACTTCTATGAGTCTGTTTTGAGAGGGCATGGGCTTGCTTGAGTCTAATATGTTGGGATGATCTCAAAAGAAGAATTGAAGGGTGATAAAAAAAGATACACTGAAATAAGGGGGAAGGGAAAAGAAGGATGGAGTAAATTAACATAAAAGAGGTGCATAAGGAAGAATTTATACTGAATTGGTTCAGAGAGAAGAATATATGTGTGTGTATATATATACATATATATGTATGTATGTATGTGTGTATGTATGTATGTGTGTATATATACACACACAAAGTTGGATAAAGAAATTCACCTTGCTCAACAGTGAAGAAGGAAGGGAAAGGGCTGAGATGAGTTGGGGGGAAAGTAATAATAAATGGAGGTTAATAAAGGGAGGCAGGGGCCAAGATCAAAATAGATTCTACAGGAGGGTCAGAGTAAATAAGAGAAGAATAAATACAAGAGAATAGGATGGAGACAAATACACAGTTAGCAATCATAACTATGAATGTAAATGAGATTAGCTAACCCATAAAATGGAAGAAGACAGAGAATGGATTAGAAACCAGAATGTTGTATTTGTTTATGCTTGAACAGAATGATATGCACAGAGTTAAAATAAGGGGCTGGAGCAGAATCTATTGTGCTTCAACTGAGGTAAGGAAATGATGAGTGTGACGACTACAGAGGAATATGGAAAGATACACATAAACTGATACAGAGTTTAAAGAAGATAAAGCAAAAAAAACCCAATACCTTAAAACAAAACAATATACACAGTGGATATAACAACATAAATGGAAAGAACAACCATACACAAAAAAATCAAAACTGAAATTTGCAAAATTATGAAAAACAAGCATGACTAAAAGGAGGGATATGAGAAGACACTCCCAATCCACCTTTTCATAGAGGTGGGAGGTCCACAAGTATTGCATATTGCATGTGTTTTCAGAATTTTTTCAACATATTAATTGTGATGGTTTTTCCCCTTTTTTTCTTTACTTTTGTCTTTAAAAAATACTATATGTTATATGGGGCTCTCTGGAGGGGGAGGAGATGGGTACTTTAAAAATCTATGATAATGTAAAATACAAGACATCAATAAAAACATTTTTTAAATCCACAGCATTTCTATGAAATAATAATAAATTCTAAGAAACAAAAATAGAAGGGATAAATTCCACTCCAAATAACAACAGAACGAACAAAATGTTTGGAGATTGACCTCTCAAAGCTCTTAAAAGACTTGTACAGATTCAGTTACAAAGTGTTCCATGAATAAAGAACAACTTAAGTAGCTGGAAGAATGGCTGGGCCATGCCAATATAATAAAAATCACAATATTACCAAAGTTAAGTTATACTTTTAATGCTATACTAATCAAATTATCAAAGGGATACTTTGTAGAACTTGATAAAATAATAGCAAAAATTCATCTGGAAAAATAATAGATGGGACATCACAGAAAATAGTGAAAAGAAGTGGAGGAAAAAAAATATATCAAATTTCTCTGATAAGTACTTGGTACTCAACATATATAAACAATTAGCAGATAATTATATATAAGATCAAAAGCCTTTCTTTAATACTTAGGTGGTCAAAGGACATATAGAACAAATAGTTCTCAGAATAAGAATCGCAAACTATTCACAACCATATGAAAAAATGCTCCAAATCACTAATAGTAAAAGAAATGCACATAAAAACAACTCTGAGGTTCATACTCTGAAAATAAGGAAAGATGACAGAAGTTGGGAATGGAGTTGTGGGAAAACAGGCATACTGGCATATTGTTGGTGGGGCTGTGAATCAGTATAACTATTTTGGAAAGGAATTTAGACTTCTCCAAATAAGGTGACTAAAATATCTATACCCTTTGATCCAGTGAATACATTTCTTGGCTTAGTCCCCAATGAGGCCACTGATAAGAAGAAAGCCCCTATATATCCCCAAAATATTCATAGCAGCGCTTTTATTTTTAAGCAAAGAATTGGAGATAGAATGGGTGCTCATCAACTGGGGGATGGTTTAACAAATTCTGGTACATGAATTTTAATGGGATATTACTATGCTGTAAGAAATGATGCGTGTGATACATACAGAGAAGCCTGAAAAGATCTACATGAACTAATTCAGAGTGAAGTAAACAGAGCCAAGGAAACAATATACATAGTAATTACAACAATGTAAATGAAAAGAGCAGCACACAGACAAAAAAAGGGCAAAAGTAAGTATTGCAAAATGACAAAGAACAAGTATATATATATATATATATATATATATATGTGTGTATATATATATATATATACTTACCCCACCGCAAAAGTGAGATATATTGCACAAATTTTCAGATTTTTAAAAATGTATTGGTCAGTTATACTGATTTCCCCCCTTATCTTTCTTTCTTTCTTTCTTTCTTTCCTTCTTCCTTTCTTTCTTTCTTTCCTTCTTTCTTTCTTTCTTCCTTTCTTTCTTTCTTTCTTCCTTTCTTTCTTGTTGTCTTTAAAAATCTGATTTGTTAAATGGGATGACCCTCTGGGAGGAGGAGGAGGAAGGATACTGGAGGAAATTGTGGTAATGTAAAAAAAAGACATCAATGAAAATGTATTTTTTTTTTTAAATTTTGAAAGAACTGGAGGGTAAGAACAAATTACAGAAACAATAGAAAATTTCATCAAAGAAAATGACAATAATGAGACAACTTACAAAAACTCATGAAATGCAGCTGAAGCAAAACTTAGGGGAAAATTTATATCTCTAAATGCTTTCATTAACAAAAGAAAAAAAAGAAAAAATCGACGAATTGGGCATACAACTAAAAAAAAAGTCTGGAATGACAATAAATCAAAATTGCCCAATTAAACAATATAGCAGAAATTCTGAAACTCAAAGAAGAGATTTTTTAAAATTGAAAGCAAAAAGCTTCATTGAATTGATAAATAAAACTAGCAGCTGCTTTTTTTTAAAGAAAAAAACTAATAAAACGCATCAACAACTATCTGATTTTTTTAAAGAGAAGAAAACTAAATTGTTCATATCAAAAATAAAAAAAAAGAAACTTCCCAGAAATTGAAGAGGAAATGAAGTAAATCACCAGAAACTAGTTTACCCAATTATATGCCTCTTTTTTTTTTTTTTCTTTTTGGAGAAGGGAAGACAGGGCAATTGGGGTTAAGTGACTTGCCCAAGGTCATAGGCTACTAAGTGTTAAGAGTCTGAGGTTGAATTTGAACTCAGGACCTCCCGATTCCAGAGCCAATGCTCTATTCACTGCTCCATTTAGCCGCCCCTATGCGCCGTTTTTAAAAATTCCGTTTTATTTTCAGTTCTAATTAGTCTCCCTCCTTCCTCTCCCTCTTCCACACATTGCTAAGGGAAGAAAAACAAAACTCATTACAAATATAGTCACGGAAAACAAAGTCCAACATTAGTCATGGTTTTTTTTTTTTCAGCTGCTCAATGTTTTTTTAGAAGAAAAAAAATGTTTTACCTCCTCCTCCCCCTGCTGCCGAGAGAGAGAGAGAGAGAGAGAGAGAGAGAGAGAGAGAGAGAGAGAAAGAGAAGAAAAAGAAAAAAGAAAGAGAAAACAGCATGCTTTGGCATTGTGGTGAGTCATCATGTTGGTGAGAGTTTACTAGTCTTTTACAATTGGTTATCATTATAATATTGTTGTTACTGTGTAAACTGTTCTAGTTATGCTCACTTCACCTTTCATTCGTTCATATAAGTCATTCCGGGTTTCTTGGAAACCTTTCCAGTCATCATTTCTTACAGCACAATAGTACTTCATCACATTCATATGCCATAACTTGTTCAGCTTCCAGTAATTTGCCACCACAAACTGCTATAAATAGTTTTGTAAATATGTGTCCTTTTCCTCTTTCTTTGATCGCTTGAGCTTTGAATTAGTGAATTAGTGTACCTGTTTTCCCCACAGCCCCTCTAGCATTTGGCATTTTGCCCTTTGGTCCTCTTAGCCAATGTGATAGGCATGAGGTGGTAGGTGCCCAATTATATGCCAACTAAAATTATAGCTTAGAGGAAACGAATGAATACTTACAAAAATAAAATGCCTAAATTAACAAAAGAAGAAATAGATTATTTAAACAATCCAATATCTGAAAAAGAAATAGGAGAAATCATTAATAAACTCCCAAAGGGGCGGGGGGACTCCAGGACCAGATAGATTTACAAGTGTATTCTATCAAACATTCAAAAGAACAACCAAATCCAATATTACACAAGCTGAAAAGATAGAAATAGCGATACTGAATCATAACGATAACTAGCATTTATATAGTGGAAAAAATAAAAATAAAATAAAATAAAATGCCTGATAACTCCCCTTTCAGCCTTATTGCATGGCTTTTTTTTTTAAGGTAGGAAAAGACAGAATCCTTCCATCCTCTTTATGTGATAGATACAGTCGTGATAGCTAAACCAGGGAAAGATAAACAAATATCCCAATAAACATTGATGCAAAAATTCGAAATAAAATATTAGCAAATAGGCTACAACAAAATATTAGAAAGATTATATAATATGACTAAGGTGGGTTTAGAATCAGGAATGCAGGGTTCGTTCAATATGAAGAATCCAATAGACACAATAAACAATAATCACGACATGAATAAAAAAGATGATTTCATTATATCTATAAATGCGTATTTATTTTGGCAACATCCAACACCCATGTCTATAAAAATTACTAGAAATATTAGGAATAAGTGGGCTTTTCCTTAACATAGTGAACAATATTTCTTTAAAATAACGAGTAAACATTAAATGTAATGAAAATGTAGAGGCCTTTTTAATAATATCGGGGCAAAATAAGGATGTCCATTATCACCAGTACTATTTCACATAATGCCAGAAATACTAGTGATCACAATAAGACAAGAATGAAAAACTGAAGGAATAAATATAGACAATAATGGAACAAAATTATCAACCCGCTTACTGTTAGTACCTTTCCTCTGTTGATTATCTCCCATTTATCATATATATATATAATATCATATCTGTCATATATACACATAGATGTATATTTATCATATATATATACCATATATGTGTATATATATATATATTATGTGTGTATATTGCTTGTACATAACTACTTGCCTGTTGTTTCTCCCGTTAATCTGTGTTCTATGAAAGCAGGTTTGGTTTTTTTTTTTGTTTTTCTTTGTATCCCCATGCTTGGCACAGGCACATAGTAGGTTCTTAATAAATGTTTGTTGGCATTTTTGCAGATGATGTGATTTTCTTAGAAAATTTTACTTTTTGTGGAGGATATGATTTATTTAGAAAAACCTAAATGTAATGTAAATATAAAATGAATTGAAACAACAAATTCATCAAAATTGAAGTATATAAAATAAATACATTACCCCAAAAATACGTCAGACAGAACTGGAAAGAAAAATTCCATTCAAAATAACTACACACTATATAAAATATTTAGGAATCTATCTTTTAAG
The DNA here is from genome assembly GCA_028646575.1 of Pseudocheirus occidentalis. NCBI lineage: Eukaryota > Metazoa > Chordata > Mammalia > Diprotodontia > Pseudocheiridae > Pseudocheirus > Pseudocheirus occidentalis. Next base: position 53,856,140 of record CM053602.1, read on the forward strand.
ACATGCACAGGAATCTATACAAAACACTTTTTGCAAAAATAAAGATTGATCTAAATAATTCGTTGTTAATATTGGTTGAACCAGTTTGATAAAGGGACTCTATTTAAGTTAATTTGCTTATTTGGTGCCATACCAGTCAAATTACCAGTGCTTTAATTTGTAGAACTAGAAAATTAATAAGGAAATTCACATGGAGAAATAAAAGTTCAAGAATCTTAAAGGAAGTAATGGGAAAAAAGTGGAAAACAAGGGGGCATCACCTCAAATTATACTACAAAGCTGTAATTTTCAAAATGATTTAGTATTGGCCAAAGAGCACGGGACGGTCAGCGAAAGAGATTAGATACACAACATATGAATGAACACAGTAGCCTAAGTCTCCAGTTACTAGGGCAAAAAGTCGCTATTTGGCAAAAATTATTGGGAAAATTTAAAAGCAATCTGGCAATTAATATAATAAAAAGAATAATATAATAGCTAGCACTTAACACGGCAATTACTATGTGCTGAGCACTGTACAATTATTATCTCATTTGATGCTCACAATAACCCTGGGCGGTAGGTGCTATTATTATTTCCATTCTACAGTTGAGGAAACTGAGGCAAACAGAGGCTAAGTGACTTTCCCAGATACTAGATGTCTCAGGCACATTTTGAACTCAGGCCTTCTAGACTCCAAGCCTAGCACTCTATCCACTGGGCCACCTAGATGCCTAGTTATTAGCTAGCAGTAGTAATTAACTAGTAATTAGGTAAAAAATCATACACCTAGATAAACTCCAAAGGGATACATGACTTACATAAAAGGTGACATTGTGAGCAAATTAGAGGAACAAAAATAGAAGATCACAGAAGATAAAATGAATAGTTTTAATTATATAAAATTAACAAGTTTTTGGAAAGCAAAACCAATGCAGTTAAAATTAGAAGGGAAATAGGTAAGTGAGAAAAAAATCTTTGCAGCAAGACAAAGGTCTCCTATCCAAGGTATATAATTCCAATTTATTTTTTCAAATTAATTTATTTACTTTTAGTTTACAACATTCCATTCCACAAGCTTTTGAATTCCTAATTTTCTCCCTCTCCCTCTCCTCCCTCCCCACCCCCCATGGTGGCCTGCAATCTGATACAGGTTCTACAAATACCTTCGCATTAAACATTAGTCAGGTTGTAAAGAAGAATTAAAACCAATGGTAGAATTTCAATTTCTAAGAGAATTTATAAGAATTTATAAATTTATAAGTGATTCAAATTTATAAGAAGGACCATTGCCCAATACATAATTGGTGTTTTTTACATAGTTTTCAAAGCAAGCAATCCAATTCATCAACAATCATATAAAAAATGTTCCAAATCACTAATAAATAGAATGTAAATTAAAATACCTTTGAGACTCCACCTCATATTCATCAGATTGGCAAAGATTATAAAAGAGGAAAATGACAAGCTGGGGAGAGGCTGCAGGAAAACAGACACATTAAAACACTGCTGGTGGAACTGTGAATTGATATTCCAGAAAGCAATTTAGAATTCTGCTCTAAAAGTCATTCATCTCTGCATGTCCTTTGATCCAGTGATACCATTACTAGCAAAAGAGAAAGCAAATGAGCTCCCCAAAGAGAGCAAAGAAAAAGAAAATGGATCTATATATATGAAAATATTTCTAGTAGCTCTTTTAATAGCAGCAAAAAACTGAAAACTTAGGAGGCGCCCACCTATCGGAAAAGGGCTAAATGGATTGTAGTATGTGGATAGAATGGAATATTATTGTGCCATAAATGACAAAATAGACAGTTTCAGAAGAAACTGAGAAATCCTCTACAAAATGATGCAGAGTGAAGCAAGCAGAATTGACAGTTTATACAATATAACAACGTTTTAAAGGGGGGGAAAAATAAAAGATCTAAAAATTGATCAATGTAACAACAAAGCAGAATTCCAGAGAACTGAAAATGAAGCATCTTACCTGCCTTCCATCAGAGAGGTGATGCCCTTCAAATAAAGAATGACACATTCTTTTAGGACATTTCCAATGTGAGAATTTGCATATTGATTGTGAGTTTGCTTCTGCTTTTTTTTATTGTTCAATTGGGGTGGCAGTGAAAATAAATGCTTGTTAATGAGGTGGAAAAGTAACAAAATGAAATTTGGGTGGGGGGAGGGAACTTGACCGTTATCGATTCTTGAACTGAACACAACATCTCCTACCTCCACATTTTTGTACAGACTCTCATGCCTGGAATGCTCTCCTTCTTCATCTTTTCATCTCAGAATATTTATTTCTTCAAGATTCTGCTCAGGTACTACTTCCTGATTCCCAGGTTGTTAGAGCTCTTTCCTCTCTGAAATATGTAGGATCACGAAGAGCTGGAAGGGACCTCAGAAAATAGAAAGCATAAATGAGCTCCCCAAAGAGAGCAAAGAAAAAGAAAATGGATCTATACATACGAAAATATTTCTAGTAGCTCTTTTAATAGCAGCAAAAAACTGAACACTTAGGAGGCGCCCACCTTCAGAAAAGGGCTAAATGGATTGTAGTATGCGGATAGAATGGAATATTATTGTGCCATAAATGACAAAATGTTTTTAATAATATATAATAATATAATATAATAATAATATCAGAATATTTATTTCTTCAAGACTCTGCTCAGGTACTACTTCCTGATTCCCAGGTTGTTAGAGCTCTTTCCTCCCTGAAATATGTAGGATCTTGAAGAGCTGGAAGGGACCTCAGAAACCAACTCCCCTTATTTTACAAATTAGGATACAGACTCAAAGTGAGTAAGTGATGACTACCGTCACACCCTTTAGACTTTAGACAAGGGACTTGAATCCAAGTTCTCTAACTCCAAAGCAAATGTTCTTTTCATTATACCACGCTACTTATCCATTTACTTATTACATTTTCTTTTGTTGTTTTTCACTTGTGCGTGACCCTTTGTGACCCCATCTGGGGTTTTCTTGGCAAAGATACTGGAGTGCTTTGCCATTTCCTTCTCTGACTCATTTTACAGAAGAGGAAACTGAGGTAAACAGGGTAAAGTGACTTGCTCAAGGTCACGCAGCTAGTAAGTGTCTGAGATCAGATTTGAACTCAGGAAGATGAGTCTTCCTGACTATCCACTACAGCACCACTTAGCTAGTAGAATAGAAGATCCTTCAGGGCAGAGACTGTTGTGTTTTTCTCTTTCTATCAGGACAGTATTTTGCTTTTGTTAAATTAGATGGGGAACAATCTATACAAGAACGTCTTTACAGCAGATGCCTTGGCCCAGGGTTATGCTGATAAATGTTTAACAACTGGAGTTGGGGGTGGGAGGAAGGAATATACTTACATTTTAAAGTTTAATCTGCATGGTTAACATTTTCGACGCTCTTAAGTCTAAAGAATGGACAAATGACCAGTCAATCCCCGATTATAGCATCTATTCATTTCTGAAGTGTAAATGCTCACACTGAAAATTTAACAATTCCCTTTCAGGAGCTGGTTTGAGCTTCCTCTGGCACATCCCTGATTTGGAGGCAGTGAGAGTGGAGGACCTTAGATTACTAGGCTGTGTATGCATATGTTTCTCAGGGCTGTGTTTTCTTAAGCACCAGCTGGTGGAGTCACCACCTTCTCACCCACCATCTGCCCCCTTGAGCAGCTGTCAACAGTAGGTAGGAGGTCAAAGAGAAACTGCCCAATTTACCTTATTCCAGCAATGGCTGACTCTTCTGTAGCTTCAATAGGTTTTCTGTGGCTGCTGCCTAAGTCCCTGGGGACATTCAGAAAATAATAATCGATATGGTGAGCCCTTGAACACAGGCAAAGTAAATTATTTCAGGGACTTAAGGAAGTGTTTTTCTCTCTACCCCAGCCACTTAAAATCTCTTCTCACTCCTGCTGGCTTATGTCTGTGATACCTTTCCCAGGGATTGACAGGAAAAATACTGAGAGAGGAAGTGATTAATGGTAGAACCTTTGCAGAGAACAACGATCAGGAGGAGAGGGGAGGGGTAACTGAGGGAGTACCACTGATAGGGTTGGACAAGCTCCTGAGTCATAAGGATAAGGAGAGGAAGAAATGGGAGCTTCCTTTCTTTGTGGAGAGAAAGGTTGTTGAGAATCAATGTGAGAACAATAATAATTAATCCTTTGACCCACTACATGGCATGTACCCCAAGAAGGTTAAAGATAGAAGCAAAGGTATTCATTCCTCTCCCAGATCATGAGCCCACCAGTATTCACAATTGCTCAGAATCTCAAAAACTCATCTCTGTCTCTGTTCCAGGATCTGGCTTTCTCCCTTAGCAGTGATCTCCGTTCACTTCGTTCACCATCAGCTCGTGTCTCTCACATCCAGTGGAAGCTGTGGCCACCCCAGCTACAGTCCTGGCCTCTCCCACTTATTTCATGGAAGGTTGGCAGCCTACAACCAATGGAAGTGGCCACTCTCACCAATCACCTTCCAGGAAGGCATCCAGGAAGTCCAACTCCAAGATCTGCAGAAGAAAGAGAGAAAGCCAACTCTCAATGCCACAGAGTGCAGATAACACTCTCCTCTATCCTAAGACTTTTTCTTCTATTATGGACTCACCAATCCCCCCCCCCACTAAATCTCTCCAAGCTCATGTTCATCGCTTCCATAACACTACCTATCCATCTCATCCACTGCTGTCACCTTTTCCTTTTGCCTTCGATCTTTCCTAACATCAAGATCTTTTCCCAAAGCCCTGTCTTATTATGTGGCCAAAGCATTTAAGCTTCAACTTCAGTATTTGACTTTCCAGTGAATAGCCTGAATTAATTTCTTTAGGTATTAACTGATTTGATCTCCTTGCTGTTCACAGGACTCTCAAAAATCTTCTCCAGCATCAAGCATTCAAAAGCATCAGCTCTGAGACGCTCAGCTTTCCTTGCAGTTCAACTCTCACAGCTGTATATTGCTACAGGAAAAACCAGAGCTTTGGTTTTTCCATGGACCTCTGTTGGCAAAGTGATATCTCTGCTTTTTAGTAGGCTGTCCAGATTTACCATAACTTTCCTTCCAAGGAGCAAGTGTCTTTTAATTTCATGGCTACAGTTACCATCTGCAATGATCTTTGAACCCAAGAATATGAAATCTGAAATTTCTTCTCTTCTTTTTGTGAGGAAGTGCTGGGACCAGTTGCCAAGATCTCAGTTTTTTTTCAATGTTAAGCTTCAAGCCAGCTTTTACACTCTCCTCTTTCACCCTCATCAGGAGACTTTTTAATTCCTCTTCACTTTCTGCCATCAGAGTGGTATCATCTGCATATCTAAAACTATTGCTCTTTTCTCCTGGCCACCTTAATTCTAGCTTTTAATTCCTCCAGCCTGGCACTTCACGTGATGAACTCTGCATGTAAGTTAAATAAGTAAGGAGAATATACAGCTTTGTTTTTCTGATCTTAAACCAACTTGTAGTTTCATGTTTGGTTCTAACTGTTGCTTCTTGACCCAAATACAGGTTTCTCAGGAAACAAGTCAGGTGATCTGGTACTCCCATCTCTTTGAGAACTTGACACATTTGTTGTGATCCACACAAAGGCTTTAGTGAAACAGTGAAACAGAAGTAGATGTTTCTCTTGAACTCCCTTGCTTTCTCCATAATCCACTGAATGTTGGTAATTTAGTCTCTAGTTCTTCTATCTCTTTGGAAAGTAGCTCGTTCTGGTAATTCTCAGTTCACATCCTGCTGAAGCTCAGCTTGCAGAATCTTAAACATAATTTTGCTGGTACGTTGTTTGGTAATGGGAACATTCCTAGGCATTGTCCTTCTTTAGGACTGGGATATAAACTGATCTTTTCCCATACAGTGGCCGCTGTTGTGTTTTCCAAATTTGCAGGCATACTGAGTAACAGCATCGTCTTTTAGGATTTTGAATAACTCAGCTGGAATCTCATCCCCTTCACTAGCCTTGTTGTTTGCAATGCTTCCTAAAATCTGCTTGGCTTCATTCTCCATGATGCCTGGCTCTAGATCAGTGACCACACCATCTTAGTTATTAGTGATATTATGATCTTCCTTCCTCTCTTCCTTCCTTCCTTCCTTCCTTCCTTCCTTCCTTCCTTCCTTCCTTCCTTTCTTTCTTCGAAGGGGGGATGCAAGGCAATTGGGGTTGACTTGCTCAAGCTCACACAGCTACTAAGTGTTAAGTGTCTGAGGCCGGAATTGAACTCAGGTCCTCCTGACTCCAGGGCTGGTGCTCTATTCAATGCATCACCTAGCTGCTCCTGCGATGTTTCCTGTATAGTTCTTTTGTGTATTCTCACCACTCCTTCTTAATCTCTTCTGCTTCTGTTAAATCCCTACCATTTTTGTCTTTTCTCATGCCCATTTTTGCATTAACATTCCCTTGATCTCTCTAATTTTTTGGATGTAACTACCCAGTTTTTATTCTACCATAACACTCTCAAACTACCCTGCACTTAATTACCCTACTTGTATACGTTCTTTTTATATTTAGTCCATATATATTTATATGGATACTTCTCTTCCTCACTAGAGTATAAGTTTGTTGTTGTAGGGTTTATTTCATTTTTTGTGCTTGTGTCAGCAGAACCAAGCACAGTAACACATAGTAGGCTCTTAACAAATGCTTGATTAACTACATTTTCTCCACTTGTCTTGGGTCATTATTATTATACAATACTCAATTTTGTTCTTTATTCTTTCCATCTCCATTGGTGTGTATATCGTTTTCCTGACTCTGGGACGGTTCACACAAGCCTTTTTATGCTTTTTTGAATTCTTAAGATTTGTTTCTTATGGTGTAATAATACCAAGCACATTTATGTACCACAATTTATCCAGCTCCTCCCCAATTGATGAGTATGGAGTTTGCTTCCAATCCTTTGTTACCATCCAAAATGCTGTGATGACTTGTTTGGTGTATATGAGACCTTTCTGTCTTTGGACTTCTTTGGAGTACTTACCTAACTGGGTCAAAAAGTAAGAACATTTTAGAGGGTTTTTTTTTCTTTAAACATAGTTCCATATTGCTTTCCAGCATGGCGGGACTGATTTGCAACTGAGCCATTGGTTGATCAATCTTTATTGGACAGGCATCTAATATATGAGCTTGCTTGGACCTTCTCAATCCTGGGGAAGCTGTTAATGAAGTATTACCGGACAGAGCTGGAGCGAGTACGGCGTGGAGCTCGTGAGTGCCCGGTAGTCTCCGCCTCCGCCGCAGGGCCAGCGAATGAGAGTGAGAACACCGTGGAATGGCTTGGCACAGACTTGCTCTGTGTGAAAGCACCATAGAACAACCTAGGATAGACTGGCTCCTTAAGAGTCTAACCCATATGGCGAATTTGAACTTTCAATACACCTTACTTTTTCTTTGGCTGAGAAGACTTGAGTAGAACTCTCTCAGCAGGACCGGACTGTTGGTATTTTGGGGTCTCAGGCAGCCCTAACCCTCTTTGGGTACCTCTTCATTTTATTTGAGCAGCCCCAAAAGTTTCAAAGAAGCACTCACTAAGGTGAAAAATCTCTTCCTTAATGTGAGTAATTCTCATCAGGGGCATAGGAAAAAGATCTAAACATGGAATGAGGGGACCTGGATCCAAATCCTCCCTTTTACACTTCCTAGCTGTGTGATCCTGGACATGTCACTTTACATCTCTGAACCTCAGTCCCTTACTCTCTAAAATGAAAACAGTTAATGCTATCTATCCACTGGAGTTAGGAAAGGGCTTTGTAAGTCCTAATGGGCTATAGTAATTGGAGTGATTGGTATTCTCTTGAGAATGACAGTCATGCAGATCCACTGGATTCTAAAATCAATAATCCTAGGCTCACTTTGTCCACTCTTGTCCAATAGATGGCCTAACATCCCACTGAATTAGTGGGACCCTGCTCTATGGTCCACCCATTTTCTCCCTAACAGGTCATATCCAGTACATATGCTAACCCTGATCATCTTTGAAATACCTGGGGTGTCTCAAAGTTAAAGGTAAAACAGACTTAGGTAAAAAAGAAAAATAGGGAAACCACATTATGTGTCACCAATATTATACAGTATTGTTTTAGACCATTTAAAATAACCAGACAGTATAAAGTACTTGAGAGTAAACCTGTCAAAAACAGACACAGGAACATGAAAATAAACATGACGCTTTTTACACAAATACAGTCAGATTTAAGTAATTGGAGTAATATTCATTGTTCATGATTAAGTAAAGCCAATATAATGAAAATTGGCCATTTTACCTAATTAATTTATTCAATGATGTCCCAATTAAATGACTAAAAACATATTTTATTGAGTTAGAAAAAAATGATAACAAAGTTCATTTGGAAGAACAAAAGACCAGGACTTTCAAAGAAACTAAAGGGAAAAGATGTAAAGGAAGGAGATTCAGCAGAAGAAGACCTTAAGCTATATTATATGGCAAGAGGATTGTTGAAAAATAAAATGGATAATTTTTTATTATTTTAAATTAAAAACTTTTTGTATAAATAAAAACCAATGTAGCCAAAAATAGAATTAATGCAGAAAATTGAGAAGAAACTTTCATACACAAACTCTCAGATAGGATGTGATTGAGTTGGAATATTGCTATGGCATAGGAAATGATGAGCTGGTAGATTTAGAAAAACTCAGAAAGACTTGGACCTATGAAGCAAGATGCTATCCACCTCCAGAGAAAGAACTGACAAGTAGAAGTATGCATAGTACAGTTTTTTATATATGTGTATATGTGTGTATGTATATGTGTGTGTTTATAGATATCTATGTCTATGTATATATATATATATATATAATCTGCATTTAATTATAGCCTTCTTTCAGGCAGAGGGGGAGAGATTGGGGGAGAGTGGGAGGGAGAAAAAAATTTTAAGTATGCAGCAGAGAACAAAGGAAAACCTAAAAGAAAGCAAAGAAAACTTGGACAGCTTAGAAAAGAATGTGTAGTATTTATTATACAGATTTTCTTGAGATGTAAATTTATTGTTTTATATTGAATCCTCTCTTATGTTCGGCTGTGTACATGGAAGTGTTCTTTTTTTTTCCTTTTTTTTCATTTTATATTTAAGTTTAAAATGAATAAAAATTTACCAAAAAAATATCTAGGGTGTAGGATTGAGGGGAAGGCAAGGAAAGGAGATGTAGGGGAGGCTGGGGGTCAGGAAGACTGTCATTTAGTTTCTCTCAACCTCATCTTTCATATCGACAAAAAGGAGGTAGTCATCCCTGCAGCACTGTATCTGCAGGGTTGTTGCAAGAATAAAAAGAGATTGTGGGCATAAAGCACTTCGTAAATTATAAAGTACTATATAAATATTTGTTGTGATCATTTTGATAAACGGGTACTTTGAGGAGATGTAAAAGCTATGTACTTTGGTGTGTTTCCTTGGAGAATGAACCCTAACTTAATCAGTAGGTCATCAATAGGTATAACCCACATTTAAGCCTGGAGCATTTACATAAAACTCTCCTCATTGGCAGAAAAAAATGATGACTCAATACATGAGAGATTTGGAGAAGAAAAGCATTCTTCCTTCCTTTTTTAAGAAAAGTCAATCTTGGTTCCAGATTCTCTTCAGGAAGAGATTCATAAAACGAGGGAATTGAGTGAACCACACTGACTCCATCTTGTGACTCAATTCTGGATCCAGCTCTGTTCCCTTTTCAGTTATGGGTCTAGTCTAATTTCTGTTCTATGAGAAAACTTTATTGTAATGTTTGAACCTAGCCCTATGTGTGTAGGAAGTCGGATCACCTTTACCCATTGCTTAGAGACCCTTAACTAAGGACGTCGGTTATGCTGACCAGAAACTCAATCAGTTTCAAAGATTGATGTAAGGAGTTTTCTCACAATTATACATCTCAAGCACTTCATATGTCTTACCTGAAAACTGGCCCCATATACTGGTCAATCAGTTACTGTTTCCTTGTTTCTTTGGGAACACCTCTTTTTCTGATTTCAGCTATTTGTACCCTGATTTCAGGGAACACGCTCTCCCAATTTAGAAATCCCCTAATCTTTCCTTCAATTGGAAATCAGATTACCTAATCTTGTATCCTGGTTTATATCTTGTTTGCTTTTCATGTATAAAAAACTGTCTGCCCCTGTATTGGGAGTCCAATACAAAGCTGAGAAGGACTGTTCCCAATTTGTTATGTACTTTACATGCATTTCTTAATAAATTGATATGCTTGGAAGCTTGAACCTTTGTTTCCCGATTTTACTCCCCTCCCCCTCCACACACACACAGAAAAGCAAGGACAAGCTTTGGGAAGCAGCAGATATGTAAGGGAAAGATGGCTCTTCAACACACCCCTGATTTCCAGTTTTCCTCCCTAGAGATTTCAGGGAGTTTACCCTTGCGTGAGATCAAGACTTCTCTCTCTCTCTGTCTCAGTTGAACTGAGGTATCTCACTCCCAGGGGGAGAGCTCATTCATTCTCTGTCTGGTATATTCTAATTTGTATAACTTCTCTTATTTCTGTTTGCTATCTGACTGGATAAATAAGTTTACTTGCTATTCACTATTTATAATGGTCTTGTGTAACTAGCATTTGGTAGAAAGGAACCAAGTCTTTGCATATTAGCTTGGGGTTCTCCTTTAAGGATTAGCAACTAGGAAAGCATCTTAAACATAAGAGGGAAAAACCATTCCCCCAGACTAGCAATATTTAATAGAGAAAGATAGATATGTTTATACATACAGCTTACAGCTGTATATTTGGGCATGGCACCAACAAAACTGCCAGTCCACTCAGGAGGCTTAGGGAGGCTTTAAAATCAGGTCAGGTTTGGTTTAGGATATAATGGGGTAACAAGGCTGAGCTCAGGACACTTCTGGTGACGTATGAGTATATGTGTTGTTGGAAGGGGCCTGAACATGAATAGCTAGACTTCATTCTGAATCTCTGTTGGGCCAGTACCACAAAGGCAGATGGAACCCTAGGGTACTCTGAGAATAAGGCACCATCCATAGCTTAGGATATTGTTCCATTCTTCATTTTTGAAGATGGTCAATGACATCACAATGTGATGGAAGATGTCTTGATTTGTAAGTAAAGTGGATTTAATGAGGCAGAGTTGCACAAAGTTGCCAGTCTCACTGTCTTCCAGGGTCACTGAAGTCCAGTGGCAGGACAAAAATCAAGAAGATTAGCAATGGCTCAGAATGCAGTTGGTGACTTTGGTGTTTTCCATGTCTGACTGAGCTCAAAGCACTCCACAGTGCCTGCTTCAGTCACCTTCGTGGCCATTGCAGGGAAGTCTTCCACGCTTAGGGTAGACATTGCCCTAAGTCACCACTGGGTCTGAGGCCTGTCTGTTACCCTCACCCTGGTTTAGCCCATCTGCCAAGACAGTTTTATTGGGGTGTGACCACTAGGCATGCTGCTGCTTCTTGGAGCCACAGGTGAAATGTGGGTGCCAGGCAGACACTAAAGGTGGATGGGCAGATGTGAAAAGGGATTTGGCAGCCCTCCCACCAGAGGGACTAGTCCTCCCTGAGCACCCCACATACCTCATCAAGTCTCAGTTTGTTTCAGGCAACACCCATTCAGTGATTAAGGCTAGGTAAGAATTGAGGCAAAAAATGGCCTAGTTTGACTTCACAAAAGAATCAGTCTGGGAGGGGAAGATCCTCAGAGACTAGAGTCTGCTGGCAAACTCCTCCAGAAAGCAGAACTCCTGCCCCCTTGAAGTAGCCCACCGAACACTGGTGAGGAAGTTGTTCCTGATATCACCTACCACTCCCCACCTTATTCCAATGGGAATCACCCCCATTGCTCCTGGTTCTGCCTTCTGGGGACAAACAGAACAAATTGAACCCCCTCCTCCACAGGCTTGCCCTTCATGGAATAAGGGAAATGGGTAGACAAAATCTCTGAGCACACAGAAGTCACCCCAGTTAGTGATGGGATGGTCAGATGAGTGCCTGGAGACAGGTTTTAGAGAAGAGTAACCTTTGGATAGCAATATTGGAGAACCAACAAAGGGAGATTGGCCTGGTTTCTTATTTACAAATGACTTCCTCCTCCAGGAAACTGAGGCTCTACAGGACATTCCTTATGACCTGCATGAGAGTCAGCCAGGGGTACTAGGAAGATGAAGATTCAGGTGCTCATACACCTACCACTCAAGTTCCAAGCTTCTGAAAACAATCCCTGCCAGGTCTAGGGTCATACCCAAGATCTCAGCTCCTATAAGCATTTCATCTGGGAGAAAGACACTTAAGGATCAGCTATCCCAGCCCTCTCACTTTACAGAAGAGAAAACTGAGGCCCAGAGAGGGGATAGGAGCAGCCCAAAGTCATACTCCCCTCCCTGACCTTCTCCTGTCTCCTGGCCCACCATGGAAACCTTACTTGACTATCTAATCAACTTTCAGTACTAAGAACAGCCAAAGTCATCAATGTTATTTCCAGGTTTTTATTTGCCTGTTATAATTCTGTCATATATGTACATATATATATATAAAAAGAGGGCATTGGAGTTTGTCAACAGACCAAGCGGACGTGTACAGATGGAGGCTGCCACAGCGCTGTCCGAGGGGTGACAGTGTCCACTTTCCCCCCTCTCCTTTTGATTTTTTTGTTCTTCTTTTTTCTTTTCTTGGGATGGGATTATCAAAGCTAATCGCTATGGAAACCTGGCAACCACCTAGACTCAGACATGGGCCTACACACTAGCAGTGGGGGGAGTGGGGGGGGGGGAAGGAAGAGGCTACAAACTTTCCAAAGTCACAAGGTATTTACACTGAGAAAGGATGCACTGGCTTGGGGCAGGGGAGCAGGGGAAGGGTGACAGACTAGGGGAGAGCTTGTGTCTGTGTATTCTGTGTCCCAACCCAAGAGACTAGGGAATGGAGAGGGATATGGGCAGGGCACCGGGTCCTGGGGAGGCAGGAGGGAGTCAGACGCTTGATGGGCGACTGACAGAGGCCACTCGGCTTCTTGTCCAGTGTGTATGTGTAACAAAGGCAGCTTGTGTATGAGATGCACCTGGAAGCAGTGTGAAGGGGACCTGGGGGGAAGTGAGGAAGGCATGGAAGAGGGTGAAGGGGTTTGGGGACCTGGGGGGAAATGAGGAAGGCATGGAGGAGGGTGGAAGGGTTGGGGTCCTGGTATGGAGGGGACTTGGTTCTCTTGAGCCATCTGAGTGGTGGAGATGGGCCCAGCCATAAACCTGATTCCCTTCCCCAGCCCTGGCCCACCTGCAGAGGGGGAAAGCAACTGATGGAATAAAGAGAAAGGGGGGTGGGGGCATTCCAGCTATCCAGTGGCACTCCCTTCCTGGCCTAGGAGGCAAGGCAGGGAAAGGATTTAGCCCCAATCCTAAAGAGGCTTGCTTTTGTGCAGCCCCCAAATCAGCCTGGCAGGCTTCCCCCACCCAAACCACTCCCCAGCCCTTCCAGAGGGTGAGGGTCACAGGGGCTGGGAGACACTGCTTGGGGTTTACCCTTCATACCCTCCCAAACTGTCACCACTGCAAGAAAAGAGCAAGAAGGGGCTTCGGGTAGGGCCAGCTGTGGTAACTTTACATCTAGGGGTCAGTCCCTGGGTTGGGGCAAACCTGGGTGGAAGGATGGGGGAGGAGTGGACTGTATTTTTGGCAATTATATGGGGAAGGGGTGAGGAGGGGAGCCCCCAAATCCATGTAGCCCACCCACCTAGGGACAGAGGAACAGGGGCAGGGGGCTCCTGCTGGAGTGGCGGCATGGAGGAAACCCCTCGGTTAGGAGGGGGAGGGAAGCAGGCTAGGTGGGAGGGGAGTGTTCCCCTCCCCCTCTGGGCCACTGCTGGACTACTCCAGGGTCACAGCAGTGGGGTTGATGGGGGAAGTGGCTCCAGAGCTATCATTGCCTCCAGTAGCCTCCTTCTCCTTCTTGCCACTGTACTGGCCAATGAAGGAGCCATCTTCGTTGAACTGAACATCCACGCTGCCGCCATAGTCAGCCAGGCTGTCATCGCTGCCTAGAGGTTTGATGTCGCCATTTAAGGAAGGCTGGCTGCTCCCGAAGCCTTTCTCTTCATTGTCGCTAAAGAGAGAAGGGAGGCTTGGATATACTGGAGGAAAAAGGAGACCCCACCTGCACCAAGTCTGGAGAAGATTCCCTGGCTTTCCCCTCCTTTCCCCTCTCAAAGGGAGCGCTCTGTGCATTCCCATGCCCAAAGAAGACATGCAAAGACTAGCATGTGCAAGGAGCCTGCCCAGTTCATGGGGAGGGGAAGCATGCGTGTTAGTGGAGTTTGGTGGGACCAATAGATTCATCTGTATGGTTTCACAGTCAGGTCTATAGGTCATATGTGCATTTGAGAAACCTGAGAAATGCGCATGTATGTGTCTCTGTGGGGGTGGGAGGAATAAATACTTGTTCACAGCCATGGTATATAACAAGAGGGGAAAAGAGGGAGAGGGAGAAGGAGAGGGAGGAAGAGGGAAGGAGAGAGAGAGAGGGAGAGAGAGAGAGAGAATGATGTAGATGTAGATAAATACAATAATGCTAATATGATGTCCATCATGGTTCCAGAAATGGTAGTGTCTGGGGGTTTGCCAAGGTCAGTGTTCCTCAGATCAAGTACATCTAGGCTGATTCATAGGATCACAGATTTAGAGCTGGAAAGGGCCTTAGAGGTCATTTAGTCCAACCTCCTGGTTTTATAGATGAGGAAACTGAGTAAGTGGCAGTCAGGATTTGAACTCAGAGCTTCCTGTTCCAATTTTCAAGGTACCAGAGGTATGCACACGGAAGCATTTTTGACTCTTACTAGCTCTTCCCTATCCCCTCACCTAGGCATCTGGAACATTCCATAATTAGGGGGGAAGAGGGGCAGCCCAGCTTTAAGACAGGAGAGCAGAAGTATGACATGCAGACCCCAAAGCTCAGTTTGGGGGACAAGAGGTAGGAATGGAGCAGGAAAGGGAAGGGAGATTGGGGTCACACTCTTCCTGAGACTAGGAGCCATGGAGGGAGATAGGGGAGAGGAGGGTTTGAGAAAGGACACAAAAGCAAGGAAATTGCTCTGGGGACAGGCCTGGGGTGGAGGCAGTTACCTATATTTAAGGATAGAGAAGCTGGTGTGGACAGGGGAGAATAAGAGAAAAGTGTCAGGGAATGGGGGTATAGGACAGTGCCCTTTACCCCTAGAAGGAAAATACCACCCCTAGCAGTGCTGATTTGCCTGCTCTTCTGACCCTGGCCTGTACTCCCTGCTACCTTACCTCTCCAGGGACCTGAAGGTCCCAAGCAGCAAAGAAGAGAGAGAAAAACATGGGATCAGGTAGGCTCCCAAACCAGCTTGCTAGCCATCCAAGGACAAGTTGGACACCAGCATCCAACGACTCACCCACCCCCCTCTTACCTGTACTCGCCAAATGTCTCATCTTTCATTGGCCTGGCCTCAGAATCCACTTGTGTGTCTTCCTTATCCTTGACTGTGGGCACAGGAAAAGGTGGTTTCTACTGCCTTCTCTCCTACTCTCTCTCCATGTCCAACTCCAGAAACCTGCTCCAACCCTCCAGACGAAGTTCAAGGACCCCCATCCTCAAAGAATCCTCCCCTGAGTGCCCACAGCCTCGTGGGAAGTGTAACAATCCCAGGGCAGAGCTGATTCTGCCTGTGGTCAGAATCAGAGTCTACCAAGAGCTAGCATTTTACTAGCTCATTAAAAACACCATCTCATTTAACCCTCACAATAATCCTTCAAAGCAGGCCCTCTTCCTGGAGGATATGGGCTATGTTCCTCATCTTTGAACCCACCTGCCCCTTCCCCTCCACACACAGACACACAGACACACAGAGACACACACACACATGCATGCACACACATATATGTACATACACGATGTATACAAACACATGCATATACACATACACACATATATACAAACACACATACATACAAATATATATACACACAGAGTCCATCACTGGGTCCTGGAGATACCCCGGAAGCATTTGGTGAATGAGTCAGAAACAGACACTTCTCCCCTGTCACTTGGTTCACACTGCCTCTACAAGTGGCCATCTCTGCCCTTGCCTCACCTCAGCATCCCTGGCCCCATGTCCTCTGTTCTCTCCCCACCCCTTCCCCCAGTGCATGGTGGTCAGTATCCCAAAGCCCTGAGTGACCGTCTAGGCATGTATGTGTGCTGCATGGGTATGTGTGCATCAGTACATGTATGTATGTATCCATGTGTGGGAGAAGAGAGCACACAGATCTCCTTACCTGAGTATTTGCCACCCTTGCTGCGCTTGATAAAGCAAAGGATGAGAAGGATGAGGAGGAGAAGGATCATGGCGCTTATGAAGACAATAAACCAGCTCCTGGTGGCAAAGGTCCCAGGTGGCAGCTTCACTCGATCTGGGGTGGGGAGGGACAAAGATGCAGAACTCAGCCCCAAAGCCAGGAAACAAACAGAACCTATGTCTAAGAAATTCTACAGACTGTTATGTTGAGTGAATACCCTAAAGCACATGTCCATGAGGAATGCCCTGCCCAGCCACATGGGGAAGAGTTCAAGTTCTGAAGGAAAGGGCAAAGGCTTCCCCTCCTTACCCCCCAGCAGGCAAGGGTTAGGGAACTATCCCTGGTTTCCACACCCAGAGATCTTCAGGCCCTCACACAGAGCCCAATCCCTCTGATTCATACACACTTAGAATGAGCTTGGTTCAGGAACCAGGAGGTTTCCAAGTCAGATTAATCCTTTAACTAACATTTTATAAAGGAAGATGGTGCTCTAGACTAAGTGTAGGAGGACATTCTACTCTGAGGCAGGGAAGGTCTGCACTGAGGCATTCATAGCCTCTTGCTCAGAAGTCCTAAAAATGGGTATGTGTTTGCATCATGCATTGTGAGCCGGAGTGAGCATTCATCTAGTAACCAGGGTTAAGGCTCAGTCTAGGACCATGGTCAGTGCTTAGCATGTGGCCAGGGTCAGGGCTTACTCTAGGACCAGAGACAAGACTCAGTCAATGAGCAGGGCTTGGTCTGTAATCGCACACTTCAACCCCATCAGCATCACCTTGTATTGTACCAAAGGACCCAGATGCAGTTCTGGGCTTGGGGACCCACCTATGCCGCCGGTTTTCACCTCCATCTCCCTGAAAAGCACCATCTCATCTGTGTAGTTATTGGCATAGAAGGAGACGATGTAATGAGTACCAGGCTGGAGGTTCTCCTGAACGAAGTATTTCTGACTATAATTGACAGGCTGGGCCAGCAACAGATTCTTCTTATCTTTGGGCAAAGGGAGAGAGGGGGAGAGAAAGAGAGAGAGACAGACAGAGAGAGAGAGACAGAGAGAGAGACAGAGAGAGAGAGAAACAGAGAGACAGAAAGACAGAGACAGAGAGAGAGACAGAGACAGAGAGAGACAGAGACAGAGAGAGACAGAGA
>CM053602.1:53876519-53904791 GCA_028646575.1 Pseudocheirus occidentalis
ATCATCTAAATCAATTACTCACACTAGCAGGGAAGTTGGCATAGGATTCTAGATCCAAAGTTAGAAGGGACCTCAGAGACCAGCTATTCCAACACTCTTATTTAACAGATGGGGAAACTGAGGCCCAGGGACAGGAAATGACTTACTCAAGTCACAGAGTTAGAGACAGAATTTGAACTGTGGTCCCCATACCCCAAATCTATTATGTCATGCTTGTTCATACGCAGTTGAATTGCATATCCTCAGAGCCCTTTTCCAGAGCTGAGGTACTGTGATACGTCATGTCATTAATAATGATGATGATGATGATGATGGTGATGGAAGACAAAAGAAGAGGCACTCCTTTTGTACTCGAAGGTTACAGAGTGCTTTCTGAATATTCTCAAATGCTCAGCACAAATCTATTTTACAGATGAGGAGCCTGAGACTCAGGGAAGGTGAGTAACTTGGCCAAAGTCTCACAGCGCTGATTTCAACAGCAAGGGAAAGATGAAAACGACTGTCTAGACACGGCCACTGAGAAATGTTTTCACTCCATTTTGTATTTCTTTTCACTGTATTGTAACCATCCCAATAAAGGGGATTGATTGCTCAGCATACAATTAAATGAGCAAATGACCAGACAGCCTGGTTCTAATGGCTAGAGAATCAGCCTCAGAGTCCTAAGGGCTGGTTCCAGCCCCACCTCTGACCCAAAGATGCCAGTGCTGACCTGAATTAGTGCATGGACTTTCCTCCTCAGGGAATCCCCTTATCCTGATCATGATTCCCTACCCAGGTCCAGAGCCTGCTCCCCACCAGAAGCCCTAAGTGCGATTTTACCTTTATAGTTTTTGCACGAATAAATTAAAAACTAAGGAGGGGGGAAGCCTTTTCAGCGCTTGTGCAAAGCACAGCTGGGGAGTAGGACCATGGAGGGTGACCAGTGCAGGTGGTGGCCAGTGAAGCAGGGGTCTGCAATGGGAAGAGAAGTTGTGGAGGTCTCAAAGGCAGGGCTGGCTGAATGCCTGTGCCCTGGGGGCAGGAGAGACAAATTCTACTTTGGAGAACTATTCCCTGCCCCTCCTCCTCTGTCTGTCTGTCTGCCTCTCCCTCTCTCTCTTTCTCTGTGTGTCTCTCTCTTTGCCTCTGTCTCTCTGTCTTTTACACACACACACTCTGGCATTCACACTGGCACACACACCCCTGAAATACCTTGAGCCAGTCCTCACCTCCTCCTAAGGCTTTGAACCATATCTGGAACGTGACATCATGCTGTCCCTCCTCTGGGGACCAATAAATAGTGCTTGCATTCTCACTGGTCACAGCTGAGATGTTGCCAAAAGTTGGTATCCCTGTGGAATGGCCAGAAGGAGAGAACTATTGTGGGAGAGTGAGGGGATAGTACCCTTGCTCTCTTTCCATCCTTCCACTTCTAACATCCTTACTCCCTTGACCATCCACAACTTTGGCCCCCTCATCACCATAAGCATACCATTGACCTCTAGGAATCAGGGCTTCCTGGTCCACTTAGGACAGAGAAGAGGGAAGTCTACCTCATTCTGCCTGAGCAGATAGTAGGTGGCAGGCAGGCCTCTCCTTTCCTTTCCTTCCCACCCTTTCTCTCCTTCTGCTCCAAACTCCCACCTGATTTGAGGATGGTGCTTCCCTCCTGGGTGATCACTTCACCAGGGCCCACTTTGGTGGTGGCTTGAAGCTGGAAGTGGTACAGAGCCTGGGGGTCGAGGTCACTCAGGTTGAGCGTCAGGGTCGTGGGAAGTAGAGACTTGGTCACTATCTTTTCCTCTTCTGTCTCCTGGTTAACTATAGGGATGGTCCAAAGTCTGAACCAAACTAGCGCCACCATTCCCCCCTCCAAGGTTACCTCCTCCCATGATGGCCATCTCACACCACACAAGCTGAAAGTAGGCCTTGGAGGCACCTCTCCACCCCTCAGGTGGGCACAGGGGGTGAGCATCTCACAATCAGTCATGATGAATATGTCCAAGAGATTCTTCTTTCATTAGTAGGGCCATAATCAGCATGGAGCAAACTGGGTCTCACCCTAGGGTGCCAGTATTTGGAGGGCTTCCTCCTCCACTTGGGGACAGTAGATGCTGTCCCCAAATCTCCCCTTCAGAGTCTCCAGAAGTGCAACTGCCCCACCTATACATGATTCTCTGTACCTTTCCTCTACCTTCCCTCAACCCTTTGAAATTTGCCCAGGCACAGTTTTAGCTAGTGTTGGCCCTCAGTCAACAGTCTGGGCCAGAGAGGGTAAACAGAGGACTTACTGGACTTGTACAGAAGCTGATAGCCATTGAGTTCCCCATTTGGGTTGAGAGGGGGTTTCCATGAGAGCTGCAGGGCTGTGTCTGACAGGCGGCGCACATGCAGTGACTGTGGGCGGTCTGGTACTGCAGGGCATGATAGAAGACAGGTCAGAATCTAGTAAGGACCCAGGGAACAGGGAGGGTTGTAGTGGACAGGGGCTCACCTCCTTCTTCAGTACGGAACTGCATGGTCTCACTGGGGGGCCCCAGGCCCCGACCATTAAACACCTGCACCTGCACACCATAGATGCTGTAGGGCCGCAGGTCTGGGAGGACAGCTTCTGTGGCACTGGAGGGCCTGTCGATGAACATTTTAGGGGTATGCCTCTTGCTCCTACTCCAGCGGTTATTAATCCACCAGTATGTCACCTGAGGGAAAGCAAATGGTAGAGTGGGTGGGTGCTTCTTCCTGGATCTCAGGCCCCTACTGTTTCCTCCCTGGTGGCCCAGATAGACCCCTTCCCTCCTTCCCAAGGGTGTAGACTTGGGCCTGTACTTCAGAGAATCTCAGAAGGGGAACACTCTGGGGGTTCAGCTGGGCCAACCTCTTTTCCCTTTTCCAACACCCCTTATGATCTCCTCCCTGGCCTCTCTTCAGCAGGCCTCCTTATGTCCCACTCCATTCCAGCTCCCTATACCCAACCATCTTCTTTGGGATCCTTACCCTATATCCACGAAGATGCCCTCTGACTTCATTCAGATCCACAGGTCCCCATTTGATTCTCACTGTAGTTGCATTCAATAGCTCAATAGCTACTGTAGGGATGGCCTGGGGAACTGGACACAAACCCACAGACCCAAGTTGGGGTGTGCCCATCTCCTCTCACTGCCACTGACCCCAGTGCTAGAGAAGAGCAAGCCAACATTCTCACCTCCAACATACAACCAGTTCTCTCACCCATATGCCCACAGGCTCCTAGCTTTATCTTATACCCACTCACCCTCTTCCATGGGCCAGATACTCACCATCCTCACCAGAGTAGCCAATGACAATTTGGGGGTCAGGTCCCTTCCCCACTTCATTGACTGCCTGGACCTTGATATCATAGGGCACAAAGGTGGGTGTGTTGGACACCACAAATTTGGAGGCTCTCACCATAGCCTCCTGCCATTCTGACTCATGTTTCTGACGCCACTGCACTCGATACTTCAATTCGGGCCCATTCCAATCCATCCATTTTAGGGGCTGTGGGGGAATGAGTGAGTGAGGAAGAGGGGTGAGTGGGGTGCAGGAGAAAATACCTTTACCCAAAAACATGAACAAATGACTCTCAAAAGAAAAACTGCAAAATATCCGTAACCACATGCAAGAATGTTCTGAATCACTAATAATAAGAGAAATGCACATCAAAATAACCCCAAAGTATCACCTCATGCCCTGCAAATCGGCAAAGATGACCCAAAAATGGCAACAGTCAACACTGGATAGGTCATGGAATGATAAGTAAACTAATACATTGTTGGTGGAACTGTGAAATGGTACAACCATTTTGGAAAGTTATTGGGAATTATGCAAATTAAAGTGATTAAAGTATCTCCTTTGAACCAGAGATTCCACCACTGGGCTCAGACCCCAAGGAAGTTAGAGATAAGAAGAAAGTCCCCATATACACCAAAATATTTATAGCAGCATTTTTTGTTGTAGCAAAGAATTGGAAACAAAATAAATGCCCATGGATTTGGGAATGGATAAACAAATATGTGGTATGTGAATGTAATGGAACATTACTGTGCTGTAAGAAATTATGTGTCTAATGAATACAGAGAAGCATAGAAAGAGCTATATGAACTGATGAAGAGTAAGTAAGCAGAGCCAAGAAAATGTAACATACAGTAACTACAACAATGCAAATGGAAAGATCAACAGCACACCAAAAAAATAAAAAATGAATATAAAAAATTCTAAAGATCAAACGGGATTCCATTGAAATCTCCACTGGAGAATACATCCCCAAGCCACCCCTTCATGGAAGTGGGAGGTTCACAGGGGTTACATGTTTTTACACTTTTTCAATGCTTCTATCAGTTGTGCTAATTGTTTTTCTTCTTTAAAAAATATTGTTTGTTATATGGGATGGCTCTCTGGGAGGGGCAAGAGGAGGGATATTGACTATGATGATGTTGGAAATGTAAGACATCAACAAGGAATTTATTAAAAAAAGAAAATATCTTTGATTTCTATGGAGTCATTAAAACCCCCCACTCTACAACTATGGACCCATATAATAAAACTCAAAGTCTTTGAACTCTGCTTTCTATTTTAAAATCTCCAGAACCTGTTACTCTGTCCACAACCTGATAGAATAATAATAATATCTAGCATTTATATATATAGCACTTTAAAGCATGCATGTGTGTATAAAATCTCATGTGAAAAAGCTCAGAAGACAAAGACTACATTTTTTTCTTTGTATCCCCAACATTTAGTGTAGTGCTTGACATATGGTAGGTGCTTAATAAATGCTTGCTGACTGACATAATTCTCAGATCCTGGAACTTTACCCCTATTTAATAATCCACAGACCATGCATAATGAAAGTGTGAGGGTGGGGTGTATAATAGAAACCACCTCCATTTAATGTTGGTGCTTTGACTGGGTGAAAGCACTTTTTTTGATTGAATCAGTCAGAACTGAGTGTGAACAGGGCCTGTACACACCTTCTTCAAGCAAGTCATTGTATGAGAGACTGGATCTCACCTCCCCTGCCCCCTCCCCAAATACTTTGTTTAAAGGGAAATGCTTTCTCAGAATCAGGAAAGAATAGATTCTGAGCTTCTGAATTCCAGAGGCTGGAGCAACCACGGGACAAAGGGAGAACTAGGATGTGGCAGAGAAGGGAAATAACATGGCTCTATGGGCAATTGTGGACAGGAAGATCCAGATAAAGGAAAGAAGTCCCAAGAAGAGGTTTCCCCAACTTCTCTTCCTAATGCCTGCCTATCCACAGACATTATGCCAGGGGTGGGGAACCTGTGGCCTTGAGACCACATGTGGCCCTCTAGATCCTCAAGTGCAACCCTTTGACAGAACTGGATTCTGCAAGTTTCCCACCCCTGCACTATGCAATAACCTGCTGTGTTACTCAAATGTTTCTAGTAAACATAATTGTATATCAATCACAAAGGGGCTAGGGATTACCTAGAGATAAATATAAATTTAAGATTAGGCAGAGAATGCAACTTCTGCCTAGGTATTAGGAATTTTTCCCAACTGGGGGCTTAGAGTGACTGGACTCAGAACTTTTCAACTAAAGTAAACTCCCTAAAGCTAAAAAAAAAAAAAAAAAAGAAAGAAATCAAGTGGCCCTTAGTTTGCCCCCTAGGCTTCAAATGAGCTAATTACTGTCACTGGATGTTTCCAGTCTGTCATCCATCTGCTTCCTGCACTAGTCATCCACAGACAACTAAAGCAACTAGGGTTAGTTCAGTGGATTGAGGTTCACATATGCTGTTGCCGTGCTGTCTGGTAGAAGTCCTCAACTTCCAGCTGCAAACCACAATCTGTCTGCATTCCAGTTACTTGGGTATTACATAAAGTTTCCTTCATTCTTCAGATGTTACCCCAGTCTCAGTGCCACATGACCTTCTGAATAGGGTATCTGCATCCACATTATTCTTCCCTGGCTAGCAGTAGATGCTGAACTCATAGTCTGAGTAATGTCAGGTCAACAAGTATTTTCTGAGCAGGTACTGTGTTAAGTGCCAGGATTCTTTGGATCTGGTCAAGTCAGAAGTGCTTCTGCCTTCTCTAGGTCAGTGTTCACAGCTTTTGAGATATTACCCAAGTGGAGCTCTACAAAACTGGTACTTCAGAGTGGAAAGTTTTAAGGCATTTTCCTCTAGTCAATCTAACAATTTCATCATGTTCTTCCAAGATCTTCCCAAAGAAAATAATTTCATCAAGGTATAGCAACACTTGCGGGCTGTCCTTGCTTCCAACTGCTTTCTCCATCAGTCTTTGGAAAGTAGCATGTGTCCCTGATATCATTTTGGCCATGCACACAAACTGATAAAATCTGACGGGAAAAATGGAAGCTATCTTCTTCTGGTAGTAACCACTACACAGATCCAATACAGAAAATCAATGGCTGTGTGTAATAGGCATCTTGAATTCTTGGCATAGTATATTGACCACCTTAGGTTTTTTTGTTCAAGGTGTGGTAGTCAGAACATAGATGTATCTTTCTATTCTTTTTTGGTATTACTTCTGTGGGTGATGCACATGGGCTACTGGACTCTGTAATGATATAATTTAGGTTCTTGAAATGTTATCTAAGATAATTTGTCCTCAGAGAAGGGAATTTTTCTAGATCTTTTCTGGAATGGTCAGGAGTCAATAAATTGAATCTTCCAAATCCTCATTGGGTCCATTCCACATCACACTTATGAAAATACATTTGCCTTCTTGCCAAACTTCTGTCTTAACCACTCCTTCCCCTCTTCTGGTCCCAGAGGGTCTTCAAAATCAAAATTCTCTAGATCTACTTTGGAAGTTAGTCCAATATACCCCAGGCAGGGATACTTTTTTGTCTCTCAGTCATCCACAGCTAAAAGTATCATGAGGCTATATAGATACTTCCTTCCAATGTTTCTTATAGAATGAATGTGCTCTGCTGTCTAGGACAACAGTGCAGTCGATATTCTCAATTTTTACAGTCACCTCAATATGAAGTCCAATGAGTACTAGTGAGGAAAATCCATTAGGAATGGATGACTTCTGCTGTGGCTGCCATTGCGTCTAAAGTAGTATTGTAGCCATGGCTATTTCTTACTCCATGGCCATAGACCTCAAGAATGGTCCAAAAGTCACCGAGAGCATTTCAAATCTGAGACACTATCACTGCCATATACGATTGACCAAGGACACCAAGTCTGTAAGAGACATGATCTGGAGGTATATGGGTTTGCCCCTTAAGAGAGAAGGGCAGGGTGGCTAGGTGGCACAGTGAATAGAGCACCAGCCCTGGAATCAGGAAGACCTGAGCTCAAATCTGGCCTCAGACACTTGACACATTTACTAGCCATGTGACTTTGGGCAAGTCACATAACCCCAATTGCCCTCCAAAAAAAAGAAAAAAGAGAGAGAGAGGAGAGCCATGGAATTGTTCAAGGTCTCTAAGGATAAGAGAGCTTTTAAGTTCATCAAAAAAAAAGGATGGGAATTCACATTCCTATTTAGGTCAAGAAGAAGAGAGAAGAGCTCAGCAACATCTTGGCTGCCATGAGGAAGGTGGCTGCCAAAATGGACTAACCTGGACCTTTCCTTCATTTTCTACCTACCCAATAAAGATTTGACAAATTAAAAAAAAAATGGATGACAAGGTCAGGGAAATTGTGGGGCCTGGAGTGAGTTCCTTCCCTAGCTCCGTCTCTATTTTTGTCCTTTCCAAATAAACCCTGGGAAACACAATGACCTGAAATGTGTTGGTGGCAGGAGTATTATAACTACAGAATACAAACCACGAGGGTAAGGACTTCCTCTTAGACAAAAATTGCTGGGAAAACAGAAGATTTCAACAGAAATTAGGTTTAGATCAATCCCTTACACCACAGGGGTCAAACACAAAGCCCATAACACTCCCAAGCACAGTCAAACCAAATTAAAATGTATTTTAAAAGAAACCAAAATCCATTAAAGCATAGATAATGTTAATCTGTGGTTTTTAAGTCAATCTTTAGTCTTCAGTTTACTGGCTCCCATTTCGAGTGGACTTTGAGCCCACTGCTCTGTTTACACTACAACATGCTCCAAATGGATAATTCACTTAAATATAAAAGGTAGCATAAAAAGATACAGGAGAATAGAAGAAGTCATCTTCTAAATCTATGGATAGAGGGAGAATTCTTAAACAGGCACAGGTAACTATGATGTGGCTTTTAGGGGTTCAGAACGGTGATTCCATTTGGTTTCAGTGAGGAAACTCACTCTATTAATGTAGACCACTTGGAACCGTTCTGTAACTTAGTCTTAGAGAATCATCTTGGGGACTGAGAGGTCAAGTGACTTGTTTAAGTCTCTGGCTAGTATGTGCCAGAAACAGGATTCAAATCCACATCTCCGTGACTCCATGGTTAGCCTTCTTCTATCTACTCTAACACTGACTTTTGGAGGTAAAAAAAAAAAAAGCAAGCTCATTTTCATTATCTTCAATTTAAAAGCTTCAACTCAAACAAAATTAATGCAGTTAAAACAAGAAGGGAGTTGTTTATTGGAGCGAAAACATTTACTGTGAATGTATCTTCCAAAATGGATACAACCACATAAGAGCAAGAGTCACTCCTCTAATACGTTGAAGAATATGAACAGCCAGATTTCTAAAAGAAGAAATGCAAGCTATTAATAGCCATATGAAAGAATACTCCTAATCACTAAAATAAGAATGAAAATTAAATCAATTCTGAACTTCCACTTGCACCCACCAGATTGACGAAAATAAATTATCCTATCCTTTTCCCTTGTGAATAAACCCTAGGAAATGCATTGGCCTTAGCACATGCCTTAGCAGGAGCAAGAGAAGAAAGAGGAAGTAAGTACTAGATTTGGGCATCAAGGAGGAGGAAAGGTCATTAAGGAACAGATGATAAAGATTTCAGAATGCAAAAAACTAAAGCAAACTCGGACACCACAAAGGTCAAGGGGATTCAGTGCTGTAAGTCAAGGGTTAGAGATCAGTTTAGGTTTAGAAGGCTATAATAGAACACACTTTGGTCAAGGATACTGTCCCTATATCAGTTGCCTTCTGGGAAGTTGACTCCCCTAGCAAGGCCCACAGCCAAACCCTTTTGGGCACCAACATTTCATTCCATTAACTTTTGAGACTGCCTCTCTCTCCAACTGCATTAAAAACCCTGGATGGCCTCTCTCCAGCTGTACTAAATTCTGGATGACACTGGAAAAAAAGGCCTTCTACCCAAGGCTCACTCACCTTCCAAGTAATGACCATGTTGTTTGTCTCATTCCCTTCCCCTTTGACATCTGTAGGGTTCTTCTCTGGTACTGAAACACAAAATTTTCATTCGTTAATGCCCCACCTCTCCTCTGCTCCTTAATGGAGGAAAGAAAGTAGGAGTAGAGGGAATGGAAGAAAGAACAGGCCCCACTTCTAACATCTAAGGCACTAGATGACCTGGCCAGGTCTTGGGCCCAGTTCTGCCACTTACTAACTGGGTGGCTTTGAGCAAGTTCTTTCCCCTTTCAAGTTCAAGACCCGTTGCCCCACCTGAAAAATGAAGGAGTTAACTGGATGATGTCTAAGGGCCCTCCCAGCGCTGACATTCCACCATTCTTTATTCCTTTGTCTGTGGGCAACCCCCTGCCACTGGCCTCCCTCCTCCACACCTCAGTTTACCTGATTTGGGGGTGACAAAAGTTTCCGAGTCGGGACTTGGCTCGCTAGCACCATACTTGTTGTTGGCTATGACACGAAAATTGTAGTGGATGAAGGGAGACAGCTTGAGCCTAGTTGAGGTCTCATTCCCAGGCACTGTGGCCAATGGGTACCAGGTTCCAGGCTCCATGGTCCGGTCCTCAAACTCAATGTTGTATTCTGCCAGGGAGCAAAACAATAGCTAATCAATGAATGCTTCCAGGCTGGGAGGAGGAAGGCCTGGGCCCTCTACTGACTGGAAGGTCTCAGGAAGCCTCACCCACACCCAACACTTAAAGACCAAGACAACACTCTAGGTGACTGAGGGTAAAACCAGGGCACAAACTTTATGGCTTTGGGGGCTCCAAAGGAGAAAGGGGAAAGAAAGTGAACCTTGAGCTGGGTCTTGAAAGGTAAGTAGACTCTAGAAAGGTAGACAGGAAGGAGGACAGCCTTTCAGGCAGGAGCAAAATATGCACATCCAAGGGAAAGTCAAGAATCCATCATGGCTAGAATGGCAGTGGCTCCAATGGAACCAGAGTTAGGCAAAAATCACCCCAACAATAGCTTACTTTTATATCAATTTTCTCATTTGAGTCTCTATAAGGTTAGCTGTTATCATCATCCTCACTTTACAGATGAGGAAACTTCACAGAACAAAGAGCCGTGCTTGAAGACTAGAGGGGATCTGTTCTGTGAAATTTGGATTCAGTCAGAGGGCAGCACTTGAGGACCTAAAGGGCCAAATGTAGCCTTCAGGCTGCAGTCTTTCTCTCTCCCCCACCCCTGCCCTATAGCCTTTGATTTGTATCATACAGCATGTCCTTCCATCACAGCCTAGCCCTTCTTCTGCATGTTACCTATGGGTGAGAACAGGCTGGGTGTTCCCTGCAGGGTAGGCCTGAGTCCCTTGGTGCTTCATGAAATCTTTGGTGTTCGAAGAAAGCGGGGCAGGATGGGCTGGGGCCAACATAGCAATATAAGTCCGAGCTTACTATCAATGGGTGAGTTATGTTCCTCCGCTGGGCTCCAAGACAACTGGATATGAAAATCCTTCTGTTTATACAGCTCCAGCTGGCCCACACGCCCAGGGCTCCCTATAAATGGAAGATGGGCCTGTGAATCCAGGGGATAGTCAGGATGCCCTCAGTGCTCTGAGGGGCCCAGAACAGCCACCCCACCCCAATCACCCCTCTCACAGCCCCTTAGCACCATCTACCTGCATGGACAAACAGTGGCCACCAGCTCCATACCCACCCTGCCTTCTGATTCTAGGACTTACCCACCACCAGTAATGTAGCCCTTTTCTCCACTGAGTCCAAGGCAGTCTTGACCACACAACTGTAGTTTCCCTGGTCAGTATAGTCCAAGTTTTTAATGATCAATTCATCTTCCTTTAGGACATACCTGGTACAAGAGAGAGCACAAATTGTCTGCTGCCCAATGGTCCCCCTTTCAAAAAACTGTCAGGGAATCCTGGGTCTGAAGAGGCAGCCACAGTCCCTTCCCCTCTTCATCAGGCTGCCCTTTCCTTCTTTGCCATCTTGGCTCCCAGCCTCAGGGCAGGGGCCACCCAAGGGCAGGGACCCCCTGTGCTTGCCAACCCTCCCTCCTCTCCCCAGGGCCTAAAGCAGGTTCTGACACTACAAAGTGAGCCCAGGGCCCAGGAACTCCCTCAACTCACTTGTCACCCTCAGAGATGTCCTTGATGTTTTGCTCATTCCAGTACCAATCGATTTGGATTTCCAGGGAGGGGTCAAAGGATACATGACATAGAAATTTCACATTTGAGCCTTTCTTGACAATCTGGTTCTGGGGACCCTTCCTGATCCGAGTGGCCTCTGGGAAAGAGAGTGATAGTGTTACCCTGGTCCCACATGGGCAGCCCTGGCCTCTCTCCTTGAAGGCAGCTCCAGTCATAGAGGAAAGACTCCCTTAGCTAGAAGGGATTAGAGCCCAAAGGCTTGGAGGTGGGTGGGAAAGGGGTACTGACCTTTGACCTGAAGATGAGCCTGGATAGAAACCCTGTTCTGATCATTGTCAGCCTGACAAAAATAGGATCCTGTGTCATTAATCTGAAGGTCTCGGATTGCCAGAGTCCCATTGGTATAGGGGACAAAGCGTTCATCCTGCAGGACAGTGGTCTGATCCCGGTTTAGCCTAAGGGTGGAAGGAGGTGGGAGTAGGGGGGAGACAAAGGCAGAAAGATCTCAGTCTCCTTACTTTCATTGCTGAGGGCTCCCAGTGTACCAAGCTGCTCAGTCCCTGACCCTGGGTAGCATTCAAGAGTCTGAACCATTAAAATGGATGCCTTTGTCCTAGCTCCTCAGGGACATGCTTTCTGTTAAGCCTTAATGGAGGTCCCTCTCTGGATAACAATATAAATTCTGACAGTTAGGTACACATGGCCTTAATCCAAAAGAGGGACTCTGATGGGTCATTCATTCCACTGACTGGCTGTATGACCTTGCGCTAGTCACTCTGGACCTCAGCCTCTTCAAATGTCACAGTAGAGGCTACATACCCTCTCCATCTCTGCCTGGAGTTTGTGGTTTTTTCCTCAAAAGGACACTTGAACTATATCCCTTAGCTTCCTATTCTAACATCCTCCTATGGTTCTATGAGCCCTCCCCCTTCAAGTGTCCCAAAAGGAACAGTAAGGAATCTCACCACTGGATGCTGGGCATGGGCACCCCAAAGGCATTACACAGCAGGTGGGCAATGCTACCCTGAACCTCCCGATAAGTCTTATTATCCGGAGTCAGGATCTTGGTGGGCAGCTCTGGGGATGGGGAGAGACACAGGAGACAGAGATATCAGGGGTCCTGGAGAGACTTCATGGCTGAAGGAGGGAGATCATGGAAGGAAGAGGGCAGAGGGGACCCTAGGATCCAGCACACACATGACTTAGCTTTTCTGGCCTGTAGTTTCTTCATTTATAAAATGTGGGGGAGGGGGCCACAGGGAGGGACAAGGCTCAGTGTTATCTAATGTTATCCCTTCCTGGCTCAAAATCTATGAACCTTCACAGATTCCCCATGCAAGCTCTTGGCCTAACATTAAAGACCTTTCACAGTATGGCCTCTCCTCAGTCTGATCTCCCAGCTATACCCTGCCCCCTCTCCCATGCACATTTGCTCACATGGCATTATGACCCCACCCCTCCTCTCCATGTTTAGCCAACTGTCTGAGTCTTCCTTCAGGTCTCATCTCTGGGAAGCCTTAGTCATGAACTGCCTCTCTCAGAATGTTGCCTATGGTTGAATGAAACCAGAGATAGGCTCCCTACTCTGTTTCCTCTTCCTACCTCCTCTCCCCCCATCATTACCTAGCCCAGAAGTAGATGAGTGGAGTCCAGTGTCTGGCTCACCAAACTCCAAGGATGGATGAAGATGGGGGTGGGGTAGAGTTGAGAATCAAGCAGTGAGGGAAATTATCAAATTGTGAGGAAGGAGAGGTATGGGGAAAGAAAGGGCACAAACCTTAGGGGCAGGGTAGGGTAGGTAACAGAAGTGGTGAGAAGGGAGCAGGGCTGGTGGGCCCAACAAAGACACTCACGAACAACAAAGATGTAGGCATTGGCAAGCAAGAGCCCATGCTCATTTCTGGCCTCACACTGGGTCACCATGGTGTCATTGGGCTGTACATTGCTGAGGATCAGTGCCCCTCCTTGGACCCTGAGCTTGTCGTCCCTGGTCAGATCTAGAGGCAGAGAGCGGTACACTGAGTCAGGAAGACATAGTCCCAAAGTCTGGGCCTCCCACCTCTACCCCACTATGCCCATCCCACTCATCATACCCTTCCCACCACCCCAGCCTCAGAGCCCTTGCTCACTTTCCAGCAAGACTCCATTGATCCTCCAAGTGACCATGGGACGGGGCCTGCCCTGGACTTGGCAGTTGAGTCGGGCAGTCTCTCCTGGTGCCAACACCAGGCTTTTAGGCTCCTGCAACCAGTATGGGGCAGCTGGTGGGAGGGTAAGCATAGGTACTGAGTGACTTGGCACAGTATGTTCCCACCCTCCCAGCTCCTGCTCCCTGACATCCACACTGGCACAAGGCACACATTGCCTAAACCATGGCAGAAGTGAAAACATTGACCTTGCTCTTAGCTGCCCGCCCAGGAGGCCACTCCCTCTGAAAAGTCTAGAGCAGTAGATGAGAACAATCTGGGAGTCTGAATGGAAATAGACTAAGTTGTGCCTTGTTGGGTAGGGCTTATATAAAATAGTCAGAAGGGGGCCATATACTAAGAACAAGCATGAGATACTAGCTGGGGGGTGAGGTGAAGGGTGAGAGGAGCTATACCCTCAACAGTGACATAGTAGACATGTTGTGCACTGCCCAGGGTGTTCTCAGCCCAACAGCGGTACTCCCCGTCATCTTCCTCCTCTACTTTCATCAGGCGCAGTGTCTTGTTGAAGTTCTGGTAAGTCACTCGGCCTGCCTGCATCTGGTTGCTTGGATATGACCACTTTATAGTGGGCGTGGGGCTGCCCAGGCAAAGAGTAAGGGTTGGCATAAGTCACCCTTCTTACCCCCTCACTCTTCCCCCACAGTTGGCACCAGTTTCTCTTTCAGACCCTAAAGTGGTACCACTCCCCTCTCCCCACCAACCCTGTTTCTGTAGTTCTTCTCCATCTGCCCATCTCCAGTCCAATCTGGTATAGGATTGAGGGATTCCAGGTGAGGGACAGTGGGGCAAGTGAAAGATCCAACCAGTACCCAATAGTAAGAGGAATTGGCACCCTTTCCTGAGAAGCCCTGGGTGTTCCATGAGGTACCCAGCCCTTCCCCCAGGCACCCCACAACTCACAAGCCCTCGGCAATACACTCTAAGACCAGGGGCTGGCCCCGTAAAGCCACCAGATGGCTGTGAGAACCTTCAGGCAGGAGCAGGCGTGGCCGTCGGTAAATCATATTGTTAGCTGGAAGAACAAGGGTGAGTGCATGGTCACTTTTTTATCTAGTGGTGGCCTTCCCCCAAACCCAAAGTCTGACTGGCCTGCCAGACCCATACTGCTAGGGAGTAGGGAATCTCAGAGGGGAACAAATGAATACAGTTCAATCAACCAAACTTCCCTGACCCCCTTGTGTACCTCACCTTGTGCCAATCCTGTTTACACAGGAGAAGGAGCCCCATACTCTACCTGGGGTCCTTGGACTCCCTGCCTCTACTCTCAGGCTTCCTGAGCCCTGGTTCAGGCTGCCCAAGTTCTTGTCATGCCCATAGTACTCAACCCCTCATGGGATAGACCACAAGCTCATGGATTTTGGGGTGGAAGGGACCTTAGAGGCCATTGAGTCTGACCTCCTCATTTTATGGAGGAAAAATCTGAGGTTCAAGAAAGGGAAGGGATTTGCCCAGGGGCCCACAACAGAGAAGTTTCAGAAGGAGAATTTGAACTGAGGTCTTCCTTCCCCAAAATCTACTCGAGACTGTATAAGTTTCAGTTGGCACCGAAAGCCAATATTCCAAGGCCAAAGTCATCCATTCATCCATTTGTCCAACAAAGCTCTTACTGGGCACCTACTTTCTGCTCAGCTCTACTAGGTGCTAAGGGGGATAATTTTAAAAAGGATAAGATTTGGCATACAGTCTTGGGAGAAGACAGATCTCACCCACAGGAAACAGAGAGCAAGCCTCTGCTAAACAAACAGTGCACTACTGGAAGAGGCCCAGGTGACACAAAGGTGGGAAAGAGTTCTGGACCCTGGAGAAGGCAGAGAAGACTTCCTGAGGAAGCTGAGGTCTGGGCTAGGGTGTGAAGAATGGGAAAGATTTGGAACAGGTACAGAGGAATGAGGAGCACATTGCGGGGGAGGAATGTTCTAAGCCAAAGTGGAGAAGCCTGGCAGGTGAGAGTAATGGGAAAGAGGGCTAGGTAGAACAGAAAATGTTTGCACAGTAGAAATAAGGCTGGAAAGGCAGACTTGGGAAGGCACTGAATGCCAGAATGAGATATTACATCCTGATTTTGTGGGCTATAAGGAGAGATGGAAGAATCACCAAGTCACAGACCCTGAGAGTTGGAAGGTCCTAGATGTGAATAAGAATCCCTTCTACAATATGCTCCAGTGGCCTTTGCTTGAAGACTTACAATGGGGAATGCTCCTGACTTTCCAAGGAAGCCTTTCCCACTTTTAGCTGGCAGCTCATTTGAAGGAACTCTCATGCCCCAGCCATGCAATCTTCTCCATTTGAAACATCCAAAGTTCCTTCAGCTGATTGCTTTCCAGCTGATCAATAACTTCCCTAAAATGTCACTCTCCTAAAATATGGGTTCAAATCTAACCGGATGCTTACTTACTAGCTGTATGACTCCCCTTCCTGGGCCTCAGTTCTCTTATCTATAAAATGAGGGAGTTAGATGTCCTCTGAGGGCCCTTCCAGCTCTAGATTTCAGAATCAGGGATATTAGGACAGGAAGAGGACAGGAAGCTTACAGACAGGAAGTAAGAGAAGAAGGGTCTAAGGAAGCTGAATCTGCTGGAGCCTGGAATGGGGGAGATCCTAAAGATTCATTGCCCTCACAGTTGGAGTGAGGTGGGGCTCAGCATCCCCCAACACACACACACACACACACACACACACACACACACACTCACACATACATTCACACACACACACACTCTTTTGCAGACTTACTGGGTTTGACCCTGAGGTCAATGGGCTCCTTCTGCATGATGGTTCGGGCCCCCAGGAAGTGGGCATGGCAGATGTAGTCTGAGTGGCTATCGTTGGTGAGCACATTGGCAAAGTAAAGGTTTCCATTCTGGCCCATGGTCACCCGCTCATCTTGTGCGATGTGGAAGATCCCTGGGCAGGGAAGAGTCAGAACAGGAAGGGGTCACTCCCCAGCTAGATTAGCTCCCCCATCCAGCCCATGGCCATTCTGCCAACTCCCTGAGCTCTCTGAAGGCCCCTTCCCTCCACTCCATCATCTTGTCCATCCCCCTAACTCCAGGCAGGAGGAAGGCCACCCTGCCCTCCAGGAGAGCGCGGCTACTCACTGCTGTTCATCCAGTAGATGCGGGGCTGCACGGCACTGGCTGGAGGATTGCAGGGCAGGACCACTGACTGACCTTCCTCCACTTCGAAGGGCTGTACCTTCTCCTTGGGCCACTTGGGGGCGCCTGGGAGGAGGCAGAGAGAGAAAGCATAAAGAGTAAAGGGTGGGGGGGGGGGGGCAGTGGGAGAGGCCCAGCAAAGACAGAGAGCACTGGGCAGATTGGTGGGGTAGAACTAGGCTGAAGGACTGGACAGGGCCCTGGGATGGGAGCAGCTGCTTTCAGGGTGGGCTCTGGCAGTCTCCAGGGAGGTCCTGCTCCCTGAAGCTGTGAGGGAGCCAGCATTAAGCTCCCCACCACCACCCTCTCCCCTGCCAATCCTCATTCCCCTTTCTTTCCAGCTACAAGTTTGTGGGTGGTGGGCTATAGCCCCTGGCAGTCCAAGAGGGGACCTGCAGGGAATGGCAAGACTCCTTTACATCAGCCTGACACAGAAACCATGGCAACCGTCGCCATGGCAACGTGAGGGGGCCAGGGCTCAAGGGAAGAAAGTAGCTGAGGGAGGATAGAGAAAGAAAGGAGAAGCCCAGGAGAGAGGGAGGGCCACAGAGGGGGGGAGGTGTCTTGATAGAGGTGGGAATGGGAAGGGGGTCAGAAGAGGGAAAAAATGAGAGATAACAAGGAACAGGGAGACAGAGAGAGAAGCAGAGCAGGAAAGAGACAAAGGGGCCTGAAAGGAAGAAAACAAAGGCAAGGAGGAATGACCATGCCAGGGCTAGAGGCTTGTTATGGATTCAGGCCTAGACCCCCACTGCCCATGCCTGAAGTCTCAGGGAAAAGCATCTGTTGCAGGCCCCAGGACCACTTTTCGGTGCCCTCACCTTCAGCCACAAGCTGGATCTCATGGGACATAGCCGTGCCCAGTCTGTTGCTGGCGAAACATCGGTAGGTGCCCTGGTATCTCTGGGCAAAGTTGCTGTTGTTGCCAGTGATGGTGAAGGAGCCAGAGTTCATATGTGTGATCACACCAGGCTCCTTCTCAGGAGAAAAGTGGATGTTTTCCTTAGTCCAACGGAACCTGGCCCCAGGAGAATGGGAGGAGGATGAGACAGACTGAAAGGTGCTGAGAGGGATTTGAAGGGGAAGGGAGAAGAATCCTCAAGATGTGGAATTTGGCAAGAGATAGATAAGGGAATGGGAGGAGGAGTTGGGCTCAGAGGTCAGGGGTCAGAGAGGCCCAAGAGGAATGGGGTCATAGATCAGGGAGGGGACCTGAGAAGTCTGAGGTCAGAGAGCTCCAGGGTTCAGACTAGGTCTGGAATTACTCACTGGACTTCAGGTTTGCCACTGGCTTCACACTTGAGGCTGATCTCATCAGTAGGGAACACAACCAGCCTTTCTGGGGACTGCTCTGTGATGTTAGGGGGCTGCATCACTGCCAGGAAAAATGGGCAAGGTGGGGGCCCGAGAGTCAGAGCAAAGACTGTCTCGAGATGGTATCACTACCCAATCCCTCCAGCTCCCACAAGGATTCCAGGCCCCTGCCTGAATTTCAATTGTTCTGCTCCCCCCTGAAGTTAGACAGTATAGTTTGTATGTGTGTGTGATTGTGCCTATAAGAGTGAGTCAGTCTGGGAGGCGTGAGAACATGCTATTCAGTCCTGCATTTTATGAGCAACTAGTGGGAAAGTTGGCTATGGGGAGCAGAGAGAAAGCAGGCTTCTACTCACCCGCTTGCTTGGGGTGGGGGGTATATGTTTGGAGTCTATAAACACAGGATGGGGAAATCAAGGGACACACAGTGACAACTCTGGCCCTAAGCACTCCCCTTCTTGGCAAACCCTAGGGACTCCTTGTTACTTTCTAGGCTGAAATCTAAACCGTGTTTGGCTTTTCAGTCTCTTCTTATCCTGGCCTTACCCTACCTTTACAGCTTCATTCTATATTACTTTCCCTCCAATACTTTACAACCCAATGAAACTGGTCTTCTTTGTGTTCCTCATACAGTGTACTCCACCTCCCATCTCTGTGCCTCTGAACGGGCTGTTCCCATGCCTGTAATACCCTCCCTCCTTTAAGACTCAGCTCAAGAACAACCTCCAATCTTTCCTGATTCCCCCTGCTTGTGCCATCCCTCCCTATCCACTATTCTCCACATGTTGCCTCCCCACCCCAATTTTGTCTCTGGGTCCCCAACAATAAATGTGAAATGGATTGATTGGATAAGGAAATCTACTTGAAGGGGGTATCTAAGAGCCTAGAAGAGAAAGGAGTGACCAGCTAGAAGCAAATAATACTAACAACATGGCTCTGTTGTTATATATTACCCCTGCCCCCCCCCAAACAGATACTTACTGTGTTTGCTGTCTGTGAGATCCCCGCAGCAAGAGAGACAGCAGAAGACGAAAGATCAGGCATGGTTAGTATTAGGAATGGTTAGGAATATCACCACCAGGAAGGAGCAGGGATGGGGACACATGTGTGGAAGTATTTTGGAGTATGAAGGAATGTGGGAAGGACAGAGATGCAGTAGTAGAACATAAATCTTAGAGGTCGACATGGTGTAGAGAGATATGTCAGAGCACATGTGTTAGACTGAAACTTGTTTCCTCTTTTGTAAAAATGAGTAAGGGGGTGTGTGCAGAGTAAGAGGAGGAATGGTAGTAGATGAGTTTATCTCTAAAATTCCTTCTAGAGGTATATCCTATCCCCCATCCTACAAAACATAACCCATCCATCCAAATATATCAGAGAACTCTACCTGAGTATGTGGAATCCCACTGAGACATTTTGGAATACAAGGAAATTACACAGCTCTACAGGGAGCCCCCAGTGTCAGGGGATGAAGCCATACCCTCTGGGAGCTCTGGAGGAGCTTTTGACAGTAAAGACTGTAGGCTATGAGCCCATACAGGAGAAACAGAGGCAGAGAAAAAAAAAGTGAGAGGAGGGTAAAGAAAGAAAGAACAGGAAGAGTGAGATGGTAAAAAGAAAGTAAGGGAGAGAACAGGGCAGAGAGAAAGACAAAAGAAATGATGAAGAGGAGAAAGAAAAGGAAGAAAGGGAAGAGAAGACAAAGGATAGGAAGAGGCATGGAAAAGGAGAAATAAGGGGGGAGAAAGGACAGAAAACAAGACAGGAAAAGGAGAGGAAAGGGCAGAGACTAAAGAAATGATGGAGAAAGGAGAGAAGGCAGAGAAGGAGAAAAGGCAGGAGGAAAGGACAGAGAGAAAAGGGCAGGAAGAAACACATAGAAGAGAAAGAAAGGGAGAAGACTAGTAAAGAGGAGGGAAAGAGAAAAAGACAGATCTAGACGTCCCCACCACCCACCCACCCACTCACCGGTCCCCACCGAGTTGTTTGGGGAAAAGGATAATGAAGCTCTGCTCCCTCCCCCTCGGGCGCATCCTTCTTAATCCAATTAGCACCACAGTGGGTTGGCTCCTTGTCTTCAATTACCAGAGGGGGGAGGGCTGGAGAAGCAATTAGGCAGCAGCTTGTGGGGGTGGGGGGGAAGAGGGAGGAGGAAAGAGAGGAACATTTCCTCCTCCTTCCCCTAGCTAAACTCACCTCTTCATTGGCACCCAGCTTAAATTCCATGTCCTATGGGAAAGCCTTAGCAGACCACCCAGCCCCGCTAAGCAAATGGAGAAAAGGAGAAAAGTGGAGAGGTGGATGGGGAGGGAGTGGGAAACAGACTAGAGAATCAATGAAAGGAAACAAAGAAAGGGCAATGGTTGGGAGGAGGGTGAAGAAAGAGAAGAGAGGGGGAGAACAGAGACCCTGAGGGTGAGGGTTCTTAAACTTGGGAGCTTCCAATGGGAAGAGGAGAGGTTTATCTTCCTCTTGCTATTTTCTCAATACTCCTTTTGTAGGGAAAATTTGGCCCTCCTTCCCAGTCCTTGCTTGTCTACTCCTCCCTTTCAACAAAGCTGCAAACAGAAGAAGCCAGGGTGAGACCTGGTCTAGGGCTCATGCCTCATATATATGCCTACCCTTTGGGAGAGAGCTCAGACTGAGACCCAGTTGGGATTTTTCTGGCCACAATCAGTGGCAAACCCAGGAAAGGGACTCAAATGTCCCAGTGCCCCAGCTTGGGTATGGCAGACAGCTGCAACCAAAGGGGGGAAAAGGAAACAGAGGTGAGTCTGGGTGTGTACCTCTGTGTATCTACATGTCTCCCTACACGTGAGGTGTGGCTGCATCTGAAGACCTAAATGAATAAATAAACATCTCAATTTAAGTTTGTATTTCTAAGTGTGTTTCCATATATATAGGCTTTTTGGAGGGCAACTGGAGTTAAGTGACTTGCCCAAAATCATACAGCTAGTAAGTGTGTCAAGTGTCTGAGGCCACATTTGAACTCATGGGTCCTCCTGACTCCAGGGCCCCTGCTCTGTTCACTGTGCCACCTAGCCGCCCCTCTACCTATATTTTTATATATGTCCCAGTCCCAGTATATGTATCCCAATTACATCTTTGTGCTTGTGATAGAACCACATATTACCAGATCTAGAAAGGATCTTAAATCTAATCCCCTTCATTTTACATATGAAAAAACCGAATCCCAGAGAGGGAAAAGTGTGTGCGAATGCATATATGCCTTCCCCAGCCCCAATACCCCTACTTTTTAGATGTCCAAATTATCTCTTCACCACCTCCAACCCAATCCCAGACATCCTCCCCATCTATCTGACTTCTCAGTCTCCTTCTCCATCAATTTCAACTCTCTCCACTTATTCTCATGCAATTCATTGGATAGAACACAGCTATCTCACCTAGGATAGGGTAGAAATGCTAGAAAGGCATTCTGAACACATCTAAGTGAGTCTGGGCAGCACACAAACACATACACACACACACACACACACACATGCAACCTGCATATAGCTTCAGACTGATATTGTCTGCACACACCTTCATTTAAGAAGGGTGCCCAGGCCTTTTATGAGTTGTCTTCCTTATTAGAACATATGCTCTTTGGGGCAACAAGGTGGTGCCACGAGCAGATAGAGCACCAGCCCTGGAGTCAGGGGGACCTGAGTTCAAATTTACCTCAGACACTTAACACTTACTAGCTGTGTTATCTTGGGAAAGTCACTTAACCCCAACTACCTTGCCTTCACCCCCCCCCCCAAAAGCAAAAAAGAACATATGCTCTTTGAGGGCAGGGAATGTTTTTTTTCTTTGTTTGCTTGTATTTGTATTCCCATTGTTTTTGTTTAGCACAGTACCTGACATACAGCAAGCACTTAATAAATGACTGGTTGACATTCATGGTCCAGGGCAAACAAGCTCAATTGTCTGTCTGTCTGTCTGTCTGTCTGTCTGTCTGTCTCTCTCTCTCTCTCTCTCTCTCTCTCTCTCTCACACACACACACACACACACACACACACCTTCACAAGCACCAATTCACATCTACTGTCCCTCACACTTTCCCAGACATCCATACTCACATTCCATCACAGTCACAATTACATGCATTCACAATACACCTTCTGTATTGTGAATTCTACATTCTACGTTGACATGTAGATGCACCCACACAACCTGCTAGATTCCCTCTTCTCCACAGATAATAACAAGCGCAATAATAATCATTCATAATAATGCCTCATGTTGGTCCAGTGCCTTTTATTTTAAAGGTGACCTTTTCTGTCTATGATCTCATTGAATGATCCCTGTTTGTGTGGTTAGATCAGCCAGAGTGGCTAGACTCATCCCATTTTACAGATCAGGAAGCTGAAGGCTGGATCCTATTTGCCTACAATCATGCAGTTAGTCACTAGCAGAGCTAGGACCAAAACCCAACCCAAGTCTTCTGACCCACTTTCTATTCGTTATTACTGCTGACTGGAAGGGAAAAGTCGAGTGGGTGGAGACGGGGGCAGGACAGAGGAGAGGCAGGGGAGGGTAGATATTTCACCAATACCCACTGTCCTCATCATCCTGGGGGGGGGGAGGCGCCTCCCCTTCCCCCTTCCTCCCTCCCCAGCAGCTGAAATAAATGGATCTCTCGGGGCTGCTGTCCAATGTCCTGGAATAGCTGCACTATGCTGCCTTATCTCCTCTCTGCTGTCCCTGGTGCTAAAAGTAATGCCACCTCACCCACTGCAGCCTTTCAGCTCTACTTTGTCCTGCCACCTTTTTTCCTACCAAGATCGGAAAGAGACAGAGACAGACAGACAGACAGACAGACAGAGATGGAGAGACAGAGACAGAGAAAAAGAGAGAAAGAGATGGATAAAGGAGAGGAAGGGAGGGGAGAGGCCAGAGGACCAAAGAGAGAATGATGAGGAAGGAAAGAGACAGATGGAAGAGGGGTGACAGGGGTCAGGATGAAAAGGCTTGGAGTATTGGGGGTTGGGGGCAAGGAGAAACAGTGGGCCTAGGGAAGAACCCCAGCTCCCTTTCACCCTCGATACTCACAATGTTCCGGAATCTGGATGCAGAGGCCAAGGCTCCACAGAAGGAATGTCCACAAATAGCTCAAGACAACAGCCATGTTCCTGGTCCTGCAGCCACACCCAGGGCCAGGCCAGGCTGGACAGCACAGGCCAGGCTAAGGGCAGGCAGCTTCACTCAGGCTCCGGCACAGCTCCTGCCCTCCCTCTGGGGGAGGAAGGGAAGGAAAGGAAAGGGGGGAGGGGAAAGGGGAGCTGTGCTAAAGGTGCCGATCAGAGCTGAGGAGAGAAGGTAGGGGAAGGAGGGCAGCAGAGAGACACCAGGAGAAAGGAGGGGAGGGGGACAGAGAAAGGAGAAAACAGACCATTAGTGACAAATATCTTGTGTGAGCCAGGGCTCCTGGTCCCACCCCCCAACCCCTCCCCTAGAGGAGGGAGGAATCTGGGAATCAGAGAGGCAGCCTCTGGCATGCACCCCTATACTCCTATCTACTATTTTTCCCTCTTCCCTCTCCCCTTTCCCTTCTCCTCCCCTCCTCTTCCCTTTCCTTATTTATTTTTTCTCCCTCTGCCTCCCCCAACCCTCCCCCTCTCATCAACTTGTTGTCCCCAGTGGACCTCCCACTCACACTCCACAGGCTGTTGTATGTGCCTGCCTAGGGTGGGGGTGGGGGGAAAAGGATGGGAAGGGCTATGGCTTTGAATGCACAAGCAGGTGTCCGTGAGCAGGTGTGCAAGTCTATGTTGTATCTCTATATGTATATGTGTGTGTATATGAGCAGGTGTACCATGCCTATGTATGTTTGTGTGAATGGGGGGTGGGGAGGAGTGGATGTGTGACTATATGTCTGTGTGTAGGAAACAGTCCTGCCTCACAGCCTTATTGTTGTGGGTTTCAAGGCAACCTGACTCTTGAGTGTCATTCATCTCCAGGAAGCAGAGAGGGGAGCTGGGGAGGGGGTAGATCAGCAGAAGAGAGAGAGGGGAGAGGGAATGGCCCCAAGCAACCAGTCCAGTTTTCCTCAGTTCCCATCACAACAGCAAGAGTCCTAAGCACTGACCTCACCAGGCAGGTGCTCCCACCTCCTTCCTCAGAGATGCCAGGACCCAGGATGGGAGCAGATCTCTTGGAAGCAAGAGAAGCAGTGAGATCTGGATGTAGGCCCAGCCCCCCAGCCTTCCTGCCTAAGGTTCACTCCCTCCTTCTGAGAGCAATGAGCAGGGTCTTCAGCTCTCTGCTGGGAGGGGCATACCCAGGTGTGCTCCCACCCCATGCCTAGGGAGCACACACCCCCTTACAGGACCAGAGAAAAGTCAGAGAGTCCTGAACCCAGTGTTATCCAGCCAAATCCCTTCTTTACACAAAATCACTTCCTGGTCCATAGGGAGTCCCCAGTCTGAAGGGGAGGGGAAAAGCCTGCAAGGGAGATACAGTAATGTGATACCATCCCCCCCCCCAAGTCTCTGAGGATATGATGAGAGAGCTTACATCAAAGGGATGGGAGCTTCTCTTCTCTGCCAACAGCCAGAAGAGGAAATTGGCTCCTGATCAATTGAAAGGAGTCATGGATTGGTAGAATGGTAGAAGTAGGAACCTTGGAGGTCATCTGATTTTACAGCAGAGGACACTGAGGCCCAGAAAGCGGAAGGGGCTTGTCAAGGTCACATAGCCAGGATCTACCCCCCCAACCTTTCATGAGGTACAAGGATGAGAGGAAGGACATAAACATGCAGAGAATCAATAAATCTTGGCTGATTGATTGATGGGGTTTCCTTTACCCGGGCTTGGGCCTGGAAGGCAGGATCACAGACTCATTCATGATCTGCAGTGAGTTCTCCCATCACCTGGCTACAATGGGGGGGGGGGAAAGAAGGGAGAGAAAAGGGAGGAAAAAGACCCAAGCCCTGCTCCTGGGGAGTCCCCAAGTGTGGAAAGGCAGGGGAGCCTCCATAGAGGTGCTGAGGCCTAAACTAGGGGAGAGGAGGAAAAGCAACCATAGTGTGAATGAGCCTAGGTCACAAAGTTGATGCAGAATGGCTGGGACAGAGAGAGGATGGAGTGAGAATGGAGATGGAGATGGAGAATGGAGAATGGGATGATTGCAGAGTAGGGGGAGGGAATGTGGGGAGGGAGACCCAATTAGACCCATCCTCC
This sequence comes from Pseudocheirus occidentalis, assembly GCA_028646575.1. Classification (NCBI taxonomy): domain Eukaryota; kingdom Metazoa; phylum Chordata; class Mammalia; order Diprotodontia; family Pseudocheiridae; genus Pseudocheirus; species Pseudocheirus occidentalis. The sequence goes on from CM053602.1 coordinate 53,901,769, forward strand.
ATTCCCATCAAACAAAGGCAGAGACACTGGCTGACCTTGCCCAGGGCCGAGGGGCGGGGACATTGCAGCCAGCCGCCTCCTCTCTCCCCCGGCAAGCTGCCTATTTCAGGACTGAAGGCAACCAGAGGGGGCCACCAACTTCAAGGCTCTGTGGGTGGATTGGGATCAGAGAGTGAGGAATCAAAAGCCAGCTCTGGTAATGCCAAGTATCTTAGGAGGGGAGAAAGAGAGAGCCCTTGAAGGCAGCTCCTCCTCACCCCAACCCCCACTCCCTGAGAGAGGGGAGAGAGGAGCAAAGCCAAGAAAGGAGGTTACTGCATTGGCTCATACAAGGCTTGCCCTCAGCTTTGTCCCCTTCCTCCCAACCCCTGCTGTCCCCAACTCCAAGGCCATTTGCTGCTCCCTCTCAGCTGAATGGGGAGAAATGGAATGAAACATGGCCCCTCTGAGCTCCGAGCCCCACTTCCCTCCTGGACAGCCCTCTGCCCTCCAGATTGCCCACTGCAGATTTCTCTCCTGGCATGTACCACCCAGCTTGGTGTTCAATCCCAGAACGCTGGAAGCCAGAAGGTTGGGAGGCCCCTGACAGCTTAGGGGGGGCATCCCCCTCCCGTCTTCACTTTCTCCTGCTGCTGCTACCTCCAATTTTTCACTATTCATCAGGCAATTATAGAGCAAAGGGCTGAGGTTGTCAGCTCAGCAGGCTCCCACCCACTCACCCCTATCCCCCTCATAGGGGAGGGGGATGGAGAGAGGAAGGGGAGGGGAAAGAGGAGGGGGCTTCACACAAGCTGGTGAACAGATGGAGCTCAGCCCTTTCATTGAGGATGGAGAGACCCAAGGACAGGGAGAGGAGTAAAGCAAAGGAGAGGGAGAGAGACCTTGGAATGGGGGGGGGGGGAGGGTCAAAACAAGGAGGGAGAGAAAAAGATGAGTAGGGAGACTGACTTTGAAGAGAATGGAAAAAAAGGGAGAAAGAAAGAGCCAGGGAGGGAGCCTTGACAACAAACAGAACACCAAAGATGGGAAGGCAGATGGAAAGGAAAAAATGAGAGAGACTGAATGAAATACAGAAACTGAGAGAAATCAATAGCACAGGACAGAAAGAGAAGACGAGCAAAGTGCAAAGGGGTCAGAGACAGGAGGAAACACTGAGAAGAAAGCAAGGGACTCGGGGAGGATTTGGGCAGCTTGGGGCAGAGACTGTGTTTCTGTGAATAAGTGGGTCTGTGTCTGCCTATCTGTATGAGTGGCTCAGTATGCTGGTGCCTTTGCTGCGTCCTTGTCCCCACAGTGGGTGTGCCAAGGCAGGGGGAAGGGAGGAGGGAGAAGCCAATGAATGAGCCATGTGTACGTGCATGTCTCTAGGACTGTGTGTAATGATGATGAGGCTCAGGTCAGTGAAATGGGGAAGGGGATATCTCTGGGAGTGAGAGCTGGGGTAGGAGACGGAGGAAGAGAAAGACAGGGAGGCAGAAAAAGACCAGAGGAGGAAAAGAGACATAGAGAAAAAAGCAAAAACAGACCTAGAATAAAAAAGACAGAAATGGATGAGAGGAAAAAGAAAGAAGAGGAAGAGGAAGAGGAGGAGGAGAGGAGAGGAGAGGAGAGAGAGAGAGAAAGAGAAGGGAGAGAGGGGGGAGAGAGGGGGGAGGGAAAGAGAGGAGAGACAGAAAGACACAGGGAGAGGGAGAGAGGGAGAGAGGGGGAGAGAGAGAGAGAGAGAGAGAGAGAGAGAGAGAGAGAGAGAGAGAGAGAGAGAGAGAGAGAGAAAGTAGAGAGAGCAGACAGTCATAATAAGGTCAGAGACAGAGAACACTTGTGGCACCAGGATGGGTGATGGTGTGTGGCAAGTGGGAGACCTTGTGGTCATTGTTATTTTGGGGCAGGGCACAGCTTCTTCCAGCCCTCAGTCTGTTTGCCTGCCTCCCCAGCCCCAGTCCTGAGGGGACAGATAATTGTGGGGGAGGGAAGAGCAGTCAGATACAGCATGTGACTCCAAATAAATTAATGAACAATTTCAGCTGGAGGCCAGGAAGGAGAGTGAGAGCCCCTGAATGATAGTCTCTCCCTAGAGAGCACATGAGCATGCGATTCTGAATATGTGCAGGACACCTGTATATTCACTGGACATCTAGCATTAATCAGGGCATACCCTCACTGGGTTGGTGTGCCTTTTGGGTGTTCACGTAACTTAAGTATATGTATTTAGCCAGGGTGTGTATCCATCCTGGGGTATAAAAGGTATGTGTATACAATATGGGTGATAGAATAAAGAGACCCCCTGGCCTGGGGGATCAGGAGCCCTGGGCTCTAGTCCCAGCTTTCCCACTAACTCACCTGGTGATCTTGGATAAGTCACTCCCCCTCTCTGAGCCTCAGTTTCCTCATCTGTAAAATGGGGGGAGGTTGGTTTCTAAGGGCCCTTTGAGCCCTAAGATCTGTACAATAGATATGTCTCACTAGAGACATCTTGTGTCTCATACCTATGTGTGTAGGCACATTTATTTGTAGGCAACCACAAGCCAACAGCCCTACCCTGACTCATGCCAGGCCATGCAGGAATACTCAGGAGATTTTTTATGGAACTAAGCCTCCCTTTCCCCATCTCCCTCCTATGTTGAAACAAGAAAACCTCCCCTTCCCTCCTCCTCTTCCCCCAAGCTCCAAGATTAATGAAGCATTTGACAACAGTAGTCAAAGGGCATCCATCTATGCGGAAGGGGAGAAGGTGGGGGTCACATCCACACAGGCTCTTCCCCCTAGGGTAGGGTTCAGGGCAAAAACACACAGCTCCAGCTGGGGGCCCTGAGCCAGTTAGCCGGCAAATAGAGGCACTGAGACGATCCAGCGGGTGTTTGAAAAAGCCCAGGATTAGGAAGCTGAAAGCCCTGGGTTCGAATCCTCAGCTGTTCCATTTACTGCCTGCGGGATGCGCCCGGTCACCCCTCCCCTCTCTAGCTAGACAGCTCCGCCAAAGGAGGCTGGGGGAGGGGAAACGGGGGGGGGGGGGGAGGAACGGG